>BJCG01000091.1:0-600000 GCA_005406145.1 Prunus yedoensis
TTGACAGTCCGAGAAGGCTATGCTTATCCAATTACTCCGAAATTTGGATATGTTGGTTTGTACATATCTTTTGGAACAATTTTTCATATAGGCGTCGATCACATTTGAGCATTGCAAGTTTCTCTTTTGATTCATTCAATCTGATGACTGGCTTATGAGCTAGCGAATTTGGCCATGTGTTGGGCATATTGATGTTCATAAAATATTATCTGTATTCCACTCAATTTTTTTAAGAAAAAATCAAGATAATAACTCCAAGAATTCCTCCATTTTATTCTAGGTCAAATTGCAAATTTTGGTTCAAACACATTATATATTGTCAATGGCTTCCATTATATATTTTGTACATCATATGCTTTTATCTGCTAAGCAGTAACCACAAAGGAAGAGTCGGGTTGCTTGTTTTGTCCATGATTATGCAATGCTGAACTTGAGCAGCTGTTGAAAGAGATGGCAAGCAAAGCGTTTCTCCAATCTGCAGTCATTCGTCGCTGGAGAAGTGAGAGTTGTAATTCATGAAGAGCGAGTCACATGGCAAGATGATAGGCCCACGGCTGCTTGAGACTCCAAACTCTTCTTCAGACATCTTGAAGAGCTCTTGGAAATATAGTTGGAGAGATAGGATAAAGGCCGTACAAAACGGCTCTTGTCAATGGTAAGATAAAAAAGTTCCCTTTTCACACCACCACATATCATTCTTCCAATTGTTGCCAACTACGCTTGGGCTTGAATTTTTGTTTCCTCCCCATAGCATCTCTCTCTGCCATTTGCTAGCAATTTTTATGAGCCTCTGGGGCTGATACGCTGTCCATGGAGCTATATAAAAACCTAAGAGCACTAAAAAGCAACTTTGTATTTTCAGAATGATAAAGACTGAGTGATGGAGAACAATGGCGATCGCGGTTTCCTATTTATATATGTTCTGCAGAGAACGCTAGAAATTAATAATTAGTATATTGGCATAGTACTTTGTTGCCTAGTTTTGTTAGTGGGGAATTCCTTTAGTTGCAACCGACGATTTTTGGATGTATGTCAAGTTTATGTACTTATTTTACTGGAGAAAATCTTTTGGTTGCCTTGTGGAGAAAATTCCAATGTTCGTCAGAGAATATTACCAGTTAGTTACTAGGACACATGAAATCTTATAACTTCCAATCTTTGGAACGTTCCTGTCTAACTACCATTTGTTCCATTGTTTATAACATCAAATTGTACCTAAATAAGTTTGCCACAATCTTGTCAAAGCTTTTAGCTAATACCGCTGAATCAAATAAGGTATTAGGTGTGAAATATAATGTTTTGTACGCCAAGACTTGTAAGTGTTATACTAACCTAGTGCTGAGCCAAAAAAAATAAAAAAATGAAAGTATCTCAAATAGCACTATATCAATATTATCTCGATACTGTCGATATTGCCTCTTTTATTTCCATAACAATAGTTCCATAGACTCTTAACATGACATTAAAGTATCAATATTTTTTGTCGATATGGTGTATTTACTAGTGAAATATAGTGGCTATTTGGGGAACTTTGCTACAATATAATAGTGGTGTTTGAGAGCATTTCCTTATAAATTATGTACAACAAAAACACAACAAAGTGAATCTAATCCATATGTACAATTAATAAAAATCCTTAGTTTTGGGGGTTGATTGCTTGCATTTTTAGTACTGTGTCATGTTAGGAATGTGCCCTAAAGTCAATGAGAGTTCTGGAAGCAAAATTATCTCGCCGTAAACTAAAACAAACGTACAAGAACAAGTCATGAAACAGAAAACCAAGATACATAATGCATGATCGCCATGATATATTAATTATACATCAGATACAAATATATTCACAATCAGTTCAAGTCTCCCATCGCTCATTACAAAACTCTACTATGATTTTATGTGCTCAGCAAAAACCACAAAGGAATAGATGGGTTTCTTGTTTGTCCTTGATGTAGTGATGTAGAATTTGAGCAGCTACTGCTGAAGAGAGAGTTGGCAAGCAAGCTTTCCTCCAAATCTACAGTCAGTCCTCGCTGGAGAGAGAGACCAGGTAATTCATGAAGAGCGAGTCACATGGCAAGATAATTGGCCCACTACCAACTTGAGAGGCCAAACTCTTCTTCAGACATCTTGAAGAGCTCTTTGGAAAATGCAGTTAGAGAGATAGGCTAAAGGCAGTACAAAACGGGTCTCGTCAATGGTGTAGATAACAAAAGTTCCCTTTTCACACCACCATATTATTCATCATGTTGTTGTTAGCTACTCTTGGCGATGAATTTTTGTTCCTCCTCGTAGCATCTCTCTTTTGGCCACTTGCTAGCAATTTTAATGAGTCTCTTGGGGCTGATTATATTTTCCATGGAGGAGATATATAAAATGACCCAATTGAGCAATAAAAGCGACTTTGTATTCTAGGCATGCTAAGGACTGATTGATGGAGAACAAGGGGGATTTGTTTCCTATTTATATATGTTCTCCAGACAACGCTAGAATTAATAATTCGTTATATCGGCATAGTACTTTCGTTGCCTAGTTTTGTTTTGTTGGAAACAGCTTTAGTTGCTTGGAGGTGAAAATTCCAATGTGCTGCAACGTTTTGGATGTTTAAACTTATGTCAAGTTTATGTCTGTGTGGCTCAAGGACACAAGAGGATAGTTCAGTATGATATAAAGCCGTGATAATGAACCACAGTACCAAACTATAGGTCTTGTTTGCGAGTGATTCTAGATAGGCCAAAAAGCACATCTATGGAGAATCACTTCTCCAAATAATCACTTTAAGTGGTTTTAAAAGTGATTTTATGGAGGAAAACACATAGGAGTTGCTTCTTGCCCAAAGTCACTTAAAGTGATTATATAGAGAAGCGCATGAGAAGTGGTTCTCCCCAAAGTGATTTATGTACATATTTTATAAAGCCGTACTTGCTGTACTTGCTTAGTACTTCGAATGGAGGAAAATTCTTTTGGTTACCTTGGAGAAAATTCCAATGTTCATGAAGAGAGCCAACTATTGGAAAGTTTTTAAAATCGCTTCAATATGTGTTTGTGGTTGTGGCTTAAGGACACAACAGATTATTCCGTTCGTTAGTATTATCAGTTGGTTACTAAGAAATCTGAAGTTCCAATTCTTGGAAAGTTCCTATCTACTACCTTTTGTCCAAATATCCTTGTCATAGCTAATACTAATGAATTAGAAAAGGAATTCGATGTGAAATATATAATATTTTGTACGTCAAGAATTGTAAGTTTTACACTAACCTGAACTTACCGAATTAATTTGGGAAATTCTCTCAAATGTTGGAGGAGTAATAGAGGCACGTGTTGTTAACTGCTTATGAAGTGTTATCAAAGTAGTTAGCTGATAAAGGTGGGCTTAGTTAGAGTCAGTTAACCTAGCGAGAGCCAAATTGTACTCATATAAAAACAAAGTGTTTGATGATAACGCTTTCAGGTTCGAACACTCATGGCACGTCGGTAGTATGTGTGAGAAAATCGAAAATTCTTACGTTAGGAAATCCATTTCAATCAATTACTTTACCTGCGAGTGCTGGAAATTAATAAGTAGTTATATTGGCATAATACTTTGTTGCCTAGTTTTGTTAGTGGGGAAATTCCTTTAGTTGCAACCGACGATTTTGGATTATGTCAATTTTACGTACTTATTTATAAAGCCGCACTTGGTTAGTACTTTTAGTGGAGAAAATTCTTTTGGTTGCCTTGTGGACACATGAAATCTTATAACTTCCAATCCTTGGAACGTTCCTATCTAAGTACCGGTTTGTTCCATTGTTTATAACATCAAATTGTACCTAAATAAGTTTGCCACAAATCTTTGTCAAAGCGTTTAGCTAATACGGTTGAATCAGAAAGTATTAGATGTGTGAAATATAATGTTTTGTATGTCAAGAATTGTAAGTTTTTATACCAACCTAGAGGTGACCTAAAAAAATTAGGAAATTATCTCAAATATTAATAGCACTATTTCTGTAGCGAACAATCCCATATTGTATCGATATTATTTCGATACTGTCGAAATTGCCTCATTATTTCCATAGAAAATAGTTCCATAGAATCTTGATGTGACATTAATCAATATTTTGTCGATATAGTCTATTTACTACTGTAATAATAGTGCGATTTGGAACTTCGCTAATAGTGGTGTTGGAGAGCATTTCCGTATAAATTAATACATAGCAAAATACAGAATAAGAAATCTATTTGGTAGCCCTATTTTTAAACAAAAAAAGTGGGCCATTCACATGACACATCATCACTTGTGATAAAAGACTAAAATAGCACTGGCCACGTCATCAAAACTAACAGAATTATTAATGTTGATAACGGTAGAGGTAAAGTGAATAAGAATCATGGTTAAGAGGGTTAAGTGGGTCATTTAAACTTTGGGGTGATACAATGAGATTTGACCGAAATTTCAGGAGGCATTATAAATAATAAGCTTATATAAAATGACTTTAGTAGGAAATCAAGGTTGCACTTGTATTTTTAAGAATGCTATGGATCATGAGCGTATGACTTTCTATGTGTTGATTGATTGATGGAGAGCACTGGGGATTGGTTTCCTATTCTATGCGTATGACTTGAGCCAGCTACAACTAATGAGAGATTTGGCCTGCAAAGCTCTCTCCAAATCTGTAGTCATTCCTTGTTGGAGAAGTGAGACTACGTAATTCATGAAGAACGAGTCACACGGCAGACGATAGGCCCAGAACTAGTTGAGAGTCCAAACTCTTCTTCAGTACATCTTGAAGAGCTCTTGAAAAATGCAGTTAGAGAGATAGGTTAAAGGCAGCACAAACGGGTGTTGTCAATGGTGTAGATAACAAAGTTCCCTTTTTCACTCACCATACTATTCATCAATTGTTGCCAACTGCTCTTGGGGATGAATTTTTGTTCCTTCCCAAATCATCTCTCTTCTGCCACTTGCTAGCAATTTTAAGGAGCCTCTTAGGGCTGATGATTATATTGTCCATGGAAATATATAAATTAACCTAATGGAGCAATAACAGTACGTAACTTTGTGTATTTTCAAGAATGCTAAAGACTGATTGATGGCCAACGCTTGAAATTAAGTAGTTATTTATTGGCGTAGTACTTTGTTGCCTAGTTTTGTTAGTTGCTTGGTGGTGATAATTTCAATGTTGCACAAAATTATATCAAGTTATGTCTTTTGGCTTAAGGACACAAGAGATGTAATCAGTAGGATTAGTTCAATTTAAACAAAAAAAGTGGGTCATTCACATGACACATTATCACTTGTGATACAAGACTAAATCATCAAAACTGACAGAGTTATTAATGGAGATAACAGTAGGGGTAAAGTGAAACAAGAAATCATGGTCAAGGGGGTGTTAAGTGGGTCATTTTAACTTTGGAGTGATAAAATGAGATTTGACCGAAATTTCAGGAGGCATTATAATAAATAAGCCTATATAAAATGAACTTTAGCAGGAAAATCAAGGTTGAACTTGTATTTTAAGAATGCTATAGATCATGAGCGGTATGACTTTCTATGTGTTGATTGATTGATGGAGAGCACTGGGGATTGGTTTCCTATTTATAATGTACGTAGAGGTTTCTTGAGTCTTGACGTAGTGAGTTATTGATAACGAATTAATTAGTTATATTGGAATAGTAGAGTACGTAGTTTCTTGACGGAGAGAATTCCTTTAGTTGCTGCTTGGTGAAAATTTCAATGTGTAGCAACTGACACATGTGGATGTTTAAAAATGATGTCAAGTTTCTGGCTTGTGGCTTAAGGACACGTATTTATCCAATAACCCGTACGTATATACTAAGAACCACAGTATTACCAAACTAACAGGTATTTATTTATAAAGCTGTAATGTATTGTGGCTTAAGGACACTATACCGATTATATGCGTTGGTTACTAGGACACAAGAAATCGGTCTGTTTGGGTATTCAACTTGAATCCAACTTTTTAAACTCAAAACGGAATTTGAGTTCAAAATAAAAAAAACCTGTTTGGTACTATTTTTAAAAACTCAAACTCAAGAACAACTAAAAAACACCCCAATTATTAAAAACGAAAAATATATGTTTTTTTTTCAGTTTTTTCTAACAACCCACAAGTTCTCAAATTTTTAAGATTTAAAAATAGTTTTCAAGTTGCATACCAAACAAGTTTTTGAATCTTAAAAATAGATTTAAGAACTCCTTGTTTTAAGAAAAATCAAAGTTTTTGAGTTTCCTATTTGTATAGGATACCAAACGCCCCTTAACTTTTCCAATCAATTGATCTTTCTTGTCTAACTGCTCTTTTGTTATTTTGTTTCATGACATGAAATTGTACCTATCTCAAATACCACTAGCTTGTATTTGAACAAAGTAAATATTATAACTTAATAGAGACATGCTCTCTAATACCTAGAACTCAATAGAACCTTCATGATACTGCTGGCTATGTTACTTTTCAATTACCTAAATCATTTTTCTCCACCTGCAAACTCCATTTCCTATCTTGAGATTTTCCGATACGGAAAGTTGAAGAAACATAAATTAAAAGTGAACTGAAAACGGAGAAACATTGAGATTGAAAAGATTGAGGAAAAAAAAATTACCAAAGAAATATAAAGAGAGAATTACGAATGGATTTTGACTCTTTGCTTTGCTGCTTCGCTGCTGAGGGGAATAACGGCGAAGAAGTTGATAAGAGGTGTAAACTTTAAACAAAAGTATAAGTTGAAGCCACGAAAGATTAAAAGTGTGAATTTATATAGAGAATGGTCTCCATTATATATCTATACATACGCACAGACATACATTCAATACAAGGTTTGTACACAAATGAAAGACAAGGTTTAGAGCTCATTTACAAAAATTCAAGTACGATTTTAGCTGCTCAGCAGTAACCACAAAGGAATAGTTGGGTTGCTTGTTTGTCCTTGATGTAATGTAGAACTTGAGCAGCTACAACTAATGAGAGATTTGGCCTGCAAAGCTCTCTCCAAATCTGTAGTCATTCCTCGTTGGAGAAGTGAGACTACGTAATTCATGAAGAATGAGTCACACGGCAAGACGATAGGCCCAGAACTAGTTGAGAGTCCAAACTCTTCTTCAGACATCTTGAAGAGCTCTTGGAAAATGTAGTTAGAGAGATAGGTTAAAGGCAGTACGAAATGGGTGTTATCAATGGTGTAGATAACAAAAGTTCCCTTTTCACCCACCATACTATTCATCAAATTGTTGGCAACTACGACTCTTGGGGATGAATTTTTGTTCCTCCCCAAAGCATCTCTCTTCTGCCACTTGCTAGCAATTTTAAGGAGCCTCTTGGGCTAATGATTATATTGTCCATGGAAATATATAAATTGACCTAATGGAGCAATAACAGTACGTAACTTTGTGTATTTTCAAGAATGCTAAAGACTGATTGATGGAGAACAATGGGGATTGACAGGACCCGCCCCGGATTTCCCTCGGGAACCGGACGGATCCCGCCTTTTAACCGACATTCCGCAGATGCCGGGCCCACTTACTAAAACCCGAGACTTTCTACCAAAATTTTGGCAGAGTCTCCCTTGTAAACAGGATATATCCCAAATAATTTAACCTGTCAAAACACAGATAAAAGCAACCCAACAGCCAGCATGCATTACACAAGCATAGTACTACATTCCATGGCCTCCGGCCTCAAAATACCACATCCTAACAGGGCAATAACAGAGCATCTAACAGAAATTAATAAACCAGCAAAAATGAAGTATTAAGGATTTACATAGCACTGAGGCTCCGAGACAAGCTCAAATACTGCGGCTCGTGATAGAAAGGTACAAAACACGGCACTGCAGCTCGCTCCAGTCAACTACTGGCTGTGGGGCGCAAAACAGAAAATTGTGAGTGGACAAAACAAAGTTTAATTCAATTTAAACCAAAATAATATAACCCCACTGTTAGAAAACCATGCATGAATTGGTTGGTGATTATGGAAAAAGGGATACTTGTAAATGTCGGAACCCGGGGCATACCCTAACGGGGTGCTGCTGTAGACCCTTAACGGGGTAGTCTGCGCGCGTAGGACAGTTCCAGGCGTACGGGTCTTGAGGATTCGTCCGTACGTGCTGGGTAGAGTGTCAGTCCCCCAGTTGGACGACTCATCCCTAGCCACATGGATATTTGAGGCCGGATAAAATGTGAGCTAGTCAAACAATCCCCTGTTGGATTGTTTCCCCGGTACAATTAGGTGTGTCATATACTTATACTATATCTCTTATGTTATATATATGGCTATGCAATTGTTCTTATTTTTGAGCGAGGATACTTCCCCGCTTGCTGTGCCGGTGGGCACGGGTTTCGAGAGTTTGATTTGATATTGGTAAGGAAAGGTTTGGGTGGGTTAATTTGTAAGTTTCACTGGATTTCGGATTTAGCTCTGGTTTGAGCAAACTATTTATATGTATATAGTGGAATTAATGCATTGTTTTCATGCATGGTTTTCTAACAGTGGGGTTATATTATTTTGGTTTAAATTGAATTAAACTTTGTTTTGTCCACTCACAATTTTCTGTTTGCGCCCCACAGCCAGTAGTTGACTGGAGCGAGCTGCAGTGCCGTGTTTTGTACCTTTCTATCACGAGCCGCAGTATTTGAGCTCTAAGGGTTCCAAGCGCTGGAAAAGTCCCGGAAGACACTCGGTCAACCGAACGGTCAAAACTTAAAGTTGAAGAATCGAACATCCAGGGCTCCGATTCACGATCCGTGAATTCCTACACGATCCTAGAAATACCAGGAGCAACATACGTGAAATTGGGTTTGATCCAACGGTCCAAACACATCAAACCCAAAAATCACAGAATAGGTATAAATGGGTTCGAGGTCCATACGATATCCAAATTGAGATCCGTCAACTCCTACGCGCTCGTGGCGACGTAAGGATCATTCTAGGATAAAATGGGGTTTCTGCCGGACTGCCCACGCGCCGCCCCACGCGCCGGCAGCGCGTGGTGGCGCGGTTACTGTTCCGGTGACCGGAAAAATTTAGTATCTTGACTCCAAACTCCTAACCTAGGTAAACCACCTAATTTGGAGCCTCTTTTGTTCTTGGGCCTACCCCAAATTCGCGACGGAAGTGGCCGGAATTTCAAATTGAAATCCGGCCGAACCCTAACTTCGAAATCGAGCTGTAACCTCTCAAAATTCCAGGAAACCTAACCAACAGCCAGCTAGAGCACGCAGAGTAGATGAATTTTCATACCTCACTCGTCGGAAACGGTGGCCGGACGACGGAGAACGAGCGTCGCGAAGTTCCGCGATTTTCCGGCTGTTTTCTCGCGATTTTCCGACGGCTGGGCGGCGGCTTCCGGCGGGAGATGAGCTGGGGTTTGAAGGCGAGGTCAGGCCGGTTCGTTTGCTTCTGGTCTCGCGTGCAGCCGTGGCCGGTGGCCTGAGTTGCAGAGAGAGGAAGGGAGAGCGATGGAGTCGGGGAGAGAGAGAGATGAGAACGCGCGAGGGAGGAGAGAGAGAGGAAAATAGAAACTGAAATTGAAATCTGATTTTTAATCAAAATAATTTCTGAAAATTTCAATTAAGTCCTCAACGATTTTTCGATCGTAACTTCTTCGTTTCAAGTCCGAATCGAGCCTACTCCGTGTCCACGGACTCGGCTCAGTACAAGCTTCCTAAAAATACCACCTGTTGTTCCAAATTCTCTCCGGATAAAAATTGACCTTTTTGCCCCCACTTCAAGGGCAAAATTGGAAATTCCACTTTTAAATTAAATTAATTAGTGAAAAGTCGTATTTTAGGGTCGGGATGTTACAGGGATTGCTTTCCTATTTATACATATGTTCTGTTAGTGGGGACAACGCTAGAAATTAAGTAGTTATATATTGGCATAGTACTTTGTTGCCTAGTTTTGTTGGTTGCTTGGTGGTGAAAATTTCAATGTTGCACAAGAGATGTTCAAAATTATATCAAGTTTATGTCTTGTGGCTTAAGGACACAGGAGATGTAATCAGTAGGATAGTTATTTAACATACAGAACGGAAATGTTATGAACCACAGTACCAAACTAATATGTACTTTTTAGTTGCCTTGTGGAGAAAATTCCAATGTTCATGAAGAGAACCAAATACTGGAAATTTTTTATAAAATTATTTCATGTTATAATATGTGTTGTGGTTGTGGCTTAAGGACACAACAGATTATTCCGTTCGTTAGTATTATCAGTTGGTTACTAGGACACAAGAAATCTGAAGTTCCAATTCTTGGGAAGTTCCTATCGACCTACCTTTTTGTCCTCTTGTTTATGGTATCAGAATTTACCTATGTTTGCCAAAAATCCTTGTCAAGGGTAGTACTAATGAATTAGAAAAGGAATCGGAAGTAAAATATAATATTTTGTTCGCCAAGAGTTGTAAATTTTACAACAACCTTGAACTTGCCGAATTAATTTGGGAAAGGCTGTCAAATGTTGTAGTAATAGAAGTGTTATCAGAGTTAGTTAGCTCATAAGTTGGGATTAGTTAGAGTCTGTTAGCCTAAGGGCCAAATTGTAGTCTTATAAAAGTAGAGTGTTCGATGCTAACAGAGTCTAGCCCAATGAAAAAGGGTCTTAACTTGAAGATCATTGGTTTCAAGTTTGAAAGCCTTGATCTTCAGTTTATTTGTTCTTAAACTGAATAACAATTTTTGAGTCAAAAGCCCATAATTCACGTTTGCTTAAGCCCATTTTTCAAAAGCCCAACGAAAAACAACTTTAAAAAGGCCCAATTTTTAGAACAAAAAGTGAGGTTTGTAGAGAGAAATGAGGAGTATAGGAAGACAATAGAAATTAGTCTCTAAAACTTGTTGTCTTCTTCTTTGATAATCACCTATTTATTGGCTTGCAATGATAGGAAGCTAACCCACAAATTATGAGTTAAAGGCTACTAATTACAATACTAATAACATAGGTTACAATATATCAAAAGGTGGAGGTAATGGATGTAATGGTGGTCATCCACATTCTATGTATTTAGAACAAGGTTTTACAATTTCTCTCTCTCTCTCTCTCTCTCTCTCTCTCTCTCTCTCTCTCTCTCTCTCTACTTTTCTTTTGTTAATTTGAATTTGGTAATCTAGGGTTTCTGATTTTCTGAATTTAATTTCAATTTTTTTTAGATCTTAAAATTAGTTTGGAGTTTAATACCAAACAAGTTTTTAGATCTTAAAATCAATATTTAAAAACTCATGTTTAAATATGATTTTTTTTTTTCTAACAATTATGTTTAAAAAAAATTTATATCATAATTTTTTAATTCATTTTTTTTTAGTAAAATACCAAACGGGTCCTTAACCTCTCCTTGACACTCACCCTCATCTGCAAAAATGTGGTCTTTGTTGTGTATTATATACCAAACGGGCCCAGTGGACTTTTGTTAAAAAAAAACTGTATATCTTAATATATTAAAATTTTGACTAAATATAAACATAATATATACATATATTTGAAGTTTTTTATTATTATTATTGCTTATTCACATTAAAAAAAATGTAAGTTTATTTGGTTTATCAATCTATATGAACATTGCGGAATATATTATGAGTTCAATGAAAGTTCCTTATGTAGTTCTGTTTGTTTACAAAAAATGGATTTTTTTGAGAAGCCCTCAAAGTATGAAATCAGAACGTTCCCCACTACGAATTTCTTACAATTAATTGGACGTGGCGAATGAGAAAATAAATATACAATTTACAACGTAGAGAAAATTTTCATAGAAGTATAACTTCATAGTTTTTTTTTTGAGTGGACGAATGTGTTAGTAAATAGTAAAGAATCAAATGCACAGGCACAGCCCGGCAGTATAGTCGATCGATCTACACATCCAACCTTGGCTTACGCTTCTTGATCATCACACAGGGAGAAAGTAGCCCTGTTGAAGAAAAGGCTTCTTGGCAAAATTTATTGTGATCCTCGCCCATGTTGTAATGAAGACGAACCATTACATTAGCCCTTTGTTGATCGTCAACTCGATCTGCTCCAGCCTTTCTTTGACGATTTTGAACCAGCACGAGCGATTTATTGGTAGCGTCGCTGTTGCGATTAACGGGTAGAGGACGAGGGTAGAAGAAATCAGTTGGAAACAATGGCGGAACCAGGAATTTTTCAATGGGTGGGCTAGCTAAAGTTATTAGCTTAAAATTTAATGATTATTTTTTTGGTACTTACAATTTCTATAGTCATTCTAGAAATAAAAGTAAACATTAAATCATATAAACCACGCTAGTTCATATCTCCATAGACTAATTTTCAATAAGTTTTAACATAAACCAAATAGGGTTTAACACTATAGTAGATTGAACATCTAAGGCTTTTTACCTAGATTGACCTTAGGTTCCTTCATGCATTCATATCATACATGAAAAATTGTTTTATGTAAAAATATTAACTAAGTATGAAAAATGGGTTTTCAGAATAATCATTTTCTCAAGATAATTTTTGGCGGCTTTTATTCCTCACACATCAAATAAGAAAACTTGATTTTATGGGATTTTAGTATGAAGTATATATTGACTTAATGAGCCATCACTTTTAGCCTAAATTGTATTTCGCACTAAAACCGATTTTTCATAATTTAATTTGGTGGGAATTTGATTTTCTAGTATTTTTATTTGAATCCAAATGGGTGGTACTTCCTTATTTACATTGTAAACTTAAGTAAATGGAGTAATATAAAAATAAATAAAAGTAAAATGACAAAGACATTTACTTAAATGTTGAAAATGGAAATAAGGTAATCTGTACACCTTCACTGACTAGGCTAATATTGAAAATAAGTTAAATATATAGGTTTATATTTTTTTTCTTAAAAAACCACACTGGGCTACAGCCCACTGTAGCCCTTAGTGTGGTTCCGCCCATGGTTGTAAAGAAGTTGTATTGGAGGAGGCCAGACATGTATGGATATATGGCTCAAACGCAGTCGGAAAGCTCTTTGAAGTTTTGTTTCGTTTTGTGTCGGATGGTGGCCTTGTCGTTGAAGTGGCTGTAGGGATGGCAATTTTCCCCACGGGTAAGGGTCTTCGTGGGGATTCGACCCTAATGGGTCGGGTATGAAGGACAAAAATCGGGTATGGGGATGGGTATGGGGAATTTTTTGGGTATGGTGTTCGGGTAGGGGTGGGGATGGTATTTTAATCCCCAACCCGAACCCTCCCCATTTAGAATATATATTAATTTTTTGATGAGGGTATATATATATATATATATATATATATATATATATATTTCCATATATAAATATGCTATTAAAGTGATTGGACCGACTAAGTTTTATATTTTATATTATTATATTATATACTTATATAATTTATACAAATCTTAAGCCACAATTCTTTATTTATTTAGTTAACTTCCAATACATATATAAACATTCTTATATTGTCTTCTAAGTATATATTATATATATTTATTATCTTGAATTAGTTTTTTTTTTTTCTTTCAACAAAGTAGTTATATATTGGTTTTTTCTTCTGTAATGGGGAGGGTCGGGGAACCCATTCCCCAGCGAATGTGGGGATGGGGTATCCCCGATATGAATATTGCGGGGTATAAAGGCGGGGATGGGGGAGAAAAGCTTAACAGGGATGGGGATGGGAATGCCATACCCACCCCCGTGTTTGGTTCATGACAGAATTAATGCTAAATAGCACAATCCTGTCCTAGTCCCCTCCAACAAGCATGCCCTAAGTCCCACGCATTCGAAAGTAACACAACCCTATACAGCATATGAATTTGGACCCAAAAGAATATATATATGTTATGTTATTTTTTTTTTTACTATTTTATTCCATATTAATTAAGTTATTTTGTTTTATAAACCTAATTAAAAAATGGCATTTTTTGGCATTTTGAATGTTTTATCAAATTCTGTTGGGCATACTTTGGTCCTTCACGCTGCCAAGGGAGTGGGTGTATCATTTATACACAATATTTTTTTTCAAGTTTTAGATTGAGAGGCCTATAAAATTCAAGTATGATTTTATGTGCTCAGCTGAGTCAACAGTAACCAAAAGAATGTTTTACAAAATAAATTTGATGGATAAGTTCCATCTAATGGTGATTCTGATTTAAATCTTTCCAAAATAGAAGTCGAAGGGGATTCTAAGACGCTAATTCAAATTATTACAAGATGGGCGAATTTACCTTGGAGCTTGCAAATCAAAGTCGTCCCATTAACACTGTCAAGGGAGTTGTCTATGATTTGCACTTGAATAATGAAAGACAAGGTTTAGATTGAGAGCTCATTTACAAAAATTCAAGTACGATTTTAGCTGCTCAGCAGTAACCACAAAGGAATAGTTGGGTTGCTTGTTTGTCCTTGATGTAATGTAGAACTTGAGCAGCTACAACTAATGAGAGATTCGCCCTGCAAAGCTCTCTCCAAATGTGTAGTCATTCCTCGTTGGAGAAGTGAGACTACGTAATTCATGAAGAACGAGTCACACGGCAAGACGATAGGCCCAAAACTAGTTGAGAGTCCAAACTCTTCTTCAGACATCTTTGAAATTGGCACTTAGGTGACGAGGGGTAAATTAAATGACATAAACACAACCACAGCGGGCTTCACACACTTTAGACCTTGACCAATACTAGTCATGAACAACCACAATCAAAAGAACATACGGAGCATGCCACAAAGTACCTGCAACCCTAGAAGATTACTAGTGACAACCTAGGCACTCAGAAGGACCCGTCAATCTAGGCATCCCCTGTGCTAGCAACAACTATGGTTAAAGTGTGTGAAATCATCATTATCAAGTAAACAACAAACAGCAGATAAAGATGACTAGTCAACCACCAAGAACAGAAACCCAGAAAAATTTACAGATTTGCAAAACAGATTTTGTTCACCCAGAAACCCACCATTGGGAAAAAACTGGAGGTCATCAACCGACCAGGCAATCCACTAAGTAGAAAAAGATTCTTACAAAGGAATACAAGCAAGCTCAAGCAAAACCTAGATCTATTTAGGAAGATGGGCTATACCTCCTTTGTGCAATCTTCTTCTCCAACTTAGCAAAGCTTGAAGCTCAGTTCATCATGGCAATGGCAGCTCCTTCTCCAGCTCGTTCATCCCATGGCACTAGCTTGCAAGCTCCAACTCAAACCGAAACCAAAATTTGGATTCAAAGGAGAATGACCAATTTCTTCAAGAAACCATACTCTTGAAGAAATCAATCTTGAATCTGACCTAGATATAAATATGAGAGAGTGTTTGATCTAGCAAGATGAGGTTTTCATATTTCAAATGCAGTTTTCGAAAAATCAATTTGGAAAACTCAAAGATGAAAAATATGAAGGTTTGCTCTTGAGGAAGAAGAAATAGTTTCCAAGGAAACTTTCCAAAACTTGCCTACAAAAGTGACGGCTCCAAAGGAGCAATTGGTTTGCTTTTTAAACAAATTTCCTAGGTTAGAATCGTACAATGGCAGCAGGGAATTTCGCAGAATAGGACAAAATAGATGGGTAGAGTCCAGCTGGAAACAGTGAGCTGGAAATCACACTAAGCAGAGGTTGACTAGTCATCATTTTATGAAATCAATTTAATGCAATGATGCAATGCATAATTTACCTTTGTCAAATTGCATGAGCCTCCATAGGATAGATGTTAGTTAAGAACACCTAGAGAAGCTATTCTTAATCTAAACTTGAGCTTGATAAAAACAATAAAAATCTTATTACAAAATTGTCAAGGGAAGCCAAAAGAAATACTCAAAATTCATACATTAACAATCTTGAAGAGCTCTTGGAAAATGTAGTTAGAGAGATAGGTTAAAGGCAG
Source organism: Prunus yedoensis (assembly GCA_005406145.1). Classification (NCBI taxonomy): domain Eukaryota; kingdom Viridiplantae; phylum Streptophyta; class Magnoliopsida; order Rosales; family Rosaceae; genus Prunus; species Prunus yedoensis. The sequence goes on from BJCG01000091.1 coordinate 15,799, forward strand.
TACGAAACGGGTGTTATCAATGGTGTAGATAACAAAAGTTCCCTTTTCACCCACCATACTATTCATCAAATTGTTGCCAACTGCTCTTGGGGATGAGTTTTTGTTCCCCCCCATAGCATCTCTCTTCTGCCACTTGCCAGCAATTTTAAGGAGCCTCTTGGGGCTGATGATTATATTGTCCATGGAAATATATAAATTGACCTAATGGAGCAATAACAGTACGTAACTTTGTGTATTTTCAAGAATGCTAAAGACTGATTGATGGAGAACAATGGGGATTGCTTTCCTATTTATATATGTTCTCCGGTTAGTTAGTTATTGCCTAGTCTTGTTAGGGGAGAAAATTCCTTTAATTTTCTTTGTGGTGAAAGTTTCAATGTGTAGCAACCGACACTTTTTGGACGTTCAAAATGATGTCAAGTTATGCCGTATACTATGAAAGTTTCATTTATTTAATAAAGCCGTACTTGGTTAGTACTTCCAATGTTCATCATATAGACTAGTCTTGGATTTTGTTTTGAAATCATGCCATGCTATAATGTCTTGTGGCTTAAGGACACAACAGATTGTTGCCGTGGGTTAGTATCGTGAGTTAGTTACTAGGACACCCTTCTTTTGTTGTTCCAATCTTTGGAATGTTGCCGTCGAACTACCCTTCTTTTGGTTATAACATAAAACCTTTGTTTGCCACAAATCCATGTCAAAGCTAGTACGGATGAATTAGAAAAAGAATTGGATGTGAAATATAATATTATTTATACGTACATCAAGAATTGTAAGTTTTATACTAATCACTAAATAAATTAGGAAAAATGGGCTCAAATGCCGCTAATATTGGAGAAATTATAGAATAGTATGACTACGTTAGCGAATTGTCCAATTATATATCTGAGAACTTTGTTACAACAATAGTACCAATTGTGAGCATTTTCTTATAAATAAATACAGAAAGCCACTAAAGTTGTATTTCGCTATGCATAGCCTATATGAAGAATTGAAAATGAAAAACTAAAAAAATACAAGAGAAATTCTATTCGGACATGGTTCAATCTGACTGACCGTCACAAACACTTTCTTCGAACATGCTTCAGTGCGTGACAATCTGAGAAGGCTATGCTAGTCCGAATGCTCCAAAATTTGGATATGTTGTTCTAAAAATTTCATGAAGAACTCAACTTCATTTTAGCATTGTAAGTTTCTCATTTGAAGGGGTTGGACAAGCTACACTTTCCTGGACATGTTTCTTCTCGGACACTTGCTCGGAAATGGACATGGACATGATTCAGTGTTTGATTCAGTGAGAATGCTACAATTGTCCGGTTACTCCCAAATTTGGATACGTCATAGTAGACATCCAGAGAAACAACTTTCATAAGATAATCAACTACAAGCATCACAAGTTGCTCCTTTGAGTAGGTCGGACCGGGACAACTACACTTTTTAGCTCTTCTCTGAGCAAGCTTCAGTATTTGATAGTCCGAGAAGGCTACGCTAATCCAATTACTCCGAATTTGGACATGTTTTGTACATATCTTTTGGAACAATTTTCATAGAGGCGTCGTCACATTTGAGCATTGCAAGTTCCTCTTTTGATTCATTCAATCTGACGACTGGCTTATGAGCTAGCCAATTTGGCCATGTGTTAGGCATATTGATGTTCATAAAATATTATCTTGTATTCCACTCAATTTTTTAAAGAAAAATCAAGATAATAACTCCAAGAATTCCTCCATTTTATTCTAGGGAAAATTGCAAATTTTGGTTCAAAAACATTATATATTTGTTAATGGCGTCCATTATATATTTGTACATCATATACATATTCACATTGGATTCAAGTCGAGGGAGTAGCATGTTTTTATATGAGAGATCATTATATATTTGTACATCATATACATCAATTGCAAATTAAAGTATACATGCTCTTATCTGCTAAGCAGTAACCACAAAGGAAGAGTCGGGTTGCTTGTTTGTCCATGATTATGCAATGCTGAACTTGAGCAGCTGTTGAAAGAGATGGCAAGCAAAGCTTTCTCCAAATCTGCTGTCATTCGTCGCTGGAGAAGTGAGAGTATGTAATTCATGAAGAGCGAGTCACATGGCAAGATGATAGGCCCACGGCTGCTTGAGACTCCAAACTCTTCTTCAGACATCTTGAAGAGCTCTTGGAAAATATAGTTGGAGAGATAGGATAAAGGCAGTACAAAACGGCTCTTGTCAATGGTATAGATAACAAAAGTTCCCTTTTCACCCACCATATCATTCTTCCAATTGTTGCCAACTACGCTTGGGCTTGAATTTTTGTTCCTCCCCATAGCATCTCTCTTCTGCCATTTGCTAGCAATTTTTATGAGCCTCTTGGGGCTGATTACGTTTTCCATGGAGCTATGAAAAACCTAATTGAGCACTAAAAAGCAACTTTGTATTTTCAAGAATGCTAAGGACTGAGTGAGAACAATGGGGATTGGTTTCCTATTTATATATGTTCTCCAGAGAACGCTAGAAATTAATAATTAGTTATATTGGCATAGTACTTTGTTGCCTAGTTTTGTTAGTGGGGAAAATTCCTTTAGTTGCAACCGACGATTTTTGGATGTATTGTCAAGTTTATGTACTTATTTTATAAAGCCGCACTTGGTAGCCTTGTGGAGAAAATTCCAATGTTCGTATCTAACTACCGTTTTGTTCCATTGTTTATAACATCAAATTGTACCTAAATAAGTTTGCCACAAATCTTTGTCAAAGCTTTTAGCTAATACGGATGAATCAGATAAGGTATTAGATGTGAAATATAATGTTTTGTATGTCAAGACTTTTAAGTTTTGTACTAACCTAGTGCTGAGCCAAAATTTATTTATTTTTCAAAATTATCTCAAATAGCACTATATCAATATTATCTCGATATTGTCGATATTGCCTCATTATTTCCATAACAAATAGTTCCATAGACTCTTAATATTACATTAAAGTATCAATATTTTGTCGATATATGGTCTATTTACTAGTGTAATAATAGTGCTGTTTGGGAACTTTGCTACAATATAGTAGTGGTGTTTGAGAGCATTTCCTTATAAATTAATGTACAACAAAAAAAACACAACAAAGTGGACCTAATCCATATGTAAAATTATAAAAATCCTTAGTTTTGGTGGTTGATTGCTTGCATTTTTAGTTCTGTCATGTTAGGAATGTGCCCTAAAGTCAATGACAGGCAGTAATACCTCATCTCTGTATATATGTTCATATTAATTTAAAATTTTGTTTTTCATCCCAAAACTTACGTGTCTTAGGTTTACGAAATTATTGATAGCATTCTAAAATTATTATAGAGACTTTTGAAGATGCTCTTAGTCACACATTTCAAGTTTAAAAAAGATATGATTAAGATGATAAAACTTTCAATTTCTAGATCCACCAAAGTTAGCCAAAAAGCAAGTTCTACCATTTATAACCATAGCAACAACAGTATGATAATACTAACGATCACAATAATAAAAATACAATAACAAAATGACAACAAAAACTAACTTTTGTGAAAGAAAACTTGTCATTTTAAAATAGTATAATCTGAAATGCCTGAGCTAACTCGAGGACATAAAACTCTTTAAACTTTTGAAATTACCCTTTGACGTAATCTCCACATTGCTTCCTCAGGATCAGGCACTAGTGTCTTCTTAACTTCAAAATGATGGTAATATATTATCAGATCGCCTGCTGCATGGTGTATTGAATTTACTCAAATTATAAAACGTAACACGTATAATGAGTTTATAGTACTAGTTACACATTCATGGTTGAGTGTCCAATTACAATATTCGTGTAAATTCCATGGTTGAGAGTTCTGGAAGCAAAATTATCGCGCCGTAAACTAAAAACAAACATACAAGAACAAGTCATGAAACAGGAAAACCAAGATACATTGAAAATGGTACTTAGGTGACGAGGGGTAAATTTAACTAAACAAACAAGACACAACAACTCAACAATCAAGAGAACACACAGAGCATGCCACAAAGTACCTGCAGCCCTAGAAGATTACTAGTGACAACCTAGGCACTCAGAAGGACCCATCAATCTAGGCATCCCCTGTGCTAGCAACAACTATGGTGAAAGTGTGTGAAGTCATCATTATCAAGTAAACAGCAAACAGCAAACAGCAAACAGCAGATATAGATGACTAGTCAACCACCAAGAACAGAAACCCAGAAAAATTACAGAAATGCAAACCAGATTTTGTTCACCCAGAAACCCACCATTGGGAAAAACTGGAGGTCGTCAACCGACCAGGCATCCACTAAGTAGAAAAAGATTCTTACAAAGGAATACAAGCAAGCTCAAGCAAAACCTAGATCTATTTAGGAAGATGAGCTATACCTCATTTGTGCAATCTTCTTCTCCAACTTAGCAAAGCTTCAAGCTTAGTTCTTCATGGCAATGGCAGCTCCTTCTCCAGCTCGTTCATCCCATGGCACTAGCTTGCAAGCTCCAACTCAAACCGAAACCAAACTTTGGATTCAAGGGAGAAAGACCAATTTCTTCAAGAAACCATACTCTTGAAGAAATCAGTCACGAATCCGATCTAGATCTTATATGAGAGAATGATTTAAATAGCTAGATGCAGATTCATATTTCAAAAGCAGTTTTTCAAAAAGAAATCAATTAGAAAAACTCATAGATGAAATATGTGGTTCACTCTTGAGGAAGAAGAAGAGAAAGATGGAAACCCAATCTTTCCAAAACTTCCATACAAAAGAGACGACCTCCAAATGAGGAATTTACTTGCTTTTACAGACAAAAGATTCCATTAGGTCAGACTGACACATGGCAGCAGAGAGAGAAAATAGAATAAGACAAAACAAATGGTTAACTAGCTGGAAATCGCACTGAGCAAAGATGACTAGTCATCTTTTATGAAAACAGTTTTAATGCATGATATGCAATGCATGATTTACCTTTGTCAAATTGCTTGAACCTCCATAGGATATGAGAGTTAAGAACACTTAGAGATGCTAAACTTAATCTATCCTTGAGCTTGATAAATATATATAAAAGTCCTATTACAAAATTGTCAAGGGAAGCCAAAAGAATTAATCAAAATTCATACATTAACATACATAATGCATGATCGCCATGATATATTAATTATACATCATATACAAATATATTCACATTCAGTTCAAGTCTCCCATCGCTCATTTACAAAACTTCTACTATGATTTTATGTCCTCAGCAGTAACCACAAAGGAATAGTTGGGTTTCTTGTTTGTCCTTGATGTATTAATGTAGAATTTGAGCAGCCACTGCTAAAGAGAGAGTTGGCAAGCAAAGCTTTCTCCAAATCTCCAGTCATTCCTCGCTGGAGAAGAGAGACCATGTAATTCATGAAGAGCGAGTCACATGGCAAGATAATTGGCCCACGACCACTTGAGAGGCCAAACTCTTCTTCAGACATCTTGAAGAGCTCTTGGAAAATGCAGTTAGAGAGATAGGCTAAAGGCAATACGAAACGGGTCTTGTCAATGGTGTAGATAACAAAAGTTCCCTTTTCACCCACCATATTATTCATCACGTAGTTGCTAGCTACTCTTGGCGATGAATTTTTGTTCCTCCCCATAGCATCTCTCTTTCGCCACTTGCTAGCAATTTTAATGAGTCTCTTGGGGCTGATTATATTTTCCATGGAGGAGATATATAAAATGACCCAATTGAGCAACAAAAGCAACTTTGTATTTCTAGGAATGCTAATGACTTATTGATGGAGAACAAGGGGGATTGGTTTCCTATTTATATATGTTCTCCAGACAACGCTAGAAATTAATAATTCGTTATATCGGCATAGTACTTCGTTGCCTAGTTTTGTTTGTTTGGAAAATTGCTTTTGTTGTTTGGAGGTGAAAATTCCAATGTGCTGCAACTTTTTGGATGTTTAAACTTATGTCAAGTTTATGTCTTGTGTAAGACCCGTGTCTTGGGGAAACAAGAACGGTGAGCAATCCCACATCGCTCGGGGAGGGAAAGGTGAAGTGCTTTAAATGTGTGGACACTTCTCTTCCTAGCACGAAGCCTCCTGAGGCAAGATACCCTAGCTTGAGCCCGAGGGCAAGATAGTGGAAGGTTGAGCCCAGGAACAAAACCCAGCGGGCTGAGGCCCGGGCTGGGACAATATCGTGCTGTGGCAGAGTGGGGCCCACCATGTCTTCCCTGTACGAGGCCTCCTGGGGCAAGATATCGTCGCTTGAGCCCGAGGGCAAGATAGTGGTCGGTTGAGCCCAGGAACAAAACCTTGCGGGCCGAGGCCCAGAGAGGACAATATCGTGCTAGGTGAGAGTAGGGCCCACTACGTCTTCCCTGTACGAGGCCTTTTGGGAGCTCACTGGCTTCGGAGTCATAGGAACTCCGAAGTTAAGCGAGTTGGGGGCCAGAGCAATCCCAGGATGGGTGACCACTAGAAAGTTGCTCGTGAGCTCCCAAAAACAAAACCGTGAGGGCAGAGAGAGGGGCCCAAAGCGGACAAAATCGTGCTAGGGGAGTCGGGTTGTGACATCTTGTGGCTCAAGGACACGAGATCTTACCAGTAGGATAGTTCATTATGATATAAAGCCGTATAATGAACCACAATACCAAAAAGCACATTTATGGAGAATCACTTCTCCAAATAATCACTTTAAGTGGTTTTAAGTGATTTTATGGAGAAACACATGGGAGTTGCTTCTGCCCAAAATCACTTAAAGTGATTATATGGAGAATCACATGAGAGGTGATTCTCCCCAAAAGTGATTTTATGTACTTATTTTATAAAGCCGTACTTGCTTAGTACTTTGAATGGAAAATTCTTTTGGTTGCCTAGGAGTAAATTCCAACGTTCATGAAGAGAGCCAATTATTTGAAAGTTATTGAAATTACTTCATGTTATAATATGTGTTGTGGTTGTGGCTTAAGGACACAACAGATTATTCCGTTCGTTAGTATATTATCAGTTGGTTACTAAGAAATCTGAAGTTCCAATTCTTGGAAAGTTCCTATCTAACTACGTTTTGTCCAAATATCCTTGTCATAGCTAATACCAATTAATTAGAAAAGGAATTCGATGTGAAATATATAATATTTTGTACGTCAGGAATTGTAAGTTTTACACTAAATCATGGTCTTTACAGATAATTAACGACGGTTTTTATAAAAAGGGTCGTCTATTATATGTAAAGATGACGGTTTTTTAAAAAAAGGTCGTCTATTATATGTAAAGATGACGGTTTTTTTTTAAAAAATGGTCGTCTATTGTGAAGTAAATATGACGGTTTTTAAAAAAAGGGTTGTCTATTATATGTAAAGATGACGGTTTTCATAAAAAACCGTCATCTTAACCTACAATACACGACGGTTTTATTAAAAACCGTCGTCTTTCCTCCTATAATTAACGATCTTTACCTCCAAACAACGACGATTTTCTTTAAAAACCGTCGTCTTTACAGATAAACAACGACGGTGAAAAGCCGTTGTAATTTGACACCCAAAAAGACGGCGGTCGATTTAACGACGGTTTTCAAAGCATGACAACGACGGTGGATCCCCGTCGTCTATTTCGTTTTTTGTAGTAGTGACAAGTTTTTGAATCTTAAAAATAGATTTAAGAACTCCTTGTTTTTAAGAAAAATCAAAGTTTTTGAGTTCCCTATTTGAATAGAATACCAAACGCCCCCTTAGTTTTTTGGTGGCTGATTGCTTGCATTTTTAGTATTGTGTCATGTTAGGAATGTGCCCGAAAGTCAATGACGGGCAGTAACACTTCATCTCTGTATTATGTTCATATTAATAAATTAAAAAATGTGTTTCATCCCAAAACATCCCTGAGGTTTACGAAAATATTAATAGCATTGTAAAATTATTGAAGAGACTGTTAGAGATGCTCTTAGTGGCACATTTCAACTTAAAAATGGGCTTTTGAATGATTAAGAAGATAAAACTTTAAATTTCTAGATCCACCAAAGTTAGCCAAAAAGCAATTTCTACCATTTATAATCATAGCAACAGTAGTATGATAATAATCATAGCAGCATAAAACTCTTTAAACTTTTGAAATTATGCTTTTGACCTAATCTCCACAGCTTCCTCAGGAGGCACTAGTGTCTTCTTAACATCAAAATGATGGTAATACTATCAGATCGCTTGTTGCACGGTATATTGAATTTACTCAAATTATAAAACGTAACACGGTGTATTGAATTCACTCCAATGATAAAACGTAACACGTATAATGAGTTCATAGTTACACATCCATGGTTGAGTGTCCAATTACAATATTCCTATAAATTCCATGGTTGAGAGTTCTGGAAGCAAAATTATTGCGGCATAAACTAAAAACAAATGTACAAAAACAAGTCATGAAACATTGGAAAGCCAAGGTAAATAAAGCATGATCTCCATGATGTATTTATACATCATATACAAATATATATACTCGCATTCAGTTCAAGTCCCATCGCTCATTTACAAAACTTCTAGTATGATTTCATGTGCTCAGCAGTAACCACAAGGGAACAGTTGGGTTTCTTGTTTGTCCTTGATGTAATTTGGAACTTGAGCAGCTACTGCTGAAGAGAGAGTTGGCAAGCAAAGCTTTCTCCAAATCTCCAGTCGTTCCTCGCTGGAGAAATGAGAGTACGTAATTCATGAAGAGCGAGTCACATGGCAAGATAATTGGCCCACGACCACTTGAGAGGCCAAACTCTTCTTCAGACATCTTGAAGAGCTCTTGGAAAATGCAGTTTGAGAGATAGGATAACGGCAGTACGAAACGGCCTCCGTCAATGGTGTAGATAACAAAAGTTCCCTTTTCACCCACCGTATTATTCATCATGTTGTTGCTAGCTGCTCTTGGCGATGAATTCTTGTTCCTCCCCATAGCGTCTCTCTTCTGCCACTTGCTAGCAATTCTAATGAGCCTCTTGGGACTGATTATATTGTCCATGGAGATGATATAAAATGACCCAATTGAGCCCTAAAAGCAACTTTGTGTTTCCTAGAATGCTAATGATGAGTGCTATGGTTGTTGAATAATTGGGATTGGTTTCCTATTTATATATGTTCTCTGTAAAACACTTGTTGAAAAAGTGGGGAAAATTCGTTTAGTTGGTTGGTGGTGAGAATATCAATGTGTAGCAAAACAAATAGTTATTTATCATATTAAAGCCGCACACCAAATGAATATGTGAAGTTTATTTTGTAAAGCCGTACTCGATTAGACCTTGTATGGAGAAAATTCCAATGTTCATATAATCTCATGTGCCTTAAGGACACAACATATAATATTCGTTCGTTAGTAATGTCAGTTGTAAACTACCCTTTTGTTCTTTTCTTCATAACATCGGAGTGTACCAATGTTTGTCAAAAATCCTTGTCAAACGTAATACGGAAGAATTATAGAAAAGGACCTAGATGTGTACGTAAACACTTATAAGTTTTACAAAACCTAAAACTCATCAAATAATAAATAACGAAAATGCTCTCAAATATCACTATTTCTATAACAAGAACTTCGCAGCTAGAATTTTATGAAAATCACCATATCGCTGCATCTATAGCTCCTTTTTTTTTTTCAAAAGTGGAAATGAAATATCATTTAGTCTCTACTATTGTAGTACGGTAGTGTTTACCAAAATAAGAATTAGTTAGCTTAGCTTCTAGAATTGGTTTTTTTTTTTGGACGAAAGCTTCTAGAATTGGTTAGCTATTTGTTATTAGCTAAGTCACGTGGGTCTACCACGTGTAGCTCACAGCTGTAATAGCTGTAATATTCATGTGAGTTAGTTACAGAGCTTACTTAGAAATTAAACAAAACTCTACTGTATAAAAAGCCTGAGCTGCTTCATATCTCGGTGATTTTTTTCTCTTAATAACAATTTTGAGTTTACTCCTCTAGTTTTCTTTCAAGTATTCTTCTGCTCTTCTCTCTAATTTCTATAATATTAGCAGGTAGTACGATCACGTGGTGTAATTTGTCCATATATTATAATATAAATAGATATTTATTGATTCTATTCTTTAAAAGGGGGAATATTAATATTGTCGTCCACCTATATTATAACACGTGTACAATAGAGAATGGTGGAGAGAGAGGTGCAAAAGAGAAGAACGTGAAGAGACAAAAAGAAGAGGAGATAGTTTTAAAGGTGTCAAAAGGGTGGGGTTGGCCCGACACAGCACGGCCGTATTTTTGAGACAGAAAGAAAGAGGAGATAGTTTTAAAGGAGTAAAGTATTTTTTTTTCCCAATTAGAACCATCTAGTGCTTGTGAAACTGATCTTGTGGAATATATGATTTGATAAAAAAAGGGCAGGATGAGATATTTATTTCTCACTTCTTTCACTTTCTTATCTTGGATGAAAACAACCACAACCTCTGCATGATCTATAATATAATTTACACCTTCTGGACCTGCATTAACACAATACTTAAGAGAAGTTCAATAAATTCTTGAAATATGTTTATACCATAATCAACCGAGCATACCTAGCACCAAAGTGACTAGCACCAAGGCAGGCATGCCTTCTTCCCTGCCGAAGGAAGACACCCTTCCAAGGCAACCAACACCTGCCGAAGCTCCCGATTGCCGAACCTAGTTTCCAAGAACACGTGTCACCACCACAACGATTGGCACAAAGTCCCACATCGGAACTTTGTACAAACTTCTCATTTCTACCTCCCTATAAATAGGGAACAGTACCCAAGACGAAAGGGGTAACTAATTTCTTACTTTCACTGTTACTCTGCCAAAGTTACCACTTATAGCTGACTTAAGCATCGGAGAGCCTTCGGCCGACACTACACCGGTGTTCGAAGCTTAACGACTGCTTCTCCTACTTTGTCTTCTGCAGGGTACCCAGCTATCGAAGGTCCTAGCCATTTTCCCTACCGAAGGTCCTAGCCTTTTTCCCTGCCGAAGATGATTCCCTTCTCTCTAAGTTGACCCTCTCCCATTTTGAGCATCAACAGTTGAGCGCCGTCTGTGGAAAACAACTTCTGAATCCCAACTCCCTCTACCAGCTTCGCTGGCTCCTTCTCCTATCAAGCCTCGTCGCCTCTTCTTCACCCCACACTCTGGTATGCCGAGGGACGAAAGCATTGATACCCAGCGCCACACCCCCCATGAGGAGTCCTCCCGAAGGAAACCTTCGACAGGAGGAGATCTCCAGGCGGAGGTGGAGCGCCTCTGTGCCAGCGTTGCGAAGATGTTCGAAAACTACGAACACCTTCGCACCAATACGAACATCTTCGCACCAAAAATGTTGAATTGGAGCACGATTGCCGAGCCCTGAAACATAGTCTGGAGGGCAAAGGCCACCATTTCACCCAACAAGACCACACCCAGGACATTGGGCACACCCAACTGAACCATTCACTTACCTCTCGCCATAGCACTCCCATACAAAATAGGTCTGACAAAGGCAAGGGTCACCTCCACCCAGAAAACACCAAGTCAAAATTTCTCCATGGTCCCCCGCCAAAAGGCCAACCCAACGCCCCAGCTAAAGTCTATAGGGACTGTAGGCATCGTATCTCGGAGCGTCGACTAGACCCAATCAACATTAATGTAGACCTCCACCACCCAAAGGCAACTCAACTTGGGCCCCTGCCGAAGCCCACCCATTCAGCCACCACGGAGGAAGTCGGGGACTCAGACGATTGGCAACCCTATAACCCTGAGGACTGGGATACCCATTGCTCCGAAGACTTCGAGTGCTGGGAAGACTATCCAACCCCACCTACCCAACCCTACAGGCCTTCAGCACCCAGCGCTCTTCCACATGCTGACCCAACCATGCACCTTCTCTTTGAGAAGGTCCGACGCCTGGAGAGCGAGCAGCATCGTAGCCATCAGCTCCTCTGGGCAAAACCATGCCATGGGCCCTTCACCGAGCGTATCCTCAACTATCATCAGGAGAAGGACATCCAGCCACTTCGTATTGCCTTCTACACTGGCACAGAGGATCCTCTCACCCATATCCACTCCTTCCAGTCCGCCCTTGGATGCAAGGGCCTCAGTGATGAAGGCATGTGCCTCCTCTTCCCTTCCACCCTCAGTGGAGCAGCTCTGAATTGGTTTTACCAGTTGAAACCCCGGACCATCAACTTCTTCGATAGTCTGAAGCAAACCTTCCTGGACCATTTCATGATCCAAACTGATCGGCTATACTCCGCGGATGACTTGTACATGTTTCGGCAGGGTGAGGATGAACCCCTTTGGGAGTATGCAGCCCGCTTCAGCCATGAGTACTCTCGTTGCCCAGATACCGATGATCGGGTAGCCTACGCCGAACTGATGAAATAGGCCGTTGTCCATGCAAAGGCTGAGTACTTTAATTCCAAGCGTGGCTCGGCCACTTCGGCACGTGGCACTTCTGGTAATCCCCCACCTGCTTCGGTACCCAGCCCAGCCCCACCTCATTATTCTGATCCCACCCAAGGTAACCAAGGTGCCCCGCACCCTAAAAGGAAGGATAGCTACCAGCATACCTTCAGCAGCAGCAAACGTGGCAGACATGGTAACCAGCACCAGTCCAACGAAGACCACCCCCCCAGGACAAGTGATCGGGCTCCACTCCCCTTCACCCCTAAGCCTAGGTTCAAGGTCTTCACCACCCTCAACACCACCTATGAGAATTTCCTGGTGCACGAGGCACCAATGATACCTGAGCCAACCCCCAGAAGACCGACCAGCAAGCCCATGCCAAACATAGGTGTCTTCTGTCGCTTTCATCAGTTCAGTGGCCATGACACTGAATCTTGTATCACCTTGCGCAACATCATCGAAGGACTCATCCGTGAGGGGAAGCTGGGTAAATATGTGCACAATCTCCCACCCCCACCTAACCCTCACCAACGACAGATCAACATAATCTCCACTATCAGAGGCGGCCCCACCCTGGCTGGGACATCCAATAATTCCATCAAGCACTATGTTCGATCTTCCTACGCGCATCAGGTTTTCAGCACCGAGCAAGGACGCATGCCGAAGACGCAGAGGACAGGCTGGGCCACCATTACCTTCTACGAAGAGGAAGAACGTGGTGTTATTCTCCCCCATGACAACCCACTCATTATCCGGGCAGACATTTCTAACTTCGACGTTGGACGTATCCTAGTGGACATTAGCAACTCGGTCAGTGTGATGTTTGCTGATGCCTTCAACGAACTCCAAGTCCCCGCTCACTTGCTCGACCGAAGCATCACACCCCTTGTGAGCTTCTTTGGCGATATAGTTCAGCCCATTGGCAACATTCATCTCCCTATATCTATTGGTTCAGCACCTCATCGAGCAACCACCACCACTCCCTTCCTTATCGTGGATTGTCCTACAGCCTACAATGTCATCCTCGGCCGCCCAGCCTTGGCCCAAATGAAGGTATTCGTCTCCACACACATGATACTACTGAAATTCCCCACCCTCCATGGCACAGGCACGGTGCGCGACAACCAACTAGGGGCTCAAAGCTGCTTTGCTTCGGCAGTCAAATCTACCAGTCGCCAAACCAAGGGTCAAGCCCTTACGGTAACTAAGGCCCTAGCCCCTTCTCAAGCTGGAACTGAACGACCTGAGGACCCTAGGTAGGAATCTGTCACTCAACAGGCCGAACCCGTGGAACACCTTGAGCTTGTTAGCCTCCACGACGACATCCCGAATCGGCAGGTTCGGATCGGCACCTCCCTCTCGCAGGAGCTTCGCTTTGACCTCGTAGCTTTCCTTCGCCTTAACTCCGAGGTCTTCGCCTGGTCCTACAACGACATGCCTGACATATCACCTGATGTCATTTCTCATCGGCTCAACATCAATCCTGCCATCAGACCCGTTCAGCAGAAGCGTCGTGCCTATGACCCAGAGAGGTACGAAGCTATGAAGGCGGAAGTGGACAAACTGAGCAGCATTGGATTCATCAAAGAGGTGGACTATCCCACCTGGCTGGCTAATGTAGTGATGGTCCGCAAATTGATGAATGGCTGGCGCATGTGTGTGGACTACACCAACCTTAATCGAGCTTGTCCGAAGGATAGCTTCCCTCTACCTAGAATCGACCAACTCGTGGACGCCACGGCAGGCCACGCCCTTCTTAGCTTCATGGATGCATATTATGGGTACAACTAGATCTTCAGGCACCCTAAGGACCAAGCCCACACCTCCTTCATTACAGATCGTGGTCTCTATTGCTATAAGGTAATGCCCTTCGGCCTCAAAAACGCTGGCGCCACTTACCAGCGCCTTGTGAACAACATCTTCGCTCCGCTGATCGGCAACACTATGGAAGTTTATGTGGATGATATGCTAGTTAAGAGTCGCACCGCTGACCAGCACATCCCAAACCTCTCTACTATGTTCACCATCCTAAAGCAGTACAGAATGAGACTCAACCCCACAAAGTGCGCCTTCGGTGTGGCTTCAGGAAAATTCATTGGCTTCATAATCAGCCAGCAGGGTATTAAGGCTAATCCAGAAAAGATAAAGGCTATCTTAGACATGAAGGTGCGGAAGACGATCAAGGACATTCAGAGCCTAACTGGGCGCATCGCAACCCTCACCAGGTTTATCTCCAAGGCTACGGATCGCTGCGGCCCCTTCTTCAAAGCTCTCAAGGGTACTAAGCGTAACATCACCTGGACCCCAAAGTGTGACACGGCTTTCAGCGAGCTCAAGGAGTACATGAGCTGGGCCCCTTTATTGTCAAACCCCGAGCCTGGAGACATCCTCACAATTTACCTATTCGTCTCAGCCACGACAGTTAGTTCGGTGCTCATTCGGCCTCATGAGGGTGCTGAGCACCCGGTGCATTATGTCAGCAACGCTTTACAAGATGCCGAGGTTCGGTACCCAGACATTGAGAAAATAGCCTTCGCATTGGTTGTTTCCACTAGATGCCTGAGACCTTCTTTCCAGGCACATACCATTCATGTTCTAACCAACCAACCGCTCAAAAAAGTGTTGCAGAAGCCAGAGACTTCTGGTAGGCTGGTCAAGTGGGCCATCGAGCTTGGTGAATTTGATATCCACTATAAGCCTCGCCCAGCTACCAAGGGACAGACGGTCGCAGACTTCATCTCTGAGTTCACAAAACCCCAAGCTTCGGCGACCCCCCAGTTCATACCTCATGAGCCCACTCCTCCCTCGAACCTGGTCCATGTCGCCAGCAACGGCACCCTCGACCTTACCCAGCCCTTATGGACATTGTACGTGGATGGCTCCACCAATGCCCAGGGATGTGGGGCTGGCCTTGTTCTTATCTCCCTAGATAGAGTCATCCTTGAGTATGCCCTCCGCTTTCAATTCCATGCCTCCAACAATGCGGCCGAATATGAAGCACTCCTAGCTGGCCTTTGGCTAGCCAAGGAGATGGGCGCTAAACAAATCCAGATATTCAGTGACTCTAGCCTCGTTGTTCATCAAGTCAACCTGGACTTCACTGCCAAAGACATCTCTATGACAGCATATCTCCAGCATACCCGCCACCTGCTGATAACTTTTGATGCTTATCTCATTAGCCAGGTACCACGCTCAGAAAACAACCACGCCGATGCTCTGGCCAGGCTAGCCTCGGCCCTGGACCAGGGCATCGGCCGCAACATCCACATCGAAATCCTGGATCGCCCTAGCACACAAACCCCACTTATCTATACCATTGCTCACAACCCTACTTGGATGGACCCCATCTTTCAATTCCTGCAAAATCATACACTGCCTGCTGATCTTGCTGAAGCACAGCGTGTTCGTTATCGCTCCGCTCGATACCTGATCATCAATGGCTCTCTATACAAGCGTGGCTTCAACCTCCCCTACCGTCGGTGCCTTACTCCAGAGGAAGGTAACTATGTCCTTCGAGAGATCCATAAGGGAATCTGCGGCAATCATTCAGCGCTCGCTCACTAGCGCACAAGGTCATTCGACAAGGATACTTCTAGCCTTCACTTCACACAGATGCCCAAGCCTTCACCCAGAAGTGCAATAAGTGTCAGCGATTTACCAACATCCCTCAACTTCCAGCTGAACCATTGACAACCATGGTCAGTCCTTGGCCATTCGCCCAATCGGGACTTGACCTCATTAGACCTATGCCTGAAGGCAAAGGCCAGGTCAAATACGCGGTTGTTGCCATAGACTACTTTACTAAGTGGGTCGAAGCCAAAGCCTTGGCCACAATCACCGCGGCTCGAATCGAAACATTCGAATGGCAGAATATAGTATTTCGTTTCGGCATCCCTCACACCATCGTCACGGACAATGGCCAGCAATTTGACAATGCAAAATTCAAACAATTTTGTTCCAACCTCAAGATACGTCTTTGCTTCGCCTCCCCAGCCCATCCTCAGTCTAATGGCCAGGTCGAAGCTGTGAACAAAATCATCAAGAAGACCCTGAAGACCAAGCTTGACAAAGCCAAAGGTTGCTGGCCAGAGGTCCTCTGGTCCTACTGCACCACCTTCTGTACCTCCACAGGAGAAACACCGTTTTCTCTTTCCTTTGGTACCGAAGCCGTAGCCCCAGTGGAGATTGGCCAGCCCACATACCGAACCTCCACTTATGATGCCGAAGCCAATGACGAGCAGTTAGCACTAAACCTTGACTTCATTGATGAGCTTCGTGACCAATCAAACATGCGCAATGTCGCATACAAACAGCGCATCGCCAAGTACTACGACTCCCGAGTCAAACCCCATGCTTTCAAGACCGGGGACTGGGTCATACGCAAGGTTTCCTTGGCCACCAAGAACCCTACTGAAGGTACCCTAGGCCCTACATGGGAAGGTCCTTATGAGATTACCAAAGTTTTCCGCCCCGGCACTTATCAGCTTCGTGATCCCAAGGGCAAGACTTTGCCTCATCCTTGGAACGCTGATCATCTCAAAGTACTATTATAAGTAAACACACCTAGACCCTAGGACAACATGTTTTCTTACACTTTGGTCTTGAGACTTGACTCAACCATCTCTTGTACCTTTTGCCTTTCGACATTTAACTAATGAAATGCCTGACTTTGGCTAATTCTTACCAATCACATGATTATCATTTTGCTAAGCACAACCGATATCAAAAGACAATAAGTCTAATATCATAGCAAATCAACATGCACTTGCCCTAAGCAAGGCAAAATGTTCATACATAGCAAAGACAAACATCAAGTCCCAAAAAATAACTAAGGTACATAAGGAAGGCAACACCTTCAAGACTAGGTGGACGCGACATCGGCAGGAGCCGGCTCTGACTCTGTAGCAGCAGTGGTAGCATCAATAGTGGGACTAGGAGAAGGTGGCTCGCCAATCGTATCGAAGTTAATCGCAACCGAAGGGTTGAACCTCATCAGCCTCTCCTCCCAACCAAGCTGCTCATCTACCAAGCGGTCCATAATATAACTCTTCAGCTCCTCTGAAGTCCGGAATGCCTCGACTGCCTCGACTCGGGCAGCAGCTACCTCCTCGTCCTTCTCCCGTTTCAGCTCCTCCACCTCCTTGGCCTTCGCCCGTTTCAGCTCCTCTACCTCCTTGGCCAGCGCTGCCTTCTGCAACAACAGGGTGTTTCTCTCTCTGAGGGCCTCCTGCGCCTCGGCCATCTTACCCTTGGTCGCCTCATCGCGCCTCTTCAGCCTCTGAATCTCCTTATCTGCCTTGGCCATGTTGACATACATCTCGCCAAAGGCCTACAAAACAAAAGCATCATTAGTCAGCGCAAATTAGAATGATAAGCACAAATTCATTAACATATATCACTGACATAAGCAGATGTGAGAATCGCCTTCTGGGCCCGATCTGCATAGTTGGAGGCCTGAGTCTTCCCCAGAGCCTCGGGATCACTCTTCACGCCTTCTAGAAAGACGTTCACCAAGGGAACTTCCTACCGATGCATTGCCAAGTTCACCTCCTTCTTCTGTCGACGCAGCTTGGAGAAGTCCATCTTCTCCACCCCTTCAGCAAACACATCATCAATACCGAAGGGTAGTTTCGGAGGCACTTGTAGGTTAAAGGGAGGAAGCCTAGGCCCTGCCCCCATCACACTCTGGTGAGCTTCCTCCAGCGCCTTCCTCTTCCCTAGCACGTCAGCAACCAGCCCCTCATCATCACCCCTGGGCCGCTTCCTAGTCGCCTGCTGGCTCCCCCCTTGTCTGCCTTCTTGGCCCAAGACTCCCTCAGCCGCTTCTGCATCTCGGCCTCATCAATATCCACCACAACCTTCGTGCTGCCCTTTATCACACCTGCCACTGCACATCCAAAGCTAAGTTAGTCACAATTACAAAAGGAGACAAACAACAAAGGTGACCTAGGTACTTACTTCCTTGCAACAGTCTGGACTCAAACAGGTTCGTCTGGGTGACTAGGTTTCGGTACTCCCGCTCGGTCTCAGACAACAATGACCTCGCCTTCTCAACTTCCTCTTCTTGCTCCTTGGCGATTGGTCCCCACTTCACCGAACCTGCAACAAAGGTTATATACTACTCAGCCATTTAGACCTGCACAAGCAACAATGGAGAACCAAGCATGAACAAAACAAAATAGCAATTAGTCTTAAAGGATGGGACCATGGACCTATAGATTGGAAGTGGGTAGGAATGTGTTTGGCAACGGTCTTCCTTGGAGGACACTCCCAATCACCATAGGCCAAGCACCACCTGTTCCTCAAGGACTTCTGGGTAGAAGGCATGTCACGGATAAAATAACCTCTCTCTTTTGCCTTTCGGTAATTGGCTTGTACCCAGCCAAAACTTCCATGTTGCTTCGAAATTGAGTACAAGTACATGAACTGCTCAAAGGTTGGCTCATCCAACCCAACCAACCACCAGGCAATATAAATCCCATGAAGAAGAATCCAAAAGTTGGGATTATATTGCCCAGGCGCATACCCCAGCCTAGCCAACATCATCTGCACCCAAGGATGAAACGGTAGTCTGAAGCCATGTAGGTACATATCTGTAAAAATCAACACTGAGCCCTCTGGAGGATATCTAACCACATCAGCTACAGTGGGTAATCTCAAGCCTACATAAGGTGGAATACAATAATATGTCCGAAGCTCGGCCAACTTTACTTCTGTAAGAGTATTCCGCTTCGCCAACGGGACACCAACCCGTATTTCCACTCCCTCTGAAGCTGAAGCCACGGCTACACCTATGGACCCAAATGGGGATGCCTGATTACTCGAGCCCACCTCTGGTGTATAAGCCAAGGCTAGAACCCGATCACATACGGCCTCTAAATCTTTGTAATTCATATGCATCCTATTATATGAAGCTAACCCAGAATCTATGGATGGCTCACCCCTCTCACCCTCATATTGTACCATCTTACTCTCTATTACACCTTCTACCACACCCTCTGTCTGGGAACTCTCACGTTCAGAACAAACATAAAGGCTTGGCTCTGACTGGGAACTCTCACTTTCGGTACCTTCCCCACCAAAGTCAAGGGGGTCATCACTTTCTCTATCAGAACTTTCAGACATCTACAATTTGCAGAAACAAGAAAATGAACTAATGCACATGCAAAAAGGGATCGAAACATACATTCAACAAGTTCATTTCAATTCGAAAATTCAAGGGAAATAAGGTCTAACCTTGTTTGCACCACCACGGAAAGCTCGCCGGAAATCTTTCTGATCACTACTCCACCACGAGGTATTTCGCCGGAAATCTCCTTTTCTCCTTCTCACTTTCTCAAAAATTTTCTCAAAATCTCAAGTATGAGACCTTCTCCACCCTAAGCCCCTATTTATAAACATTCAAGGGTACCAACGCCTCGGTTCACGAGAAAACCCTAGCACCCTTTCAATTTCCCTCTCAAATTCCTTGTACCTACTTCACATTTTGAAATTCAAAATTCAAATTCCAAGGAAAACAATTATTATTATTGGGAGGGCAAAAGAAATTAGAAAGGGACTTGCCGAACGGCATGACCCGTGCAAAAGGAATGAGGGACTCACCAAAATTCTCACCTTTTGTCCAGACCCACTCTCCAAGCCCTTGCCAAATGAGGAATGGCCTTAGCTCCTGCCAAAGGACTACACGAGCACAACAATAAGAGATACTCAGACCACCACATGTACAAGGGGTGGCCTTGCCGAACGGCAAGGCCCGTGCAGAAGCAATTACAAGCTCTCAAAAAAATTTTACCTTGCCCAAAACTTTGTTGACTCAGCTCCAAGCCTTGAGAAAACTTAATTGAGCCGGCCCCAAGGTTTGACAAAAGCCCAGGGGCTCAGGTTTCTTGCCGACTGTGCCTTTGTAGCCTAGCTCCAATCCTCTCTTCCAAAACCCTAGCACCAAATCAAAAAGGTCCAGGCTTCAATACAAAATTCAAATTCAAACAAAAAATAGAGAGGAATTCTCAAGGCCTTGCCGAACGGCAAGACCCGTGCAGAAGTTTTGGAGGGTCACCTAAACTCAAACCATGCCAACACACAAACAAGGCTCCAGGTCACGGTTCGCTCTAGAGGCCCAGCTCCCACTTACATATCCTTATGTGCGACCCGCTCTCCAGCCCTAAGTCCCGCTGCAATCCAAGCCTTGATAAAATTTGGGTTTGGCCGGCTCCAAGTATTGACCAAGGCCCAAAGGCCGTGTCACCAAACTACCTACCAAACCTCAAATGGCCAACTCCTCAAATATCCACCAAGAGCTTAAACACGCAACAAAACAAACATCAAATTTTGACTAAGACACCCTTGCCGAACGGCAAGGGCCGTGTATGCAATTACGGGTTCACAAAAATATTTCACCTTACCCGCGACCACTTGCCAAAGATGTGGTGACCTAAGTCCAATCCTTACCGCAAATCAAAGGGCCTAGCACCGAAATTCACGCACCAACGACTTAAGCCCTAGCCGAATCCGAGTCTCAGGAAGGACGACCGTGAAGCCCAACTTGCTTACCTGCCGAAGGTAAAACGGCCCAGCTCACAGCCAACAAAACACGCAACCCAGATCCAAACTCGCAAGGCTCTCTCTCTGAAACTTTGGGGACTCACGAGTTCAAAATCACCCTTGCCCTACGGCAAGGACTACACCGAAGCAACTTCACCACCAAATTTCAAAGACCCAAGTCTGAATATCCCAAAACCCCAGCTCTTAGCCCCAAAAGGAGGGCTCCGAAAAACTTCTTGCTGAAGGTCCAGGAGACCTAGCCCCAAATTTGACTCAAAAAAATACTTGCAGACCAAGAGGAGCACCAGGAACACTTCGCGCGACCCTTGCCGATCGGTAGGTCGTAAACTCACTCCGACTTTGCAGAGTTGCCGAAGGCGAACCCCAAATTCACGCCGACTCAGCCAAGCTGCCGAAGGCCAGTGATTTTTTTCGAAATTCCCCTTGAAACTGTCAGCTGCCTAGTCCTTCTCTGCCTAGACCCTTGCCAAAAGGCGGGTCTTATGCAAACCATGCGCTTTTATCTCAAAAAACCCTAGCTCCAAAATTGGCCCACTACCCCAAGCCCATAAGCTTCAGCTAGAAATTACCCATTGCCGAAACAAAAAGGGCCCGGCTCCAAACCTTATGCTTACCAAAGGGCCTTGCCGAAACAAGCTAAGGCCATCGCTAGGCCCATCTTGATTCCTTACCGAAGTAACTTCGCCCCTGCAAAAAATAATTTGGTCTTGCCAAACGGCAAGGAACACGCAGAAGCTTTGGAGAGACTGCCCATTGGCTGACCAAGCCCCAAAAAAAAAAAAAACCTGCCGAATGTTAAGCCAAGACTCTCCCAGACGGCTCTTGACCAAAAGGCACGACACTTGCCCAGCCTAGCATCTAGGCCATACTCTTAAAGCTTGACACAACTTCTAGCTTGCCAACTTAGGGGACTAGGGACCGCGCCACGATTCCTATTGAATTGGGAATGCTCGGTCACAATTATGCAAATCTTACAAGTTCCCAACCCAGAAGTTACTTCTTGACCGCGAACTTGGGGGACTACTGTTTACACCATAATCAACCAAGCATACCTAGCACCAAAGCGACTACCACAAAGGCAGGCACGCCTTCTTCCTTGCCGAAGGAAGACACCCTACCAAGGCAACCAACACCTGCCGAAGCTCCCGATTGCCGAACCTAGTCTCCAAGGACACGTGTCACCACCACAACAATTGGCACAAAGTCGCACATCGGAACTTTGTACAAACTTCTCATTTCTACCTCCCTATAAATATGGAACAGTACCCAAGACGAAATGGGTAACTAATTTCTTACTTTCACTGTTACTCTGCTAAAGTTACCACTTATAGCTAACTTAAGCATCGGAGAGCCTTCAGCCGGCACCACACCGGTGTCCGAAGCTTAACGACTGCTTCTCTTACTTTGTCTTCTGCAGGGTACCTAGCTACAGAAGGTCCTAGCCCTTTTCCCTACCGAAGGTCCTAGCCTTTTTCCCTGCCGAAGACGATCCCCTTCTCTCTAAGTTGACCCTCTCCCATTTTGAGCATCAACAAAATCAATGGACCACTTCAAATATGAAACTTAAAAGGATACATCTCATAGTTTGAAGAATGAAAAATTACTGAAATCAGAATTCCACATAACTCAAATAATGAATGTAACCCAGAAAGTAATGTTGTGACATATACCTTATTTTAGGAATGTACATATTCACAATTTCTATAGCAATATATGCACGACAAAAGAACACTATTGTTATAACTAAAGTAAAACTTAGCATGTAAACAAAATTAAAGCATTAAGTTGAACTGTAGGAAAATTATGAAACAACTAACATAAGATCCTATTTATTGTAAACATCAATCAAAATAGATTATTAATACTAAATTTCTAAGTTTTCTAATGTAGTCTTAAAAAATTATAAATAAATAACACATGCATACTACAATTTCTTTAAAATGGAAAACTTATACGTCATTGAAGTTTACTTAGTAATTAGTACCCAAAAAAAAAAAAACCATAAGGTAAGCACATATAACACAACTCTTGCTTTATGGTAGTCATATCTCCAATGTTAAAAAAGAGCCAAACTTTGAAGCCCTTTGTTAATAAAAAGAAAGTAAACGTACACAATATAATATCGGAAAATTGTAGCATTGAACTTTTTATGAGAGCAAATACATGTCATCGGTAATAGACGACAATTATTTCCGACAACAATTACGACCCCTCACTAATATACATCATCTTTTGAGAACTAATGATTGCCCTCGGAAGTACATAATCACTTCCGACAACAACTAATTACCCTCGAAAAAAGAAAAAATAATTCCGAGGATCACTAATTGCCCTCGGAAATAGGCTATAATTTCCGAAAACATGAAGATGCCCTCGGAAAGAACACAACTACTTCCGACGTGCATGAGATTCGTCGTAAATAAATGCGGCGCCAACATTTCCCTCCAAATATTAGCTATTTTCGACGGCGAGAAAACCATTTTCCAAAGCATTTTGGGTGTCATAAATATATTAAGCATTTTGGGTGTCGGATTCTTTGTGAACTGATGCACTATTAAATATCTTTCTTTCAAATGCCTTTTGTTTTGTAATATAATCTGGACATTTTTCTTTCTTAAAATAAATTAATTGATACTGAAACTGTAATAGCAATTATCCGTTATCATGTAAGTCACAGCCTCTCTCACAAACACACCTCCCTTGCCGCGGGCTGCACCTAGCGAAGCAACATAAGTCATGGGTTTGGAATGAAGTGAAGGCACTTTGGACAAATGGCCTTAGGGTCGCCGCCGGAGTAGGAGTAGGAGTAGCTTGACGGCTGGCGTGAATGACCGACATGTGTACAATGCTTTACCGTTTGATCCACCGTCGGTCAAGGCAGGAAGGATTTGATGGGCGCCACCAATTGGCACCTTATTATTCTTAAGTTTGAGAAGGAAATCCTTGTTGAGGTTGGGTTGCAAGTATATGTCGTATAGGTTTTCTAAGCTGTCGTAGAGTTTGCCTAAACAACCGTCCATGCGTTTCTTAGAGAGGAGCCTAATCATAGTGCCGACGGGTAGAGACAGAAAAGTGAAACGAAAGTCAACAAAGTCCTTGCCAGCTTTGGCAAAGAGAAGTTTGTTATGTTTTTTGTCAATGAGGAGCTTCAAACTAACTGGAGAAGTAGAGATTGATTTGGTTTTGGTTTTGGTTTTGGGTTTGGGTTTGGAGGGGGCCATTGAGGCAGAGTGAGATGGAGGACATGCCAACTATATATTATTTTTTTGTAGACCCACTACCTTAAGGGAGTTAAATGTTTTTTAATCGTCATTTGGATAAACCTTATCTATATATATATATAATATTAGCATGGCCCCCAGGGGCGTAGCACAATGGTTAGAAGGATGAGCCGGGGCCAACTGTAAAATCAAAGTTCGAATCCTTTTGTTGTTGTGTGAGTTCCTAATTTATCAACATAATTCAAAGGGGTTCCTGGATATCTATATATATAACCTAGCATGACATTTCATATTACGAGATGTTTTAGAATAGAGTTTTTCTATTTAAATCCCGCACTTCTCTTTGTTCACCCCATATCTAAGTTAATCCCAACTTCTAATTCAAATTTTCTCAATCTCTAAGAAAACCCCACTAGTATTTTCCCAAACTACCCCTAAATACACACCCAACTGGAAAAAAAAAATTAAAAACTCATCAAATTGTCATATCCCGGATCGCTCCGCCGTAGCACGATATTGCCCGCTTTGGGCCCCCCTCTTTGCCCTTATGGTTTTGTTTCTGGGAACTCTCGAGCAACTTCCCAGTGGGTCACCCATCTTGGGATTGCTCTAGGCCCAACTCGCTTAACTTCGAAGTTCCCATGAATTCGAAGCCAATGAGCTCCCAAAAGGCCTCATGCTAGATGGAGGTGGGCATGTACATATAAGGCACATCAGCTCGCTATCTTACCCCTCACCATTCTAAGTTCATCTCAACCTCAGAATTACAGCAAATCTTTAATCACAACATCCTCAATATTTCTAGGAGGAGTCCCAAACCAATAAATAATCTCACATAACATACCTTAATTGAAGACCCACAAGCCACTATTTGCATACCATATTTAGGATTTATGAAGAGAAGATGAGAGTGTAGTAGGTTTCTTGGATTGAAAGAGAAGAGTAATCTGGTCATCTGGTGTAAAGGAGTTTGTGTTTTTCTAAAACTTAATATGAAGAGTGGTGGGGTTAGTGTATAGATATATTAGAGTTAAGTATTAAGTTGGATGACCTTTTTTTGTCTTTTTGCACAATAATAGAACTTAAGAGCTTAATGATAAGTATTGGGGTGAACAAAGAAAAGTGTGGGGTTTAAATAGAAAATCTCTTTAGAATATTCATTTGGGCTAGTCTAAAATAGGCCCCTACAATTTCTATTTCCTAGACATCTCAACTCATTAATTTTGAAATCTATGTATGAAACCCAAATTCAAACTAAAATACCCCGTAATATATAAAAAGTCATAGTACTCCTACATATTTACATTGTTTGCCATAAGTCAACTTGACGGTATTCAAGCATGTCATTAAGTCCCTCATTTCTAATTAATACTTCCTCATTTATAGAATATATATCAATGACTCCCTTTTTTTTTTTTGGGCATTCCCTCTAATCCCTAAAATTTCAACCAATAAAAAAAATCCTTAAATTTTCAAAAATAAAAAATCCCTCAAATTTCGTCAAAATAAAATAAAATAGATAAATTATTATTAATACAATATAATGTACCTACAAATTTACCTATCTTGTATATATCCACTACGGGATAAATTTTTGGCAATACGGGTAGGTAAATTATTTTCAGAATATACCTATAAATGTGATGGCTTTAATATACCTACAATATACTAATAATAGGTAAATTACAAATTATTGCATAATAGGAAATAATTAGGTAAATTATATGCAAAATGCGTTTATAGAAGTTGGGTATATTATTTGAATAATAAGCAAATTCATACTGGGTACATTATTTCATAAAAGAAGTAATAGATACATTTGTTTCAACATAAAATTGTATATACGCTATTATATTTATAAAATAAAAATATAATAGATAATTAATCACGTATACTTCATAGCAATGGTCCCTCAACTATACCCGTATTTACACTTTGGTCCGTCAATTCAATTATTAGTTGCAGGGGTCACTCAACTCTGTGTTTCGTTGCACCAGCAGTCCTTCCGTCAAGTCCGTTAGTTTTTTCCGTTTAAAATGATGACGTGGCAAGCATCTGTGAGAATCTAATAGATTCGTGAGGGGCAAATCTGACTTTTCAACCAAATCCCACCGTTATCCCAAGGCACCTCTCCAACCAAATCCAACCCTGCCATCGTAAGAAAAGAGATCGAATGAAAGCTCTAGATCAAATTACTCACTTTATCGCTTGGATCCAACATTTTCTATCTGCTATCTTGAAGATCTAAGATAAACCCAGATGAGAACAAATGAAACACCAAACTGGGTCTTCACCAATTAGACCAATTTGTTTCAGCTCAAGTAGGAGTCTGAAGGGCCTCAGAAAACCCTAGTTGTTCAAAAACAGAGCGATCAGAAAAAAACAGATCGATCAGAGGCTTGTGCCAAAGATTGAAGGAAGATAGTAGCCACAAATCAGAGGACAAGATCAAAGAGAGCTATAGCTTACCTAACCAGAACCCAAAAAGACCCAGAGAAAAAAGAGAGAGAAAAACAGAGCGGCTGTGGTTAACGAAAGCAATGGAGCAATGGCGAAACCCACAAAGCTCAACTCCATCGTCGACCTCCAGGTGCAATCTTAACAGCCAAGCCACCAGGTTCTGCAGAAAAGACCCAAGAAGAGCTCTTGCTCTTCCGCTTCTTATAGTCCCAGCAGAAGAACAAATCACAAAAGAAAGGCCCAAAATAAAAAAGAAATGAAGGGATTGAAATGGGAATTTAGGTGGAAATCAAAAGACCCATAACCAGACATAGAGAATCATCAATTACGAGGCATGAAACAATCATCAATTAACCAAGTTCATTCCAAGAAAGGGTAAACAAACCTTTTTGATTGAGTGCTTGAGATTGATTTGCAAGAAACAAAAGAGAAAACAAACCTTTTTGATTGAGTGCTTGAGATTGATTTGCAAGAAACAAAAGAGAAGAAATTTTGAGAGTTGAGAGAGAGAGAGCGAAGAGGGAGCTGAGAGAGAGAGAGCGAAGAGAGAGCGAAGAGAGAGTTGAGAGAGAAAAGAAAAAAGTGATAAAAAGTGCAATAAGACAGTATTTATAGATAGTATTTGATAAATGATTATAAGGTGGGCAGTTTTTGGTTATTTATTATTTGATTCTTGTGGATGAATTTCCGAATTTACCCTCACTTTTGACAGAAAATTTAACAGACTTGACGGAAGGACTGCTGGTGCAACGAAACACAGAGTTGAGTGACCCCTGCAACTAATAATTGAATTGACGGACCAAAGTGTAAATACGGGTATAGTTGAGGGACCATTGCTGCGAATAACCCCATAAATATATATAAAAAAATATTTTTTTTTATTAAATAAACCAATTAGGTATGTTAAATATGAATTTATTGTTAAATTTAAAAAACAATTCTAAATTAATTCCTAGATTCATTTTGAGATCTTTCCAAATTCAACGTGTGTCATTAGTTACATTCCAACTAAAAATTATTTTTATATTTGTTCCTACATTAATATACAAAATGCAATAATGGCTTAGTTGGGGGTATTTTAGGAATTGAAAAGTACAATAAATTGAATTTTGGCTCAATTAGATAACTTGCCAAGTTTGATCATAGTCATTGGGTTTTATTTAGAAAAAACAGGATTTTATTCAAACAAATAAAGAGATGGGTTAAGCTAAATTTACTATATTCATTTCTCGTGGCTTGAGCCTTGGGGTGAGCATGTGCAAGCTAACCAATCAAATTAAGCAAACAATTTTTTCATTCGAAGGGAAACGAAAAAAGATTGAAATCCGAAATAGCATTACGACATCATAAAGCAATACGAACCTCCTTAGTTCACCAAGCGGAAAACACCCAAGAACACTTTGGTAAGGACTGCACTGGTCTCGAACGATGCCTTCAGCAGCTCCAAACCCTACAAAGAGAAAAAACAAAACATACAATAATATGTCAAACAAATAAGCTTTAAATCAAAGCAGAGACGAGGAATTACTTTGAACGTTGGGTTGCATGATGATTCGGCATATATAGCCTGACTTCAAGCCTTATTTATTAATCCAACAAGTATATATATAATTAATGAAATATGAAATCTAAACAGAAAATATATATTAATCCAACAAGAGAACATAACATTCAGACCTCTTGCTTCCCAAGATGAACCACCACCTCTCGAAGAGCACCAACATCCTTCACATTGAACTGGTTAAGTACACCAATGGATGAAATGGCGGACAATATTGGCTTCACCTCCAAGTTATTCATGACCATGTATGTTACTTCTCCCTTGACATACCCTCCCTCGCTGCCGGACGTTTCCACCCCAGTAGAAGAAGAAGCTTCTGGGGAAACATAAGTCACCTTAGTGGACATGCAATCGCATCTATTTGGGCAAGGAGTAAAACGAAAATCAGAAATATGGCGGGGATTGCAGTATGAACACATGTAGAACTGTTTAGAATTCAAGTCGACATTAATATTGTTGGTCAGCAAAGGAAGGATATTGGCACCAGCAACAACTGTGGTCTTTGGTTTCAGCAAGGTGTCCTTGTCAAGATTGGGTTGCAAGTATGCGTCGTTGAGATTTTCGACACTCTCATAAAGCTTTCCCATGCTACCAACCATGCCGTCTTTGGAGAGGAGCCTGATCACAGTCGCAACAGGCAGAGACAGGAGACTGAAGAGAAAATCAACAACATCCTTGCTCGCTTCGGCAAACAAAACTTTGCTACCCTTTGTGTCGATCAGGAGTTTCAAGCTCACACGTTTGGTGTTGGAGGTTGCCATATATTGATGCAATATGTTTCTTTTTTCTTTCTTTTTTGGATACTATATTGATGCAATGTTGAGGCTTAGGTCACCTATCAATTTATAGTCTTAGAAGAAAATTTACTAAAACATTTCAAATTAATTAATTAATCGGCTCTGCGAAAAAAAAAAATTAAGGGCAAAAAAATTAGAGAATCACTCAAAATACCTCTCCCCTAAACAGGTAGTCTACATTTTCATAAAGACAAATTGAGACGAAACCAATTTAGCATAAGACACCTATGTCCCTCAAACTTGTCCTCCACCGACCGATAAAGAAGAACCTTTTCCTTTTTATTGGCAAAAAAGAAGAAAAAATCTTTTTTTTTTTTAATTTTCTTTTTTTCTATTTTTCTCCTTTTCTTTATTACTTTACATTACTTTTTAGAACAAAGGAACACTACATAGTACCTATACATTTCGGTGCTCTCAAGCTTAACAAAATTTCCTTAGTTGCCAAGGATCCTCTCGTTCAATAAAATTTCCTTAGTTGCAAAGGATCCACTATTATTATTTCAGTAAGTTTCTTTTTTCTTGTTTTTATAAGTAGACTTCTAGTCTAAAATAGGGAAATATTATTGTAGTTGTATTATTATGCTAAACTGGCCATAATATTTTATTTGATCACTACGTTATAAGAGTCATTCTATAGTGAGGGTCTTAGATAATTGTTTGGGGGTGGTGGAAATCCACCTAACCCGGGCACGAAAAGAATAGCGGCTGGGCCTTGTTCAAATGTGGCCAGGTGTTCAGTCGCAACGCTGGGCAGATCTGGAAGGCCTTGAAAGTGGCGGGGCAGGTTTGGAAAAATGCGGCCGGGATAGCTCGAGATGTGGAGAATTGGCGGCCGAGATTTTTAGAGATGTGCGCCCAGGTGTTGATTGATTATTGCAACCGGGCAGCTAGAGTATCACGGCCGGGGTGTGTATGGAAGATGTCGGCCGGGTGTTTTGGTTTGAAGCCGGGATGGAGCTCAAAGGCGGCTGGAGCGATCCATGCTGGGCAAGGTTGCGGCCGGGCTAATCTGTTGGAGTTTTGCGGCCGGGCATCGTTCGAGATGAGGCCAGGCGTAGTTCGAAGTGCGGCCGGGTTTGAAAGTGGCTGGGGCTATGACATTTGTTTGGGCACAGCCAAAACTATTGGATAAATATGCGGCCGAGTCTTTGGGTTGATGTTTTGGAACCTTGGCGGTCGAGAATTTGAAATACGGACTGAAGGAGTGTTGCGGCCGAAAAGTTTGGGTCCTTTACAAACTGGGCTGAAAAGGATTATTGTCTTATTATATACATATATATAATAGATAGAGGAATGCAATATTGCGGCTGGAGGTCTTTTGGATTGTTGGAATATACGGCCAAGAGTTAGAGCACGGGCTGAAGGATTTGAATGTCAAAACTCCAATTGTCCTTATATATATATATATATATATCAATATGCGGCTGAAGCCTTGAAACTCATGCAATTGTGCAATATTTTATATATATACATGTATATAATATGAAATTTGACATATGTTATATGGGAGGCAATATAAGAGAAATCGAAGGCCCAAGTTCCAAACCACCAATTCAAGCCCAGAATTTTCACAGGTTTGTGTGCACACGACGGAGGCTTCACAAGGAAAGAAATCAATGAGTTTGATAATAAATCCGAAAGTTCCAAAGCAAGGAAGAATCAAGCATGTCAGAATATCTCAATCAATGCAATCCCACGGATTTAGGAGGGCTTCGAAAGGAAAGATTTTTAAGAAGAGTTGACATTGGCCATTCAATGGCCAGCCCATGGGCTGACGAGTGCCCTATATAAACCTCGACAAACGAAGGAGAGAGACACACAACATCAGACAGACAAACCTATCTTTCGTCTCGCACTTTTCTTTTCCTAGACTTAGGATTTTATTTTCAAGCACCTAGTGTAGCGAGTTCTTCCTTTTCCTAGTGTAAGTTTCAATTCTTGTTCAATTTATATTTTCGTGTCATTTAGATTCAAGTTTATTTCCATTGCTTTACTTTTCATTGTTATCGCACTTCAATTAAGTTCAATTTCAAGTCTATTTTATTTTATCGTTCTTACTGTTCTTATCGCTTTTATTTTCATTCTCGCTTTATTTATCGCTTTGATTTATTTTATCGCACTTCAATTCCTGTCTTTACGTTTATACGCACATTTAGTTTAATTGCATCATTTTTACTTAAAACCCTAAAAATCATAAAAACATCCGTACGAAACCTAACCATCCTCGAGCCCGAGGAAGTGAAAGAACCTAGGCCAAGAGGAGGTTCCTTGCTTGGCCGATCAATCGTTTGATCAGAAGTTAGAAGCGCAACACATCAATCTACTCACATTCCATTCAAGCCCAAATTTGGGGCTTGGTGGTGGCACGCCCCGCATCCGAAAGAAGAAGGACCAAAAACTCCTTCAATCGGCCTACCCGGCCGAAAAGAGGGAAACATAATTTGGCACGCCCGGTGGGACACACTATATGAGCGACCGAAAGGAATGGCAACATTCCTATCAGCCGATGAACTACAACGGCTATGATTCTTATGGCTTGAATAGCCAATCCATCGGCCAACACTATGGCCAATATAATTTTACCCATCAAGGTGGGCCTAACAACCAATATGGCTCAAGTAGTCAATTTGGTTGCCAATATGGTGGGCACAACTATGTTGGCGAATTTGGTGACCAATATGGTGGGCACACTTATATTGACGGATATAATCTTATGAACCAAAATGGTTCGAATGATCAAAATGGCTTTGGTGGCCAAACCAATCAAGGTGGCTATAACGGCCAACACGATTTTACATATCAATATAGCTCTGGCAGCCAATTCAATGGCCAACATGGCGGAAACAACAATCATGGCCAAAATAATATGATATATCAAAATTATGCGAATGGCCAACATGGCTATAATGTCCAAAACAATCAGGTGGCCGGAGGGCAATACACTTACCCAGATGGCCAAAACAATCCGGCCAATATTTATGATCAGCCTAGTTATGGCTCCCACCAAATGAATCATCCTAATGGCTATAATGGCCAAAATGTTCTTAGCATAGGTGAGAGGCCATATGTTGACCGCACGGACAAAGAACATCAAAATTTCCCAAAGGAAATATCTGAAGTGAAAGATTTATTTATGGATATGGCAGTTTCCAACGAACTTTTGATCCAACAGTTGCGTGAAATCTCCTTGCGACTTGCGATCGAAGAGCAAGTTCTTAACCAACAAGCTAAGGGGCAAACTCTCAACCCCAACCTTGATTCTCAGTCACAAGTTGAAAATTCTCATGTGGTTGCAAGTTGGCCACCCATTCCACCTACTCCTCTAGAGGAAAGTGAGGTTAGTAGGGAATATGAGAGTGAGAAAGAGATGGGCGAGACGACCTTAGGATCAAATGTTCAAGTTGACCGTCCTATTAAGAGCCTGACATTGGTTGAGGAAAAGGAGTCCACCCAAGGGGATGAGACCCAAAAGATGGTCACCGATGAAAATTGCAATATGGCCCAACCCAAGGCAACCATCCTAGGATGTAATGGCCTACAATCTAGTGAAAAAGAAGGGCAGAGCATGACCCAAGATGCAATAATGATAGACATGATTGTAGGAGAAAAGCTCGACATTGTGAGACCACAATTGCAAGTGGTCAAGTTTATTGAGCCCCAGCCAAAGGCTAAGATTGGCCGACCAAGTGGATTTGGGGGGCATGAAGGATCGGCCAAAGTGATGGCCAGAAGTCATCCGGGTGGTACTAGTCATCATAGTATTTCAACCCATCGCCAACAAAATGGCAAGATCCGAGTCGAGAATAAGAAGGGCTCCAAGCTTGGAGTAAAACATGGTTGGCCACCGCCATGGTCTCGATGAAACTTTTGTTCAACACGGCCACCTACTAGGTAGGCCGTTGAGATTCTAATAAAGGTCATGGTTCATTCTTGGACAAATTGGCCACTTAGTTTTAAAAATTAAAATAAAATAAAAATAAAAATATGAAGTTGGCCTCCTCATATGACATATTATACTTTGCTTGGTGGAAGGCTCAAGATTGAGTTCCGTCGGCGGGAGATGAATGACGCCTTGATTTCGGCCACAAAAGTTGAAGCTTGTAATTATTGGGCGAATGATGGCTTGGGGGCATGTCCACCACCCAAGTAATCTGTTGGAGGGATTCACATCACTTTGATCATAATCAGATGGTTGGCTCACTCCCCATGAAAGCTCGGCCACAAAATGTCTTGAATACTAAACAAGGCCAAAATGGCCTTGGCCTAGCCACGGTCGTCGGCCATGACCACGTGTTAGTCGAAGATGTTACGAAAATCGCTAGGGGACCAGTCTTGACGCCAAATCTGGCCACCTCATTGGAATTCCAACAACTCATCCGTGCTATGGAAACTTCGAGCAACCTCCACCTTCAGCGAATGCAAGAAATGGCCCAAACCATTGCCTAGAAAATGGCGCAAACGATGGCCACTCAAAATGCTCAAATGAATGAGAGGTTTGATCGATTGCTAGGCCAACAAAATGGCCAAAATGGGAACCAAGTGGCACCTAATGGAGTGCCAGCGGCGGGGCCTCAAGTGGAGGCCCAACCAAA
Source organism: Prunus yedoensis (assembly GCA_005406145.1). Lineage (NCBI taxonomy): Eukaryota > Viridiplantae > Streptophyta > Magnoliopsida > Rosales > Rosaceae > Prunus > Prunus yedoensis. The sequence goes on from BJCG01000091.1 coordinate 49,338, forward strand.
TGTCTTTGGAGTAAATCTGCCCCAACCTAATCCACCAGCTGAGGGCAACTCAGCCCCGGTGGTTAATGTTCGGCCAATGGGTAACAATCCATATGCGGCGACCAACCAATTCCAAGTGTTCCCGCCATATAACCAATTCCGCCCACAAGGTCACCAAGGGGCTGGAGCCAATTTTTTTTGGGGCTCATATCAACCAATTAGCCAGAATCGGTGGTTGGAATAATCTCGGCGGAAATGCGAACAACTTGTTGTTAGGAAACCAAGGAATCGACCGAGGTGCGGTTGAACAAATGATTCAAGATATGGTGCCCCATGCTAGGAGGATTGGTAGGTCAGTCTACCGGAGGCCATATCCGGAGCACTTTGATCAAGAGGAACTTCCGAGGGGTTTCAAGGTTCCGAATTTTGCACTATTTTCGGGAGATGGGCTCCAGTCGACCGTCGAATATATTGGCCGATTCACGACCCAATGTGAAGATTGGGCATCGTGAGGCCTTGAAACTAAGGTTATTCCCAAGTACACTCACGAGGGCAACTTTCTCATGGTATGTCAAACTTACACAAAACTCCGTCCCAAATTGGCAAGTCATGGAGCAAATCTTCCACGAGCAATTCTGTCGGCCGAAGTCGGAAGTCTCAATGACTAATTTGGCGAAAATAAGCCCAAAACCAAATGAGTCGGTCCAAGAATACTTGGGGCGATTTAGAGAAGTAAGGGCTAGGTGCACAATTAATATGCTAGAGCATGAGTTTGCGAAATTGGCCCAAGAGGGATTGTTGCTTGACCTTCGAAAGAAATTGGAAGGAATTGAGTTCCATGACATTTATGATCTCCTACTTCGAGTGGACCGATACAAAGCCCTTCTAAAGGAGGAACAATAAAAAGGGCGGCCGGCACCTCGACCAACCTTTTATAAGAATTCGGCCAAACCCTCCGGGCCTAGAACTATGGCGGTCGAAAGAGATCATGGCCAAAGGGCCATATATGTGCAAGGCTTTGTCTAAAGAGGAAGAAGAGTCGGCCGGGGTAAACTTGGCCGAGATTATGGCCAAAGGGCTGTATATGTGCAAGGCTTTGTCTAAACCCTTCAAGGATCAAAGGGCGACGAGGGTCCAAATTTCCAAGTTTAGTGGAACCTCCCAAAAGACTTCATCGATCGGAAGATCTGGAAGTTTCCAGAGAAAGTTATCTTGGGCATCGACCAGAACCCTTTCCCAAATGCCCAAGTCAATATGGTGAATGCCAATTTCCCAAGGCCAGACCAACCTAGGCAAAGGTTGGACTTGGGTGGCTCGATGAAGGCTGCAGCAAAAAGAAGGGCAAGGGAGATTCCGGCGGACCCTAAGAAAAAGGCAAGGCCAAGATGTACCTTGAGGTGGCCAAGGTTCTCGAGACAAAAGTTTCGACCAAGGAAGAACCTCCAAAGCCCATTGTGCTATGCAGTCGATGCCAATGCGAGGTAACTCTCGAAGTGGTTCCGTCAAAGCCTAAGAAGCTAACCAAGGAACCTACCAAGGGGCTGATTAAGGAGCAACCCAAGGATAAAGTCCAAGTGGGCAAACCTAGGAGTTTTGAAAGGATTATGATAACAAATCCGGCCGAGAATTACAGCCCACATAGCCTAAGAGGCAAAATGAAAGTAAGGCCAAACAAACGGCCATTGCATGAAAATTAAGATAGGTACGAGAGGCCACGATATCAGCCTAAGAGGAGAAATCAACATGCCCCTCTAAGGTGTGAAGACATTGATTTGCTAGACTCAAGCCAAAACAGAAGCATGTGGATTTCAGTGGGCGAAGGCAAAAGCTAAGATGTGTCCTATGTATCAAGACCCCGCCCCGCAAACAGTAGTGGTGTTCCAACTTTCAAAGGTGCCAAACACAAAAGCGGGCCAATGGTATAGAAGCAGAGGCCAAAACTCCCACCGGTACCCCTGAGTAAGACTCAAACTAGAAGGGCTCAAAGGCAATATGCCACCACTTGCAAGGCGAAGTTAGAATGGGCGGACAAAGGGCAAGCTCAACTCGACCGGTTGGTCGAGCTTCGAGAGGAGCTTCGATTGGAGGAATTGGAGTTGGCCAAGGCCGATACCGTCGCTTCCTTGGATGTAGCCTCGACCGAGGAGATGAAAATACGTTGAGAATGGGTGAATGACCGAGTCGTGGTAATAGCCCCGGAATAGCCAATCTCGGAATTGGAGGCCCATTTGACTAGGGCTTTCAAGACAAAAAATTCTGAGGCTGAAGTTAGTAAGCCAACCAAAATGGTGGGCAAGAAGCCTTTGAAGGGTGAGAAAGCAAGGGTTGCTTGACCGAAAATCAAACCTTTGGTCGCCAAGACTCCGATAGTGACCAAGGGAGCTCAGCCCACCGAGGTTAAGAAGAAAGGAGAAAATGACCAGAACATGGTCGAAGAAACTAGGGGCGAGCTCCATATGAAAGAAAGTGGGCCAAAGGCGGAGAAAGACCAAGTCATGGTCGAGACCGAGGCCGAGGCCAACAGAATAGGAAAAGAGACCGAATGTACAGCCGAGGGAAGACAAGAGGCCAAATATACGATTGAAGGAGAAGATAAAGAGATGCTAGAAAACCACCAGCCCAATTTTGCATCGGCCGAAGGTTTGATAGCCGACGATGAAGAATATGGAGATGAAGGGTGTAGAGCATCTTGAAAAGGAGTGCAAGGAAGTGATGGCCAAGTTTAAGAATGAACTAAAAGTGGGTAAGGCCAAAGTGGAGTTTGGAGACTTTGATGAGGTAAATGCCATGGTTGTTACACTCCCACTATTTTTCGAAGCTCGGCCGGATCATCCTAATTATATGGATGGAGATGTGTTCAATGAGGTTGAGTCCATGGTCCAAATGGAATGAGCCAAAGAAATTGAGGTGGCCCAAGAAATTCCAAAGGAATGGAATGCCCAACCTTGCATCGTGGTGCCCAAAACGGAGGAAAAATTGCCTGAAAAGGTGTGCTATGAGATGCCCACTAAGAAAATGTCCTCCACCTTAAGCCTTTGTACATGGGCACTCATTTTGATGGAGTTCCGGTTGGCAAGGTCCTTGTAGATACAGGGGCTACAGTCAATTTCCTCCATGCCTCAATCATGAGGAAATTAAAGAAAGGCTCAAATGAATTAATTCCGACCGAGACAACGGTCAGTGGGTTCGTGAGAGACACCACGACTTCAAAGTGGATCATCCCGCTCGAAGTTAGAGTGGGGCAAAAGATTAGAAAGATTGCTTTCTTTGCGGTGGAGACAACGGCCCATTTCAATGCTTTGTTGGGCCGAGATTGGATCCATGGAAGCATGTGTGTGCCCTCTTCACTTCATCGATTTTTACAATTTTGGCACGAGGATGGAAGTATAGAGACTGTTCAGGCCGATGCACGGCCTTTCATGGCTTCCGCTAATGCGGTAGAGGCAAAGTTTTATGAAGATGAAATCATGCCTCTTTATTTTATGGGGTCAGATATGAATGGCCGACCTATGGGAGTCTCGGCCCAAAAGTTGATAAACTTGGGGGCACATGATGCCCAAGAAAATGGGGAGCACCCCATGATAGCTAATTTTTTCTCCTCCAATGAGTGATACAACCATAGAGGGACAGAAGAAGGCCGCGGTGGAAGATACTTTGAGGCGGTTATATGGTTTTGGGCCAAAAGAGTGGCCGAGCATAGGTTCACCGCTAACTAAGTGGAATTTATCCATGAAGGTCTAGAAGATGATGCACTCGAAATCGTGGAAGTGGAATTGGCACCATCGGCAAATCTACATCAGTGGTCTAATGGAGCCGGAATTTCGGGCCAAGATGAAAGAACTTTTAAGAGAGTTCAAGGATTGCTTCGCTGGGGATTACGCCGAGATGTCTGTATTGAGTCATGACTTGGTCAAGCATCGTCTACAAACAATGGAAGATTTCAAGCCCTTCAATTTTGGTTCTAAAACTTTGAACCAATGATACCAATCAAATTTACCTTCCGCCGAGCTTGAGTGGTCGGATTTCCCGGCGGCGGATGATGCTTTCTTTGATGGGGCCTCTTTAGTTGGGGCGGAGTCCATTTTGATGGGGGTTCCCGTCGGCCAACCTTTGAATGGCTTGGAGCTCTCCCAAACGGTTGCCCATGTGAAGTATGAAAAATAAGTTGGGCCATTTCAAAGGTTCGGGATAGGCGGAGAAAAATGGGCCAAGAATATATTGGGCGGAGTTTCAAAATTCAGAAAATTGAAAGGTTTTGAGTCTCGATTTGCTTACCTCTTCACCAAATCCGAGCCAAACAAATCGGGGGGCAATGTTTGGGGCTGTTGAAAATTGACCCGGGCAGCTAGACTTTGGAATCTCAGCCGGATTTTCGAATAGGAGTTGTGGCCGGAATTGTGGAGTTGTCGTGGCCGGGCTACGTTCGAATGTGGTTGGGCGCGATCGAAGGAGCTTGGGCTCGCAAGTTGCGGCCGGATCTGCTGGAAGGTCGTTGGCGGGGCGTGGCTAGAAGAGTCGGCTGGGCTTCCTAGTTACGGAAGTGAGCGGCCGGGCATTGATGAAAATTGCGGCCGAATTTTTGTTGCCCAAGAAGATGCGCCCGGATTTTCTTGAATGGTTAAATGCGGCCGGGCGTTCTGGTTTGGAGCTACAAGGTGGGGCGAATGAGGCTTTTGTTTAGACTGAAGTATTGCGGCGGAATGTGCTGGGCTATGTTCAAATGTGGCTGGAGGCTCGAAATTGGATGAGATATTAAAACCGGGCAGTCAATATTTAAAGTGCTTTGCGGCTGGAGCTTCTTTGTCTGTTACAAATCGGGCTGGAGGTGTTGGTTTTAGGTTTAAAACTAATTTTATTAATATATACATAGGTACATACTATGACTGGAGCCTTTGAGTGGTCTGCAAAATGTGGCTGAAGGGTTTGCAAGACAAAAACTCCAATTTCCTTTTATATATATTATAATATATATGTAAGGAGTATTTCGGCTGGGCTGTTTTTAGAGTTGGCAAGGTCTTTTCTAGTTGCCCACTTTATATGCAGCAGCCCACTTATATATATATATATATATATATATATATATATATATGAATGTGCTTTACAGTTTGGACTATCTATATATGAATGTGGGCGGAGACTAATTCTAGGGTGCCAAACGTCATGGGCATCCTCATGTCATGCCAAGAGATCAAAGGTCTTAGCCCAAGACACCGATTCGAGCCCAGAATTTTCGGAGGTTTGTGTGCATGTGATGGAGGCCTCACAAGGAAACAAATCAAGGAGATTTATGATAATTCATAATATTCCAAAACAAGAGAGAATCAAGCAATCAGAATATTTCAACCAATGTAATCCCACGGATTCAAGGAGCTTCGAAAGGAAAGATTGTTTAGAAGAGTTGACACTTGGCCATTCAATGGCCAGCCCATGGGCTGACGAATGCCCTATATAAAGCTCATCAAACGAAAACAAAAGACACACAACATCAAACAGACAAACCTATCTTTCGTCTCGCACTTTTCTTTTCCTAGACTTAGGATTTTACTTTTCATGCACCTAGTGTAGCGAGTTCTTCCTTTTCTTAGTATAAGTTTAAATTCTTGCAATTTACATTACGTTGTCATTTAAATTCAAGTTTATTTCAATTGCTTTACTTTTCATTGTTATCGCACTTCAATTAAGTTTAATTTCAAGTTCATTTTACTTTATCGTTCTTATCGCTTCCATTTCGTTCTTGCTTTATTTATTGCTTTGATTCATTTTATCGCACTTTAATTCTCGTCTTTACGTTATTTATCTTTCGCACTTTACTTTACGCATTTGTCTTTAAATTATATTTAAGTTTAAGCACCTTTACTTTACGCACTTATTCTTCGTTTCATTACGTTTCACCTTCAATCTTCATCTCCACCCACTCCACATCATTTGGTTGCTCACATAAAGCCTTGACCTCGAGGTAGTGAAAGAACCTAGGCCGTGAGGAGGTTCCTTGCTCGGCCGAACAATCGTTTGATTAAAGTCAAATCTCGAACGCAACACATCCATCTACTCACATTCCATTCAAGCCCAAATTCGGGGCTTGGTGGTGGCACGCCCCGCACTCAAAAAAGAAGAAGGACCAAAAACTCCTTCAATTGGCCTACCCGGCCGAAAAGAGGGAAACATAATTTCACATAAAAGACATAGACTTGGAAGAAAGGGATGATGAAGTTTACTTAGAACAAAAAGAAGAGATGGCCAAGTTTGAAAATGAACTAAAAGTGGGCAAGGCCAAAGTAAAGTTTGGAGATTTTGACGAAGTGAGCGCCATGGTTGTTACACTCCCACTTTTTTTTGAAGCACGACCGGATCAGCCCAACTATATGGACGGAGATGTTTTCGATGAGGTTGAGTCCATGGTCCAAATAGAAGGGGCCAAAGAAATCGAGATGGCCCAAGAAATTTCAAAGGAGGGGAATGCCCAACCTTGCATCGTGGTGCCCAAAGTGGAGGAAAAATTGCCAGAGAAGGTGTGCTATGAGATGCCCACCAAGAAAATGTCCTCCCATCTTAAGCCTTTGTATGTGGGTGCTCATTTTGATGGAGTCCCGGTGAGCAAGGTCCTTGTAGATATGGGGGCTACGGTCAACATCCTCCTAGCCTCAATCATGAGAAAATTGAAAAAGGGCTCGGACGAACTAATTCCGACCGAGACAACGGTCAGTGGGTTCGTGGGAGATACCACGACTTCAAAGGGAATTATCCCACTCCAAGTCCGAGTGGGGCAAAAGGTTAGAATGACTGCTTTCTTTGTGGTGGAGACAACGGCCCATTTTAATGCCTTATTGGGCCGAGATTGGATCCATGGAAGCATGTGTGTGCCCTCTTCACTTCATCAATTTTTACAATTTTGGCACGAGGATGGAAGTGTAGAAACTGTTCAGGCCGATGGACGGCCCTTCATGGCTTCCGCTAATGCGGTGGAGGCAAAGTTTTATGAGGACGACATTGGGCCTCTTTATTTTACGGGATCAGATAGGAACGGCCGACCTACGGGAGTCTCGGCCCAAAAGTTGATAGACTTGGGGGCACATGATGCCCAAGCGGATGGGGAGCGCCCCACTATTGCTGATTTTTTCTCTCTCAATGAGTGATACAACCATAGAGGAAGAGAAGAAGGCCGCGGTGGAAGACACTTTGAGACGGCTATACGGTTTTTGGGCCGAAAGGGCGGCTGAGCATGGGTCCACCGTTAACTTGGTGGAATTTCTTCATGAAGGTCCGGAGGATGATGCACTCGAGCTCGAAGAAGTAGAGTTGGCGCCAAGCGAGATGGATGATTCGAAGGCGGAAGTCCAAGACCCTTTGTTGGAAATCAACTTGGGGACGGAAGACAACCATCGACCAATTTACATAAGTGGTCTAATGGAGCCAGAACTTCGGACCAAGATGGAAGAGCTTTTGAGAGAGTTCAAGGATTGCTTCGCTTGGGATTACACCGAGATGCCCGGTTTGAGTCGTGACTTGGTGGAGCATCGCCTACCTATGGTGGAAGATTTCAAGCCCTTCAAGCAACCGCCCCGCCGAATGTCGGCGGAAGTAGAGTTACAGGTTAAGGAAGAAATTGTAAGGCTTGTGAAAGCCAAATTTATTAGGCCAGCTAGATATGTAGAATGGCTTTCAAATATTGTACCTGTAAAGAAAAAAACGGGAGCAATAAGAATATGTGTTGATTTTCGCAATCTTAATCTTGCAACTCCTAAAGATGAATATCCCATGCCCATGGCCGACCTCTTAGTTGATGGGGCGGCCAAGCATGAAATTTTATCATTTATGGATGGGCACTCGGGCTATAACCAAATTTTTATAGCTGAGGAGGATGTCCACAAAACAGCCTTCAGATGCCCCGGATCCATTGGAACTTTTGAGTATGTAGTGATGCCCTTCGGCCTAAAAAATGCCGGGGCCACATACCAACGGGCAATGAATGCCATTTTTCATGACATGATCGGTCGAAACCTAGAAGTGTACATCGATGATGTGGTCATAAAGTCGGAGTCTAGGCTGGGGCACTTAGATGACCTTCGGTCGGCCTTCGAAAGAATGCGGCGGCATCAATTGAAGATGAACCCAAAAAAGTGTGCTTTTGGGGTGTCCGCCGGAAATTTCTTAGGATTCTTGGTACACCAAAGGGGGATTGAAATTGATAAAAATAAGGCTAAGGCCATCATTGACGCGCCCCCTCCAAAAAACAAGAAAGGTGTGCAAAGTTTATTGGGCCAAATTAAGTTTCTTCGAAGGTTCATAGCCAACTCCGCCGGAAAAGTTGAGCCCTTCTCGTCTTTGCTAAAACTCAAGGATGAGGAGAAATTTCGGTGGGAAGAGACTCATCAAAGGGCATTCGACGCCATTAAGAAGTATTTGGCCAATCCTCCAGTGCTCATTCTGCCAAAGCGAGGCCGACCTTTGAAATTATATATTTCGGCCGCGGAGAACTCCATCGGAAGTCTACTAGCCCAAGATAATGATGAGAAAAAAGAGCAAGCGGTATACTACCTCAGCCGAATTCTAACGGCCACCGAGAGGAAATATTCTCCGGTGGAGAAACTTTGCTTGGCCCTATACTTTACCGCGACCAAGTTAAGGCATTACATGTTGCCCTCCGTGGTGCATATAATCGCCAAGACTGATTTGATCAAATACATGCTCACTCGGCCAATCATTAGAGGGCGGATAGGAAAATGGACGATGGCTTTGGCGGAGTTCACTTTTTGATATGTGCCCCAGCAGGCCGTCAAAGGGCAAGCTCTGGCCGATTTCTTAGCGGCCCACCCTTGTGTTGAAATAGAGGAGATGGATTTCCTCGAGGTGGGCACGTTGAGTTTATTTCCTTGGCGCCTTTATTTTGACGGGTCTCGAACATCTAACATGGGCGGGGCAGGTATCATCATCGAATCGCCCCAAGGATTCCGAACTCGTTATTCATTTCAATTAGACTTTGATTGTACCAACAACCAGGCCGAATATGAGGCCCTGATCATCGGGTTGGAAATTTTGAAAGAGCTTGGAGTAAATAGTGTGTCGGTTATGGGAGATTCAATGTTGGTCTTAAAACAATTATCCGGCGACTACAAGGTGACTAGCCAAGCTTTGCTCGGGTACCATGCCTTGGCCAACCGGTTGATGGAAGATTTTGATGATGTCAGACTCACTCACCTACCAAGGGAACATAACTCTCAGGCCAACGCTATGGCCCAATTAGCATCCGGAGTACAAATCTCCGAGGGGCTCTCTGAGGAGCTCTTTAAAGTAGAGAAACGATCACTCTCCTCCGTCTTTGAAAGAGGGGCTCCGGCGGAAGTCATGGTGTTAACCATAGCCCCGGAAGATTGGAGGCACGACATCGTGCAATATTTGAAAACTCCAAATGGATCACATAGTCAACAAGTTCGGCGGAGGGCCCAATATTATGTGATAAGAGATGAAGTATTGTTCCGCATAGGTTCTGATGACTTGCTCATGAAATGTTTGGGCAAAAAGGAACAACTCGTAGCAATGACGGAGGTCCACGAAGGGATATGCGGTGCCCATCAAGCTGGCATCAAGATGAGATGGCTTTTAAGGAGGCACGGTTATTATTGGCCGACCATCCTCAAAGATTGCATTGACTACGCCAAGGGTTGCAAAGATTGTCAAAAGCATGGGCCAATCCAACATGTCCCGGCTGGACCAATGAATCCAATTGTCAGGGCGTGGCCTTTCAAAGGTTGGGCAATGGACGTAATTGGCCAAATCCACCCAAAGTCGACCAAGGGCCATAAGTACATATTGGTGGCCACTGATTTCTTCACAAAGTGGGTGGAGGCCGTTCCACTCAAGCAGGTCACCCAGGTCGAGGTGATAGAATTTATTGAGAAGAATATCATCCACCGATTTGGCTTGCCCGAGTCCATCTTGACTGACCGAGGAACGGCTTTCATGGGCGTGGCTGTTCAAGCGGCCGCAAAGAATTGGGGAATTAGGATGGTTCAATCCACCCCTTACAATCCTCAATCGAATGGCCAAGCGGAGGCTAGTAACAAGGTGATAAAAGGGATTTTGGAAAAAATGATTGATAATAATCCCAAGGAATGGCATTCTCTTCTCTCCAATTCTCTATGGGCATATAGAACTTCAAAAAGGTCTGCCACACAAACGACGCCATTCGCCCTCACATACGGCCATGATGCCGTCCTACCACTCGAGATTTCGGTCAAGTCTCTAAGGGTAGTTCGTCACGCCGAATGGAGTAAGGACGAATATGAGCAAGCCATGGCGCAAGAGTTAGATGACCTCAATGAAGTTAGGTTGGGCGCTTTAGAAAAATTGAGGGCCCAAAAAGAGGCGGTGGCTCGAGCATACGACAAGAGAACCAAGGCCAAGAGTTTTGGGGTTGGAGATTTAGTATGGAAGACAATTCTTCCTGTGGGATCAAAGGATCCAAAATTTGGCAAGTGGTCTCCAACTTGGGAAGGCCCATTTCTCGTCCACAAGGTTTTGGGAAAGGGGGCTTACAAGTTAAGTGACCAAAATGGTCGAGTCCATGACTCTCCGATCAATGGTCGATTTTTGAAAAAATATTACCCAACAGCTTGGGAGATGGTGGAAAAATAGTCCGCCGCAAAGAAATTTTTGTAGTGAAATAGTGATTTTTTATTGGAAAGGTGGGCATTATAAAAGGATCCTTTCCAAAATGCATCATATATATGTATATATATAGGTGGGCAAAAGTGTACTACAAAATGGGGCCAAACAATGGCCTAAGCATCCACCAAAAAACTAAGCTAGTTCTACCACATGCGGTGATCCAACTAAAAGAAACTAGCTAAGTACAAAATGGGCCAACTAATGGCCAAGTATGAACCTAAGCATCAGGAAAAAGGGTGCGAAGGGCAGTCCTGAAGCTCTCCATCGCGGTATCTCCGACCGACAAGGTAGACTGAAGTGTCAACTTCCTCTCTCGGTACGCCCCCGCTGCCGCCGCATCCTGACGAAGTTGAGCCTCGAGAGGCCCATTGCTCCGAGCAATCTCGGAGACTCTGGCAACAATGGCGGCCTTCCTCTCCTGAAGCTGCCTCATCTGCTCATCGATGTCCGCGGTCTCCTGTCGCATCTGGCGGACAATCTCAATCTCCTTCCTCATGGTTGCACTACATGAGGTAATCCGCTGCTCCAAGGCTTGGCCCAGCCTTTGCTCCTCTAGAAGAGAACGGCGACGGGGGGCAAACTTTTCCACTTGGCCAAAAAGATAAGTAATCATGGCCGCCGAGCGTGGATCTGGGAAGAACCCCGAGCTCGCCAAAGTCTCAATGGCACCCTTAAGCTTGGCCCTCTCATCCTTGTCCTCCAAGGATACGAGGTCTCTATCTCTGTATGACCGAAGTAGGGCCTCAGCCCCAGAATCTGGCATGACCCCGGTCATGGTGGAAGAAGTGGCAAGGTGGGTAGAAGCCTCCGCCGAAGATATAGATGCATCCCACTGATCAAGAAAGTCGAAAATATCACCGGAGGGCTGCAAGGAAAATAATGGGCGTTATATTTTTTCCTTTCAAGTGGGGAAAGTAAAATTGCATATACCTGATCAGGGAATGGTAGAGGGGCTTCTTCGTGAGGGACCATGGCCAAGCTCCTTCCATCCTCCGCCGGTGGACTCGTGATAGTCTCGGCGGGAGTAAGGGGTGAAGACTCTCCAGCCTGGCAAAATGGCATAAGAGCTATAATAATGGCCCATATATTTGAAATAAGTATGAAAACTTTGGGGCTTACCTCAAGTGGAAGTTCGGACGGAATAATATCAACCACTAAGGCAGGAGCCTCCGAGGTCAACATAAAAATGGGCCCAAGTGGTGCACTTCCGTCGGTGGGAGTAATGCTGGTGACAGCCGTAGAGTCGACCGGGATAGTGGTAGACTCCACCACTTCCGCCTAAATAAGGGGAGGATGAGTTTTCTAACAACTAGAAAGCTTTGAAAAGTGACAAAGGATAATAATATCACCTGAAAAGTTGGGCCACGTCGAGGCGCCTCGAGAGGGCGAGTCGAGAGGGGGTCCGAACTCGTGGCAAAAAGAGGCTGAAAGTTGGCCTCAACGGCCGTAGTGTCGGCTGAAGAAAGGTCGGGGCCGAAAGTGGCCCGCTAACATATGCAAACATTGAAAATAAGAAATTGGGGGCAAATGTAAAAGAAATTGTAAAAGTATGAAATTTCAATGAACCTGAGAGTTCGAAATGTGTGGGAAGTCCTCCTCGGTTAGCTCAGCCACGTGCTCATGGGCGTGATCATCAGGCACGGGAATAGTCTCGTGTGACTCCATGGAAGCCTCCTCTAGGTGCCCATTAGTATTGACCTCGGCCGACTAAGTTTGAAAATTTAGTGAGCATAAAAGAAGTGTTATGTAAAGAGAAATTCAAGCGGCCAAAGAATTGGGCTTACCTCATCTTCGACCACCGGGGTCATGAATTGCCCCCCGATTTCCGTCTCAGGTGCGGAAGGTTGAGCTTCCTACATTTTTGGGCATAAAGGTGAACTTGGGCCTTTTAAAATTAATAAATGAAAGTATGTAGAGATATAAGCTTACCGGAGCGGCGGAAGAAGTAGGGGCCGATTGCACGGCCTCGATCGAGTGAGAAGGAGAAGGGTGCTCCGCCGGCTTTGGGGAACCTGGGACAAGTCATAGTTAGCATCAAAAAAAAAAAAAAAAAAAAAAAGGGTGCACGGCCAAACCTTGAGGTGAGAGGTTCCGAGGAATTTTTCTGGGCCGAAGGAATGTTCGTGAGGGCACAATATTCTCGGCGGGGGTATCTCCTAAAAAGTTGAAAGTTTAAACTTTTAGAGGTGCCCATCAGAAATTCAGAAAGCCGAAAGTGCAAATATTTGGAAATAAAAAATCATGGAGAATAGCCTACCTTGGATGGGGGCGTTGGGCCTCTTCACGCCCCGCCCAGAATTGGCATCGGCGGGATGGGTGGAGCCCTCTTTCTCAATAATGTCGGCGGGAGGATTTTCCTTCTCAATGGTGTCAGCTATGAGAGTTGGAGGGTTAGAAAGAAGGAATATAGCCAGAATTAAAATGAAGAGAAGTATAAATATTTTACCTTTTGCTTGGGCCTTCTTTTTCTCTTTCTCTTGTTGGTAGGCCAATGAGCACGGGCAATGTTTGAAGATCCTATCTTCAATCTCCGAGCATGGCTTAGAAAACCAACGGGCCGACATCTTTCTCCACCAATGGACGAAAATATCGGAATCACCAAATCTTGGATCTCTAATCGGAATGCTAAAAGATTTCACCAAGTCTTGGTTGAAACTTGTCAAGGTGGTGACTTCTTTTGCATCCTTAAATTCCGCCCGCCAAGATGAAAGTAGGTTGACGGAATCCATAGGTGGTATTGGGATGCTCTGTATAAAACCAAGTTGGTAGCCCGCGGCGGCGGGATAATAGAGCTCACCACCACAATGATAGTTGCCACCTTTGTTCACCATTAGGCCGGATGGAAGATCTCGACTGATGAGGATGCTTGCCCACATATTATGTCTTTCCTCTTTCGTCTCCGCTATAGGAAATGAGGAAAGATCCAAGGCTAGATAATCTGGGAAACGGTGGTCTAGACAAATGGAGAGATGCTCCCTAGTCCTGTCTTGGCACTCATAGAAAAATCGGAAGCAATCCTCAACATAATGCTTCCGGCGTGGGGCGTTGAGCAAGGGCGGGCCAAGAAGAGATTTATCGTTGGGGCAAACGGTGGTTGGACTTAGCTCCGGAAAATAAAGCTGGAGCCACAACTGAAAAATCCATATAGGGCCAGAAGCATGATAATCCATGGGTTTAGCAATTACCTCGCGGAGCCCTCTATAAAGATAGGCGAGAAAAATTGGGCCCATGGCCACTCAATGGCCATCCACAAGTACCTCCGCCAAGGCTTGGAACTCCTTAGTAATCCCGCCGGATTTTGGGCACGCCAAGAACTTGCATAGCCACATGACAAGGAAAGCCACATGCTCAATGTAGGAGACGCCATTAATGGAAGGAGGATCGGTGGGCTCTCCGCCATGACCAAGATATGCCTTCACCCAACTCCCAAAGGTCTTGCTTGACTTGTGGAAATCTAAGCCCGCCTTGGATTCCGGAAGGTTGGCGGCCGAGAAATCATCTCCATGAGGGCGAAGGCCGGCGATAGCGGCCAAGTCTAGCAAATTGGGCGTCATCATCCCAAAACGGAGCCTCATGCAATTGGTGGAGGAAGACCAAAAGCATAGGGCCGCGATGATGAGAGATCGGTCGCAAGGAAAGGGGCTCTCAGCACATAGGAGTAATGTATCATATATTCCAATTTTCTTCCAATGGCCCTTCAATTTTGGTTCCAATGCCTTGAACCAATGATACCAATCAAACTTTCCATCCGCCGAGCTTGAGTGGTCGGGCTTCCCGGTGGCGGATGATGCTTTCTTTGAAAGGGTTTCTTTACTTGGGGCGGAATCCTTTTTGATGGGGCCTCCCGTTGGCCAACCTTTGAATGGCTTGGTGCTCTCCCAAACGGTTGCCCATGTGAAGTCTGAAAAATAAATTGGGCCATTCCTCGGCTGCGTCACCCATACCCTTGTCACCTCCTCCGGATAGGTGGAGAAAAATGGGCCGAGAATGTATTGGGCGGAATTTGGAAAAGCATTGAGGTAGTAGGCGAAGATTTGCTTGCCCAAATCGGTTTCCATAGCCACTTTCATGTCTTCAAAGAATTGGGCGCTATCACTTGGAATGGATTCCATCCTACAAACATGAGGCAAAATCGAATCAAAGAAAAATATGGTGAAGCAAGCAAGATTCGAAACAAGAACACGAAGAACATCATGGCACTATTCATACTTCAAAGTTTCAACTCTAAACTTTTGAAAGCTACAAATGCATCAAAATCATGCCAAAATCAACCAAGAATTAGTGCAACATACCTAGAAACTTGCAAATCTCAAGTTTGATGTTGATTCGGGTAAATGCGGTGTGCGAAATGATGAATTTGAAGGAAAGTAGAATATGGGTTTTGAGAGGAAACCTTCTAAAAGCCTATAGCTATGGTGGAAGTGTTTATGTGAAATGAAAGAGAACACTTGGATATTTGTAATATCTAGGGTTTTTAACGGATAGGAAGTTCAAAAGTCCCTCCAATTTAATTGGGGTCTTCCTAAATTTCTACCCGATTTCAAATTTAATAACGTGCAAGGCAAGCGAAGAGTTTCAAAATTCAGAAAATTGAAAGGTCTTGGGTTTCGACTTGCTTACCTCTCCAATTCCGAGCTAAACAAATCGGGGGGCAATGTTTGGGGGTGGTGGAAATCCACCTAACCCGGGCACGAAAAGAATAGCGGCCGGGCCTTGTTCAAATGTGGCCAGGTGTTCAGTCGCAACGCTGGGCAGATCTGGAAGGCCTTGAAAGTGGCGGGGCAGGTTTGGAAAAATGCGGCCGGGATAGCTCGAGATGTGGAGAATTGGCGGCCGAGATTTTTAGAGATGTGCGCCCAGGTGTTGATTGATTATTGCAACCGGGCAGCTAGAGTATCACGGCCGGGGTGTGTATGGAAGATGTCGGCCGGGTGTTTTGGTTTGAAGCCGGGATGGAGCTCAAAGGCGGCTGGAGCGATCCATGCTGGGCAAGGTTGCGGCCGGGCTAATCTGTTGGAGTTTTGCGGCCGGGCATCGTTCGAGATGAGGCCAGGCGTAGTTCGAAGTGCGGCCGGGTTTGAAAGTGGCTGGGGCTATGACATTTGTTTGGGCACAGCCAAAACTATTGGATAAATATGCGGCTGAGTCTTTGGGTTGATGTTTTGGAACCTTGGCGGTCGAGAATTTGAAATACGGACTGAAGGAGTGTTGCGGCCGAAAAGTTTGGGTCCTTTACAAACTGGGCTGAAAAGGATTATTGTCTTATTATATACATATATATAATAGATAGAGGAATGCAATATTGCGGCTGGAGGTCTTTTGGATTGTTGGAATATACGGCCAAGAGTTAGAGCACGGGCTGAAGGATTTGAATGTCAAAACTCCAATTGTCCTTATATATATCAATATGCGGCTGAAGCCTTGAAACTCATGCAATTGTGCAATATTTTATATATATACATGTATATAATATGAAATTTGACATATGTTATATGGGAGGCAATATAAGAGAAATCGAAGGCCCAAGTTCCAAACCACCAATTCAAGCCCAGAATTTTCACAGGTTTGTGTGCACACGACGGAGGCTTCACAAGGAAAGAAATCAATGAGTTTGATAATAAATCCGAAAGTTCCAAAGCAAGGAAGAATCAAGCATGTCAGAATATCTCAATCAATGCAATCCCACGGATTTAGGAGGGCTTCGAAAGGAAAGATTTTTAAGAAGAGTTGACATTGGCCATTCAATGGCCAGCCCATGGGCTGACGAGTGCCCTATATAAACCTCGCCAAACGAAGGAGAGAGACACACAACATCAGACAGACAAACCTATCTTTCGTCTCGCACTTTTCTTTTCCTAGACTTAGGATTTTATTTTCAAGCACCTAGTGTAGCGAGTTCTTCCTTTTCCTAGTGTAAGTTTCAATTCTTGTTCAATTTATATTTTCGTGTCATTTAGATTCAAGTTTATTTCCATTGCTTTACTTTTCATTGTTATCGCACTTCAATTAAGTTCAATTTCAAGTCTATTTTATTTTATCGTTCTTATTGTTCTTATCGCTTTTATTTTCATTCTCGCTTTATTTATCGCTTTGATTTATTTTATCGCACTTCAATTCCTGTCTTTACGTTTATACGCACATTTAGTTTAATTGCATCATTTTTACTTAAAACCCTAAAAATCATAAAAACATCCGTACGAAACCTAACCATCCTCGAGCCCGAGGAAGTGAAAGAACCTAGGCCAAGAGGAGGTTCCTTGCTTGGCCGATCAATCGTTTGATCAGAAGTTAGAAGCGCAACACATCAATCTACTCACATTCCATTCAAGCCCAAATTTGGGGCTTGGTGGTGGCACTCCCCGCATCCGAAAGAAGAAGGACCAAAAACTCCTTCAATCGGCCTACCCGGCCGAAAAGAGGGAAACAATAATGCCTTTAGATGAGATCATATCTCTTAACCATTTGATCAACTAACCAATTTGATCCAACGACTAACCAATTCGATCCAATCGTTAAAAAGGACCTTAGATAAGACCCTCCCTTTAAATGCATGCTATTATAATTGGTACAAGTCAATCATACGAAATCTTGGGATGACTGGTCATTCGGCGGAGTTTGAGACTATACATTTCGGTAAAGCTTAATAAAATTTCCTTAGTTGCTAAGGATCCTCTGGTTTAATAAAATTTCCTCAGTTAAGGATCCACTCGTTTAATAAAACTCCTTATAATTAGTTGCTAAGGATCCACTGGTGTAGTGATTTGGAGTCAAGCTCTCCAAAGATGGTCGTAGATTCAAGTCCTAGCATGTGTGTGTGCATTTATGTAAATATCGTCCATTTCAATAGGAAAGGCCCTAAAAAAAATTATTTCCTTAGTTAAAAACCACTCTTAAATTTTCTCTATTTTCATTTTGAAGATAGTTGACTTCCCACTCCAAAATTAACTCGCAATCAGTGGCGGAGCCAGGAATCTTACCACACGGGGTCTTAGTGTAAAAGTCCCAATAAAAATTTTGTTGGGTAGTTGTACATGGAAAGACAACATTGGAGATATAAAATAAAAATTATTTTATTGTTCCAATTACTATTGCTTCATGGTGTGTGACTAGATTTATGGTTTGTAACTTGTGAGGTTTATTCTATACCATTCATGTCAACCCTTATTGTGATCCGGCGTGTAAATTGGCGGACAACAAGTATAGGACCATCGATTTTCCGTTTGAGCCGGCGAATGGAGAAGTGAACACAGGACCATTTGAGTTTTTGACAGAGAGGGTGATGGATTTGGATGGTTTTTTTCACATACATAGATGTTTGTGATGTTTCCTATCAAATTGAGGATTGGAAAAGTAGGGAATTAATTATTTTTGAAAAGCCTCGAAGATTGAAAAGTATTGTAACTTCGAAATAATTTGTGGGGATCCATGGACATGACATGGTTGGAGAATAATGTGATGTGCTCTTCCCAAACAAGTTAATCACTTGATTTCGGTCTTGAAATTTGATTAACTCTAGTCTGAGATTACATTTTATTTTGCCTCAATGGTATCTCGATTAATTAACTGATAAATGAAAGAAATAACTATATCTCAAAAGAGAAAAGAAAATGAAGAGATAACTATAAAAACATGAATAAAATAAATGAATAAAAACCAATAAAGTAGTGATTGTTGAGTTGATTGAAATTATTAGATTCCTTCTTGAGCGTAGTGAACTAAGATCAACTCCGTCTAGTCACTTCTCTTCACGACAACAAAGCAGATTTTTATTCTTCTTCATTCCAGAACTTAAGTTTTTATACATCCAATTGCAAGCTTTCCCATAAAACTCAACCAAGCTTTAGAGTTAATTCAGACATGGCTTCTCTTCATGACAGTCCAGCTTCCATACCCCATTTCTTCAGGATCATTCTAGATAAGACTTCTAAAAACACCAGAATTGTAAGCATTCTAGATAAGACTTCTAAAAACACCAGAATTGTAAGCACCTCTCTCTCTCTCTCTCTCTCTCTTACTATGCTAAGAATGTTTTCTCTTAACATGTTCTGTTCTGCAGAAAATTCCAGTTAAGTTTTTGATGAGATATGGAGAGAATTTATCAAGTCTTGCACATCTTAAGCTTCCAAGTGGTGTAGAAATGGAAATAGAACTCAGAAGATGCAACGATGGTTGGGTTTGGTTTGACAAGGGTTGGCCAGAGTTCTCAAAGTTGTGCTCTCTTAACTATGGTAATTGGCTAGTCTTTGGGGGTTAGAATGGAGGAATCGAATATGGAGAGAAGCAGTGGCTAGAGAAGGATGCTGGCCCCTTTTTTTAATTTTTTTTTATTTCAGACCTGGCCCAAAACGACGTCGTTTTGGCCAAGTCATTTAAAAACATTCCCTGGGCCAAAACGACGTCGTTTTACCCAAGCTGTTTTTATAAAAAAAACAGTCCCGCACGTAGGCCTTCTTCTTTAGCTTGCAGACCCTTCTTCTTTCAGTCATTTCGTCGACCACTTGGCGTGTAGCTCCAAGAGGTCGTACCAGCAGCTCGAAGGGACCTCTAAGCTTAATTCCATGACTTCCAAGAGGTTGCGCGACCCCATTGACCCCACTGTGGCTCCGCCTCTGCTCGCAATGGAGAAAATTAGTAGCTCAACTCCTTAGAGCACTTCCATTGTAGGAGCCCAGCCTAGGCAAAAGGCCCCCTAGGCATCCAAAACTGATTCCAGCGCAGACATCCAACCCGGGCAAGAACTAGGGTCCACCAAGCCTGGGCATGGCCTAAGGCAAGATTAGCCTGAGTTGTTGCCTGAGGGTGCTGACATCAGCGAATAAATTTTTTTATAAAAATCAAACAAAATTCTGAAAAATTAGCAAAAAATTCAAAATTTTTTTTATACATGCCTAGCAAATTCATTTATTATTAATCTCATACATATAAATAGTAATTGCCCTTGGTTTGTGATGTAGGACGAGGTATGGGTCATTTATGGTGGGAAATATTAATTAAAATAAAAAGGCTCAAAGTTGAAAGGACATTGTGCAAGAGAGGAAAATTATGGTTAAGCATCAATAATGGCACTAGGAAAAGAAGGACAGCGTATCGTTGGGATTTTCAAGTTGCTTGATTTCTTAAGAAGATTTATATTATATTTATATTTTTTAGAATAAGCTATCAATTAGGATATTATTTTCCTGATATGATTTTAATTAGTTTTCTTATTAGTTAAGTTTTAGGAATATTCTAGAACCTAGGGTTTCCTATGGTTTTAGGATTTCTTGGTGTTCTACTTAAGCCAACTCATGACATTGTATTAATTAGTTTTATGATATTATTAATCAAATTTAGAGATTTTCTCTATTTTCTGGTGGATTCCAATCCCTCATGGATTTCAGTTTATATTTTTTGGTTTAGACGTTTATCGATCCATAAACTCGTGCTTCCATGTTGCATCAAGTGGTGTCAGAACGGGTCATCATTCAGAGCAAGGATTTTCCTTCTCAATGATGAGTGGCGATGGGAGGTACGCAAACCTCATCAACGATGGTCATGGGGAAATATCAAATATTAAAGGGGAACGTGCTGGTGGATTTGCCTGAAGCCAACCTCATCAATCCTATGTTGCAAATGTTACATGCTTTATGGGAAGTGACTGCATTGAAGGGTTTCACGAATGGGTTGCAGATACAGATGAAATAATTGATACATGTACAATAGCAATTTAAGAAGAGAAGATGGCGAAAATTGTTGTGTCCCGTTTAGGAGGCGATGTTGCTTCATAGTGGGATCAAATGCAAAAATCTATGAAGCAACAAGGTAAAAATCTTATCGCTTCTTGGCGTAGGATTAAGAGACTTGTGGAAAAATTCTTTCCTTTTGAATATTATATATATTCAAAAGGAATGGTTACAAGATTAAACAACCCAAAATTATGGCAAGCCAAGAAAAGATGGAGGAAGAGGTCAAAGAAGAAGAAATTGTAATGGAGGTTGAATTAATTGATGATCCAGTAACCCACAAGATGGAGGGAAAATTGAAGGTATGAATAAATCTGAATAGAAGACTCCACTGGACGTTATTGTGTTCATGACGGTATCATGCTCACCTCAAGTAGAAGACTCTGCTGGAAAACACTAATGAGGAACATGCTTCCTCTTTCCAAATGCATCAGTCGAGGACTCATTCTTTTCATCGAGTTGATCAACCGAGTCAAGACCATGATGTTTCTATCTCTCAAACATCACCAGCTGGGGGTAGACCACCTTCCTTCTTTCATGTCCCAGCAAACTTTGGCCATGTCTCGTTCAAGATCAAGCCTTTTACTGATCTCTTCAAACCGCAAGTAGAAGACAAAGTTGGTTGGTTACAATAACTCACATATAACAAAGCTTTGGATATGCGAGTAAAGCAGATCAGCACAGTTCGAGACATACCATAGCAAGACATTGCACCAGTTGGCCAGCTTAATAGCTACCCAGTCCAAGCTGACCTAAACACAGCATAGCTGCTCGGCCAATCCTGTGATTGGCCCCCACACCAAGAATGAATCTCAAAGGCCTCCTCCCATTAGGAGCCCAACTCAACCCATATGCAACTGGAAAGCCCAATAAATACTTCTCATCTCCTTCATGCTACATAAGCAAAATGCAGAAGCTGAGGGCATTTGTGGGAACACATATTTCAGCAACCAATAGATGAGCGTCACGTGGAAAAGGAATATTCCTTAGGTCAATTGATTACCCTAATTAAATCCTATTAATTAAGGAAATTATCTTTGATTTAAGATGGGAATATCTCCCCAAATCAAGGATAAGATTTCCATCAAATCTCCTTGATTAATTCCAATCTCCCATTTATGTGTAAGAATAATCCTAACCAAATAAGGATTATTCTTCAAACCCTAGCCTACAAGGAGCACTATAAATACATGGCTACATCACATATATGAGGTAATCCGATTTCTACCCTTGAAGCGCCCTCTCTCTCATGCCACTCTCTTCTTCACGGCTCCGGCCACCCAGCTCTCCCCGTAAGAGAAGACCTCCATCCTTTCCGTTATTTTAGAGCATCCATAATCATGCTCCCTATTTCTTAGCTAAAATTTAGCTTAAAACACAAAAAAAAAAGCTATTTTAGGAGCTCTCTAAAAAATTTCAACTCCAACCATACTCCATAATTTGGAGAGTCATAAATGTTTTACTTCTTTTTGTCATAAATACTTTACTTCTTTTTAAATTTAATTCATGATTTGCAATAAAATGTTCATATTCAAATACTAAATATTCCCAAATAATAAACTACAAAAACAATTCTACGGTTTTTGTGTTTTAAAAGTGTTTGTGTTTTGCAAAATACCTACAGGGAAAAGAACTATAATTTTTTTTTGTGTGCTGCTAAATGTCTACAATGAAAAGAATTGAAAAAAAAAAAATATTTGCATGTGCTTTGCAAAGCACCTATAGCAAAAAGAATAGAAAATATGGTGCATGATGTAGGTAGCGTGCAATAGAAAGGTGATTAAAAATATAAAATGCAGAAAAAAAATGATAAAATTAAAGACATCCTTAAATAAATGTTTAAAATAATAATAAAATATAGTAGTATTTAATTATAGAGAGTCACTAGGAGCACTTTCTCTCCTCAGATTTAGGAGCTCCTAGAAGTCTCCCTATTTTAGGAGCTGGATATGGAGCATGATTGGAGGTAGGTTTTTTCAATTCCTCCCTAAATTTTAGCTAAGGAGATTATTTGAAAGCCCATTGTGGATGCTCTTAGTATCTTTTTCAAGAACATTTAACTAACTTAGGCATTTGATGGCCTTTGGTCAACACCCCCGAGTGTGGTCTATTTACTCTAGTAATTTTTCATAGAAATCGAGGAAGAAGAGAGAGAAGAAAACTCAAAACATGAAGAATCAACCCGTGAATCCCGTGCGAAAATTTGCTCAAACAGGAACCTCAACATTTTGCACATGAACATGATATTTTGGCGGCATATATGGCTCCAAATGAAAATCAAGTAGGGAACTGCCCTTTTTCTTTTCCCATAATCAATCACCAGACTAACCATCCTCCGAAAAATTTGTTTCATAAAAATAATTTTATTTGCACCCTGAGTTCGAGAACGTTGTTTTACTCGGTACATATCCTTATTTCTTTTTGTTTGGTCGACAATATCTCTCGAGGTCCCAACTATATGCACGTACTTATTTCATCGAATAGGACAGAAGTGGTGCAGTTTGGATCAGTTTCACCCTCAACCCAAAGGTGAAAGTGAAAATCATCTACCTAGTTAACATTCTTAAAAATTCATTGCTTATATGTAGATCTGCAACTACAGCTAGGTGCTTGCCATGCTTTCTGGTCATGTGGCGTTCTCAGTAACACATAGTAGGACCCACATGCAGCCAATTTCATTCCAACGCGTCTTGAACACTATGCACTGGGAGAGATTTAGGATTTCGAGCCCGAGTAATTCAAGTCCAACACATGAATACCATATCAAAAAATTAATTAGGGTAAAATTATGATATGTACTCTTCTGGCTGGGTGGGAATATATATAAGATTGCATTGTGGGAACTCAAAAATAATAGTAATGAACTCCTATGGTCAACTATACAAAATAACTACCGCCAAACATGCATGGAGTACTTTTATATAGGGAGCTTTTATAGTGAGGGGAAAGTTATAAGGGGTTTATTTGAGGGGTATGTTAGAGCCGTTGGATTTCATCCAACGGTGAGTTTTTAAAAAAGGGTGCATGTAGAACCGGGTTGAAATCTGACCCGTTGGAAACCCAACTTCAGTTGAAGATATTTCCCTCTGAAAAATTCAAGAACACAGTCCTCTGTTTTTGAATGCAAAGCAAACCCAGAATTAGAAAGATCCAAAGCTCCCAAACCCTATAGTCGCTCCATTGTCATCAGCTCCTTGGGAGGCCTGCGATCTATGGCATCCTCGGTATGACGATTAATGGCTCTTATCTAGCTATTGCCCTGTTTTGATTCTATGGCTGAAGTGAAAACCCCTTCTCTTTTTCGTTCAGCACACGAGATTCCAGATGAAAGCAAAGTAGCATATCTGCTAGACGCCGCAGCAGCATTTGTTCCTCGATTGTGGTAGAGATGGAGTCTCCACTACCAAAGAGTCTTCTCTAATGTCCACCACATTCTCTTAAGCTGATTGACTTCGGAGCTCCCGCTTGAGTTTGAGAGGTAAGTTTGCTGTTGCTGGATTGATTTTATTGGGTTTGGTTTGTTTTTTGTGAGGGTGAGAAATTCGTCATTTGTGGCATCAATAATGCGTCATTTCTGCGGTCAATAATGTGTTATTCTGCCGTCAATAATGCGTCAGTTTGCTATCAATAATGCGTCATTTCCTTATGAATATTCAATATATTTAGTTGATTGTTTTTGGTGGGGGTGGGAAATTATAAAATGTAGGTAAAAGATCCCAAACTTAGGCTTAATGGCATTAGGAGTAAGCATTTGGAGAGGATATTGGGAGAAGTTCTGTAATTGCTGGTTTGAATTACATTTGTGTTCTTAGTTGAACATGTTGGTTGAAATGTTATTTTTTCCAGATTATTGCACAATAGATGACGTAACTATTATATTAAATTTTGTGTAATAATGGCTCTTACAAAAAAGCTAGGCTATGCGTCTTTTCTGTGTCAATTTGGGCAATGTTTTGTGTAAGTGGAATGCATTGATATGTTGTAATGCAATAATGATTGATTAATGAATTAATATTTGCTATGCAGTGATATAGAAGTAGTTCAAAAATATATGTGGGTAAAATGTCTGGGGGCTCAGAGAGTGATGACTGTGTAACAGCTAATGGGATGGTTTACATTCCTGAAGTAAGGAATGAGGAAACACCAGCGGTTGGGATGAAGTTCGACTCGCTTGACCTCGCTTATAATTTCTATAACAGATATGCATTCTTGGCTGGCTTTGGTATTCGACTTCATTCCAGCTTTCGGGGGACAAATAAGAAAGAGATTCTGAGGAAAGAATTTGTTTGTTGCAAACAAGGTGCATACAGGAAAGATGAAACTCGGGAGAGAAAAAGACAGCGGGGAATAAGTAGATGCAATTGCAAAGCTAAGATTGTGGTTGTGAAGACAAATGGGAGCAAGAAGTATGCCATCTCTCTTTTTGCAGAGGGACACAATCATAAGATGACAGCCTCAGAAAGAGTGCATTTATTGAGATCACACCGTCGTATTTCGGATTCTACAAAAGTACTTACAAAACAATTGGGTTCGGTTAATATCCCCATTCATCAGAAGGTAAGTATTTTCGAGGTGCAATCCGGAGGAATGGATAAAATCGGTTTTATCAAAAAGGATATTTACAATCTTGAATGTAGTGTGAATGGGAAGCTAAGGAACCACGATGTTGGACTAGTGACCGAGTATTTTATGGCTGAACAGAAAAAAAATGAGGCTTTTTATTTCAAGATTGAGGGAGATGGCGAAGACAGGTTTAGTCGATGTTTTTGGGCAGATGCAACTTCTAGACGGGCGTACCGGTTGTATGGAGATGTTGTTGTATTCGATACCACATTCAACATGAATCGATACGACTTGACATTTGCACCAATATTGGGAGTTAATAACCATGGTCAGACAATTGTCTTAGCATGCACATTTTTGAGCAAGGAAACGACTGAGTCGTTTATTTGGATGTTTGAGGAGTTTAAGAAAGCCATGCAAGGTGGCGAACCTAAAACGATTATTACAGATCAAGATGCGGCCATCACCAGAGCGATTTCAATAGCCTTTCCGACTACATTTCATCGGCTTTGCATATGGCACATCACATCAAAGTTCCATGTTAAGTTACCACATTCTGCTTATAAGGAGTATTGGTGTGAATTTCAGAAAGCCATATGGGATACTGACAATAAGGATGAGTTTGATGCAAAGTGGAATATTGTGGTTACAAAGGCTGGTTTGAGTGACCATCAATGGCTAAGTTCAATGTTTGATTTAAGGGAATCTTGGGTTCCAGCCTACGCACGAGACTTTTTTGCCGCTGGAATGTCAAGCAGCCAAAGAGCGGAAGGTTCTCATGCTTTCTTCAAGCAATACATATCAAGGAGAAATTCGTTGATGGATTTCATAATACGATTTGAGAGGGCACTTTCCCATCAACGTCAAAAAGAGTTAGCTGCTGATCACGTAGATGCATTTGAAGTGGCTCAATGTATTCTACCAATGCCAATGAACAAACAAATGGCTACCTTGTACACAAGGGCAATGTTTCAAAAGTTTGAGAAAGAACTAATACAAAGTACAGCATGTTTCCTAGAGCTCAAAACAGAGGATGCTTCAAAAGTTGTCTTTAATGTGAGCGAAAGGAAAAATTGGCAAACAAGAGTGGCAGAAGTCGTATATGTCAAAGATTCTGACCACGCATCGTGTAGCTGCAAAAAATTTGAATTTGTTGGGATTATTTGCAAGCACATCCTAGCATTGTTCAGAAGGGACCAGATTGAATATATGCCCGATAAATATATTTTGAAAAGGTGGAAGAAAACTGCGAAAGCTGGATTGGTGTCAGATGCAAATGGCAACGAAATTAAAGACTCTGCAGATCCTGGTCTTTTAATAAAGCGGAGTACAATGTCCCAACTTGCTTCAGATGTGGTTGAGGATGCATTAATGTGTGAAGAAGGATGTGAGCTAGTGTCAGAGACTCTAAAAAGTTTGCGGGTGAAGTTGAAGTTGTTGAAGGATGGACCAAGTAATAACGAAGTTGAAGGGTCCAGCTCTCAAACACAATATATGAAAGACCCTAAGAGAGTAAGGTGCAAAGGAAGGTGGAAACAAGTAACGGGAGCAAAGGAAAAGCCAATGAAGCGAGGGATTCGACACTGTCGGGAGTGTGGAGACATTGGTCATGATAGAAGACAATGCCCAAGAAATTTGAACACACCGTAAGATGTTAAAACTATTTATAATAACACCTAAAATTTGAATAGTGAAATTTTTTATGTGCTTGTGTTTGGTGTTTATGCAGGACATCACCATCAAACAATGAGGAATCAACTCCAATAGATCTCAGTGACCCATTATTCGACGAATTTTACAGGATGCACGGACCTACCGAATGATTTATGTTTGTATTATAGAAAGGCCGGTTGTTATGAAGGCTAATGATCAGGTTAAGTTTTCTATATGCAGTTTTATTTTATTTGTTTGTTCATGTCCACTTATAAGCTCTTACTTTGTCCACTGCTAATTGAAATGGAAATTTGGTTGGTTTACTTCTTGCATGAAATTTGGACACATGTTAATTTTACATGTCTTCTCCCTATTTGGAAATTTTCATAGACATTTGATAAAGTATCAAATTTTGAGTTTTGTGAAGCAATGACTTTTACCATGTACAATGGGTAGTTTATGCTGAATTATGAACGAGTGACGCAGATTCATTGATTATATCACAGGCTAATGTAGCATTTCCAGCAGGGAGCTGTTGTTTCCATCAGCAGTAATGATTTCCAGCACGAATCATTTCCAGCAACACTAATCATTTACAGCAGCAACCAATTTTTCCTAATGTTATGTTCTAGTGCTTGACTGGTTATTAAGATCTGACCTTGACTATGAAGCAATATTGGTGCACGATTTTGTAAACATTCGTACCTGAAGGATACTTGAAATTTGCACTATGTTGGAACACAATGATTAGAAATCAGCGTGTAAAATACAAACTACAATACAACATCTTCTATGCATGATAAGTACATTGCAGCTAATCACATTTCGAATGCTTGGAGAATATTAAAGTGCACACCAACATTTCAACTACTCGTAATTTCGCACACACAAGAAAATTACATTGCAAAGCATTTTATGTGCTCCCTCTTAGCAATATCACGATCACCCCAACCAACTGAACAATGGTAGTCATATTCACTCGGTCGTATGGGTCAGCTTTTTCCGAGCAGCTTGCACGTGCTTATGGTCACTCGTGTCCCCACTCATATAGACGAAATAAATATTCAGCAATATTTGTAATATTTTGTTATATAAATAACCCATAAATCATTCACCAAAGAATGTATAGCACATTGGCATGTAAAGTGAATAAGGAGAGTGTTACTTATGACTGACGTGTCAATTTTTTTAGAAAAAGTACGTCATCTGTTTAATGTGAAGGGACATGATAATGCGACTTTACTGATTCCCAACGCGTGGTGATATTGACAACTTATTGAATAATATTTCAGTTTTTGCAAAATACAATGTTAGACACAAGGAATTGCAATACATAGTCCCAATAATTATATATGAAGCAAATGAAAGTAATACTTGTGTTATTATAAATTAGATAATGAACATTAAGGAAATATACTTCTAATTTGTCCCAGTTATATGTTGTTGTTTGTACTGTTTCATGTCACACTTTTTCTATCTTTCTTTATATTATATGTTTAGGGAATCCCTCAAAGCAACATATACTGTGAAAAATAAAATATTGTGTGAAGTTCTAATCACTCATATAGACTAGGACAAATATTCAGTACTATTTCAAAATTGCTAGACTGGTGTCAGGCCATCGAACGATGTGATTTGACATGATAGAGATATTTACTACGAACCCAAGACGGAGCCATATTGACAACTTATTGAATAGCGCTGACGTGTTCAAAGATCTAGATGCACGCACCCATGATGGCTTCAGAGCATTGTCCAATTATTATATATGTGGATTATTATAACAAAACAGATACGTTTACAACCTTTTATATGAAAGGAAACTAATTATTGTATTATTAAAACCTAGATAATTACTATTAGGGAAATATACTTGTGATGTTGGTTGTTGCAAAATATATAGCTAGGGTTAAGAGGAAAGTGAGTTATCTAAAGGCATTCAAATTTTTTCTTTATGAAATTCATGATTTCTAGCTTCCCCCAGTTGTATAACGTCACAAGGAGGCCGGAGTAATTTTCGGGGCTTTTTTCCAATTTTCCTACTATTTATTTAACTTTTTTCAAGATTTTTGCACTAAAAAAAGCCAAAATAATCGCAAGATGACACCTGGCGCAATCTGAGCGCATCACCTTTCACCACTTGCACAAGTGTACGTCAATACACATGGCCACATCCTTGGTTTTTACCCTAAATTCTTATTTTATTATTTTTTCTTATGAAATTCATAACTAAATACACAAAAATGATAAAAATGTTCCGAAAATTGATACGAACTCATTGACACTTCATCTTCCTTACTGAATTCCCCGTTTCATGGTTATTCATTTTAAAAGACAATTTCGAGCATTCACGGGAGATGCTTGTTGATGTAGGTTATCTAGGTTAAAGTTAACAACATATATAGCTAGGGTTAAGAGGAAAGTGAGTTATCTAAAGGCATTCAAATTTTTTCTTTATGAAATTGATGATTTCTAGCTTCCCCCAATTGTATAACGTCACAAGGAGGCCGGAGTAATTTTCGGGGCATTTTTCCAATTTTCCTACTATTTATTTAACTTTTTTCAAGATATTTGCACTAAAAAAAGCCAAAATAATCGGAAGCTGACACCTGGCGCGATCTGAGCGCATCACCTTTCACCACTTGCACAAGTGTACGTCAATACACATGGCCACATCCTTGGTTTTTACCCTAAATTCTTATTTTATTATTTTTTTCTTATGAAATTCATAACTAAATACACAAAAATGATAAAAATGTTCCGAAAATTGATACGAACTCATTGACACTTCATCTTCCTTACTGAATTCCCTGTTTCATGGTTACGCTATATTAGTATTTTATTATTATTTACCCTACATTATTATTATATTACTTTTTAGCCTCTACATTTGTTAATTATATTTACTCGAAATTATTATTTTTATTGTTATTTTGAGTGAGAATAGACCATTTCTGGTGTTAATCAGTTTCTCTCTTCTTCAATTTGTTAATTTTTTTTCCTTTATTAGGGTGAAGGGATGTTTTGAAAAATAAAAAGAACAAATTACATTCCAAGTATTGTATAACATCAGAAAAAAGTCCATGAATAACCCATTATTTGTATAGCTTAATTTACTGCATCCAAACATTTCATTCATTCATACAAAATTGACGAATTACTGACGACTGACATAATGGTCCCATAAGATAGTTTTACATTGCAAAGCACATTATTTGGTCCCTGTTAGCAATACCACGATCACCCCAACCAACTGAACAGCCGTAGCCGCAATTAGTCAGTCGTATTGGTCGGCTTCTTCCGAGCAGCTTTGACGTGCTTATGCTCACTCATGTCACCACCATCGTCTAGTATCTCTCTCACAGCATCAGGGGATACATAGTCCCAATTATAACTTGTATGAGTAGTTGCCGCAAATGCTCGGAAATTTTCGAATCCTTCGTTGAATGCCATCTCCAGTTCACTATGGTGCTCTTCGCATCGCATATGGTTCATCAAACAACCTTTAATTTCATCATTCATTACTGTATCCAACTCCTCTGCTTTCAACTTCCTTGTATGACTCAACTTCAAGTACTTGTTCTTTTGGGAGAATGCTTTGTTAACTCTAATGTTAAGATCAGCCAGAATGGCCTCGTCTTCAACACATTTCTCATGCCACGAATTGATCAGTCTGGAATTATAATCTAGCTTGCTACTGACTGCATGTATTGCTTCTAATGGATCATCGGAGTCCCCCTCACTCCCAAATGATGTTGAAAATGGAAGGGGTCGGCGAGTACGACGTGGAAATGGAGCCTGCAACTCCAATTTTTCATATTCGACTGTGTTGTTGGCGCCTGAAGAGGATGACATGCTTGAATAATCCTATTTGTTTTTAGAGGATGAGGATTGCATATGCAATTTCGTTTGAGGAAAGGGACATAGCTTTATAGACCAACATACCAAAGCTTGCGTGTAGTCAACATATGTACTTTATTTCAATTTTTAAAAAGAGGTGTCAGGTTTTGCTTTTCAAGCATGTCAACCTCATCACCACTGTCAGTGGCTGAAAGAAACTCAATGGAAGTGACATCTAGTTAGTGAACCCAACCACAGTGGTTAGGATTAAACTTAGATTGTATCAGACAGAAAATTAATTTATACATTGTCAACCAAATGTTTTTTGGCGGGAACCTTTTTATTGGTATTACTATCACATCCTTCATAGAAACTCTCCCTCCATGAAAAACGGACTCCTCCACCGAATCTCTCTCCATCGACTGAAACTCTCTCCTCCACAGAAACTCTCTCCCTCCATAGAATGGATTTACTAACCAAGTTTGATGTCAGCATAATAAACACCCCTCCAAACAAAGACCGCCTTCGACACGCAAGTGAGTCACCAGACAAGCAGTGTCACATTCCTAGACAGTATGACCATTTTGTTGGAAGTTTTGAGTCTGAAAGGGTTCTTGGATTCTGGAAGGAGAGGCATCTTCAACTTGGTGATGAAATCCAAAGGGCAAGGGCACGTTTGGAATTTGTTGAAGGCCAAATTGAAGATGACAAAAGGCAGGCCAATCTGGATAGGGCGAAGTTGCAGCGCATGAAGCGTAGACACAAACGACTTCGGAGTGTAGCTGTTCAAAAATACAAGAACTCATCTAATGCAGTGGAGTCAAAGAAGCGTGTGATGCAAGCTGGATTCGACTACTTCCGGTCCTATGCAAAACTCGTCGTACCCGGGTTTGATTGGTCATCTATTACCTTTTCCGACGTTAACAAATATACTCACCAAGGGAAGTAACCATTTTGGTTATCGTGTTTGAGCAGAGGCAAATCAGTGGAATTGGAATTTTCGTTCAACTCTGCTTCAAACCTATTTTGATGCTTACTATTATGGAAGATTTCAACCTTCATATTTTGATGTCTTTAATGATGAGAACACGTGATGCAACGTGGCCATCTACTTCAGTCATATGTTGCTGCCATGTCCATTTTTGTGTGATCACGTATCAGATTTGGACATGGTTGCATCATATGCAATGTTGCCTTTATTTATTATATGTTAGGGCAAGGTTTATGGAAAAGCATTTGTGACAAGGTTATGTTATTGTTTTTTTGTACTGGTTCATCTCCTACTATTATTTTCTTCCTTTATATTATATGTTTGTGGAATCCCTCAAAGTTAACATATACTGTGAAAAAAATGCAGAGTGAATATATAATCACTTATATAGACTAGGACAAATATTCACTAATATTTTAAAATTGCTTGAGTGGTGTGAGGTTTTTCAAAAAAGTATGGCATTATTTTATGTGATTGGACATGATGGATTTTTTGTACTGATTCCCGATGGACTACTTATTGAATACCTGTGACGGTTCATAACTCTAGACGCAGTTGCATATGGACGACTTATTGAATACTTCTGACGTCTTCAAAGCTCTAGGCGCAGTTGCAATGATGGCTTCAAAGCAGTGTGCAATTATTATATATGTACATTATTATAACAAAACAAAAACAGATTATGTTACATCCTTATATTTGAAAGGAAACTATTTCTTGTCTTATTACAAATTATATAACGAATATTAAGGAAATATACTTGTTAAGAGGAAAGTCAGTTCTCTAAAACAATTTGGATTTTTTCATTGCGAAATGGATGCTTTATAGGTTCATCTAGTTTTATAACGTCACAAGGAGGCCGGAGTAATTTACGGGGCATTTTTACGATTTTCCGACTATTTATTGCAATTTGTTCAAGTTGTTTGCACTAAAAAAACCCCAAATAATCGCAAGTGGACACATGGTGCGATCTCAGTGCATACCTTTTACCACTTGCACAAGTGTACGTCAGTTGCAACCAAACATTCTTGCTTTTTACCCTAAATTCTTATTTTATTGTTTTGCCTTACAAAATTCATAACTAAATACACAAAAATGATAAAAAAAAACTTCCGAAAATTGCTACGAATTCATTGAGGCTTCATCTTTCTTACTGAATTCCCCGTTTCGTGGTGACGCTAAATTATTATGATATTGTTCTTTACCCTAAATTATTATTATATGACTTTTTACCTTCTATATTTATTAATTTTATTGACCCTAATTTTTTTTTTTTCTAATTTTGTTATGCGAAAAGACCATTTCAGGTGCCAATTAGTTTCTCTCTTCTTCAATTTCTTAACTTCTAATTTTTATTAGGGTTAAGGGATGTTTTGAAAAAGTAAATGAAAAAAATACATGTCAACCATTGTATGGCATCAGAAAAAAATTTGTTTAGGATATGATAAGTGGGAAAATGTCTTTTCCAAGCACTGGTGAACAGACAGCTCACTCCATGCACGCCTTTTCGTTTACCAAATATTAAGATTGTAGTTGTCCAAAATATCTATGTCAGTAAAATGTCATAGTACCCATCTATGATGTCAGTAAGCATTCAAGTATACAAATATATATACGTAGATTTATATATAAAACGGTTTATGACTGCACAAACACCAGACAAAATACATTAAAACCCAACATTTGGCCAACGTAGCCAGCCAACGTAGAACTGAAGAGAAGCAAGTCCAGAAAGCATAAAAACCTTAAAAACATACTACAACTAATTATAAGGGTATGGATTCCCTGGCACAACATACACACGCATTACCTTGAACCAAAAAACACTTTCACGGTGCCATTTGCATCGATTGCAACAAGTCCAGAACGAAGGATTTATCTTTGCTTCAGTAGGCCAGCCTTCAATAACAAAACACCATTCGTTGTTGTTACAAGCGCTGCAATGATTGAACTTAATCTTCCCATAGTAAAACATATCTACGATATGTCTTCCAACATTCCAAACTCGGCTTAATCTTCGTCTCAAAGCATCCCTGGTTCCTTTCATATCAATGTTGTTACGTTGATTCAAAGAACACAAAAATTCTAATGCATCCTCTTTTGACTGACCAATTCCAGACATGCCAAGTAGTCCAACTATATATGCCGCTTCCATATGGCCTGCCGTGGCTGCGATGCGCATCCCATACAACGCTTCCACGTTACCCTGCATGAAAAACACTTCGAATGCCTCTCTAAATATCGACTCAGGGTTCTCGCAAGCTCTGCATTGTTGAAAGAAAAGCTGGACCGCAGGATTATCATGGTACCAGCTAGGATGGTCTGGATACTTAGCCATTGAAATGGTGTTCCACACTTGTGGAGTGTTTGCCAACGTCCGGAATAATGGGCACACAGATGCCATACGGAAGAGATCTTCCGAAGATTGGGTTGCCACGTATAACATCACTTTAAACCAAGCCAACTCCGGGATGAAGGCTTGGGGCATCTCCAAGTGGATATGCTTCCTTCTCTTTCCTCCGACTGTAGTGAAATATTTGGAATTCATGTGTTTCTATTTTTTTGGAATGGAACGATTTGAGGAGTGGAAGAGGGGAGAAATGAGAATAGATGGGGCTTTGGTTCTGTTATAGGGTGTGTTTGTTGTACCGTTTGGAAAATGTGTTTCCACTTGAGGTTTTTCTCACTTGACCCTTTTTAAAGAAACTGAACCAACACCCTAAAACTAGAGAAAACAGGAGAGAAGGAAAATGTCATCGAAATGCGAAGTCAGACAGTCAAAAAGTAAATTAAGAACCTATATGCATAGCCATTTTTAGGATTTTCCCGCCCTTTTTATGTCAATGAAACAAATGTGACGCATTACTGACTAGTCACAGAACGTCCTATCACATAACTTTTCATTTTCCCACACCGAAATACAGTAGTAATGTTATTAAAATGTGATGAATGTTTATCCAACTAGTTGGTTTAATGAAATATAATGAAAATAATATAGGGTTTAGGGCAGTTTCCCCCAATTTTTGGGTTTTGGTAGTTAAATATTATATTGGTTTATGGGGTAAACGGTGCCCCATATCTGACGGTACATGTGTCGAAAGCATGCCCAACCCACCCACGGACAGAAAAGAGGATATAATCGCATTTGGGCAGAGATGAGAGAGCTCTGAGTCCGAAGAGGTTTGAGTGAGAAGATCTGAGTGAGAAGGTATGAGTCCGAAGAGGTTTCAGTGAGAAGATCTGAGTGAGAAAAGGTACAAGTGAGAAGATTCAACATGTCTTCGTCTTCATCTGCCGCTCAAACAAAGAGGTGTCCGTACTGTGGAGCTGCAATGGTGCTTCGGGTTTCAAAATCAGAGAAAAATCGAGGGAAGCCATTTTGGAAGTGCCTAACCTCCTATGTAAGTTTTCATTTCCAGAATATGTATGTGGGTGAAAAAAACCTTGGTCTAACTCTGACACAATTATTTTGCATATATGATGCCTGCAATTAGGGAGCCACCAGTTGCAATGGATTTGAATGGGTTGATGTAACTTCCGCTCAAGCAGAACAGCCAGATGACACGTATGATGCTACGGTGCTGAATATGCTGAAGTCCATTAAGGACTTGGTATTAGTTTTATTACTTTTATCAATTTTAATATTATTTGTTCTTTTAATGACCAATTAAGTGCACAGTTTCAAGGATTGTAAAAGTTCTCCCAAAAAAGACATGTTGCACGCACCACCAATGAGTTTTCAAACCCATTTTGTAATATTTGTTCTTGAATTAGGTGGATTGGCATTGAGTTTAAATTATTGTTCTTGAAATAGGTAGATTGTTTATTGGCATATACTAAAGGTTTATTGATTGTTTACTGCATGTATATCGCATGTTATAGCGCGGATATTGGATGTTTATTGAAGGTTTATTGATTGTTTACTGTATGTATATCGCATGTTATTGCTCGGATATTGGATGTATATTGAAGGTTTATTGATTGTTTACTGCATGTGTATCGCATGTTATTTATCGGATATTGGATGTTTATTGAAGGTTTATTGATTGTGTACTGCATGTGTATCGCATGTTATTTATCGGATATTGGATGTTTATTGAAGGTTTATTGATTGTGTACTTGCATGTGTATCGCATGTTATTTATCGGATATTGGATGTTTATTGAAGGTTTATTGATTGTTTACTGCATGTGTATCGCATGTTATTTATCGGATATTGGATGTTTATTGAAGGTTTATTGATTGTGTACTGCATGTATTTCGCATGTTATTGTCTGATATTGAATGTTTATTGAAGGTTTATTGATTGTTTATTAGTAGGAAGAACAACTATTAAGTAGAATTTCCTAATCGATACGACTCCCTTATGGATGGTGAAATTAGGGACTGATGTATATTGCATGTCTATTGCGTATAGATTGCATGTCTATTGCGTGTATATTGCTTGTCTGTTGCCTGTGTATTGTTGTTTATTTCCTTCGTAACCAATAAACAATCAAGACACACGCAATAAATGTACGCTATGCACGCAATAGACAAGCAATATAGACGCAATAGACAAGCAATATAGATGCACCAATATACATTACTTTTATGCTACTGAGCTGCCCAAGACCAATAAAATAAAGAAAATCAACGAATTTATTAACCGATTATAAAGGAAAGAGGGATTCAAACCCGATGGGCGGTACGGAACCAATAGGAAGTTTTTATAGCATTGCAGATGGGAAATGTTTATTGAAGTTGTATTGAGGTTTATTGACGGTTTACTGAATGTTTACTGAAGGTTTACTGCATGTATATCGCATGTGTTTCTATAAACAGGGCATGGTTGAATAAAACATTGGAGGCGAGGGCATAGCCGCCTATTTCCCTTACAGAATTACAATCAATACACACGCAACCCATTGCGATTAAGTAGCATGGTGAACGGCTTAAAGATTGGGATCTGATATTTGGAATGGTGGCTTGGATAAATCATGACATATTACTTTGCAATAATGTAATACACTTTAAAAAGCCATCAGTCATTGTTCACATATGCAGTCTTCCAATCCCAATTCAATGCAGTTTGGTTAAGGTTATGTAAATGTCGTGAAGGAGTTAGGGCAATATTACAGAGATGTTTGTTTCATTAAATCCAAAAAAACTTTACACTCCAGATGCACATTCTATGTATGGGAATGGCATGTGCCTAACTTCAAAAACGCATATGCCTATCCATTTACATTTGCCCACGTGCACTAGATTTACAGATCCATTTACTTTTCTCCTCACTAAGCCTCTGCATCTCCATTTCAGATTCTTCATTTTTCTGTCTATGCTCTGCGTCCAGCTACTATATACATTTAGCCTAATATGAGAATAAACGTAGCGTAGTATCACACTAATCAAAATGAAAGCATTTATCCGCTATAATAATATTTTGGTTCTAATTGTTGTCAAATAACTTAAACTTAAAATTAAGTACAAAAATACACTAAGATTGAGAAAGACGAAGAAGAATTGAGGAGCAGAGGTAGAATTCGAAAAGGAGCCGTGGATCTGTATTGTGTATTTACATGACTTTCAAATTGGAGATTTCCAAAACCAATTTAATCATCCCGTACCTGAACCCATTTCAACCACTATCATGGCATGTAAGCATCTCCCCGTAATATCTCTGCAGCCAACTTCAACCGGAAAAAGGGCATGTTCTGCGAGGTGCAAGTAGCTAACGGAATCTCAGTGCTCAAAAGCTCAATGTACTTCAACACGAACATGCCACAATCGCCTCTGAAGCAAATCAAGAACTCGATCAATTCAAGTAATGACATTGTAACGTAATTGACAATTTCAAGTAATAAAATTAAAGAAAAAGTTGTGCTCACTGATTAGATTGTTGTGGAACATCCACACGTTCTATTGGCCATGGACACCACCAATCTCTGCTGCAGTCGTTTGCGTAAACACCTTCTTCGTAAAAGTCGATGGAGTTGAGAAGATTTGGAATCGTAATTGAAAGCGGGGCGAGTTCTTCCTTTAACATCTCATCTGGAATAAGTGAAACCATTGAATCGTATACTTTGATTTCACACTTAACCAGATCAATCATTAGAGCCACCCAATGCTTATGCTTCGTCAACATACAAGGGGCATACACCTTATACACGTTCTGCCAATCCACCCCACACGCCGGAACCTTTCCATTTACAACGTTCACTAAACTGTTTCTAATTTTCCACCCAGCCTGCTCTTTTTTTCTTTTATTATCCGCAAAGCAAGTATGGATGTGATTCTGTGAAATAGAAAACAATCAATGGTTAAACACCTCCACAAAGCAAGTATGGATAATTTGTAATTATGAACTGCACTTGGTCAAGCCCTATGACATACCATGAAAAATACATCGGTCGTTGTCCAGTTCGATATTTGTACAACCTCCAAATCTTGTTGTCGCTTCCGGATGAGATACAACCCCAAATCAATGTGCTGCACATGTTTTTCTGGTCAATCTCATAATCTACGTACATTAAAACAAATGCATAATCAATTAAACTTACATCTCCTGTCAGCCAACCGTCAGCTTTTACGAGGGAAGCGAAGAATTCAATATCAGCTTCCACGTGGCCAAATTGCATCACTAAACTGTGAATATAACAAAGTTTTAGATCACAACAATTTAAAAATATATACACTAATGCCTTCTATCTCAAAAAATAAGGGACTTACTTTGGGTTATGGCGCCATTCCCAACAAAGTTTCAGCAATTTCACCATATCATCATGCGGAAGCGCCTTCATTGGGTCTAACATCCGAAGTCGGGTTGTCTCTGGCACAGTTTTTTCCACCAATTCACTAGCTTCAAGGATCTTCCACATAGGAATAATCCTCTTCCTCTTTCGTAATTGGACCCCTTGTTCCACAGCTTTACCTTTATCGTTCAACCAAACGTTCAACTCAGATAGCACAGCTGTAGGTTGATCCAAATCAATATCCCCGAGAGTAAACTCAACAGTTGTCCCCGCCGTGCTCTCGCCAATGTCATCACAAACCAAAACAACTTCATCACCCTCTTCCTCACATTCCTTTATTTGCACTACCTTTTCCTCACTTCTCTTTCTTTTGACTTCCTTGCCCTCCCTTCTTTTCTTTGCGGATCCTCTCCATCACTGCTTTTTCTTGGCAGTTCCCCTCTGTCACTGCTTTTTCGTTGCAGTTCCTCTCCCTCACTGTTTTTTCTTTTCACTTCCTCTCCCTCACTGCTCTTTCTTTGCAGTTCCTCTCCCTCATTGCTTTTTCTTTTCACTTCCTCTCCCCCACTGCTCTTTCGTTGTAGTTCCTCTCCCTCATTGCTTCTTCTTTTCACTTCCTCTCCCTCACTGCTCTTTCTTTGCGCTTCCTCTCCCTTGCTGCTTTTTATTTTCACTTGCTCTCCCTCACTTGTTTTCCTTTGCGCTTCCTCTACCTCACTTGGTTTTCTTTGCACTTCACCCCCTTCAATCCCCTCCTCGTCCTTTTCCTCTCCCTCATATCTGTTACTTCGCCCTTCATCCCATTCACTGTCATCCACTTCGTCAGATCCCTTGCAATGATGTGAGATCGCACAATGATTCGTCCTCTCTTTCAGTAAAGCTAGGTCCCTCCTTACTTCCTGCTCAAACTGAGGACCTAAACAGTAGTCCAAAAGTTTTTCCATCCGTATGACCTTTAACTCAAGGACGTCATTTTCCCGCTTTACTTGAAACAACTCGGACCTCAACAAGCTTACCAGCTTGTTCAACTCATCAAGATCAGCACATGAAGAAGGATTTGACTCTGCCGAGACAACAGCAGGGCGATCCTGTGGCCAACTCCAATATGATTGTCTCATTTCCTCTTCACTCGGACGTAGCGCCCGCAACTGAACTGACTGTTTCAGAATACAGACAATATTCATATTCAATCATTCTACTTTATAATTTCATTGAATCTTATAAACAGTTTCAAGGGCTGCAAACCAAACCTCTTTGCTCTGGAAAAAATAATTGTTCAACTTCCTCATCTCGGGCATAGACGTAGTCGTTCTCCATCGCAAAATACGCGGGACAGCTGTTGGATCAACAACCTTGCAGTAATTCAGGTCCACCATTCTAGGAATTAATTCATATACCCAAATCTACACAATTCACAGGACAAAAGTCATTATTTAAGTTTTAAAGTTCACAAAGCATAACTGACATGAACATTATTACCATGTACCTGGAAAGCATACGTGAAACCTTTAAAACTCCACCCACCCCTTTGCACTTCACCATGCTTATGCTTCTTGCCCTTCTCATTTTTCCGGCTTGTTCCCGTTACCTTACTTTTCCCCTTCTCTCTTCCCTCTTCATTTTCAAAGCTTTTCATATACTTTGTTGGTGCAGAAAATAGACTGTCTTGGGTTTTGTCAAACGACACCGAACCCCACGGATACCTGTTGAACGCATCCAAGTCCTCTACAAGGGTCAGGTAATTTACATTGATGTTCAAATGCTTGTCCCTTCCCAAAACCACTAACTCAGCAAAGTAAACAAGAGCTAGCTTGTAGACGTCATCTCTCTCTTTGCACCTCAGAAATGCTTCTTCTAAAGCATTACATGTAATTCCTTCATCTATAAAATATCTTTTCTGAAGTCTAATTTCAGCACTTTCTCCACTGGAAACTTCAGGCACTTCCCCAAAACGAAGCCCCGAGATCAAACAGAAATCCTGACGAGTAAACTGAGCAACGTCGCACCCTATTAAGAAACTCAGTCCATCCAAGTCTTTCACACCCTGCCCCGCCACTCGACGCAACACAACTCCATGCACAATCTGCCCGCTAAACTGAATCTTGTCTATATTCAGAAGATGGCCAAAGCATGATGTCTTGAATTGTTCTAATTGTTCCGCACTCAACTTCGCTCGAATTGCAGCTAGGGTTGAATTTGCATGTGAGCAGTTGTTCACCCGTGACGCATATGCCTCTGACTCTGGCCATACCAGCTGCATGTTGGATCCCATTTCCTAAAATACAAGATGAAATAATGTTAACACATATACTACCACCACGTATTTGCACAATAATATTGGTATTTAGTATTTACATAACTAGTCAACCAGGCACATTACAAATTTTATGAAGTACATGCGCATAGGGATTACTGATCACAGCCTTTAACATCATCAAAGCAATATGACAAATTTTGTGCAAATACCTGTTAATGCAATGATTCTGTGAATTACAACCAATAGCATGTGTTTTATTTTTGGATACAAACTCCAATCAATGGTTGATGCATGAGTGAGTGTGAGTGCAATCTAGGCAAGTTC
Source organism: Prunus yedoensis (assembly GCA_005406145.1). Lineage (NCBI taxonomy): Eukaryota > Viridiplantae > Streptophyta > Magnoliopsida > Rosales > Rosaceae > Prunus > Prunus yedoensis. The sequence goes on from BJCG01000091.1 coordinate 90,066, forward strand.
TGCACTTCACACACATGCCAATTATTGTCATCTCATACACAACACAAAATAAATAAATAAATAAGAAAGATAGTGGAAGGAAGTAAAGCAAAGCATCTGCTCTGCTATCTGCTTGCTAAGCCATTGCCACATCCTTCTTTCTTTCTAGCTTTTTCTTCAGTCAGCCACTATGATCATGGATCAACCTTCATTTCAAATGCTTTGCACTTTTATTCATGACTTTATTATTATATCTTCTCATTTTTCACAGGCAAATTTAGCAACAAGGGAAATAATATTTATTTCAAAAAATATATATATTCTAGCGCCAGAGATATGTTATTGACATGTTATTAACATGTTATTGACTTGAGGGTCTCCTCCAATTCAACACCATTATCTTATTCATATCATTATTGATATGTTATTGATGCATTATTGACATGTTATTGACTTGATTTTCATTCATTTTTTAACATATACACAAGCAAAAATTAACATGCAAGTGAAGCACAAGGAAGAGATGCCAAATCCAACAACATTGATGGTACAAATTGGGGAAAACCTTTACTCTAACCCTAAACTCAAATTCCATAAATTACTCACCAAATGCTGGTTATTGAACAATCGCAAGGTGTCTGTGCGGGGTCTTTGTGCGGCTTTGCTCCACAAATGGAACCTATCACTTCCAACGACTACGGATTCTCTCCTTCCCCTTCCACTGCTTCGCCTATTCACTGTTTCGGAATCCACGCCTTTGCCCCTTCCACTCAAAATAAATACTTTTTAAGGGTTTAGAGAAAGGAGTTGCGTTCAACCGTTGCCTTCAACCATCATTTACCGTTGCCTTCAACCGTCGTTAACAGTTGCCTTCAACCTTTTCTCAAAGCTTAGCGGTTTCTCAGAGCTATGGGTTTTAGAGCGATGGGTTTTTTCTGTTCAAACTTCGAACTTGCCTCTTTTTTTCATTTTTGGAACCAACTTGAGTGCTGGATATTAAATTCGGGTTTGGGTTCCTCACCTACCCGATTGCAAAAGTTTATCTCAATTCTCCCTAGCCTTTAGATTGATCTGATGGCTATAAAGTGAACCCCTTATAACTTAACACTTATAAGTTTCCACTCACTATAGAATCAGCCGACTCTAGAGGCCCTCCTATTATCATCCTCCACCAAACGGCCCACACCACAAGGTGGGTTTACAAGAACGGACCTCACAGTTATTCTACTTTAGCCATATTCGATAATAAAAAATAATATAAAAACACTTCAAGCCATATCTCATCTTATCTTATATTGATAAAAAACTAGACCATATCTTCATGTCCTATGGCAATTCAACCTTCTTCTTTTTTTCTCTTTCGTTTTCACTTTTGTCCTTTTGTCTTTTTATTTTTAAAGTTGCATACTTATTTCACATTTTGTAAATTTATAAATTTCAATAAGTTCAAGACCTAAACTATTACGGTGCGTTTGGATGAGGAAAATAAATTTGGGATTTTGACAAGAGTCAGAATTTTTAAATTGACATAAACCAATTTTTGTGCTTGGATTAAAATAAATAAAAAAAAAGAAATCTTGAAATTCCACATGGGAAAAAAAACAATGGAATTTATATGGAGAAATGATTCTTGGCCTATCTAAAATCACTCACAAACGAGTTTGGAAAGAATGATTACCCATACAAGTTTGAAGCACGTACTTAATATAACAAATAAAAATAGAATAGACCCTAAATCACGTATGAGATAATATCAAATAACACAGCAAAAAAAGAAGACTTGTTACTTATACAGACATCTGCACAAAACGCCCAATGGCAAAGTATGTGCCAATAATGGGAGTGCAAAAGTTTTAGCGCCCGTAATTTTAAATTTGTTTCTGAAAATGGATAGAAAAGCTAATTCACACGGAAGCCTGGTTGGGAGAGATGAGTATAGACTCACCCAGAATGAAACATCTGGAGCGCGTAACCTTGCATACTTACCGGCCAAGTATAGTCAGCGGTCCTTAGTACAATTCCTTCTTCATCCTCACTGACGCCCTCTGAAAGGCCAGAAATATAAAACGAGTACCACCAGAAGGGATGCATGCAGAGCATAGTATGAAAACTGTACATAGAAATCAATGGTTCAATTAAATTACCGGACAGGAGCAACTGATTGCACGGCAACACACTGCAATAAAATGAATTACCAAATCAATTAACTGGAAACTGAAAGACAGCAAGATAACTCAAACTATATATAGGATTGAAAAACCAGAGACATACGTGATATACAAACACCCATCAGAGAATGACGGCAAATTGTCGTATCATCATCATATGCCTCTTCAACAAGATATTGTATTGCAGCATGAAAGTGCTAAAAACGTTCTCTATTTTCTTATAGTTTGTACGCTAACAACTTTCTATGAATGAATCCAACTGCTCCTAAGCCAGATACATGGTGTACCATGAATCCAGGAGGACGCCAATCTAAGCGATAGGATCCCCAAATTGACGTGTGTAAAACAACTACTAAAATCAGAAAACCAATGACCAACTAATGCATTGTATAATTGTTACCTTCTCGCATCTGAGTAGACAATTATCCTCTGAAAGTGTAGTGTCTAGACTTTTGCACCCAATGCAAATGACATATTCAGCTGAAAAAGAACAACAGTGTCATAAGAAAAAAAACATAAAAAAGAGAGAGAATATTGTAACAAGTGCGCAACACAAGAAAGCAAATAGTAAAGGACAAACATAACTGAGAAGCATGCATCATCAATGAGAGAGTTTTCAGAACAATCTCCGATCGATCAATCAATCAATCAATCAATCAATCAAACCACAAAGCAAAGTACTCACTGGCATATCGCCGCAGTATTTCCTCAAAGTCCTCCGCAGGAAATCTTCCATCCACAAATAACCTCCGTTGCTTACGAAGCGTTCCGCTTGCCCCCAGTTCAGCCAGCAAGAAAGCCATGACGTGATCTGGGTGCCTATGCATCCTGTAATTTTAAGGAAGAACGCTTTTAGATGGGATTATTAAAGTGATAGATTGGTAGATTCATTATATGATCAGGGAATATGCTATGTAATCTTTTATTTTTTACAATTATGGACATCCATTAAATCTATAGAAACACCTCTATGGGAGAGGGATATATATAGGTAAAATGGGAAACGGTCAGAAGAGATTTGAATGGACAACAGCAGTTTCAAACAAAGAACAATGAACTGCTTTCTCTTACACCAATTTTTAAAGATAAGTGATTTTCTCATAGTTTACCAAACAGGTTAATTTTCTCATATTTTCTCATAGTGATTTTTTCAACAATGAAGTGCTTTCTCTTATAATCTGCTTTTGTTTAGGAATTATAGCTGTGATTATAATATTTGTTTTCATCATTTGATACTCATATGCTCCGTCCTTGGGGGATATATTGTCCTCCAAGGTTTGTAATAATCTAATTTGAGCTGCCCATTTATGTTGGTTTCTTATTTATAAACAATAGGAAAGAGATAAGATCAAGTGAATTGAAATAGTGGGATAAAACAAGTGAACATCTTGTCCCATTAAGTTGTACTTTGGTTTCTTATTGAAAAGAGAGATACAAATGAGTGAATTGCAATCTTGGAGTTTGAGCTGCCCATTTACTGATTAGGTTAATGAGATTATTTTACTTGCGTATGACGCTATATTTGAAAATCAAAAGCTGGTAGATGGTTATTTTCATCTTCTTTTGATGTATCCTTCATTGTTTTTATTGAGGCATGTTTTAACATCGACCTCTTCTTTTTTATTCTTTGTGTTTGATTTTCAGGATGCCTTAGATTCTGGAAATTGCAACAGGATTCGTATTTTGATGAGGTTCCTGACTGTTATGGTATGAATCATGTTGCTAGTGGTCTCTGACATGAAATTCAGAAAGAGATTGAGAGCACAAGAATAAAACCACATTTTATCTCATTCGTCATAGGCCTTAGTTCTCTCATCAATTACTCGGGAAATCTTTCAATTGATCGAAATGTGCTGGTTGTCGTTCACATGCTGTCAACTTAAACTTAGGACATTTCTTTCCACGTTTGGCTCTTCATTTAGATACATTTGTACCTTTGCTGCAGTTTCTAGAAGTTCTTTATTGAAAAAAAGGTGCGAAAGAAAATTATTTTTAAGTTTGTTATTTAGATCGTGTACAAGGTACAAAAGTCTAAAGCTTCATCTCCTACTCAGTGGAGTACAATTTAAAGGAATTGCACAAATTCTCGAACATTTTAAATTCCATCATTAATTTTTCTTAGAGCATCTGGAGCGCGTAACCTTGCATGCTTCGCTGCCAAGCATAGTAATTAGTGGTCTTTAGTACAAGTCGTGGTCCATCCTCACCGATGCGCTCTAAAAGGCCAGAAATATAAAATGAGTACCTCCAGAGACGACACATGCAGAGCATAATATGAAAACTGTACGTAGAAATCAATGGTTCAATTAAATTACCTTGTTTCTTCTTTTTCTTCTTTTCAGTAGGATCAAAGGGGGAAATCTGCAACCCGAAAAAATAAAGCTATAATTGATAAATCATTTCTGTTTCTTCTTTTTCTTTTAACAAATCATTTCTTGTAGATTGTTAAAACTCGCTTCAGATGTAATTGATAAAGCTATGACCAATGAAGAGGCAAGTGACATCATTTGCAAAAACATTGCAAAATGCGCTTGAGGAGATCAAACCTATAGTTTATGCTACAAGTGGAGTTCTTGAAAAATGTAGTACTACTCAAGCACACAAGTTTAATTAACTACTTCTAGTTAGAGCAAAAGGTTGTGGAAAACGGCTAAAAAGAGGAAAAGAGAAAGCAAAGAGTAAGAGTAGACGTTATCATGGATGTGGAAAAATTGGACAATCACACGATAAAAGAAATTGTCCAATGTCCAATTATTATTCAATTTTTTAAATATATGAATATTGCATCAATCATCTTAATTATTGTTTTCCTTTGATGCAGATCTTCCACTTGCGATGATGCAAATTGAAATTTATCTAATATATATGAGAGTTCTTCCTCCTTAAGTAATATTGATGTTTATATGTGTGTTAGTTTATTTGCAGGAAAATTGAACTCATTCTAATATTTATTTTTCCTCTAACAGGTTAAAAGTTACCTAGAAGTACAAATGTGGGTTGCATACTACAGTCATGAAATGGGACATATCTTGCACTTGAGTCTTAGGCTCTGCGAATAAACATGGGGACTTGTGAATCTTTTAGGTTTTTTTTAACATTTTTTTTATAATACAGATGAATTTTAACCAAAGAGATGCGGCAAGTACAAGTAATTTGTAGAACTTTTATATTTCATGAGTTCTTTGGTTGAACAAACTCCTCACAATTCACAAACCTTTGGTTGTATTTTAGTTTTAGTTTCTTTGTTTGATACATTAGCAAAGAAGCTCTCAATCATTTCGAAAAATATCAACCCGCTCAGTTGATACTGTTAGCGTATGGACTGTCGCTTTTGGGTCCAAGATAGATAGGGCATGTGCATTGCACATGTTGAGGGGTCTATCAATGCCCAACTGTTTTCCTCTGCACATGGATGAGATAAGAGGCCATCAACAACCAGTCCCCACATTTTTCTGACATAGTTACCATTTTAGCCTTGGACAATTGCAATTATGTGGTAAAAAAAAAGTAGATATAGGTAGGTAGGTAGGTGACAAAAAGATATAAGAATTGGAAAGGAAAACCTCATATTATCTCAGAGAAGACAGGGTATAGTTTTTCATCTTCACCAAACTAGAAGTTGTATGGCACCCGCTAATTTGGTATGATGGTATTTGTCTTTACTTAATTGAAGAAGAGCTCATGTTTAAATTATATTGATTGCACGATGACGATATATATTTAAGATGAATTCGATATCTAATTGTGACAAACTCATTGTGGTGTTCTGTAACTTTATTTCGGATACGAGGAATTCTCAAATTATCCTTCTCTCTTTTCTTTCCATCTTTCAGATATTTTTTTAAGTGAACAAAGTTAGCCAATTACTATAGAAAACAAAAAAGAACGAAGGATACTTTGGAGTTTTCACAAATTTCACTAAAACCTGAAGTTGTTGCTCATTATCGTGGCGCAGATAAGATGACGTGAGCCATGTCATGTGCCTCCCTTGTTAAAACGGCAAACATTGTTGCAATCTTACACGAAAGCAGAAAAGTTCTTTCGAAATTGCATCATGCCCTGAAAACCAATATGTTGAAATTGAAACTGCAAAATGAATTATAGCTAATGCCCCACTGCAACTGCTTATAAATACCACCACCTTCCTTCATAACTCCACACAACTCTCTCTCTCTCTCTCTCTCTCTCTCTCTCTCTCATCATCTCAACCTGCGCTTTTGAACTTCATTTTTAAAAAAAATCTCCAATCCAAATTTCAAGACAAAGAAAATGGCTTTTAAGTTAAGCATTTTCATGCTCTGTGTAGCAGCTTTGATGCTTGTTTTACTAGAAGCAAACCAGGTAACCCTAGCACCATTGCTGTTCTCTCTCTCTCTCTCTCTCTCTCTCTCTCTCTCTCTCCTTACTATATTGTGTTTTCCATTGAATTTTGCAGGCCTCTACTGTGGAAACATCAGCATTGCAACAACAAGAGAATTACCAACCAGTGAGACCATTTATATATATGAATATTATTTTTATTTGTCATCAGCTCAGAATAAGTTGAAGCTTAATTTCTATGGTTAAATTAAAAAATTTAATTATTCTTTGTAATTTTGCAGTATGGTACCACCCAAGGCAGCCTTCGTCCTCAAGGTGGGTTATACATTTATTTAACTCTTATCTTCTAATTTTGGAAAAAAGAGGAGCTAGTAGAATTTACAAGGCCTAAAAAGTCTATACAAAATATATTCAACCATAAGTAATTAAGAAGGTATAACGTGGGCTTAAATTGGCCATGGAAATAAAATGTTTACTATTTATCTGACATGCTTGAGTAATAAATCTAGCATGCTTGAGTAATAAATGACAATCTGATTTTCCAAATGACGTTTTTGTTTCCGTTGAGCTTTGAAGGCTTAATGTGACTAATTAACCTTAAACTTATGTGTTTAGAGTGCGGACCGCGGTGCACAACTCGGTGCTCGGCCACGGCATACAAGAAGCCTTGTCTGTTTTTCTGCCAAAAGTGTTGTGCGAAGTGCTTGTGTGTGCCTCCTGGAACATATGGAAACAAGCAAGTTTGCCCTTGCTACAACAACTGGAAGACCAAGAGAGGAGGACCAAAATGCCCCTAATTAAAATGATACCTACTCCAATTTCTGCATTATTTTGATAATATATGTAGTTGTAGCCAAGTTTTCTTAATATGTAACGACCTTCGAAACCAATGATCAAAAGGTCAAGGTTTGGGGGTTCAACTTATTTAGCTATGCTATAAATTTTAGTAACTTATATTTGGATAATGCAGTTAATGCAATGAAGGAATAATTATAAATGCAGACGTGGGTTAGATCATTTCATTGCACTCAAGTTCAAGCCCCGCTACTTATAAATTATGTCGATTTAAAGTAGTTTAGAGTATTACTTTCAATTTTTTTTTAAAAAAAGGATTATGAATTGATGAGCTAACCTATTGTACACGCATTCCAGACTGAAAGCAATCATTTCAATCTATTGTACACACACAAGGACACAACAACCAACCATGTTACACTAAACTTTGTCTATCTTGAGGTGGCCATGATTTCACTCTTGAGTGGCCCTCTCACAAATATAAAACTTTTCTCGGCTGCCCTCTTAATATTCTTCCTAAGGAAACAATATTGAGAAAAGGAAACAATATTTATTTTCTCAATATTGTTTCCATATGTTCGGGGGACACTACTTCCCTCCTTACTTGGAAGGAGGCATTCTTACTTCCTGCAAATCAAAGTTTGATATATATACAAAAATAATTCATTCAAAACACAAAAAGAAGAATCTCAATAGACATGATAAACTGTGATCAGCTCTCCTACTTCTAGAGAAGGAGACAAGTATTTCCCATGTTGGAGAGGCACACACAAGCACTTGGCACAACACAACTTTTGGCAGAACAAAACAAACAAGATGACAAGTGTGAGGTCAGACTTCTGACAAGTTGTGTGTGATGGCCTCATGCCAAGATGAGCTCAAAGGGAAGTTACCAAAGTCCATAGAGCTCTAGGCACGAGGGCTAGGTTAGGGGTGGGGTTTTGTCTAGCAAGTGACATTTTGATTTGAAATTCACTATTTATAGAGAGTCTGAGTGTTAAATTGATTATAAAAAAATAAGGAAAATACTAGGCGTACCATATTTATATACAACATTGTATACTATCTTTCTAATAGAGGTGTGCCCCATTGTATTGGTGGTCTCCATCTTTATAAACAAATGTGATATACAATGTGATATATAAATATGGTAAACTTAGCATTACCCAAAAAATAATCGAGGGGGTAAAGTCTAAGGGGAAACGGGGATTTACCCTTTTCTTAAATAAATAAAAAGAAGCATGGCGACACAATTATTTATTCATTTGTTTAGTTTTTGGTACAAGGTTGGGCCTAAAACTGAAAGCCTGTCCCTCCAAATGAAATGCTCTACCAAACCAAACGGCCACACCACAAGGTACGAAGGTGGGTTTCCGAGAAGAAGACGTAGGTCCCAATTATTCAACTTTAATCTTACATTGACCAAACACTAGACCATATCTTTAATCTTATGTCCTACAGCGATTCAACCTTTGTTTTTCTCTCCCTTTCGTTCTCACTTTTGCCCCTTTTGTCAATTTATTTTCTCAAGTTGCATACCTTTTTTCAATTCAAGTCACATCCTCCATTGCATTATTGAAATTAATTGGCATATGCTTTCCACGACAGATTGACATAGACACACGTAGGTTTACATTTCATAGAGCTAACATGCATTGAACCTTTTTTACTCCGACTGCATGTAGGGTTTGTTTGTATGAAATGCCGTAAAAGAAAGAAATTAAATTTGATAATACATAAAACATTAGATAGATTTTATGCACTTAAAATACATACTGTATTCTTTCGTTACAAAGAATGCCGTAAGGAAAAAGAGATTCAAACTATAGCCTTAAATGTGAAGCTAAGTATCCTCACTCTCGCTAGAGCTATAAATTCCCTCGAGGATACGGTTTAGGACATCCTGACTAGAGTTGGAGCCACAGTGAGGTCACTGGGGTCAATCAACCATATGGAAGCCATGAAAATAGGCTTGGAGAGGTCCACCTGAACCGGTGGTGCGACCCTATGGATTGCCTTCATACTAATCGATGTTTTGCTTGAGGAAGAAGAAGTATACAGCACTTTCTATTTATTATAACTCCCTGAGTAAAATGACGTCGTTTTGGCTCAGTTAAATTTTTAAAAAATTAATTTGGCCACAACGACATTGTTTTTGAGCCAAGTGATTTAAAAAAGAAGAAGAAGAAGGTTTTCCTTTAGCTTTTCCCCACCCTTCAAAGCCCATTCGAAATTCACCCCCAAAAACCCCAATTTCTATTATTCTCTCTTCAAACCCTAACCCAACCTCCCTTATCCCACCTGTTATAGTGCCCCCGATGTGTTCCCACTGCCGTTGGAGTTATGCCGCCATCCACCACCTTTTATTGCAGCACTATTATTGTTTTTCTGTTAATTGGCATAAATTTGGTTTGAAATTTTACAAATTGAAATCACTCAAAAGCAGAAATCGAAAAAAATGATAGATTGAAATCTTCAAGTATATTTGTCTAAGAAAGGAATAATATTTGGAAGAGAAAAAATAGATTTTAAAAAAAAAAAAAAAAACCTCTCTTAAATTTTCTTTGGAATATTTACATCATCATCATGTAGGGTTTGAATTCTGGATCTGTCAATAATAATGAGTTCGGCCATTTTTTCTTCCCCATGTGCATGCGTCAGTCTTGAGTTGCCACTAAACTCAATTTTTCTTTATTTGAGGACACAATGATAGTAAACAAGAGTCTGCTGCCTTTTGAATATAAATTTGGTATATTCTCTAACTCCAGTTCCCGTGAATGCGATTTTGGACAATTGCATTTGTCTTCTTGTTCATATATTCCACACCATGTTGCTATCCTTTTTGACCCGCTTTTCCTTGGTGTGTGTCTACTAGGCATATATATATATTTTTTATAACAGAAGATAAGATATTTACAAAGTATAGTTCACAACCGACTAACATACTCACAACAAAATTACACTATTATAATGTACTAGTCATCGTCATTCATTTGAATTCAACCTGGGACGTCACCAAATTAAATCGAGATGATACAATCAGACTAAAAACGAGTTGGTGGCTAATATACGTAATTGAATATCTCCGAATGTTAATTATATGTTAATTTCACTCGTTAATATAATTAACACCAAGGAAAAGTTGTAGGAAAAGTTCGATCACAAATATGAAGACATAAATTTTTGTCTTCAATATTTAATTTAAAAGAATTGATTTGTACTGCATTAGGTGAGCAATGTTTTTGTTGCTTTGCTTGTATGATTGTCCCAAAATTAAAAAGCGGAAGAATAACAAAGAATAAAGAAAGAAAAAGTTGCCCAGCCTAATATATATCATGTTGCAGTATTACTAGTCTTGACTTGTCAACTTTTGCCTCAGAATTCTAGTCCTATAAATATAAGCACTCACTCCATTACACTCTCAGCATCTCAAAGTTCACTACAATGGAGCACTTTCGTTTCATTTTCCTTTCTTCTTTCCTCCATGTAAGTTTTCAATAAGGTCCACAGACAGAATCTTAATTAGTAATTAATCTCGTGTGTGTTTCTGTGTAACCTTCAGTACTTGATTAAATAGGAAACTAATTAAACTTTACTTTTTCTCAAACTTTGTTGCAGGTCATATTGCTGGTTGGAGTCTTTGCTTCTGAAGATGTATCCTGGGAGACTTACTGGCAGTCAGCTTTGCCAAAAACTCCAATTCCCCAAGCTGTGCAGGAACTTTTACACCCTGGTTAGCTTCAAATACGCCCCAAAAAAAAACCCCTTTCTTTTTTGTAGCTATATATTTTCATCACAGTTGGTAAGGATGTAATTTATGGCACAAGTTTGAGCTTTGTAGTTTCATTATTCCAGGCTAGGCTCATTGGTAAACTTTAGCAACTGCAAACAAGCAATAAACCAGATCTCCTGTCCTCTGTGTGTGTGTGTGGGTGCTTTCTTTTTATTTTTTTTGGTTCTTTTTGTTTTTGGGTTTTTAACATATGCTCCTGTATTAAGGAAATCAACCAGAAGTTCTGGTCCAGAACTGAATACTGGCTACACAAAATTTATATACTTCCAGTAGCTTTGAGCAAGCTTTTCTACTAATTGTACCATGAAGTTTACAAGCAAGACTTATAGCAATCAAACAGCAGACAGAAGATTAAAATTATGTACAACTTTTGTAGCTGCATATATAAACTTTTTTAAATGTTTCTTGTTGCTTATGCAGAGAACTGGCCAGGGACAGAAGGCAAAAGCACATACACCGGGATCAGCAAGGATGCTTTGAACATCAATACCATTCAATCCGGGTCTGCATTTCCCACTGCAGGTCCAGACAGCTATGCCAAAGCCGCCACAGGAAAAATCCCAGTTGAGCAAGGCGTTACGACTTTCTTCTTTGAAAAAGATCTGCATTTGGGGAAGAAAATGACCTTACACTTCCCCAAAACCACAAACAACGCTAACCTTTTGCCGCGTCTAGTTGCAAGGGCCCAACCCTTTTCAAGCAGCAAGTTACCCGAGATTCTAAACCGCTTTTCGCTGAAACCCGAATCAGCAGAAGCAGAGATAGTGAAGCAAACAATCGAAGAATGCGAGGAACCAAGCATCGAAGGGGAAGACAAGTACTGCGCGACGTCATTAGAATCTTTAGTCGATTTCAGTGTTTCGAAGCTTGGGAAATATGCTGAGGTGTTCTCAACAAAAGTGGACGTAGAAAACAAGCAGGAATATAGGATTGCGAGGAGAGTGGAGAAAGTTGGAGAGAGGTCGGTGGTCTGCCATAAGCAGAAGTATGTGTATGCTGTGTTTTACTGCCATGAAATCCGTTCAACAAGGGCTTACAAGGTTTCTTTGGTGGGAGCTGATGGAACAAAAGCAGAAGCGGTTGCTGTTTGCCACACCGATACAAGAAAATGGAACATTAAGCTTTTGGCTTTCCAGCTTCTGAAAATTAAGCCAGGAACTGTCCCTGTCTGCCATTTCTTGCCTAGTGGGAACCTTCTTTGGGTTCCAAACTAAGAAAAGATTAGAACCTCATCTTGTGAAAACGATCATGTTTCTCAATCATGTTTGTGGCAGAAACAAATGTGAGGGAATATATATATGCGTGTATGTATGTGTATTTCTGTGTACTTAACCTAAGTTAACGGTTGTCATGTGTTGTTGGGCGATTAGAAATTTCAGAAATTTCGTTGGCTCACAAACATGTGAATAAATGGTCCATGTCTGCCTGTCTACAATAGTGTTAGCTATATGGAGTTTGATAGTCCATGTGTGTTTAAGCAGAAGAAAACTTGGTGTCAATCACATTTCATCTCTCTCTCTCTCTCTCTCTCTCAGTTTTTTTTTTCTTAGCAAAGCCCCCTGACTGGACGAAAATTGTTACTAAAATCACAACAATTGGAGTAATTTTTGGGCGTTACGGGTACACCACGTGGCTGGTGTACCATCCAATAGACGAAAAACATATGTAATATTTCCAATACAGCCCGCCACATGTCATAAAAAGAAATGCAGTAACTTGGAAAATAATTTCACATGTCCTCCATCTATTGGATGGTACACCAAACACGTCCCTTGTCCTAATATTATCAAATATTTACATTCTTTGCCATCACACCTCAAATGTCAACGTGTTTTCCCTTCCAAATTTTATGGGTTTTTAGTCCTTCATCGTGCCAACATTATCTTGCATTCTCATACAATATATATGTACCTAAATTATGCGAAATGAGTAATTTATAGATAATAGGTAGATTACCATTCATAAATATTAATAGCTGCAGTCAGTTATGGGTATATTATCATTCATAAAACAGAACCAAGAATCTTAATCTCGCGCATTCATATTCCAAGTCTGATTTAGACACCAGAAGTCATATGGTTTACACCTCACCAGTGTTGTCTTTCTTTTCTTTCAGGATACAAAGGTCTTTTATAATTGGTCGGGAAGAAAACGAAGGGAGAAGTGTCCAGTCGGGGAATGCATGAGATATTTACCTAAGATGTTGGTCTCTAACTAGAAAAGTAAATGTGGGGTTTAATTTATAAACGTTGTTTGAACTCAGATAAGTAAAAAATACATTAGCAATTTCGACGTGAATTGGATCTAAACTCGATAAGTCAAATCGAGGAATGAGCAATTTCGACGTGAATTGAATCTAAACTCGACCATGCCCACTCATAAAATCTATGTGGCGAATCAGACACATTAAAGCCAGGTTCCAATTAATGAGCCAAACCCGAATTAGTGATGAGTTGAGTCACGATCCACTTGGAACGTACAACATTATTCACAAACCAAAGACACTACTTAAGACAATGTCCACCAGTAAAAAACCATGGAAGATTGGTTCTTCTTTACAAACTTTTTATTCTAAATATTTTCATGTTCTTTCTCCCCAGAAAAAAAAAAAACAGAAACTTTTCACCAATTTTATTTAGTATTAAAGTATTACAAAATTTAGTGGAATTCTCTTTCTTTTTTCTTTTCACTAAAAGAATAAATTATTCAAAAGAAATTGAGTATACTATATTAGATTTTATGGTATGTACGTATTGACTTGTAAATATTATCATGTAAAAAACTAAAAGATAAAAAAAAAAATATGAAAAATGAAGAATCAACAAAGAAACGGGTTAGTGGGTTGGTGGGTCATATGGGTATTTTAGCGGGTTGGCAGGGTTACATAAATATAGCGGGTTGGCAGGTCAACCCGCCATGACCATTTTATTAAACAGGTTACATAGGTATTTTAGCGGGTTGATGGTTTGACCCGAACCCCACCTGTTTATTAAACGGGTCACGACGGGTTTACCCAAAAAATGAGCTAAACATTTAACCGCTAATATTCTATGCAGGTTTCAAGTCGTGTCGAAAATTTCTACCCATCCTTTCGATGTCATTCATGATCCTACTATTTGGGCCTAATAGGATTAGACATAATCGAATCCATGTAGTTCTTTTAGGGTCAGTTTTGCATTGCTATACTATGAAAAGAATCGATGTCAAATTTGCTATGAGAGAAAGCAGTTTGGCGTTTGGTAAACTTTTTGTTAAAAGTGTTGTTGGTATAATAATCAGTTTCTAAGTGTTTGGTAAACTTTTTTGTGAAACTGCTTTGAGCTATGTATAATGACTAAAAATGGCATTATGTTGAAATGACTTTTCTGTTAAAGTGTTTGAGAACAAGGAAAGGACTTTCACTTTCAATTATATATATATTTTGTATTAAATATGTTTCCATCACACCCTAAAAATTATTTTAATTATAAAATATTTAAAGTATTATGTTGAAAATTAAGTATTTGTATAAAAAATGATCTAAATTAATGTTTCAAGTTAAATCCAATATATTCCATTAAAAATAAATATTCTGTCAAAGAAACAAAAAGAGGAACATAAAATAAAAAAAACCAACAACAACAACTATTGAAGTTAAAACCCTAGAAATTAAAGACAGAGTGAAGAATGAAATTTATAGTTAAAATCTTAGAAATTAAAGAGAAAGAGGGAAGAATGAAATTGAGAAGAAATAAATATAATATGCCTCATACCTGAGTCTTGTAGCTTCTCACGAGTGTGCTTCAATTGATTCAACAAGAAAAAATAATAGGAAGAATATAAGAGATTCAAGATATAAGAACTTTGAGAAAGAGATGGCGTGAAGAAGCAAAAGGATGCGAAAGAGAAAACGCACGAAGAGAAGAGATTGCGTGAAATAGATTGGGGTATTTTCAGAAGTTTGTAAATTTCATTAAACCCAGCACTTCTTCAAAACTGATTCCACATAGTCAGAAAATGAAAGCACCTCATTAGATGCTTTCCCTTATAGCTTTCTGTCACAACAATTTTTAACAATAAGCAATGTCAAATAGGCACTTAGAACATCAAATATTTGCCTAAGAAATTTTAAAAAAAAAGTAAAACTCTCTCTCTCTTTCTCTCCCCTCTACGCTCTCCCTCTACCCCACCAATTTCTTCTCCCCCCCATTCCCCCATGACCACCACCTACAAGCTCCAACCCCCAAACCCATCCCACAACCAACCCCACACCCCCCCCCCCCCCCCCCCAACGAACCCAATTACCAATTTCAATTTTCTTGTTACCATTTTCTTTGTGCCATCCTGTTTCTTTCTTATTTTTGTGACTTGTGCTCTCACTTATCATTAATGTAACTCTGTTAACTTACCCTTGAATTAAAAAAACATTGAAATTAACAAAGCAAAAACCCAACAGCCTCGACCAACAACCCACCCACCCAACTCCAACAGCTGACCAGCACAACCATCCCACAATCTCCGCCACATGCCTCTCTCTCTCTCTCCCTGACACACAAACACACTGTGAAAATGATCTGAGGAGAATCAAGTAATGGTTTTGGAAGGAAACAGACTTGGCAAAGACACAGAGGCTCCAAGGCTGAAAATTTGAACAATTGATAGAGATTTTTCAATCTGGAAAAAAAAAAAAAAAAAACCACCTTTCAAGATTTTCCGGTGTCCTCGGGGAGGAGGGCATGTGGTTGTTTGGAGAAAATAATTTCAATTTGGTGAGGAAGGGAAGAGAAAGGTTCACAGTTCAAGATGCACTTGAAGTGGAGATTAGGTTCGGCTGAGATCAACAATCTTGATCTGATTCGACAATTTTATGAGAGACAAAGGGAGGCATGGGCGGTGGGGGCAGAGCTGGTTGCCGATGAAGAGGGGGTGGTTGTGGAGAAGATGAACGAACCAGCTTTTGAATAATTATTTCATTGAATTTTAATAAAAATTAGTAGACTTAACAACTTTAGGAGTATGTTACACATGACAAGAGAATAAGGAGGAAACAAGTGGGTATAAAGAAAATGGTAACAGGAAAATTGAACTCCCATCGCTGCTTCATATATATGTTTTTTGTGCTGTGATGGTGGGTGTGGCTGAGAATGGTGGGTAGGGAAGAGAAGGGGGCTTGAGTTTGATCGGGAAGAAGGGACAAAGAGGTTTAGAGAGAGAAAAAGAAATGGTTTTTGTTTGTTTTTTAATCGTTTATTAATACTTTATTCAATGTGTTTAAAAAAATTTATTTTATTCAATTTAGGAAAATAATGTGGGCCTTACATGTGCCATGTCATCACTTAACATATTTTCTAACAACTAATCTAACTGCAGAGAGTCACATTGCAAAAAAATTACAAAATAAGGGTATGTAATTGTTAAAATTGAGAATGCAGGAACAAACATGCCTTACGGGTACAACTTTAAGGTACCAAATTGAAATTAACCCTTCTTTTTAATAGTGATTATATTATTTGAATGAAATTGGCATGAACAATTGCAGACAATAAATGATGTGATTTCTGGAATAAACTTCTTGGGCAACAGAATATACATGCAAGAGGTTACCCAAAAATCAAGCAATGAACGTTGTATGGCGTTGGTGCTGCTTAGAACCAGAAACATCGAGGGTTACACACCAATCAAAGAGATGATCGAACCCATCTCTGTATGACGAAACAAGTACTCAAGATCTACAAGATGTTGTCTGGGCAGCGTGCTCAAAGAAAGAGAGAGACTGCAGGGAGAGAGCTAGAGTTGGGAGCTGTAGCTGGGCTCGGATGCATGTGGGGACTGGAGCCCAGTGGAAGGCGATGGAGGTGCAGGGGATGTGGCTGCGGCAGCAGGAGGGGGAGAGGAAAATACAAGGTCGGCATTACAAAGAAGAGAGAAAGAAGAAGAAGAAGAAAGAGTTAGCACATATGAGAGAAAAGAAGAAGAAGAAAAGAAATAAGAGTCCGCAACATAGAGGAGAGAAAAGAAGAAGAAAAAAGAAGAAAGAAGAAAGAAGAAGAAGAAAAAAAAAAGAAAAAAAAAAGAGAAGAAAAGTCGGTAGCCAAAGGAGAGAAAAGAAGAAGAACAAAAAAGAAGAAAGAAGAAGAAGGAAAAAAAAAAGAAAAAAAAAAGAGAAGAAAAGTCGGCAGCCAAAGGAGAGAAGAAGAAGTATAAGAAATAAAAAGAAGACTTTTGGAAAGAGAGATGATGGAGGGGACGGCTAGGGTATGAAAAATGGTTGAAGGAGAGTGGTACGAATGAATATAAAGAGTTGGGCCTGGTTAAGAAATAGAGTTGGGCTTGGTGAGATGGTTAAGAAATAGAGTTGGGCATATTTATTTATTTGACTTTTGGAGTTGGGTTTGGTGGAAAGATCTAACAATATGTAATTATATATTAAAATTATATATATTTTAATTTGATCGGTCTGGTTCGGCCTAGTCTGGTTTTTGAAGGCATATAACTAAACCGGGTCGAAGGTTCGATTTTTTGACCGGTTTTTGACTTTTTGGTCAACTCGATTTTTTCCCCGTTTTTTCCGGTGTGACTTGACTCTAATTTCCGGTTTGCTGGTTTGAATGCCCACCCTTAGTAGGAAATATAATTTGGGCATGATGACCTCATAAGTCAATTTTGTGTAATCCATTTAAAACACTTTAAATGTACTTATCCACAAACTTGCTCTTAGCAAGGGCGGCTTTGAAATTTTAGGGGCTATGTGCTAAATGAGCAGCAGGGTCTCTAAAACAAAGTTTTGAACAAAAATATTGAAAATTGAACCATACATATTGATAGAAAGTTTACAACTAGAGCCCACCAAAAGATAGTAATATACAAAACTTTTTTTTTTTTGGGTCAAAGTATATACAAAACTATGGTCTAACATGAATCTTGCCAATGTTGGGTTGGTTTTTTGTTTTTTTGCCAAAGTTAGAAAGAAGGAGGGGAGAAACTCACACAGACGGGTACCATAGGGGTTTGAACCGAAGACCACTTGGGAGCATACAAAAGGTTTGGGCCAATTCAACTGACACCCCATTGATCGATGTTGGGTTGGTTTAGTGTCAATGAATCTTGTCATGAGAAGAAGTCACTTAATTATAGATTGCCTCTCACAAAACTACAAAAAGTCCAAAAATGTAATTAAATCAAGCTAGCAAAATATAAACTGCAAAATTCATCATTATTTACCTCAATTTGTCTTCGCCTAAAATGAGAATGAATGGTCTAGGGATTTTCTTCAAGAGCCAAGTCATACTGAATGGTTTAGAGTGTTTTCCTTGGCCATATTTAGTAATGAATTTATTCTTATGTGAATTTAATTTAGCATTGGATTTTATTTAATTTACCAATTTATAGCAGCATTGTTTGCAATGTGCTGAAGCTTTCCTTGATGGGTGAAGGCTTTTTCCTCCCTCACCTAGGAAACTTGCTCGTGTGTTCAAATTTCAAAAATTTCTCAGGTGCAACCAAATCATGCATCATGTAAACTTTATGTTCCATTTAGGAAACTTCCTTGATGCTTCACAGAGATCTTTTTGTATTGTTTTGAAAATGGCAGTGATAGATAAAGAAGATGATATCATTAGCTAGGCACATGAAAGTGAAAGATAAACCGTGTGGGCCACCTGGGAAAAGCTTTTCCACCGCACTACGATTTTCCAAGAAGCTCTCCTTTTCTCTCTATTCCATTATTGCCTTTACCAAAACCTCTTCTCCACTAATCCCATAACACTATAGCATCTTCTTCTCATTGTTTTCAGTTTGGGCGAGGGATGGAAATCAGATAATTAAAGAAAGAAAGCAGAGGATCCGTCTTGGAAAGTTCCTTTCTTTTTCTATTTAAATTCCTCCGTTTTCTCAGTAACCAAACAGAGGTATTTATGTCTCAAAGAAAAGCATTTGCTTATTAGCTGTGGAATTGAGAGAGCAACAACTGGTTTCCTGGTTTGCAAATACTCATCGTGGAGATCAATCTTCTTCTGAGCCATCTTTAACACCTAGTAGTAATCTTTACAGGCCCTCCTTGAGTTTCTGGAATGAAGTCGTACAACTATAATGTCTATGACGAGCCCATAAAGGTAGTGGTCACTCAAAACTTGATCATAACCATATCCATAGCTAGCCAGCCAAGCTAGCGTAACAGTATTTTTTGTTGCATATATTTCTTGATTGGTATCTTTAATTTTTAATTGAATTTATAATTATCTAGTTTCTTTTCTTCTATAGGCTACTTCAGAATCAGCAGAGTGGATATTTTTAGCCACTAACCTTGGCCTAGAGATGTTGTCAGCTGCTTGTGATCAGGCTTCCTCCCCACCCACTACGCACTATTTGGTATCCCGTTGGCTATTGCAGCTGTGCTCATTTCCATCTGGGAGCTAACAGCATACCAAATAGTGCATAGTGGATGGTAAAAAGGAAAGAGTTGTGTTGAGGAGATGGGGAATGCTCTGGCCGTTTTATCATCCACCTCCTTGTAATACGCTTTTTGGTACTCTTCCTGACATTTATGGACTAGTTGCTGGCATCTCAAAGTGCATTTGCTATATAGTTCAGTATGTTTACTTCCTTCGGCATGCTGATAATCCTTTCAAAGCATCCCTTTTGCCTGTCATATTTCTTCTCTGTTTAGGTGGTTCAAAACTGAGTAATAACCGAAGGAACGCCAATACCACTGATAACAACATCTTGAGAAAGCCTTTGGATATTAATTCCTCTACCTCTACCTCTACAATTTCTAGCACTTCAAGTTCAAGCCCGCTATTTCAGGCTCAAGGGGTCTCCTTCGATCCAGGTGGAGAGCCCCTCGGATGCGCTGGACTACCACTCTGTTAAGCTTTTGGGTGGCCATGAAAGTGAGAACTAGTCCTTGCTTTCTTCTTTAATTATCCTTTGTTCATACGTTGTCTTCAACAACTTACTGGTAAAAACAAAAAGAAAATGGAAAAGAAGAAGACTTGTTATGAGTTTTTCTCCTGTTAAATCCTTTTCTTGTTCTGTTAAATTAATAATGTTGTGGGTTTATACATTAGGGGCTACACCAGAGTCGGTTCTTGAGCTTATGGATGTCAAAAATCTCACCTTGGCACATGTCAGATCTCATTTACAGGTGAGCTAGTTTTCTTAACCATCATCATTTCTTTAATTAAATGTGTGTTCTTCTTGTACCTTTGACTATTATATGCATTATAGCTAGCATGCATGTTTGGCTATTCTTCTAGCTCCCATCTTTCCTTTTCCTCTTAATGTGGCAGTTGAAGTTGAGACACTAATATTACGCACTAAAGAAGCTTAAGTAAAGATGCAGTGTACGAAATTTGCAATTTCAGGGGTCTTAGTGAAATTCTCCCTAGAATATTGCGCATCATTCATATAAAATGTTTGAGCTATTTAGTTATATACCAATTCTGAGCATTAGTGATATAGATAAATTGTAATAACCCAAACCTTAATTATTATTTAATTAATAATTTAACAGTGGAAAAGACTAAACTACCATCAGAATATTTTATTAGGTTTTAAGTTAACTTTTTGACCGGGGAAGAATTTGGAAATTTCGATTGTACCATTTGCGTAGAGCTTGACAAAACGAGTCCGTAGACACGTAGTGGTCTTGTAACGAAGGAATCATGAGCAAAATGAGTTGAGGGGCAATTTGATAATTTTGCAAGATCAGATTTTTAAAACTAATTCTTCTTCTCCCTTTCTTCTCCACGTGACCAGCATCCCCTCAATTCCGTTTTCTCTTTCAGCTGCACCTCCAAACCTCCATAACCACCTAGCCACATCGCCAACCACCACTGGATCAGACCCAACTCGACCGACGTGACCTCAGCAGACCCCGACCTTCCGCGCCCTCTAGCCGCCACGATCTCGCCGGAAAACCATAAAATCCCACCAGTTTTGACAAGATTTCATTGGCTTCGTTTGTCGTCATCTGGCTTCGTTTGTAGCTATTTTTCATGATCTAGCTGATGGTTGGGTAGGATTTGCGAGATTTTGAAGTTTGATAGGGTGATTTTCGAGTTGAAATTCTGCCGGTTTTGCGTTGCCGATTTCAGCCACTTCCGTGCACTTTTTGGCCATAGTCCAAGAACAAAAGCCGTTCCAAATTAGGTGTTTTACCTAGGCTAGGAGTTTGGGTTGGTGGTTTGAAGATTTTTCAGCCGGTGGAATTTCCTATGCACACCCAGGTGTGGGGGACCACTTTTGGTCCTAGAAAGATCCTCGTGTCCTTCCGAGCGCATAGGAGTTTGCGGATCTCAATTTGGATAACGTTTGAATCCCAAACAGATCACGCATATTGTGAGATTTCCGGGTTCTATACATTCAGACCATTGGATCGTAGTCAAACTGGAGTATGTTTGATAGGACTCGACCCAAATTCCTCTTTGGAATCCGAGCTGGACCCTGTGTTTGTCCGACACCTGGCAGGTGCTAGACACAATTGACATAATTGCCCTGATAGTCAAATTTCAAATAAAACTGGCGTTTGACTTTTGCCGAAAATTTAGCAAAGTCTCCCCTGCAAATAGACCAATCCCAAAATTACACCAGTCAAACTTGCAAATAATATACACAAACTACCAGCATGCAAATAATTACATTCCAACAGTTAGACATGCGTTCTAGGGCAATATCAGAGCATCGATATATAATAGATTATAAGTATAATTTAATTATACAAACCTCTACAATGGCAAAAGACGTGGCCGAAGGTGAACTCGGCCCGGTGGTCGCGCACTAATGCACGACTACTGCCTGGGGACGCAAAACATTAAAAAGGGTGAGCTAACCAAAAACTAAGCTTTAGAAAATAGCATATGAACATACTAACCCCTCTATAAAAACAATTATAAAACTAAATCATTTTCTTATATATATATATACACGTATTGAAATCAATGCAATCGTATATGTATATATATAGAATCAATCACACACTTGATCAAACATTAATTCCTTGAAAGCATTAAAATCAACTTAAATCTACCACCTAGGTGTATCCATTTATTAATCCATCAATTCCGATAGTTTCCGTCAATTCCATCCTCGTGCCATCGGAGTGACACGTCCTCGGGCCACCGAAGTGACACGTCCTCGCGCCACCAGAGTGACATGTCCTAGCAGACCTCGAGAAACACAAAGTCACCCGAGCCGCAATCCTCGCGGAATTCAGGGGACATTTAGTCGACCTGACCCGCATACCTCGCTCCCACGGTCCTGGGTGCCTCTAGGACTCATGGAGCGTAAGTCAAGCATGCTGACATAACTGAAGGCAACCATTTAATCCGTAGGGAACACATATAAACCGAAGGCAACCTTTATTATTCTTAGGTACCTATGGTGGTTTCTAAGAAAATATAATTCTAGAAAAGTTAATGAGAAATGAAATGAATTCTTACTTATACCTGAACTCTGCTGCCATTTTATCTGTTAATTATCTAAAATTCTGGTATGCCAAAATCTCTAGGCACTCTCAACTCGGGAACATATAAAATAAAACATATAAAAGCGATAAATCAAGTTATTAAAACTCTGATCAATGAATAAACTCATTCAAGATCAAGTAATGAGATTAAATTGCATAAATCATTCATAAAACAAAACGGTCCACTCACAGATGCTTTTATTAATAAATCTGCTCAATAAAATAATATTAAATCAAAAACACTGACCCCCGACTCCTAAAAGTGCGAGCGTCCTTTTAAAGGTCATTACTATGCCCATATTAGCTGTTCTCTCAAAGGGCATGTTTAGAAGTAACTCGGGACTCAAAAGCGATAAAGTCCTAAAAAGTCAACCCAGGACCCCGTGGGGTCCACGACCTCCAAATTCCAATCCGGTTGTTCCTAGAGTTTGATTTCGATCAGACGATCCAGTTCCTCACGATCGCACAATTAGACAGACAAACAATTTTCCGTAATACTAACCTTAGGGTTGGCCTTTACGGAGTATCCAGGACTCTGAATCACGTTTCGTTGAATCCTACACGATCATGAAATTATCTAGATCAATATACCCCAGTTTGACTACGATCCAAAAGTCTAAACATATTGAACCTGGAAATCGCACAATATGCGAGATCCGTTCGGGGTTCAAACGTTATCCAAATTGAGATCTGCAAATTCCTATGTGCTCGTGGAGACATGAGGATCATTCTACGATCAAGCGTGGTCCTCGACACCTGGCTTACACGCTGCCCACGCGTGGGTGTGCATATTAAATTTCGGCGGCTGGAAAATCTTCAAATCGACGGCCCAAACTCCTAACCTAGGTAGAACATTTAATTTGGAACCACTTTTGTTCTTGGACTATGGCCAAAAAGTGGCCCGAAGTGGCTGAAATCGGCAACGCAAAACCGGCAGAATTTCAACTCGAAAATCACCCTATCAAACTTTAAAATCTCGCAAATCCTACCAAACCATCAGCTAGATCATGAAAAATAGCTCGAGATCCATACGTAATTTGTCCGATTTGGTGGCCGGATTACGACGAACGGAGCCGACGAAATCTTGTCACCACCGGCGGGATTTCTGGTTTTTCCGGTGAGATCGTGGCGGCTGGACGGCGGGGAAGGTCTGGGCTGGGCTGCGGAGGTCACGCCGCTCGAGTTGGGTCTGATCAAGTGGTGGTTGACGGTGTGGTTGGGTGGTTATGGAGGTTTGGAGGTGCGGAGGAAGAGAAAAAGGAATGGAGGGATGCTAGTCGCGTGGAGAAGAATGGGGGATGCTGATCCAGTGATGGTTTGCAAAATTACCAAACTGCCCCTCAACTCATTTTGCTCGTAATTCCTTCGTTACATGTCCGATTCAAGTTCACTAAATGTCTACGGACTCGTTTTGTCGAGCTCTATGCAATGGTACAATCGAAATTTTCAAATTCTACCCCGGTAAAAAAGTCAACTTAAAACCTAATAAAATATTTTGAGGGTAGTTTAGTCTTTTCCACTATTAAATTATTAATTAAATAATAATTAAGGTCTAGGTTATTACAATCTACCCCCCTTATAAAAATTTCTTCCTCGAAATTTACGTACATGTCACTTGAAAGGTTAAGGATACAGGGCCAGCATATGCTCTTTAGGTTCCCAAGTGTCGTGGTCCACGTCATGACTCCTCCACAATACCTTCACTAGTGGAATCTCTCTGGATCGAAGCACTTGCATTTTCCCATCCAGAATCTAAACAGATGCTCTACATAACTTAAATCATCCTTAACTCTATGGGTTGCTCTTCCAAAACATGGGATGGATCTGAAATATATTTCCGGAGCATAGACACGTGGAATACGTCGTGTAAACGGGAAAGATTCGCTGGTAGGGCAAGTCTGTAAGCTGCTGGGCCCACACGCTCCACAATCTCATATGGCCCAATATAGCGAGGGCTTAGTTTTCCCAGCTTCCCAAATCTCACTACGCCTTTCCAAGGCAACAATTTCAGAAATACCCAATCACCAACCTCAAAGTAAAGATCTTTCCTCCTGTTATCTGCATAAGTTTTTTGTCGATTCTGGGCTGCCTTGAGTCTTTCTCTTATTAATTCTACATGCCTCTTTGTTCTTTCCACATCCTAAACTACCTCCAACATGTGCTCTCCTACCTCATCCCAATACAAGGGCGTTCTACATTGTTTCCCTTACAAGGCATCAAATGGTGACATCCCTATACTTGCTTGAAAGCTGTTATTATAAGCAACTCTATGAGTGGCAATTTCTCATTCCAGTCACCCCGAAACTGCAGTGTACATGCTCTCAACATATCCTCTCAAGTCTGAATCGTCTTCTTAGACTAACCATCTGTCTAGGGGTGAAATGCAGTACTGAACCGTAGCTGGGTCCCAAATTCCTCATGCAACTTTGTCCAAAAACGGGACTTGAACTGAGGATCTCTATCGGAAATAATGGATATTGGTACTCCATGGAGTCTCACTATCTCATCAATAAAAATCTCGGCCAACTTATTCATTGTATAGTTTGCTCTCACTGGCAGAAAGTGAGTTGACTTAGTGAGTCGATCCACAATTACCTAGACTCCATCATGTTTACTTCGTGTCCGAGGAATCTTGAACACAAAATCCATAGCAATGTGCTCCCACTTCCACTCAGGAATCGAAAGTGGTTGCAGCAATCCCGAGGGTTTCTGTTGCTCTGCCTTGACTTGCTGGCAAACTAAGCACCTCTTGACATACTCTGGTATCTCTTCTTCATGAAAGGCCATCAATAATGTTCCCTCAGAGTACGATACATCTTAGTGCTGCCAAGGTGCATAGCAAAAGCTGAACAGTGAGCCTCCTCTAGAATTTCCCTTTTTAGTGCCACATCATTAGGGACATACAACCTCGTGCCTACCATCAAGGCTCCATCATTCCTCACCGAATAGTCTGTTCTGTTGCCATTCTCAACCTCTAACTTGAGTGTACAAACTAATGGATCTTGAGACTAGGCTTCAATTATTCGCCCCACAAGCACTGGTCTCACCTGATCATCCACACCTAGCCTAACTCTCAATTTTCTCATCTCCACTAACAATGGTACATACCTCCCTCGAATATGAGCTACCAATCCCGAGGACTTCTTGCTAAGGGCATCAACTACGACATTTGCTTTCCCCGAGTGATGCTGAATAGTACAATCATAATCTTTAATCAACTCTAGCCATCTCCTTTGCCTCAAATTCAGCTCCTTCTAGGGTGAACTAATACTTCAGGCTCTTATGATCAGTGAAAATCTAGCACGTTTCCCCGTAAAGATAATGTCACCAAATCTTCAGGGCGAACACTACTGCAGCAACTTCCAAATCATGAGTAGGATAGTTCAACTGATGCTTTTTAAGTTGGCTGGAAGCATAAGCGATTACCCTACCATGTTGCATCAGCACACAACCTAATCCTTGTCGGGACACATCATTGTACACTACGAAGTTCCCCGTGTCGTCCAGAAGTGCTAACACCAAAGTGGTCAACCTTGTCTTGAGTTTGTTGAAACTCTCTCCACACTCATCTGACCATTCAAATTTGACGCCTTTCCTTGTCAAACGAGTGAGAGGCGCCGCTATGGTGGAGAAGCCTTCCACGAAACGATGATAATACCTGGCTAACCCAAGGAAACTCCATGTCTTAGTAACATTGGTTGGTCGTGGCCAATTCACTACTGCTTCCACTTTCTGAGGATCCACATAAATACCTTCTGCAGAAAACATGTGCCCCAAGAAACTCACTCTAACTAACCAAAACTGACACTCGCTGACCTTGGCATACAACTATTTTTGCCTCAATGTCTTCAGCACAATTTCCAAGTGCTTCATGTGCGCCCTTTGACTTTTGGAGTATACCAAGATGTCGTCTACGAACACAATCACAAAGCAATTCAAGTAACATTGGAACACTCTATTCATGAGATCCATAAACGCAGCTGATGTGTTAGTCAATCCAAATGGCATCACCAGGAACTCATTGTGCCCATACCTTGTCTGAAAAGCTGTCTTAGGCACATCCTCCTCTCTAATGCGTAGCTGATAATACCCCGATCTCAAGTTAATCTTAAAAAATACCTTGACACCTTTTAGTTGATCAAACAGGTTGTCTATCCGCGGCAACAGATACCGGTTCCTACTCTAGTACAGTCATCACCCCCTGTTTCAACTGCAAGAATTCTTCCATCTTCATGTTATGGTATGCGAGTGGATAGTACTGGATGTCAAATGCTGATCTAAATATTTGCCATGTGATGGCTGATGGATCTCGATATCACCTCCTACCAGTGTCTCGCATTTCTGGCCAAAAAGAAAGTGGCCAAGGTCACCCTATGATCCTGTGGAACGGCCATCACCTCCATGACTCGCTCTATCCTCTCAATCCACTCCTCAGCTACTGCTGGGTCACCATCACCACCAAAATTGGTGGCCCCAATCCTCGTAGCTTGATCTGCATAACTCAAGGAGGACTACCCAGTTCTGGACAGGGCCTGAGTCAACATCTCTAAGGTCCGCAGGAAATTAGGGGCTAGATGTGGGAGAACTGCTGCTGGTACGGCTCCTGTCTAACCTCCCAAATACGACTGCTCCACCGGTGCAGGCACCGGTGCGGAAATAGGAAATTCCTCTGGCTCGGGTGGGGAATCCTGTCCCCGGAGTCGGGACGACTGTCTTGTCCCTCTACGAGTGCCACCACATTTAGGGGCCATAATTCTGTCAAAAGAAATAGAAATTCCTTAAAACCAGAATGCACCTAAAGTGCGGAGTCTACATGAAGTTAACCTAATGCTCTGATACTAAGTTGACAGGACCCAACTCAAATTCCTCTTTGTTATCTGAGTCGGACCCTGTGCGTATTTGACACCTGGCAGGTGCCGGACACAATTGACCTAATTTCCCTTATAGTCAAATTTCAAATAAAACTGGGATTTGACGTTTGCCGAAAATTTAGCAAAGTCTCCCCTGCAAATAGACCAATCCCAAAATTAAACCTATCAAATTTGCAAATAATATACACCAACCGCCAGCATGCATCTATACAGAATAGATTATAAGTATAATTTAATTATACAAATCCCTACAATGGCAAAAGATGTGGCCAAAGGTGAGTGGACCGAAAACAAAGCTTTAGAAAATAGCATATGAACATACTAATCCCTTTGTAAAAACAGTTATAAAACCAAATCATTTTCTTATATATATACACGTATTGAAATCAATGCAATCGTATATATATATATATACTTTTAGGTAAATATGAGTTAGGTAATTTTTGTGAACAATAGGGTCTAGCGCCAGTACCCCTGTCTAGACAAGTCAAAAGAAGTAATGATAGATGCTTTAGTAAAAACCGACATTATTCACGTAAGAAAAATTCTTTCAGAAATAATGATGAGTTTTACAGTAAAAGAAAATTCACCCTTAAGAAAGGATGGTCAAAAGGTTACCGACAAAGTAAAAAGAGTCACTTTAAGAAAGAGTCAGACAAAAGAAAAGTAAAATGTTTTAAATGTAAGAAATTCGGTCACTATGCCAATGGGTGCAAAGTAAAAGACACGATAAAGCAGTTAAAGTTAGGATCCGAAGATGAAGCCAAATTAATCAAAGTCCTTGAGTTAAATGATTCAGAGTCAGATCACATGTCTATAATTAGTTCAGATAATTACAGTTTAGATAATTCCCAGTCTAGTTCACCTACAGTCCAATTAGGATGTAAAGATAAATGTTGTAATGTCTTAAGTAAATCAATTTGTGTCCTCACTAAACAAGAAGAACATGATGAGTTACTCATAGAGTTAATCAGTAAAGTAGAAAACCCTGAGTTAAAATATGAGTATTTATGTTACTTAGAAAAGTCATAAGTCAAGAAGAACCTAGTTCAAGCAACCCTCCTAGGATAAGTCTTAATACTACCTTAGAAAGATTTAGTAAAAAGAAAGAAGTCACCTTCAGGATCTCCAGTTAGAAGTCAAAACGATTAAGAAAGAAATTTTAGAGTTAAAACAAATAAGTCAAAAATTACAAACTGAAAATTATCAAATTAAGCAGGATTTAGTTAGCCTTTTAGAATCCAAAGCAGAATCCAATAATCCCTTTGGAAAGTCCAGTTCTGAGTCTGAACCTGAGTCCTCCGACAGTAACAAAAGTGACAAAGTAATCAAGCTAATTAAACAAATTAATTTTAGAAAATGGTATTCTTGAGTTAGCATTTTTATTAACGAATTTGAGTTAAACATAGTTGCCTTATTTGATTCAGGAGCCGATTTAAATTGTATTTAGGAAGGTCTAATTCCAACCAAGTATTACAAAAAGTCAAAAGAAGTTTTAGGCACTGCGTCCGGTAAAGCCTTAAAGTTAAAATATGAGTTACCCAAAGCCCATGTTTGCCAAAACAAAATATGCTTTAAGACATCCTTTGTCCTCATTCAGGATATCACGGATGAAGTTATTTTAGGTTTACCTTTCATTTCTCTACTTTACCCCTTTCAGGTAGAATATGATGGAGTCACATCGAGCCAATTAGGAGAAAAGGTTAAATTTGAGTTTTTAACTAAACCAGAATTACATAGTCTTAAGTCACTCCAAAAGTCGGCAATTTCTAAGTTAGTTAAGTTAATTCAGAATAAAACAAAACAAGTTAATTTTCTTAAAGAAGAAGTTAAGTTTAAACGAGTAGAACAACAGTTAACTGACAAGTCTTTACAGGCAGCAATAAGTAAATTTGAAGAAAAGTTAAAAAACGAGGTTTGTTCCGACTTGCCCAATGCTTTCTGGCACCAAAAGTATCATGTCGTTACTTTACCTTATGTCAAGTCATTTAGTGAAAAGAATATTCCTACTAAAGCCCATCCAATTCAAATGAGTTAAGAGTTAATGGAACTATGCAAACAGGAAGTCACCAAGTTAGTCCAAAAAGGAATAGTGAGGAAAAGTAAGTCACCTTGGTCTTGTCCAGCTTTTTGTGTCCAGAAAAACGCAGAATTAGAAAGAGTAGCCCCTCGCTTAGTTATCAATTACAAACCCCTTAATTCTGTTTTAGAATGGATTAGGTACCCTTTCCTAATAACAGAGATTTAGTTAGCAGGTTAGAAAAAGCAGTTATCTTTAGTAAATTCGATATGAAAAGAGGTCTTTGGCAAATACAAATTAAAGAGTCAGATAGATACGAAACCGCATTCGTAACCCCTTTCGGACATTACGAATGGAATGTCATGCCTTTTGGATTAAAAAATGCGCCGAGTGAATTCCAAAATATAATGAATGAAATCTTTAATCCATATAGTCAATTCTCCATAGTTTACATTGACGATGTCTTAATCTTTTCTGAGTCAATTGAGCAACATTGGAAACATCTGAGTAAATTCCTCCAAATAGTCAAACAGAATGGTCTAGTTATTTTTGCTAAGAAAATTAAGTTATTCCAAACAAATGTCAGGTTTCTAGGGTTCAATATCAATCAAAGTCAAATAAGCCAAATTGATCGAGTTATCCAGTTTGCTGATAAATTTCCAGATCAAATACTAGATAAAAGTCAACTCTAGAGATTTTTAGGATCTCTCAATTATGTCTCTGATTTCTATCAAAATTTAAGAAAGTTATGCAAGCCCCTGTTTGATCGTCTCCAAAGCAATCCTCCTGCTTGGACTCCGAGTCATACAGAAATAGTTAAACAAATCAAAATCCATGTCAGAGTCAGATCACACTAATTGGACTGTAGGTGAACTAGACTGGGAATTATCTAAACTGTAATTATTTAAACTAATTATAGACATGTGATCTGACTCTGAATCATTTAACTCAAGGACTTTGATTAATTTGGCTTCATCTTCGAATCCTAACTTTAACTGCTTTATCATGTCTTTTACTTTGCACTCATTGGCATAGTGACCGAATTTCTTACATTTAAAACATTTTACTTTTCTTTTGTCTGACTCTTTCTTAAAGTGACTCTTTTTACTTTGTCGGTAACCTTTTGACCATCCTTTCTTAAGGGTAAATTTTCTTTTACTGTAAAACTCATCATTATTTCTGAAAGAATTTTTCTTACGTGAATAATGTCGGCTTTTACTAAAGTGTCTATCATTACTTCTTTTGACTTGTCTGGATGGGGGTACTGGCGCTAGACCATATTGTTCACAAAAATTACCGGACTCATATTTGGCTGACTTTCTTTCTAACTGAACTGATTTACTAATTTTTAAATCTACACACATTTTCATATCTACTTGGTTGATTGTGCTAATTATATTACCATAGGTTAACTCATTGTAATTAATTTGTCCTGACTCGTTGCTTAAAACCGTTCTAATCTTATGGGCAAACAAGTTAAGGAGACCATTTATGAACTTTTCTTTCCAAAATGGCTGATTACTATCTTCTCTTAGCATAACTCTAGAAATAAAAACATCTTTATACCATCTAAAATCACTTAGCTTAGGGCATCTTAAATTGCTTAACTGATCATGAATTCTGGTTGTTGTGTTACTAGGCGTTCCTATAAAATGTTCAATGATTGTATAGAGCAAGGTGTTTACTCCATCTTCTATACCTGCACCTAAACGTTCATAAAAAATAGGGTAACCTAATTCATTATGTTTAACTGCATGAATTATTTGACTATTTGCGGTTTCTGTGAGATGTTTATCCCACCAAGAATGTAGTGTTCCTGTGAAACCTGTTTCTAACAAGGGCACGATTTCTGATTGTCTTAACTGGTGATTGGTGACATAACTATTGGTGACCATGGACATGTATTGCAACTTGTTAAGTATCTCCTGTTCGGACAAGTCATCGATATTCCTCTCGTACAGCTTATCAGAAGACACTGAAAATTGACCCTGGATTCTTTCTTCAAACTGGAAATCTAGGGGCGTTGGCTTAGGATACCAATTTTTTGTAAGACTTGTAGGATTGAATTTACCTGTTAAACAACTGAGTTTAAGGTTTTGGTAATGCTGACTCGTTACTAGAGGCTAACTCTAAAGACATGGCTGACTTACTATCAGAATTAACTTCAAATTGTAAAACTTTAACTGAGGTTTCTTCTTCTTTCCCTTTATCTTTATCTGGTTTTAGTTTGACCGGGGTTAATTCTTGGAACATTTCTTCTAATTTTTTTTAATGTTGGATTAACTTTTAACGATGTTTCTAGTTTTAACTCTTGAAAGTGGACTAAGGGTTTTTCTTTCTTTGGCTTAGGGGTTACTTCCTATGGCATTAACTGATCTACTTTTGTTTCTATCTTATCGAATTGTTTACATATAACTATTAGACTCTGATTGGTGTAATTATTTTGTTCTATGACTCTCTTATCCTGATCATCTTTTGACTCAGTGACTTTGTAAGGACTGGCGATAACTTTGGCTTTCTTGTGTCTGATTACTATTGTTTCAATTGGGGGATGAGTAGAAATAACTTTTGTATTGTTGGCTTTTTCCCATTTTTCTTGGGTTAAAGTTGTTAACTTTTGACTCATGTATTTGCTTTCTACAAAATCTAAGTAGTAACTTTCTGACTTAGTTGGTTTTTGATATTCTTTCCATTCATTGAAAATTTCTTTTCTTTGAATTTTGGGGAAAGAAGCATGATACTTGGCTTTTCTAGATTCATTTTCAGGGGCTTGAAAATGGGCATCTAATTTTGACGAATGAATTTTAAAAGGTTTACAAAGTGTTCTTAACTGATTATCTAACTCAAAGTTGGAGGTTTCGAGATCTGTTTGAGTTGGTGACTCTGGCTGCATTTCTTCAATTGGGGCTTTTCCGTAATTTGGTTGAGTTACTTGACCTTTCTTTCTTAATTCACTTAATTTAAAATCAGTTAAGGCTTTTTCTATTTCTAAATCTCTTTCGATTACTGAGGAAGATTTGGCAGACGACTGTCTAGTTGGGATTTTAAGGGATTGACTAGGGGTTGGTGATTGTTCTAATTGGACATTGGTTTTGAGTAGTGGTCGTTGTCTACCAAAATTGATTTTAACTATGCCATCTAAGTAGGGTTGAATATAATCTAGATTATCTAGACTATGTTAAATTGGTTTTGGGGGGCATTCGGTTGTCAGGAACCATTCCCGGGGTAACTTAATATATGGCCATTTAATTGTGCGAGGAACTGTGTTGTTGGCATATGGTGTGTGACTCTGGATTAGTAATGTCTGGGCTTTGAGACTTTTACTAAGGGCTTGGAAATTCATGTTTGTTCTTGTAACTTTGTAATAAATTCTATAAATTAAAGTTAACGGTTGACTACCTAGTAAAATGTTGTAACCATGGGTTTTAATATTTAAAGTCATTGTTTTGAGAATATGAGGGTCATTTAGGCTAACTATGAAATTTGGATAACAGTCAAAGTAAACTGGATCATTACACAGTCTTGACTCGATGACTCCTAGGGTACTGTCCTGGAAGTCTAGGAACCTGGCATCTCTTAGGCATAAAAGAATTGAGGCATCAAGACCTAATTTAGTTAACGGTTTAACTGCAACTTGTACTAGGCCAACATGTAAGAAATTATTACCTTCTTTCTTATGTTTTTTAATTGACTCAAGATTAAGTAACTGACAAGCTTCGTGGTCTTTACTCAAAGCATAAACTTGTTCTACTGTTTTAATATGGGTGGTTGACTTAAAAGAATTGATTGACCATTTTTTACTCTTATAGATTTCATTACTAGAGACTCTGGGTATATTCCAATCTTTACAGGCTAACTCACTGGTTAACTCAAACTCTATTTGTTTTTCATTCACTATGTCTGGTACTTGACTCAGACTGGCTCTAGAACTAGAAGAATTAACTGAGTTATTCCTTAGAAAGTGACTCATGCTAGCAAGTGTTTGACTCAAGACTTCAAAGGTAGAAGATCTACATAAACTCCTAAGGCTGACTTAAAGGGACCTGTACCCTAAGGTATTCTCTCTCTCACAGCCATACTGCAACCGCTCATGCCTCTCCTGGGACTTACTGTTTGGACTCTAGGACTTACTGACCCAACTTTTGAGAGATTGGACCTGAAGAAACAGATAACTCTAAGTAGACTCTGGAATAACTGAGGAACATGCTAACTCGGAAGACTTAAACCAGCCACTTGGGCGAGATGAGTAGCAGACTAAGAACTGGCTCCTTCAACTCTTACAGCTCTGATACCAAATTCAAAGAGAAGCAAAGAAGAAGAACAGAGGAAGAGTTACTCATAGAGTAAATCAGTAAAGTAGAAAACCTTGAGTTAAAATCTGAGTATTTAAGGAAACTTAGAAAAGTCATAAGTCAAGAAGAACCCAGTTCAAGCAACCCTCCTAGGATAAGTCTTAATATACATAGAATCAATCACACACTTGATCAAACATTAATTCCTTGAAAGCATTAAAATCAACTTAAATCTACCACCTAGGTGTACCCATTTACTAATCCGTCAATTCCTTATAATTCGTCAATTCCACTAGTTTCCGTCAATTCTATCCCCGTGCCACCGGAGTGACACGTCCTAGCAAACCTCGGGAAACACAAAGTCACCCGAGCCGCAATCCTTGCGGAATTCAGGGGACATTTAGTCGACCTAAACCACGTACCTCGCTCCCACAGTCCCAGGTACCTCTAGGACTCGTAGAGCGTAGGTCAAGCATGCTGACATAACTGAAGGCAACTGATAAACCGAAGGCAACCATTTAATCCGTGGGCAACACATATAAATCGAAGACAACCTTTATTATTCTTGGGTACCTATGGTGGTTTCTAAGAAAATATAATTCCAAATAAGTTAATGAGAAATGAAATGAATTCTTACTTATCCTTAAACTATGCTGCCCTTTTATCTGTTAATTATTTAAAATTCTGGTGTGCCAAAATCTCTAGGCACTCTCAACTCAGCAGCATATAAAATAAAACATATAAAAGTGATAAATCAAGCTATTAAAACTCTGATCAATGAATAAACTCATTCAAGATCAAATAATGAGATTAAATTGCATAAATCATTCATAAAACGAAAAGGTCCACTCATAGATGCTCTGAGCTAACTGGACCCTTTGAAGGTCCCTCCTGCGGGTCAACTGGTGCTTGGGTGCCTGAATAACTATCATAATATTTTATTAATAAATCTGCTCAATAAAATAATATTAAATAAAAAACAATGACCCCAGGCTCCTAAAACTGCGTGCGTCCTTTCAAAGGTCATTCCTATGCCCGCATTAGCTTTTCTCTTAAATGGCATGATTTAGAAGTAACTCAGGACTCAAAAGTGATAAAGTCCCGAAAAGTCAACCCGGGACCCCGTGGGGTTCACGACCTCCAAATTCGGATCTGATCATTCCTAGAGGTTCCAATATGCCTAGGACACATGTCCCGAGAGTTTGATTATGATCGGACGGTCGAGTTGCTCACAATCGAACAATTAGACAGAAGTATCTCGGGACTCAAAAGCGATAAAGTCCCGAAAAGTCAACCCGGGGCCCCGTGGGGTCCACGACCTCCAAATTCCGATCCGATCATTCCTAGAGGTTTCAATATGCTTAAGTTTGATTTTGATTGGACGGTTGAGTTGCTCACGATCGCACAATCAGACAAACAAACGATTTTATGTAATACTAACCTTAGGGTTGGCCTTTCCAGAGTATCTGGGACTCCGATTCACGTTCCGTCGAATCCTACACGATCCTGAAATTACCTAGATCGACATACTCCAGTTTGACGACGATCCAACGGTCTGAACGTATTGAACCCGAAAATCGCACAATATGCGAGATCAGTTCGGGGTTGAAACGTTATCCAAATTGAGATCCGCAAATTCCTATGCCCTCGTGAGGACACGAGGATCATTCTAGGACCAAGAGTGATCCCCAACACCTGGCTCATGCGCCGCCATGCGCCAGTAGCACGTGGGTGTGGATGGTAAATTTTGGCGGCTAGGAAATCATCAAACCGCCAGCCCAAACTCCTAACTTAAGTAAAACACCTAATTTGGAACCACTTTTATTCTTGGACTATGGCCAAAAAGTAGCCTGAAGTGGCTGAAATCGGCGACGCAAAACCGGCAGAATTTCAACTCGAAAATCACCCAATCAAACTTCAAAATCTCTCAAATCCTACCCAACCATCAGCTAGATCATGAAAAATAACTAGAAATTCATACCTAATTTGTTCGATTTGGTGGCCAAATGACGACAAACGGCGCCTGTTTGTGCCTAATAAGTCACGGCCATGAACTGGCCGAAGGCATCCCTTTTCCTCGGCCCTCACACTTGCTCGTAAAACTGAAACGCAGCGTTTCGCCAAGGTGGTTGGCCTCCCTGAAAATAATTGAGAAAATGCCAAGGCACGATCATCTCAGCCTCGATTGCAAGCCGAGGCCGAGGCCGAGCTAAGTCACGACAAGAAGTATTAAAGTCAAATCATCATGTGATGACAAGGTCCCATGCTTTATTTAATGAGGTAGTGCTTCTGTTTATTGCAGTAAACCCACTGGCCTTGAATAAGCATTTAATGCATGAGGGAAGGTGGGAAGTGACTGAAGTCAGGGTTTGGCGACAGAAAACAGAGTGATTAGACGTAGACATTCTCACAAGGATTCTTGCAACTTGAGAGATTGGGTGACTAACTATCAGAGCAATAAATGCGTCCCCACGGCCAGTTCCGCAGGAACCACGATCAAGGGCGGCGGCCGGGATTCACCAGGATTCAGGGGGTCACACCACCATGCTTCACGATCCCAAATGTCGATTGGACTACCCACTTGCGCTAATCAGGCTCCACCATGCAGATTTTCAGCCTCGATTATTCCTCCAGGAACTCTTCCTATAAATACAAAGCTTAGGACTACATTCAAAGGGTTCAAACACCAAACCCAAGCCTCCCATGGAGCAACTTATATTTTCTTGTAATGCACTTTCATTATCTTTACTTGCTTTCCTAGGAGTAATGTTAGTTTGTAAGGAAAACCCATTCATCAAATATATCATACGACCCTTGATTTTCAAGGCGCCGGAGCACCGCCCTAAACCCACCATCGACACCACCACTAAACGGCCTTATAGCTCAGGCCGTGAACCTGACAGCCAAGATTAGTTCCTCTCTCGGCTACAATCGTTTGATCAGAAGACAAGTTCAAATAGGCGCACCATTCAACCATTCAACCATTCAACCATCTCCATTCACACCAACAAGCTCGACGCACGGTAGACCGTGCTGGCACTCCCGCGCACAAACCGCACAGCCCCCGAAAGCAGGAAGCCGCGTGTCAACGCACATCCCCTCGGCCCGGAACTTAAGGCCGTGAGATTTGCGCAGTAGACAGCACCCACGAAATCCTGTCAAAATCGGCGGGATTTTCTGGTTTTTCCGACTAGATCGTGGCAGCTGGAAGGCGGGGAAGGTCTGGGCTAGATTGCGGAGGTCACGCTGGTTGAGTCGGGTCTGATCCAGTGGTGGTTGGCGGTGTGGCTAGGTGGTTATGGAGGTTTGGAGGTGCAGCAGGAAGAGAAAAAGGAATCGGGGGTATGCTGGTCACGTGGAGAAGAAAGGGAGAAGAAGAATAAGATTTTAAAAATCTGATCTTGCAAAATTACCAAACTGCCCCTCAACTCGTTTTGCTCGTAATTCCTTCGTTACAAGTCCGATTCAAGTACAATCGAAATTTCCAAATTCTTCCCTGGTCAAAAAGTCAACTTCGAACCTAATAAAATATTATGAGGGTAGTTTAGTCTTTTCCACTATTAAATTATTAATTAAATAATAATTAAGGTCTAGGTTATTACAATTTATCAATATCACTAGTGCCAAGAATTAAGGTCTGAGTCCCGAGTTACTTATAAATCATGCTCTTTGCGAGAAAAGCTAATGTGGGCATAGGAATGACCTTTAAAAGGACGCATGCACTTTTAGGAGCTGGGGGTCAGGGTTTTTGATTTAATATTATTTTATTGAGCAAATTTATGAATAAAATATTATGATGGTTATTCAGGCACCCGGACACTAGTTGACCTGCAGAAGGGACCTTAATGGATCCAGTTAGCTCAGAGCATCTGTGAGTGGACCTTTTTGTTTTATGAATGATTTACGCAATTTAATCTCAATATTTGATCTTGAATGAGTTTATTCATTTATAAGAGTTTTAATAGCTTGATTTATAGCTTTTATATGTTTTATTTTATATGATGTCGAGTCGACAGTGCCTAGAGATTTTGGCATACCAGAATTTTAGATAATTAACAGATAAAATGGTAGCAGAGTTTAGGGATAAGTAAGAATTGTTTGTGCCTAATAAATCACGGCCATGAACTGACCGAAGGGGCCCCTTTTTTCGGCCCTAGCACTTGCTCGTAAAACTAAAACGCGGCGTTTCGCCAAGATGATTGGCCTTCCTAAAAACAAAGGGAAAGTTGCGAAGGCGTAATCATCTCGGCCGCGATTATAGGTCGAGGCCGAGGCCGAGGCCGAACAAAATCACGGCCAAAGGTATTAAAGTCAGATCATCAAGTGGCGGTAGGGTCCCACGCTTCATTTAATGAAGTAGTGCCTCTGTTTATTGCAGCAAACCCACTGGCCACGAATAAGCATTTAATGCACGAGGGAAGGTGGGAAGTGACTGAAGTCAGGGTTTGGCAACAGGAAACAGAGTGATTAGATGCAGACATTCTCACAAGAATTCTTGCAGCTTGAGAGATTAGGTCATCAGCTATCAGAACAATAAATGCGTCCCCACGGCCAGAAGCACAAAGCCCACGATCAGGGCGGCGGCCGAGATTTACCAGGATTCTTGGGGTCACACGACCATACTTCACAATCCCAAATATCGATTGGACTACCCAGTTGCTCTGATCAGGCTCTACCATGCAGGTTTTCAGCCTCTATTACTCCTCCAGGAACTCTTCTTATAAATACCAGACTCAAGCTACATTCAATGGGTTCAAACACCAAACCAAAGCCAACGGTGGGGTTATTGTAATAAGTCCCCTTTGAAGCCATTTTCTTCTGCATCTCTTCCTTCAACAAGGATGTGTATCTATCAACCTTGTTGATCAAGTCATGCATGTCTCGGAATTCGATCCCTTGGAACTTCTTCCGGTACTCGAATTCCAGCCCTTCATCGGCCATCTTGACAAATTCCCTCTCTGGTAGGTTTGTTCGGCACCAATTCCTGCACGTTTTGAATCGCTGCAGGTAATCGCGAGGTGACTCGTCTGACGCCTGGCTCATCCTTTCCAGCTCGGCGACCGTTATCTCTCGGTTGGTCTAGTAGAAGTATTCATGGAATACCCTATCCATGTCAGACCAATCCCTTACCGAATTCGGTGGAAGATTTATGAACCATGAGAACGCCACGCCGGTCAGAGAGTGAACAAAAAAATGGAGCTTTTGGGCGTCCGGGTCGGCCTCTCCACACTGGGCCGTGAAACGGCTTATGTGTTCGATGGAAGAGGTCTGCTCGTCCCCAGAGAATAGCATCAATTACGGCAACCGATAGTTCCGAGGGAGAGGGGTTCGGTCAATCTCTAGTGGGTAAGGGTTGGTATATCTTGGCACTTCCGGCCACCTCTGAGCCAAGCCGTCTTCGATCATTCGCCGAACGTCTTCGAATCGAAGCCCTGGAGCGTGTGGTTCCTATTGGGTCACAAACGACCGCAGGACCTGTTGCGCATCGCTTTGTGGCCTTATCTGCCGGACCACTTAAACAAGGGGCTTGGCCGTTGCGACCGAGCCAGGCTGCACTAGGTAAGCACCGGGGGTTTGACCAAGGGTCGTATGGTCCACTTGCCGTAATGGTGTGGCCACCTGATTTTGTTGGATTGTATCATTCTGGCAGTGGGAACCCAGGTGCATCTGCATTGCCGTCAGAATAGTAGAACCGTATTGAAGGTGGGAGCCTAACGAGTATACCGACACCTGCAACGGTGGTGCAACGGTCAAATTACTCTGACCGTACTGTTGTGATGACGTCGTGTTCGCGTTGCTTAGGCCAGGCTGCGTTTGGACGGCCAAAGTATGAATTGGGCCGAGTTACTGGAAGTTGGAGTGCGTGGGGCTATTCTGCCCTAATGATACAGCCAAAGCGTGAATTGGGCCGTACGGCGTTTCCGCTGGGTAGGTCGGTCTGGGATTTGCCCATGTTTGCTGGGACTACCCTCAGCTATTCGTCGGCGGCTGAGGATGCTGACCGTAGCCTAACACTAGTGTGTGTCCAGTAGCGCTGAGACTACTGCTTTCACCGTAGGGCTCAATCCTCTCGCGCTCTTGGCTTCTTTGTCCGGCTCTGGGGGGTGTAGTGAGCGAGGTAATCGGCATCCTCTCCTGAAAGAGCGTCCGTAGCTCCGAGGAGAATCTGTCCATTACGGCCATAAAGGATGTCTTTATCATGTAGGCCTGCTTAGCCATCAGAACCTCCACCAGAGCTTGCTCTTGTATGGACTTGGCCGTGCCAGTTGTTGTCATTGGAACGCTGGCCGAGATGCTGACTGTCTGTTCGGTCTTGGCGGTATTTATTCTTGAGTTTCGCCTGTGACCTAGTTTCTACCATAAGTTTATTACAAGTATCCCACCGGGCATGCCAAAAGTGTTGGGCTCGCAAATCTCACGGCTTGGTGCTCCGGGCCGAGAGGATATGCATCGACACGTGGTGCGGTGCGGTGCGGTTGTGCGTGAGCGTGCCAGCACGGTCTACCGTGTGTTTGAGGGTGATGTGTTTGGATAAATGGTTAAGTGGTGCGCCTGTTTTAGTTCGTCTTCTAACCAAACGATTGTGGCCTAGAGAGGAACTGATCTCGGCTGTCAGGTTCATGGCCTGAGTTACAAGGCCATTTAACGGTGATGGTGTTGGAGGATTTTAGGTGGTGCTCCGGCGCGTTGCTGGGCAGCAACGGTCGTATGATATATGGGATGAATGAGAGAATAACAAAGATGGTGCTCCGGCGCCTTGGAAATCAAGGGTCTTATGATATATTGATGAATGGATTTTCCTTACAACTATCACTACTCCTAAGGAAGCAAGTAAAGGTATTGAAAATGCATTACAAGAAGATAAAAGACAGGAAGATAAATGACAGGAAAATATAATTTGCTCCGTGGGAGGTTTGTGTTTGGTGTTGAACCCTTTAAATGTAGTTCGAGCTTGGTATTTATAGGAGGGGCTCGGGAGAGATAATCGAGGCTGAAAATCTGCATGATGGGCCTGATCAGAGCAAGTGGGTAGTCAAATCGGCATTTGGGATCGTGAAGCATGGTGGTGTGACCCCATAAATCCCGGTAAACCTTGGCCGCCGCCCTGATCGTGGGTTCTGCACCTTTGGCCGTGGGGACGCATTTAATGCTCTGGTCTGATGATTGGTTACTTAAACCTTTCAAATCATAAGACTTTTACACCTAATTATCCTGATTTTACTCACCATACCTTGACTTCAATCACTTCCCTCCTTCTCTCGTGCATTAAATGTTCTTTTGCGGCTGGTGGGCTTGCTGCAGTGGTCAGAGGCGTTACTTCATTAAATGGGGCGTGGGGCCCTGATGCCATGTGGCGATGCTACTTGGCCCTCTATCTTGGCCGTCTATTTGGAGAACAATTGTTTTGTCCGGCCTCGGCCTATAATGCCTAGGCCGTGAGGGTTTCGCCTTCACACTTTATCTTGGCTCTATGAGGGAGCGATCAACACCCCACCACGCTTAGCTCTCCTGGGCAGGTATTGAGGCCGAAAGGAAATCCTTTCGATCAGCTTTTTC
Source organism: Prunus yedoensis (assembly GCA_005406145.1). Classification (NCBI taxonomy): domain Eukaryota; kingdom Viridiplantae; phylum Streptophyta; class Magnoliopsida; order Rosales; family Rosaceae; genus Prunus; species Prunus yedoensis. The sequence goes on from BJCG01000091.1 coordinate 131,304, forward strand.
GGCCGAGATTTATTAGGCACAAACAAACTGGAGGAGGGGGTGTAAAACCCCAAGAACCCCAAGAAACAACTTGTCAAGTTATTATTGTAATGCGCAACGCTCTATTATCCATTCTAATATGCATCAAAATTATTAATGTGTGCAGATTTATTGTACGGTTTTCACCGCCAATAGAGCAGGGGCCTTTTCAGGTTAATAATGCCCTCTACTTTTTCCAGTTTTTTATTTTGTAATTTATTTGAAAAACAATTTATAAATGAAACATGTGGAATACGACACAGCGGTATGATTTTGTTGTACAGGACAATCTGATGTCCAAGAAAATGCTTCATCTGGGGATGCCATTTAAGACATAATTTTTTATCTTCAGAACCCAAAGTCTGGTGATCAGCTCTCATCAGCGTAGACTATTCATGTTCAAGATAACAAGGACTGATTGGGAAAATTAATTTGCATATTAAGGTAAACAAGAATTAAACTGCTCATCTGCTCCTTAATTAATTTGCATATTAAATCTTTTTGCAGCATTTTAGTCTTAGATAATACAAAAGGAAGGCTGCTTCTTCTTTATTTATTTAGTTATTTAGTTTTGGAAGGAGATGAGATTGAAATTTTAAGAAATAATTAAGGGGGATTTTAATGGATATCACATGGGAATTCTACTTTATTTCAATCTGCACAAAAAGTAAAGACTAAAGTGCGAGCAGATGGAGAGAGAATACATAGCTCTCTATCTCTAATAAACAAGACAGTCGTAAAAGATTTCTTTCTTTTCTTTGTTTGCTTTTTCATCTATATGCATGGCTTCCATTCCACAGATAGAAAATATTCTCTCAATCTATTGGTTTGTAGCATGGAAGAAACTTCGTTGCATGCAATCACGGCAAATATACCATCTCTTGATGATCAGGAGGTAGAGGTACCAATTTATATTTACGATTTAAAGTAAATTATTTCCAAAGCATACATACATAGTATTGGCCCAGCCTCTTAAAAGCAAAATTTTAATCAATTTTAAGCTTACGTACGAAAGGTAGTGTGGAGACGTAGAGAATAAATAAAACAATCAAAAGGAACTCAAACATACAAACACTCGAAGTTTATTTGGGGCTTGTGAGGCGATATTTTTCGATGATGCACAACTAAGGAGAAGTCCTCAATTTAAAGCCTCAGGGCTGTTGACGTGTCAATCAAGGAAGTCACAAAGCAGCCTATAGTAGAGCGGCATCTTCACTTTAATGATTCTGGCTAATCTTTCACGCAAACGGCCAAAAGAAGCAAACTTTTACAAAAGTAAAGTGAAAGCAAAGTTAAAGCAAAAGCATCATGCTTTAACCAAAGGAAAAGTAAAGTTAAAGCAAAAGTAAAATGCTTTAACGCAAAATTACAAGAAGTACAAATTGTCTTCTTATCAAACAGAATATTACTAAGGTCCACCATAAAGATCTAGATGATAGTTGTCTGGCATATCTTCTTTTGCAAAAGGATCAACCTCATCTTCATGCTGAGTGGCAGATGCTGATGCCATCGAGATCAAGGATCTTGAGAACTTTCTTTCTCAAGTCTTCTTTTGATGAAGTTGAGTCTGGCTAGTCTATCAACAATTGTAACCTTTGAGAGACACTCAAACTAACAGAAGAAGTGGCCAAAGGTTGAGCAGCAACAAGGTAAAAAGATGGGATGAGCATCGGGGTGATCTTGGCGAGGCCCAAGTGATCTTTAGTGAATTTATCCCACCATTTGATCAGGATAATACAGACTAAATCAGGGATATAAATCCATTCATCATCACCATCTTCTGAAATAACATACTCTCATTTTAGTATCCAGGGTAGTTCATACATTATCATGAACCACATAAATAATGTCCTTTAATCAGGATAATTTTTATTCCATTCACAAAATTTCATTTGAAAAGATTCCTTAATTTCAAGAGGAAGGTGTTCCATAGTAGGACCCCAAATAAGGAAAATCTCTTGAACCAAATAGGGAGTTCTTTCAGAGCTTGAAGCTTAAACTAGATAAACCAAGAATGAGAATAATTTTGACTTTGAAAACATAGGAAATATTCCCACGCTTTTTTATAGTCCCATAAATTATATGAATATGGCCTAATTTCAAGCTGGATAAATCTTCTAGCCCTTTCAGGGCTAGGACCCCATTCTTCCAAGGAGATGACATTTCAAATGTAGCAGTCCCCAAAATGATAAATTGGAGTGATATAACTCTACCAGAAAAGTGGGTTTTGGCTGAAGTTGCCCCAAAAAAGCCCTTTGAAAACTAGGAGCCCACGCAGATCTCACAATTCACTGATGGAGAAGTAGAAATACAATTCTCTAGCGCTAGAAAAACTAGGATTGATCTAGCACCCTCTGGATCTAACCTAGAACCACATAGATCGAGTACCTCCTCTGATAGAGTTTTTGATCTAAACCATGAAAGAATGGTTCTAGCAGGACTTAGGAGAACTCAAGAGCAAATATAGAGGCTAGCCTATAGGTTGAACTAACCATTCCAGACATGGTTTCAGAAGAGATTCGCATCAACCTGAACCAACATTTTCAAATGTAGAATTTGAAATAAATATTATAAAATCCTTTGAAATCGAACACGAAAAGATTAAAAGAAATTATATGAGTATTGAAAATGTTAATAAAAGAATCTGGTTTGAAACGGCCTTTCAAAAGCATAGGCAAGATCATCTCTAGAAAGCCCACACCGCCTTCATGAAAGAAAAGAAATTCAACTGTTTTTTCTTTGCGTGGTTAGATTGGTATGCTAAGAAATAAAACATTCCATAATTAATAGGTTAACAAATGATAGGAAATTTACCCAAACTGCCAAGACCAAAAACTACTACCCAAGACTCACGCCAGTAGATCTACAGTTTGAGGATGATGGAATGTGGAATTCCGCTCAATATGACGGAAGCTTTATAGTTGAATGGAATATTGATGGTCTGACAAAATACCAGATCATTAATACAATGAAACACATGATGATGTATGCTACAACGTCTAAAATTAAAGGAAATGGAGATAAGAGGGTGGCTAAAGCTATCATCGCGGGCTTTGTCAGTCAATTAAAAGGATGGTGGGATTTCCACCTAAGCAACTCGTCAAGGACTCAAATCTTAAATGCTCAGGTGGCCATTGGCCAGCAGGGTATACAGGATCCAGCAACTGGAGTAATCAAAAGTGAAAAGGTTTACTAGGAAGATGCAGTAAATTCCCTAATTTACACGATTACTCTACATTTTGTAGGAACTACAGAATTACAGCACGACAGGTCTAGAGAACTCCTAATGAACCTTAAGTGTCCGACCTTGTCCCATTTTAGATGGCATAAGGATGTGTTCTACTCTAAGGTTTTCACGAGACAAGACTGTAATGCTGATTTTTGGAAAGATAAATTTCTTTCTGGACTACCAATCCTATTCGCTGAAAGGTTAGGAGTAGAATTAAAGATAAAAATGGTGGTATCATTCCCTATGGGTCATATATCTATGGAGAATTATCCTCTGAAATCTGCGCAGAAGGATTAGCCCTTTGCACAGACATGAAATTAAAGAAAACGCTTGATAAGCAAAAGACTCTAGGAAGAAAAGAGTTAGGTGATTTCTGTGAAAAATTTGGTTTTGAACCTATAAAATCATATTCACATAAACCACTAGAAAAGGGAAAGAAATTTGGGGGGCGCAAGACTAAGAAATACGAGTCTAAGTCTGAGCCTAAGAAACCATATCGAACTTTTAGAAAAAAGAAATACGCAAGTGAAACTAGCAAAAAGGCTAGTAAAGGGAAGAAAGTCGTAGTCCAAACATGCTATAAGTGTGGAAAAGTTGGACATTATTAATCTGATTGTAAAATGAAAGATAAAAGTAGTAACTTAAGCAACAACTTTGCCAAATAATGCTTAATTCCTTTGATTATGAGCAGGATAGTGATAACGAACTAGCTCAACTCGAAAATGAAGAATTATTTGAATCTGATACTAAAACTAGCTCAGATAGCAAAAACGAGTGCACTTGTCAATTTAATGATCTTAGAATATGTGTTTTAACAAAAGAAGAAAGTCTGATAATTGACTTATTTGATAGGATAGAAGATCCTGAGAAAAAGAGAGAAGCATTAGGAAGTTATTTAATGGCCTTGGCTCGCTCTGACTCCTCCAGAGCCACCTGCACCACCTCCTTGGCCGCCTCGGCATCCCGCGCCGCCCTCATCACATCCTCCAGAGCGGCCCCCATCTCGGCCAGCTTGCCCTCGGAAGCCTTCACCTGCCGTTCGGCAGCCCGCAGATCAAGCACAAGGTTGGCACGGTCTTGAATGGCTTTTCCAGCCTCGGCAACCCTGTCCGGGCCCTCCTCGTACAGTCTCTTTGAGCGCTTGGCAGCGCTTGGAGATGGAAGGCAAGCCCAGCCTCGTCCCGAAGTTGCCTTTTCGGAAGCTTGTCTATCTCGGACAGCTCCATCTGTGAACCGAGGATCATGTGGTTCGCAAATTGAACCGTCTTTGACGGACAGGCTATCGTGACGGGCTCGGCAGGGCAGCCTTCATCCTCGTCAGCCAGGGTAGCCCTCTGAGGCTCTGACTGCCGGCCGTGCTTAGGCATCATCTCTACCTCTAGATCACCGGCCGCCGGCCGTTTCCCAGAGGCCTTGGAGGTCGTAGCCTCAGCGCTCTTACCGCCTTTGCTTGCCGGCAGAGCCACAGGCGCTCGTTTAACTAGCGCCTCAGAAGCCAGTTCTCTCTGCCGATCGGCAAGGGGTTGGTCATCAAGGTCAACTGCCGACACTGGGGGTTCCGAGGCAGCCTCAGCTTGCTGAGCCTTCTTCTTCCCCTGCAGCCCCATCGTGAGTCGCCTCTTTGAGGACTCGTTCATCCTCTTGGCTTCAGCGGTTTTCCTCTCCTCAATCACTGCGCAAGAGAAAAAGGATTCGGTAAGAAAAGGACAAACAACATTATAAACGAAAGAAAAAGCAAGTACACTTACTCTCGGCAGGGTCGATGAGTCGGGCTTTGATCAAATTCTCGGTAAAGAGAAACTGCGGGTAGACTCTGGAACTGGTGGGGATTTTATGTCTCACCCTTTCGATCTGCCGAATCTCAGCCTGAGTAGGGATCGGTTGCTTCAGTTTACCTACAGAAGAAAACAAAACCCTTAGGTCCAATAAACCAGAAAAATCATTGGCCTACCGATCGGCATTGTAGAGACCCACTAGTAATCTGGAAGGTGTTGGTAATGTGGAATCGAACGGGGACTCCCGAGGGAGACTCCCAGTCTCCCGACAGTATCACCCGCCGATTCCTCCAGGACTTCTGAGAAGTTGGCACGGCGCTCACAAAATGCCCTCGCTCGAAGGCCCTGAGGCAATTGGCCTGAACCCAACCGCCACGATCGGCACTCTTGGACTTAGTGACGCTATAGAGATGGGAGAACTGCTCGTACGATGGTTCCCCTTCTCCAGCCATGCCGAACGCAGTAATCACCCCCATTAGGGTCACCCAGAAGTTGGGGTTGAATTGGCCTGGAGCGTACCCAATCTGGGCAAGAATCCGCTGAACTGTATGTTGCAATGGTAGCCTAACGCGTTGCTGAAGGACGTCAGTGAAAAAGGTGACTTCGCCGTCCTTAGGACCACTCAAAGACTCGGTAGGGCCTGCGATCCTCATCCCTACCGAATGGGGAATCATATACTCTGCTCGTATCCTGGCCAACTCACGGTAGGTCATTTTATTGGGATCCAGGTAATCTACAGCAAACAAGACCTTCTTTGGGACTCCTATCGCTACCCTGGGATTCCCCCGGTTGACTATGGTGACATTCAGCGGAGAGGAGGAACCGGCAGCAACCCCCTCACAGCCAGATGTGGAAGCCTCCGCTCGGTATCCAGTTTGCTGATCTGGAACCCGGGAATCCTCTTCTAGAGACTCGGAATGCAGTCCCGAGCCAGCTTGCCTACCGTCGCTATACACGACCCTCAGCGGCTGGGGCTGACTAGTCATGAGCCCCTTGCCGATTCCATGAGTGGGCGCAGGTCTAAACCTCTCGCCGACCACTTCCACCTCGGAACCACTATCGCTCTCGGTATCCTGGCCTGACTCCTCACTCTCGGTACCCTTTTGTCTGTCGGGAGACTCTCCATCGTAGGCGTTGGGCTCGCTCTCGAACCCAGACTTGCTATCAGACATCTACAAAAAGCAACGAAAGGAAACTAAGGGCCATTCCGAGGAATATCCTACCGATGCCTACGTCTCTACCTATGACAACTGTACTACCGAACCACACCCCACTTGCATAAAGTTCTAAGTCTAGTTCAAACCAAGGAAGGACACATGCATAACGAAAGGAAAGAGAAAAAATAAATAAGTTACCGAACGGTACCTTATGAGAACTGAAGGATGAAGATGAAAATCGCCTTGACTACCGATTGATCTCACCGGAAATTGCCTTGATTGCCGATTGTTCACGTCAGAAATCGCCTTGATTGCCGTTAGCACTCACCGGAAAGCGCCTGGACAGAGCTTTCGCCTCACTCACAAATGCAAAGTGAGTAGTGCCTCAGAGGCCTTTCCTATTTATAGGGCAAGGGTCGCAACGGTACGCTTGGTAGCTCTGACAGCACGCTTGGTAGCTCTGACAGCACGCTTTCCTATTTGTCACGCAACGAATGGAAGCTCTGACAGCACGCTTGGTACAGAAGACGAAGCGTCACTCTGTCCCATCACTCCCCCTCCCAGTGCGTAGATCGCGGAAGAACGACCAGGCTTGCCCAAGTTATTAGGCAATCGGCAAGGACTTCTCGAAATCCATTCAACGCTCCTAGCACTGCCGAACGGTAACCTCCGAAGTGGCAACCCTTGAGCTCTTGGGTAGAGTTTTTCTGAATGAATCGGCACAAGGACAAGGGCCCAGCGCGCCCCCCTTTATCGAGATACCGAACGGTAGAACGACCTTTCGGTTACCGAAGAACAATCAAGTCCCCGTCCGAGAAATCTCGACCGAGATCTTGGGGGACTCCTGTTTATACCCAGAATGAACAGCTAATGAGAACGAGACACGTGGATGAAATCGAGCCTGATCAGGGGAGCCTTCGGCACCCTGACTACCGATCGCTCCATTAGGGCAACGCCTTCTCTTGGGACACGTGGCATGCTCCCAAGTGACGTCTACCGTCCCACATCAAAATTATCAACAAAATGCACACCTCCCAAGGCCTATAAAGGAGGCCAACTACCCCAAAATAGAGGTAATCAGAACTTACGGCATACAAGCCTATTGATCTGTCAGTTGAACTTTCTAATCCCGAACTTACTTCAGCATCGGAGAGCCTTCGGCCGGTACCACACCGGTGCCCTAGGTCTTACCGAGCGTTTGCTTATATTGCAGATCACGCTCCCTACCGAGGCCATAAGGATACCGAAGGCATAAAATTACTAAGTTGACCCTGAAAGTCAGAAAACCACTTATTGGCGTCAACAATTATCATTCATAAATATTAATAGCTGCAGTCAGTTATGGGTATATTGTCATTCATAAAAAAGAGCCAAGAATCTTAATCTCGCGCATTCATATTCCAAGTCTGATTTAGACACCAGAAGTCATATGGTTTACAGCTCACCGGTGTTGTCTTTCTTTTCTTTTCTTTCAGGATACAAGTGTCCAGTCGGGGAATGCATGAGATATTTACCTAAGATGTTGGTCTCTAACTAGAAAAGTGAATGTGGGTTTTAATTTATTAACGTTGTTTGCAAAAGAGAGACACAAATCGAGTTTACTTGATTGGGTTCGGCTCTATTAACCGGGTTTACTTGAATTGTGCAAACCAGATAAGTCAAATCAAGGAATGAGTGATTTCGACGTGAATTGAATCTAAACTCAACCATGCACTTGGAACGTACAACATTATTCACAAACCAAAGACACTACTTAAGACGATGTCCACCAGTGAAAAACCATGGAAGATTGGTTCTTCTTTACAAACTTTTTAATCTAAATATTTTCATGTTCTTTCTCCCGAGAAAAAAAAACTAAAAATAAAAAACAGAGACTTTTCACCATTTTTATTTAGTATTAAAGTATGAAAAAAAATTAGTGGAATTCCCTTTCTTTTTTCTTTTCACTAAAAGAATAAATTATTCGAAAGAAATTGAGTATAATATATTAGATTTTATGGTATGTATGTACGTAGTGACTTGTAAATATTATCATGTAAAATACTAAAAGATAAAAAAATGAAAAATGAAAAATGAAGAATAAACAAAGAAACGGGTTAGTGGGTTGGTGGGTCACATGGGTACTTTAGCGAGTTGGTGGGGTTACATAGGTATAGCGGGTTGGCGGGTTGGCAAGTCAACCTGCCATGACCATTTTAGCGAGTTGACGGTTTGATCCGAACCCCACTTGTTTATTAAACAGGTCATGACGGGTTGACCTGAAAATGAGCTAAAAATTTATGCTTTTTATGTAGGAGCAACTAAATACTTTAAAGTTTTATTACAAAAATACATTAGGATGGTATCAAACAGGTCGAATTGTGCAAACCAGATAAGTCAAATCAAGGAATGAGTGATTTCGACGTGAATTGAATCTAAACTCAACCATGCACACTCATAAAATCTATCATTATGTGGCAAATCAAACACATTAAAGCCAAGTTCCAATTAATGGGCCAAACCCGAATTAGTGATCAATTGAGTCACCCTCCACTTGGAACGTACAACATTATTTACAAACCAAAGACAGTACTTAAGACAATGTCCACCAGTGAAAAACCATGGAAGATTGGTTCTTCTTTACAAACTTTTTATTCTAAATATTTTCATGTTCTTTCTCCCCAGAAAAAAAAAAAACAGAGACTTTTCACAATTTTATTTAGTATTAAAGTATTCCAAAATTTTAGTGGAATTCTCTTTCTTTTTTCTTTTCACTAAGAATAAATTATTCAAAAGAATTTGAGTATAATATATTAGATTTTATGGTATGTACGTATTGACTTGTAAATATTGTCATGTCAAAAAACTAAAAGATAAAAAAGAAGAAAAATGAAGAATAAATTTAACAAAGAAACAGGTTAGAGTGTTGGCGGGTCATACAGGTATTTTAGTGATTTGGTGGGGTTTCATAGGTTTAGCAGGTTGGTGGGTCAACCCGTCATGACCATTTCATGAAAAAGGTTACATAGGTATTTTAGTGGATTGACGGTTTGATCCGAACCACACCTGTTTATTAAACGAGTCATGACGGGTTGACCCGAAAATGAGCTAAAAATTTAATTGTGCGAGTTGACCCACTAATTTTCTGTGTGGGTTTCGAGTCGTGTTGAAAATTTATACCCACCCTTTCGATGTCATTCATGATCCTACTATTTGGGCCTAATTGGATTAGACATAATCCAATCCATGTAGTTTTTTTAGGGCTAGTTTTGCATTGTTGTGCTATGAAAATAATCGCTGTCAGATTTTCTGTGAAAGAAAGCAGTTTGGTGTTTGGTAAACTTTTTTGTTAAAAGTGTTGTTGGTACAATAATCAGTTTCTAAGTGTTTGGTAAACTTTTTTGTGAAACTACTTTGGGCTGTGTATAATGACTAAAAATGGCATTATGTTGAAATTACTTTTCTGTTAAAGTGTTTGATAAAAGGGAAAGCACTTTCACTTTCAATTATATATATATTTTTGTATTAAATATGTTTCCATCACACCCTAAAAATTATTTTAATTATAAAATAAATTAAGTATTGTGTTGAAAATTAAGTATTTGTATCCAAATATTCTAAAAAATAGAAAATGTAGGGACCTATATTGGATTTAAGTTTGAAATTGGATTTAACACAGATTTATAGAGTGGTGGATATATGTCTAAAAAATAGAAAATGTAGGGACCTATATTGGACAAGCCCTTAATTCAATTCCAATTCCTTAGTTGCCGTACTCTTTTAAAGACGTAATACAAAGTCAAAATAATTAGGTCTGTCTACCTTGTAGAAATTGTTGTGAGGAGCTCTATTCAATAATAAATGGGTGTCGACTCTCTTAACTAGAGTTTGGCACACATTAATTCGACGGAGCAAATATTCCTTACATTATTAATAGCTCGCAGAGAGGGCCAACATAATATACTCCCTGTTTTGGTGAAACTTAACTAGAGAACTCAAAGTTATTGGAGGCAGAGTGAAGCATAATGGGGTTTAGGGAGGAAGGAGAAGGAGAGCCAGTGAGCCCCACTGGCCAATACTTCAACAGTTCTACCTTATCTGTTACAATTCTTGCAGTTTTGGAATTTGAGGTTCCAATCAATGATTCCCAAACTCTCACTTTGATTCAAGATGTCTTCCTCCCCATCAACCCTCGCTTCTCTTCTATCATGGTTTGTCCTCTCTCTCTCTCTCTCTCTCTCTCTCTAGATCTCTTCCTTTCTCTCTCTTGTCATTTTATTAGAAACATACGCGATTTTCACTCCTATTTTGTTCATTAATTTTTCACTTCCCTTCTAGTTTTTATACTCTAGTTACCATTTGATATACTCAAATACTCGCAGACGGATAAAATGAGAGTGTGAAGACGGATAAAATGAGAGTGTGAAAACAGCCGGCTTACTGTGAAAAAAAAAAAACTAAAAACTAGAGATTTGGTATTAATTATCTGAAATTATTGAACAGGTAAGTGACAATGCAGATCAAAAGAAACAATGGAAGAGGGTTGAAGTGAAGCTTGAAGACCATGTACTTCATGTCCCCATTTTCCCTTCTAAAATTTCACCAGAATCCTATGATGAGTATTTTGATGACTACATATCAAATATAGCAGCAGAAAAACTCCCACAAAACAGGCCATTATGGGAAATTCACATTTTCAAGTACCCAACAAGCCATGCAGCCGGTACCCTGATTTTCAAGCTTCACCATGCCCTAGGTGATGGCTACTCTCTAATGGGTGCTCTTCTTTCTTGTCTGCAAAGTGCTCAAGACCCTTCTGTTCCTCTAACATTTCCTTCCCTGACGAGCTCAGGACCAAAAACTACTCACACTAAAACTGTGTCTCAGTTTTTCTCTTCAGTTTTCCAAACTGTATCGGAATTCAGTTGGAGCATTTTGAAGAGCAATTTCGTTGAAGATGATCGAACTCCGATTAGGTCTGGGGAAGATGGAGTTGAGTTTCGGCCAATAACACTATCAACCTTGACGCTCTCCATTGATGAAATCAAACTGATCAAGAACAAACTTGGAGTGGTAAGATTAATTATGTACCAATTTTTATTTATTTATTATAATGATTTCTGTTTATATTGAACATACTACGACAAGAAAACTGCTATGAAATATGAAATTATTTACCAAAAACAAGGATTACACAAATACGCAATACAAATAACTAAAAAGTTCATAACTTACATGATATATATAAAAAGAAGTTTCAAAATTGGATTATTATGAAAAGGAAAGAAGCTCTCCCCCGAGGTTGTGGTCGTAATGCTCATTAGGTTAGGTTAATGTGTTATATTAGGATTTCAGTTATTTTGGGTAATTTTGTAAATTTGACTTAAGATCAAGCTTAATTTTGGGGCGGTGGACTTTGTTGCCCTTTAGTAGACATGGGTTGCCCTGTCAGAATTTTTCTAATGAAATTTGATCTTTCTGATCAAAATTGGATTATTGTTTGCATTCAAAACATTTATTTCCACACCCAATTGAGCTTTCCAGTTGTGCCCTAGCATAAATTCAAAATTCCCTACACAATTATTATTAATTTTTAAATAAAATAAGTCTTTTTAGGGGCAAAAATTAAACATAATTAATCACATCCAACTTAATTATACGGGCTGGTAATAGCTCATATCGTGTCAAGTTCGTGTCTAGTCAATATCATATACATGTCAAGAATGTAACCCAAACCCGACTCTTTTAATAAACATGTCATGTTGGGTTGACCCACTAACTTCCCGTGCGAATTTTGAGTCTTGTATCAAGTTGACATGCTAAGTGGTAACAACTAAAAGATATAAAAAAAAAAAAAAAATTTAGAAAAATGAAGAATAAACAAGGAAACGGTTTAGCGGGTTGGCAGGTCACACGGGTATTTTAGCGGGTTGGAGGGTTGACCCACCATGACCCGTTTTGTTAAACAGGTTACATAGGTATTTTAGCGAGTTGGTGCTTTGACTTGAAATCCACCGCCCTCAAGCTCCAACCCCCAAACCCATTCCACAGCCACCCCTAGCCCACAACCATAAACCCCACGAACCTAGAACCCCAGCGCCCCCCACCCTCCACCCCAGCCCACAACTACATAAAATAGAAAGAAAAAAAATCATCCATAAACTCTCCACAAACGAACCCAGAACCCTAACCTAGCAACCACCTAGACCCCTTCCCCACGATTTCCCTTTGTTAATGAGAGACCACAACCCACCACCCTCCTCCCTACCCCTCATGGATGGTGGTGTGGCGGCGCTCCAAGCCCACCATCGCAGCTCCATATATGTTTTTTGTGTGGGGGGTGCAGCTGAGAATAGTGGTTAGGGAAGAGAAAGGAGGCTTGGGTTTGATTGGGAAGAAGGGAGAAAGAGGTTCAGAGAGAGAAAAAAGAAAAGGTTTTTGTTTATTTTTTAATTGTTTATAAATATTTTATTCAGTGTGTTTTAAAAAATTTATTTTATTCAATTTAAAAAAATAATGTGGGCCCTACATGTGTCATGTCATCACTTAACATATTTTTTAACAGCCAATGTAACGGTAGAATCATATTGCAAAATTTTTACAAAATAGGGGTATTTAATTGTTAAATTGAGAATGCGGGAACAAACATGTCTTAAGGATACAACTTTAGGGTACCAAACTAAAATTAACCCTTCTTTTTAATAGTGATTATATTATTTGAATGAAATTGGCATGAACAATTGCAGACGATAAATGATGTGATTGCTGGAATAATCTTCTTGGGCACCAGAATATACATGCAAGAGGTTACCCAAAAATCAAGCAATGAACGTTGTACGGCATTGGTGCTGCTCAGAACAAGAAACATCGGGCGTTACATGTCAATCAAAGAGATGATCGAACCCAATAATACTAAGATGTCATGGGGAAACCAATTTGGCTTCTTACACTTGCCAGTGCCCAAGTCAACTGAAATCTCAAACCCACTCGACTTTGTTTGGGAAGCACAAAAAATGATCAAGAAAAAGAGAAATTCTGCGGCTAGCTACCTCACTAGCTGGCTCTTGGACGTTTTGAAGAAATTTCAAGGCCCTGAGGTATGTAATTAACAAGGAAATTTGACATAAACATAATTTTTATTATTAACCACTTAAACTTTATAAAGTATAAGAATTTACCAACTTCTCCTTTTTTAATAAGTATTAGTGTCAAATATCTAATATGTTATATTACTAAAATCTCATTTTATACTAAAATGTAAGTACTCTCACATGACATAGAATGTTTTGTAGGAAATATAAGTCAAGTTTTTGTAATCCAGTCAAAACACTTTAAATGTACTTATCAACAAACTAGCTTTTAGCAGGGCGGCTTTGAAATTTTAGGGGCTATGTGCTAAATGAGCAGTGGGGTCTCTAAAACAAAGTTTTGAACAAAAATATTGAAAATTGGATCATACATATTGGTAGAAAGTTTACAACTAAAACTCACCAAAAGATAGTAATATACAAAACTATGGTCTAACATGAATCTTGCCAATGTTGGGTTGGTTTTTTGTCTTTTTGCTAAAGTTAAAAAGGGGAATGGGGGAAACTCACACACACGGGTACCATGGAAGTTTGAACCCAGGACCACTTGGGAGCACACAAAAGGTCTAGGCCATCCAACTAACACGCCATTGGTCAATGTTGGGTTGGTTTAATGTCAATGAATGTTGCCATAAGAAGAAGAGACTTAATTATAGATTGCCTCTCTCAAAATCACAAAAAGTCCACAAATTTAATTCAATCAAGCTATCAAAATATAAACTACAAAATTCATCATTATTTACCTCAATTTTCTTCAAGAGCAGCCATTGGCTCTTAGTAAATCGGTATCTATCTTTTTAACGTCGAAAGAAATCCTAATTTCTAAATTCGAATCTAACCCGTTGATATACTAAAAATCTGTTAGCCTTTCGTAGAACTTTAGAATATTCTTTTCGAAAAAGAAAAAGAAAAAGAAAAAGAAAAACTTTAGAGTGTTTTATAAGGTGTTATGTTTGCAGGGAGCAGCCAGATACATTCATGGCACGCTCAAGAACTCGAGCATGTCAATCTCGAATATAATTGGGCCAGTGGAAAAAATGGCTTTGGACAATCAGCCCGTTGGTGGCTTATACTTTACGGCGGTTGGTGCACCTCAGGTACTTTTATTTATTTATTTATATATTGAGACCTCGGGTACTTAATTATGAAGTTACTTTATTTCTTATAATTATTTTGTGGAAATTAATTATATTTAATACCTTACATATGATATGAGCCTCCACCTCCAAACAAAATTAGAATTATATGACAAGAGATTGTTGTTTACAATTCATAGGCATTTATTTTGTTTAGTTAAAACTTTGAATTTTGATAGGTTATATTTAATATTGAAAATTGTTATTTTGCAATTTTCTTCTTTATATTATTATTGAAAATTGTATAATAAATTTTTGGATAAAAACCCTTTAAATATTACGTTTAAACGATACTAGTCTCTCCACACGCGCTTCCGGGCCTTTGAGAGGCTTTTGTAAAAAAAATTAAAAAATTAATAAAGATAACGGGTAGTTGAACTAGAATCCATTATCTAATTTTTCTTTTAATTTCATTTTTTTTAAATATGAAAAAGTGTGAATTTACCAAATTATCCGCATTTAATTAATAATTTCAATTCTTAATGTTTGCAGTAACCAAGGTCATTTTCTGGTATTTTGAATGTTTTACCATTCTCTGCCTTTTCCTTTATATATATGGATTAATACTCTTTGCATTGCCTATAGTTATATTCTGTCTTGGAGACATTTTGGTGGTTCTTGTCATAAATATTAAAACTATGTGGCCTTTATTTTTCATATATATATATATATATATATATATATATATAAATTAATAGGAAATATAAAGGCCACATATATATATATATGGGGTGGATCATGGCACTATATTTTTGACACAAGTTTTCAACTATTATATTAAAAAGGAATGAATGGCTAAGATTAACTAAACTAATTATATATTTTTTAAGAAAAATATATATTAAAAATAATTATTATGACTTTTTCTTTCTTATTTCTCTATCCACAATCAATGTTTTATCAATCTTCCTATTTCGTCGTTCTATGACTTAAGCTTTACAGGTTTCTAATTCTTTTTCTTCTCCATCCCCAACTTTGTTTTTTGCTTTTTTTAACTGCTTATTTTTTTGGTTGTTACAGTTATCCATGGATTATGACTCTCGAAGAAAAGGCTTTGGGATAACACCCCACCCACACACACACAATGAACTGCAAGCAACTGTCTTTTAAATTTGCCATGTATTTTTTAATGTTATTATTAATCATAATGAATAAAAGCTAAATCTTGTAAGCCATTAAGATGTTAGAAAAAAACAGAGAGAGAGAGAGAGAGAGAGAGAGACATACAGAGAGAGACAGAGAGAAAGAAAGAGACACAAAGAAAGAGAGAGAGAGAGTGCAACACAGAGTTAGACCAACCAAACTGTAGAGAAGAAATATTGCAACAAATCTGGGCTTTTTCTTTTTTGGTTAAATATTAATATCTTATTTTCTCTTCAATATTGGTAGCTTGAGACAGATTTTTTATGTCGTGGGAGAATGCTCGGTTGGTATAGATGACAATGGCAAGGGGAAGGTAATATTGGTGGGGTTTTGCAGAATATTAATTGAGAAGAGAGAAAATGATAAGAAAACAAAAGGGGGAAAGATAATTGAGTGATTTTCAGAATTATCATAACTAATAAATAAAATTGAAATTTATATCAAAATTTGTGTCGAAAAAGTAGTGCCACGAATCCCCCCATATATGTATATAATAAGATAATGAGATGGTGTTTTATTTGATGGTGTTTTATACATGCAGTGTCTTACTGTGACTGTACTTAGTTATATGGGAAAGCTGAGGATTGCCTTCGGAGCTGAAAAAGGCTTCATAGATTCCCACAAATTGAAGGCGTCCATGCAAAATGCCTTTGGAGTAATACTCGAAGCCTCCAAAGAAAACGCCACTTGTTTCAACAATTGAAAAATATGAGGGTGAGCAAATCTTGATCCCCAATGGCCGCGGCAGCTAGAGTTCTTGGTTAGGGTTTTGTTTACCCTCTTGATATTTGAGCTTGTTGTAATTTGAGTAAAATTCCTCATTGACCTTTTTGTTGAAAAATTTGGTTGAATATGCTACTTTTCCTGCAAAACATTGTATGAATGAAAAATTGTAATTTACATTGATAGATTAGATTAAATAAAATCAATGAAATTACAACAAATACTTATCTTTGGGATGTGGAAGTTGGTCTCCATTGATACTTGAGTAGAATAATAGTTTTAGGTTGAAGCGTGTAGTCATTGTTCTTAAGAGTAGATTTTGCCCCTCGAAGACAATGTCTCAATGTAGCAAGGTTGTATATAGCGGCCTACCCTCCAGAATACAACAATGTACACTCACTTACAAAAAAAAAAAATGGCAACAGTCACCATTATTTGGTGACATTTGCTGGGGTGACTAAAGTCTTTAGTCACCATGTCACCAAATAATGCTGACTGTTGCCATTTTTTTTTAGTAGTGACTCGCAATACTTAAATCGGATGAACAAGTCAAATCTCTTTCCTTTGACAAAAGAAAACAAATTGGAACACAAACTCAAGAATGTGGAGGAGAAACTAATGAAGAAAGGTGCCAATGTTGCTCCAACGTTTTTCTCATACTCCAAAATAAGGCTTTTTATAGTTGGTAGCTTCTCAAAGGCATTAAACCAATTGTAATAAAACAAATTAAAAGTTCTACCCATTTTTCAGAAATTAATAGCTATAAAATTCTTGTGGGAGCAAATATTTTCATCTCCAATTATAGCACGCCATGTGGAAAAGAAGAATATCCCTTAAATTAATTAATTGAACCAATTTATTTGGCCAATTAATTAATAGGGATAATATCTTAATTATAGGATATTATCTTTATTTAATAAGATAATACCATTAATTTAGATATTATCCTAATAAGGAGATATAATCATTATCAAATTATGAGATTTGGATCCCAATCAAATCCTTAATGGACTCAATCTCTACAATTTGGGAAAAGAATAAACTCTTTCCTAATAAGAGTTTTATTCTCTACAAAACCTTAGCCTCTGAGACTTCTATAAATAGATGGCTTCATTCATCATTGAAGGTAACTCTAAATCTACTTCTAAACCTAGCTCCGAAACCCTGCAAAAATACCCAAGATCTCTCTCCCCTCTCTCTCCAAGCTGGCAGTAACCCCATTGCCGCCACCCACATTGTTCACCTATCTCCATATTTTCTCCACACGGCTCCAATAACCCAATTCTCACCCTAGAGAAATCTCCGTACCCTTTTTTAGCTATTTTTTCACCTATATTCAATCGAACTAACTTAGGCATCGGAGTGCCTTTAACCATCACCCCCCAGGTGTGGTCTATTTACTCCGGTCTATTTTATAGGAATCGAGAAAGAGAGAGAAAGAAGATCAAAGGGCAAAGGATCTAGAAGCGAATATTCTTCCATGAGATTATTTGCACAAACATTTGGTGCTTTCATTGAGAGCACGAGTTATACTCAATGCGTGCTCACGAGATTCGTTTCTCCTATTTTCCAATCCACCGAAGCCTTCCAAACAACCATGGTTGGAAGCAAGCCCACTAGGAGCAAGACCACCGCGATGGCTCAATCCGTGACGGCCCAAAGCCACTCTTCCCACGATCCCGTGATTGACGTGGTGGCTCCATCACTTCACGCCTCCATGAACCCAAATCAAAAGCTTGTTGCCACACCACAGCCGCCACTCCATGTGGCTGGAACCACCGTGCCACCTACTGGACCCGCAGCAATGGCCCTTGTCGTCGTTGTACTACCTTATGGCCCCACTGCCAGTTCTACCTCGCAAGGCCCCATGGTTGGCATAACCGTGCACCCCTACTGATCCCCTGTCGTTTCCTTGTTGCCACACCACCTAGTGGCTGAGTCTTGCCACCACCACGGCACCGCCGCACACAGCGGAACTTCCTATCACGCTGGACTCACTGCCATCACCGACTTAGGCCCAATCTTGGAGCAACTTCAATCATTCCCTACATTGCCTCTGCACTCGACGTACGCTCCCACGTACACCTCTAATGAAACCCTAACTTGTGTGCAATTGAGCTCCACACAAGTCTCTCCTCCCTCAAAACCTTGGCCTTGGACAACATGGCAGAGAGAGAAGGATGGACAAATGTGCTAGTGGGCAGTTCTATGGGTATCAAGTAGGTCGAGCAGGAGCAAGCAGATAAGAAGAGGGAAAACAACGCGGTCAGTTTGCCCACACGTCACAAGCATCCTCAAGCCACACTCAGAGCAGACGAAGTCTTCCATCTAGATTGAGCTCAAAGACCAACGTACGCCAAAGGCTAGGCCCATAACTTGACATCTGAGCCCGTGGGAAAATGTTCATGAAAGGCTAGACCCTGAGGGAGGTCAACTTGATGACCCTCGCAATGAGGATCACAAAGAAAGACGCTCCACTGCCCACTCCCGAATAACCAATTCCCATCGACAAGCTACAGGGAATCCCTTGCAAGCATAGTTCACCAACACACCACCTAGGCAGGACAATAGAGAAGGTCGACCCTTGCAAGCCAATGAGGAAGTCAATTAGTGTCGCCTAAATCGCGAAGGTCACCAATGTGACTGACTAGCCATGTGTGCGGAAGACGTTGGGAAGCTTATAAATAACTGACTTCGAGAATTAAATGTTGGTGGAAATTTCGAAGATGCTCTATGCATGGAGGTAGAACGAGCAAACTCCTCACCTTTCACCTCTAAAATTGAGTAGGCTGCTCCCCTAAAAATATTCTCAATGCCCTCTTTCACACACTTCAAAGGGGATTCGGATCTCGAAAGCCATCTGAAGCACTTCAAGAGCGTGATAATTCCCTACAAGGCCAAAGACGCCCTAATGTGCAAGGTGTTTGCAATGACCTTGCGAGGAGCGGCCCAAGACTAGTTCCACACCCTACCATCCTAGTCAATTAGCAACTTCAAAGAGCCAGCTTACATCTTCAACAAAGAATACACTTCTTATCGGACGATTAAAAGGAACCTTGACCACCTGTATAAGCAGGAAGATCAGCCAACCAAGCAGGCAAGCCAAAGAAGCAACATGTTTAGTAGCAGAAACAAAGACAAACTCAAGTCGCTCCCACAAGGAGATGTCAAGGCAGAAGAGAACTACACGAAATTCTCCATCCCTATACATCAAATCTTAGCCCAAGTGAAGGATAAACCTTAGGTAAGAAGACCGCCACCCATGAAAGGAGATCTGGACAAAAGGGATACCAGAAAATACTGTGCCTTCCATGGGACACACAGGCACAATACAAATAACTGCTTTGCTTGGAAAACGCACCTTGAAGAACTCATAAGAGAAGGCCACTGCACGAAATTCATTACGAAGCAGGCCATCCAGTAGATTGAGGACCGCAATATCACCAAGGAGCCACCCCAGAAGGTCATAAGGATTAACACAATCCTAGTCGACTCTAAGGAGTCTGGGTTGATCAAGAGAGAAAAGAAGAGGAAGATCAAACAGGCCACTATGATCTCCTAAGTCTCAACTAGCTTTCCACTGGATAAGTTCGAAGCTAGGAAGGTCCAGCAGAAAGCCGCGAGATACTACATGCAAGGCAACATGCTCATTCGCATATCATACTCCGGCCCTCATCTCACCTGCATAAAATACCCTCAAACACTTGAGGTTCTCTACAAAATCCACAACCGCGAATGTGGCAACCATTCTGGGGGGGGCAGGTCACTCGCTTAGAAGGCTCTAAACATAGGTTATTTATGGCCTACCATGCGCCATGACTCCACTGAATATGTCAAAAGATGTGATTGCTGCCAACGGTACAAACCAGTTCCTAACCTACCTGCCAAAATCTGTCATTCGCAAAATAGTAGATGGCCTTTCATGCAATAGGTCATCGACTTAGTAGGCTCCATGCCAAGAAAGAAATGATGATCATCGCCATTGATTACTTTACTAAATGAATCGAGGCCGAAGCTCTATCATCTACTAAAAAAAACTGATGTGGAATGATTTATCTGGAGAAACAGTATCTGCAATTTGGCTGCCCACAATCACTAGTTACTGACAATGACTCAGAATTCATCGGCAAGTAGATCATTGCATTCTTAAAAAAAAATGGCATCATGCAACATCTGTCTACCCCGAGATATTTCAGGGCAACGGCCAAGCCGAAGCATCCAACAAAGTAATACTGGATTATCTAAAGAAGAGATTGGAAGGCGCCGAGGGAAAATGGGTAAATGAGCTCCCTAGAGTACTATGGGCTTATTGCACCACCAAGCGAAGATCAACTGGCGAAACTCCATTTTCCCTCGCCTATGGAACTGAAGTAATCATTCCCTCTCACGTCACTATCCCCTCCATGCCCGAGGACACTGCTTTAACCCGTACAACACCTTTTTTAATTTGCACACGTTCCCCGTGCCACCAATAACACTATACCTTGGTGGAAGACTCATGTACACTTCTTCTTCTAGTTCACCATGTAAGAATACATTTTTTACATCAAATTGCCTCAGGGTCCAATCTAAGTTTACTGTTAAGGACAACAAAACTCTGACAGTATTCATCTTAGCCACAGGTGCAAAAGTATCATGATAATCAACTCCATATATCTGAGTGAACCTTTTAGCTACTAATCTTGCCTTGTACCTCTCCACAGTACCATCTGCATTATATTTATATGTAAACACCCATCTGCATCCTACATGCTTCATTCCCTTTAGTAGATCAATAATGTCCCATGTATTATTTTTTTGCAGCGCCTCCATTTCAATATTCATGGCTTCAGCCCACTTTGGATCATTAAATGCCTCCTCAACACGGGTTCGAATTTCAATACTATCCATTCTGGTCACAAAAGCTTTGCACTCAGGAGATAACCTGTGATCAGACACAATGGGGAATAACATATCTTGCTTTGCCTTCTGGTGAGTAACGATCAGGTGGAACGCCACAGTTCCTTCTAGGCGGTAAAACATAATAATTATCAGCAATATGAATAGAAGCACTTACCTCAGGAATATCCAAGAGAGCTTGATTAGGTACTATTAGAGAAGCTTCATGGGGGGCATCAGTTAAAATAGTAGGTTTAGCTGGTGTAGCAGGTTCAGCCGATTCAGCCAGTTCAACAAGTTCGGTCGGTTCTTCCCTTTGTATCAAACTATCTAATACTACTCCCCCTTGTAAATCTAGCCAATTATGTCCTTCACTACTAGTCTCCCCTTGAAGGACATGCTCGGGTGTATCAGAGAAAAACATTTCATCCTCAATAAAGGTAACATCCATAGAGACATATAGACGTCGGGTTGCAAGATGATAGCATCGGTAATCTTTCTGATGAGGAGAAATACCCAAAAAGACATAGTGGAGAGCACAGGGGTCTAGCTTACTCCTCTGATTCTGATGGAGGTGAACATAGGTGACACAACCAAACAACTTTAGAGATAGAGTCAGCATTGGAGAAGCAGAGATATGATGGGTCAGTACCTGCATAGGAGTTTGGAAATCCAAAACTCGTGAAGGTAGGTGATTCAAGAGATAGACTGCATAGGTAATAGCATCCATCCATAACAACTTTGGAATTGACACACCAAGCGCAGCAGAGCACGGGCAACAACAAGGATTTGCCCATTTTTACATTCAGCAACCCTATTTTGTTATGGTGTTTAAGGGCAAGTAGTCTCATGGAGTACACCCTTAGTGTGGAAAAAATGGGATAACGCCGAATTAACAAATTCTCCACCATTATTAGTTCGAAAAACCTTGATATTGAGCATAAATTGAGTCTGAATCATCTGATAGAAACACTAAAAAATTTAGACCACATCACTTTTATTTTTCATCCCATATAACCATATCATACGAGTGCAATCATCCACAAATAACACAAACCAACGAACTCCCAAGCCTGTAGAGACAGGGGAAGGTCCCCAAACATTAGAATGAACTAAATTTAATGGCATAAGCCGTTTATTACAACTTGGAGGGTAGGATATCGGATGACTCTTAGTTAAAATACAAGTCTGACATTGGAAAGTAGACTCGTTTACACCACTAAATAATACTGGAAACAAATGCCGTAAATATCCAAAGGAGGCATGACCAAATCGGCAATGTAGTAACCAAATCCGGCGATGCTAAGAAGTTTCGGCGCTACCAACACGAAGAACCCGACTAGTTGCCACACCATCCACATAACAAAGCCCCCCTTTTTAGTACCATGACCAAAGGTCTCCTGAATCTAGATATCCTGTAGTAAGACAAAAGACAAATACATCAGTACAACGCAGTTTAACTACTCAGTAACTTGCGACACAGATAATAAATTACTAGACAAAGATGGAACCAATAACACTTTGTCCAATGGTAAAACAGGTGTCGAGAGTATAGAACCAGCCCCCTTGACAGGAGCACCAGCATTATTAGTAGTCAGAACATGATCACGATGAGGCGGAAGAGTAGTAGAGAATAAAGAAGAATTATACGTCATATGGTCAGTAGCTCCTGAATCAATAATCCAACCTGTAGGTGGAGGTGTTGGAGTGCTTAAGATCGTGTTCAAGGTTGGAGGAGGCGTAGTAGTAAGGTGGTTGTGCCTAGTGGTGGTGTCAACTATAGAAGTGGGGCAACAGCCACATGAGCTTTGTCGTTCAATTGTTCCTTCTTTAAACGACTCCGCTCCTTCTCCCAGTCTGGTACCCCATGTAATGTCCAGCAGGTGTCGATAGTATGTCTTTTTTCACCGCAGTGATCACACTTCAGTTTGTCTTTTTCTGCAGAAGTCAGGCGACTAGGCGGAACAGCAGAAGAGCCAGACCCTATAGGCCGAGAAACCAAAGCAGTGTTTTTGGAAGCAAACACAACAGCAGGTTCCCCAATCTTGGTGCCAGATAAAAGCATAGTAATCTGGCATTGAGCCTCTCGACGGACCATAAAAAATACATTTTCTATACTTGGAACTTTATCATTCTGTAGAATATCACTACATACCTTGTCATAAGTATCGTCAAAGGAATCAGTATCGCCAGTGAGGTAACCCAATTTGCCTTGTGTAGTAGGATGGAGTTCGATCATCGAAGCCCATATCTCATAGTTGGATCCATTCAATTTGAATCTCATAGGTAGATTGGTAGATGATTCGGTATGAACCGTCACAATAGGAGTAGAAGAAGAAGATTAAGTGACATCTGACATGGTGATAGATGTAAGACGGCACAGGCTTACGTATATAGGTTAGGTGCAGCAGAAATAGGTTTTTTTTTCAGGATTAGGGTTTTGATATTGTAGAGATGGATCGAAACCTGCTCTGATACCAACTCAAAATAATTAGGGTTTAAACTGATATGTTTATACTTCTCTCAAGGAGGAATATATATACTACAGATAGAGTGGGTACAAATATGAAATATGTACAAAATCTCCTAATTCTACTCAAATTAGATAATTACAATAAAATATAAATTCTATTCCTAACACTACTACAAAAAGTGAAAAGACGACCAGAAAAAGACGACGATAGAAGAAAAAACCGTCGTTGTGTTTAAAAAGACGACAGTAACAAAAAATCGTCGTGGATAAGTGACTTAAACAACTAAAAAATGGAGGTACTGTTGAATATTTTTTTATAACGACGCACACAAATAAAAAAGTGTCGTCTTATTAAAAAGGTTTTCTTCAGAGTTAAAATCTGACCAAAAAACAACGACAGTAGGTATGACAAGCGTCATCTTTTAAAAATCAAGTGTCCTTTTTTTGGTAAAGATGACGGTTTTTTTTAAAAAGGGTTGTCTATTATATGTAAAGATGACGGTTTTTTTTTTTAAAAGGGTCGTCTATTATGAAGTAAAGATGACAGTTTTTTTTAAAAAAGGGTCGTCTATTATATGTAAAGATGACGGTTTTTTTTTTAAAAAAGGTCGTCTATTATGAAGTAAAGATGACGGTTTTTTTATAAAAAGGGTCATCTATTATATGTAAAGATGACGGTTTTTTTTTTTTTTTTTTAAAGGGTAGTCTATTGTGAAGTAAAGATGACCGTTTTTTAGGTCCAAAGGGTTGTCTATTATATGTAAAGATGACGGTTGTTTTTTAAAAAGGGTCATCTATTATGAAGTAAAGATGACGGTTTTTTTAAAAAAAGGGTCGTCTATTATATGTAAAGATGATGGTTTTTTTTATTGTTTTAAAAAGAGTCATCTATTATATGTAAAGATGATGGTTTTTTTATTGTTTTAAAAAGAGTCGTCTATTATGAAATAAAGATGCCAGTTTTTTTTTTTAAAAAGGGTCGTCTATTGTGAAGTAAAGATGACGGTTTCTTTGGTCCAAAGGGTCGTCTATTATATGTAAAGATGACGGTTGTTTTTTAAAAAGGGTCATCTATTATGAAGTAAAGATGACGGTTTTTTTTTTAAAAGGGTCGTCTATTATATGTAAAGATGATGGTTTTTTTTATTGTTTTAAAAAGAGTCGTCTATTATGAAATAAAGATGACAGTTTTTTTTTTAAAAAAAGAGTCATCTATTGTGAAGTAAAGATGACGGTTTTTTTTAAAAAAAGGGTCGTCTATTATATGTAAAGATGACGGTTTTTATAAAAAAACTGTCGTCTATTATATGTAAAGACGACGGTTTTTTTTTTTCAAAAGGGTTGTCTATTATATGCAAAGAAGACAGTTTTTTAAAAAAAAAGGTCGTCTTTTAAAACACGCTAAAAAATGGCCACTTAAGTGAATTCGTGCTCGACAAATTTTCAAATTTTCACCCGTCTTTGAAAACCTTATCTCTCATTAACAAGCGTCATCTTTTAAAACTCTCTAAAAAAAGGCTACTTAAGTGAATTCGCGCTCGACAAATTTTCAGATTTTCCCTCATCTCTGAAAACCTTATCTCTCCCTCCTTGAAACCCTCCTGCACTCTCTAAAACACCCTCATGAAACTCTCTACAAAATCATCAAAAAATTGATATCAATGAAGGAGTTGAGAGATTGAGGTCTTCGCAGATCCATAAGATGTAGAGGGAGGTTCTGTATTTGAGAATCAAAGCTGGTTGAAAGGTTTGATTTGAAAGTCACCTAATCTCTCAATACCCTTCTATATCTGCTAGTGAATTCTGGATTAGTCTCTTTGCGTTTCTAGTATGTTCTTTGTCTCCCTGATTTCAGATTTTCTATCTCTCTTGATTTGTCTGGTTTGTTTACATATATATTTTTTTAATATTTCTAGTTTCTTTTTAGATTTTCTGATTTGGTTATCAGGAGATGAGGAGGAAGCTTGCAAATTTATAACTTTTTCTTTTGCAGGTTTTCTATGTGAGTCATACGTTTTTTTGTTGTTGAAAATTTGTTACCTTCTCTTTTCACCATCATTTTATTCATATATTTTTCCTTTTGCAGGTTCTCGATGATCTTTTTTATGCTCATTTTACAAGTTTTCTATGGAAATATGGTTCAATGGTAAAATTTCTCTTCCACCTAATTTTTTATGTTTATAATCTTAGCTTTTTTTCTCTCTTTGTCATTTTGATTTATTTACAGGGATGATGGAGGAGACTGCAGTTGTGCATCATTTGTATGTTTGGATGAGGAAGGCTTGGATTAGGAGAACGTAGGTGTTGTAGAATAAAGATTGGTTAACTATGTAATAACTATTGAATCTTCAAGTTTTATGAAAAAAAAACTATTTTTGAGTGTATATATTCATTAATAAAGCATTATGGTTGGTTTTTTAGTTAAAATCGTTGTATAGCATCATAGGAAATCAAAAAGAACTAAAATGTAGCAGTTTGGGAACTTATTAGACGACGGTTTTTATAATAAATCATGGTCTTTACAGATAATTAACGACGGTTTTTATAAAAAAAGGTCGTCTATTATAGGTAAAGATGACGGTTTTTTTTTTTTAAAGGGTCGTATATTATATGTAAAGATGACGGTTTTTTTTAAAAATGGTCATCTATTATATGTAAAGATGAGGGTTTTTTTAAAAAAAGGGTCGTCTATTGTGAAGTAAAGATGATGGTTTTTTTTATAAAAAGTGTCATTTATTGTATGTAAAGATGACGGTTTTTTATAAAACAACCGTCATCTTTACAAACAATCCACGACGGTTTTCATAAAAAACCATCATCTTTACATACAATACACGACGGTTTTATTAAAAACCGTCGCCTTTCCTCCTATAATTAACGATCTTTACCTCTAAACAATGACGATTTTCTTTAAAAACCGTCATCTTTACAGATAAACAACGACGATGAAAAGCCGTTGTAGTTTGACACCCAAATAGATGGCAATCGATTTAACGAAGATTTTCAAAGCATTACAACGACGGTGGATCCCCGTCTTCTATTTCGTTTTTTGTAGTAGTGTAATAGGAACTAGTTCTATTCCTAACAGGAACGTTGACTCACGCCAACAAAAGACACCACTCAAGACAAGGTCCACATGCCACAGAAGACAACCACCACGTTATATATGCTCATGTCATATGTGTTACAGCGCAAACCATTATAATAAGATTAAATAATAATTGGAATATAGTTCCAGAAAATAAATAATACCCAATTGAAACCCAACATTCTCATTTCCGCAAGACACATTCTATATAAATTGGCCAACATTGTGGGATATTATTAGGCGTTAGCTAGAACAACAAATTAATTTGTATTTTGTAGTTAAAGAAATAGCTAAGAAATAAAAATGGCAACTTTGGCTTCTAGGTTTGAATCTTTTTTTTTTGGTGGTGAAATAAGGGAAACCCCTAGAAAACAACTAAACCCCGCACATGAGTCGAGGCCTAGCAAGACCAAGTAAATCATCCATCAACAGAGAGCTAACCCAGATAGGGGCCTCATCAAAGAAGCAAATTCCCAAGTCCAGATTATAACTCCAGTTTGCCAAACAATCCGCAACACAATTCTTTTCCCTGTAAATGTGGACAAGGTGACAATTTCCAATTTGTCTCATGAGATCACAACAACTATGCACCAAAGCAGCAAGAGGGTGGCATGGCAATGAATTGATTTGTTGAACAAGTGAGACAGCAACAGTAGCACCCATTTCAATAGCAAGGTTAGTGATACCTTTCTCAACAGCAAGCTTTAGACCAAAATATAGGCCCCAAACCTCAGCCTCTAGGTTTCAATCTTTGGCCTTGGCAATGTTGGTTATTTCTGGCTTAATGTTGATGTCCAGCAACAATGTGATGGCACAAAGTTGCAAAGACACTAGAGTTGGTAGATCTGGCATCCAAATGCGCAGAATATGTTAGGAAATTGGAGCCGGTGGTTGATCCATCACCGGCATGCTACTCCGTGGTGAAGAAAGTGAATGTGACATGCGTGTGCAAGCTTGTGTCGAAGGAGATAGAAGATCTGATTGACATGGGGAAGGTGGGCTTTGTGGCTCGCTCCTGTGACAAGAAAGTAGCACTAGGAACCAAATGTGGAAGTGAGTTCACCCTTATTTTTTAAAATATTTGTTGTGTCCATTAATTTATACTTCTACAAAGACTTAATAATGTTTATTTTAATGTATTTTGGCCAGGCTAACTTTATATCGTTCCCAAAGCTTGAAGACTAGAGAGCCTATGCATGAGAGTAGGCCTCATCATTTGGCCCGTAGGCTCATGGGCCTACGGGGCCCGCTTGGCCCATTGAAAAAAAGTCCAGCCTATTTAAAAAGAGGCCGGCCTGGCCCGTTATGGGCTTTGAGAGGGCCCGGCCCGCTTGGGCTTGGGCTAGGCTTGGGCTTGGGTGTTTGAAGCCCGGCCCGGCCCGATTAAGCCCATGAAAGCCTTCCCCGGCCCGCTCATAAAAGCCTGGCCCGTTAGGCCTGCATACATATATAATTATGTATAAATAAGGGTTTAGGATTAGGATTACATCACTTGAATGACAAATCCCCCTCTTTCATCTTTGTGTGTGTGTGTTACATGTTTAAAAAATTGTGTTTCTATTGAATTCTACTCATTCCTAATTTATAATTTGATGATTAGCACATTAATTTGTGTCATTTATTGATACAACAATTATATAAGACGAACAACATATCATATCACCAAACATAATCATACCACCAAATATAATCATACTTTTTTTTAACACATCACCAAACATTTGCATATTTATTCATACCACCCTTATAAAAATAAATAAATTTTTTTTACACTTATTATTTTTTAGGCCCATTTTAGCCCGGCACGTTGGGCTTAGCCGGGCCCGGCCCGATGGGCTTTCTCAAGCCCGGCCCATGATATAGGCTTGTGCTTTGAATTTTCTAAAAAAACCCGGTTCGGCCCGGCCTGATATTTTCTGTCTCCCCTTTAAAGACCGGCCCTACATGAGAGAGGCCTGCTGTTGGTTAGTGCAACTTGTCTATTACTAATAGCTAGATTTTCCATAGTGCAAACTACCTCAATGCTTCAGCCTGCCTCCCAAAAAAACAAAAAAAAAAACAAAAAAAAAACAGAGACTTTTAGAAATGGGTTTTCGCCATTTTCATTTAGTATAAAAAAAGTTTTAGTGGAAATTCTCTTTCTTTTTTCCTTTTAGTAAGAATAAATTGTTGACGAGAAATTGAGCAACCAAGTATAATATAGTAGATTTTACGGTATGTATATATATAGGTGACTACTGACTTGTAATATATATATATATATATAGGTGAAACAAAACTTATAAGTACACACATAAAAAATGTATGTATGTTGTAACACCTCATCTCAAAAATCACTGTTCAATTGATTATTTATTGTGAAATTACATTTTTGCCCTTGGGTGTAGGGGCACTTTTTGTTTGGAAAAGGAATTTCGGGAATCGAGTAGCACCATTGCGTATAGCTCGACAAATACGAGTTCGTAGACAGGCGGCATGTTCAATTCAGAGTTAAAATGAAGAAATTATGATTTACGAAAGTGTAGTGGAACAACCGTAATTTTTGTTAAGTTAGATTTTATAAAGTTGGAACATCTCTCTCTCTCTCCTATCTTAGGCAACCCTCTCCTCCTTTGTGAAACAGACCAGCCTGTTTGGTCGGCGTTTTCTCCTCTGTCCGGCTACGGCCAGCCGGCATCGCCATGACCCACAAAATGTTCATCTCTTCCTCCTCTACACATCCATGCCCATTTCCACCTTCGAAACTCCAAGTTTGGTCACGATTTTGGACTGGAACCGAGCGAAACCCTCGTTTCGTTGCCAGTGGTGTTCATGCGATTTTCGGCGATTCCAACAGCTGTTTCCGTCGAGTAAGGTTTGAAAATTCATCCCCTCATCATGCTCTACCTTTTTATGTAGTTAGCTTGGGTTAAGTTGGGACTTTTGGAGATTGATTTAAGTACCCATTTTTAGCCGACGGTTTCATCTTCATTCCAGCTAGTTGTAGTTAGTTTTTGCCTATGATCCAAGAACAAAAGTTGATCCTCTAGTTAGTCTGAATCTGTTGGCATAGGTATTGCCTAGTGGTTTGGAGATTTTCCGTATCAAGAAACCCACCACTGCCGCAGCGGGTGGCGGCTCGTGGACCACTGTGGAGGTCCACTGAGTTCTAAATTGTTCCCCATGTCATCCTGAGCATGACGGTACGTATGCTTAGATTTGGATTTGGTTATCGTTTGACAATCGAACGGATATTGCACCTATTATGTGATATTCGAGTTTGATAGGTTTAGATAGTTCGATCGGTCCCCATTTCAAATATGTTGTTCTATGTACCTCTAGGATCGTGTAGGAACTTGTTGATCAAGAATCGGAGTCCCAAATACTCCGAGTTAATGATTCTAAGTTTAGGCGAAGGGATTGCTGTCCGATTGTGTGATTGGCTTAGATCCGACCACTTGATCGAGATCAAACTTTTGAGAATTGTTTAGTAAACCTTGTTGGACCTACAGAAAATTTCGGAGTGGAAATTAGAAGTTCTAGGCCCCACAGGCCTAATTGACCTAGATGGTGGGCCTCGTTGGCCTGATTAATATTCTTTCGGTTGGGAGGTGTTTGTGGTTTGGTTGTTTGTTTTTAAAATTGTATTTTTCTTTTGAGAGTTTTATTAACTAGTTATGAATTGTTCTTTTATCTCTTTTACTTTCTGAGCATGATATATCTATGTTTATTTTTATATATGTGTTAAATTGGATTAATAATTGGATTGTGTTGCCTTTGGAAATACTGGTTGCCTTCGGACATATTGATGTCTTTGGACATCTTCGTTGCCTTCGAAAATACTAGTTGCCTTTGGAAATATTGATGTCTTCGAACATCCTTGATGCCTTCGGAAATATTGATGTCTACAGACATACAGTTGCCTTCGGAATGTCTTCGGACATACGGTTTCCTTTGGATTGTCTTTGGACATATGGTTGTTTTCGGATTTGTCTACGTGCATATGACAATGTGCCCATGAGTTACGGGGAAGCCTGAACCGTGTAGTGCGAGGAATGCAGTCTCAGGCTGACCATGTGTCCCCTAAGTTCTGCAAGAAATGTGGTCTCAAGCTGACTATGTGTCCCCTGAGTTACGCAAGAAATGTGATCTTAGGTTGACCATGTGTCCCTTGAGTTTTGCGAGGAATGCGGTCTCAAGTTGACTATGTGTCCCCTGCGTTCTGCGAGGAATGCGATCTTAGGCTGACTATGTGTCCCCTGAGTTCTGCGAGGAATGTGGTCTCAAGCTGACCATGTGTTCCCTGAGTTTTGCTAGGAATGTGGTCTCAAGCTGACCATGTGTCCTCTGAGTTCTGCGAGGATTGCGTCTCGAGTAAACCTCATGTCCCCCAAGTTCTGCGAGGATGTATCACACATGTGGCCACATGTGTGGTACGAGGGGAATTGACGGTATATTATCGGAATTGATGGATTATGTTTAAGGTGCATCTATATGGAGAATAGTGCAGTGCCAACGTGTGGTACAGTTTACAGGATACTCTTCACCGCCCTGCTCATATTATCTGCACAGGATTTGGCCTGGATCCTTAGCTTCATGCCCGACTTGTGTACACAGATGGTTACCCTGTTGCCTTCGGATTTGATAGTGTTCCCATATACCCCTTGGTGGGTCATTACAGGATATGTGCTACGCGAATGATTGCAGGTATGACTTTCTGGTAAAATGTTTGGTTATGTAAGTATTTGGATGTATAATGATATACTAATTGAACTGTTAAGTACATAATTTCATGACATGATATTCAATTATATAACTTGTTGAAATCAAGGTAAAGAGTGATTCTAGGATTTCATCGTTTGTTTGATTTTTATTATTATCTGTACTATCTTAATTGAGAATCATGATAAAAAAGAACTACACGTGGCTTGATCCCTTAGTAAGGCCACGTAGGCAACCTAGTCTAACCTAGGTGCAAGTGCAAGTTTAAGATTGGTTTGTTATGTTCAATTTTGTTAAGTTGAATCTGTTGAACGCTTGGGAAATTATTTGAGTTTGCTGTGCAGGTAAATTTCTGGGTTTCGAGCCTTTTTCAAGGAAGACTTTGTTGGTTTTCCGGTAGAAGTCAAACCCTAAAGCAGTTTTTGGATTAGGGCAAGAAGGGTATTTTGATCTTTCATGCCCGACACCTACCAAGTGTTGGACACGTACGGGGTTCGACACGGATTCTAAAATGGAATTTGAATCGGGTCCTCTCATATGTACGATACTTACAGCTTGTTACATTGACTTTAGTGGAGAGAGCCTGGTATCCTTGCCTGCTGAAAGTTGTCATAAGGTTGATGTTGATGAATCATTCAATTTGCAGCAACATAGTGTTGGCCTGAGGGGGATGCATGCGTTTTCTTATCCTCAGTGTCAGTGATTGTAACTTGAATTGAGTTTATATTAATGAAATATCATTTTCTCTTCTAATAAAAACCAATTCCCTATAGATGTAGTCTCAACACCTACACATGTAAATTAGCCTGTTGTTGAACCAATTACAAGATTAATGCGAGAATTAAGCAGAAAATATTTATAAAAAAAATTTAGAAAAAAGATTGAATGTGTTTATTGACCAACTCAACATTTTTGAAGGATGTAGTAATAATTGATTATGTGTTAAACACTTGTTAGTACAAATAACTATATTTATTGGTATCGTGAATAAACAAGTTGAAGTACCTTTTTTGTGCGGAATTTACACCCAATTGAATATATAGTAGATTATGTGATTTTGATTTAAGAGAAAGATTTCCACAAAACGGGAATATCACTATTTTGCTATCTCCGACCAATTATGTTATGACACACATAATAACACTTGTATGTGACAGAGCATTATTGACCAAAATAGCATTGCAACTAAGTTTTTCTCCTAATTTAAAGATAATTATTTCATATGACTTGTTCTTTTCTGGCTGCTCTAGTGTAATCTCTCCGTCCAATTGATGACCTTCAACCTACCTACACTGCACTGCCGTTCAATGTGGGATCAACTGTCATCTTTTTTATAGTCAACCCTGCTCCAGGGACCTACCTAATTCACCTACGTCATTTAATAAAGGGAGGTTAGACGGCCAATAGAAATAGGCTTGTGGAAATTCGGTTCTTCTATTTAGTACAAAAAGCCTTCACATTGAAGTTGGATCACTAAAACTGCGCTAAACGGAGGTTTAGGCGGCCAATAGCAATAGGCTTCTATATAAATGTTAAAATATACAATTTTAGTCAATGACTATTTCAACTTGTGCAATTTAATCTTCATAAGGTTCTGAATTCAAAAACGAAAGAAAAAGAAAAACTTTGGCATTGCACTTGCCTCTCTCGCATTTATGCGTCACACATGTTGTGCAATTATCCTTTATCAGGATTCATGTCGTTTTCTCTCACATTTACCCATCACATATTGTGTGATGATGATTTTTCACTGTCGTTGTTTATTTGTAAAGACAATGGTTTTTAGTAAAACTGTCGTTCTATGTAAAGACGATGGTTTGTTTAAAAAACCGTCATTATTTATGAGTAAAGATGACAGTTTTTAACAAAAACCGTCGTTATTTACGAGTAAAAACATGGTATTTTGTTAAAATCGTCGTCATTTATAAGTAAAAACGTCGGTATTTTGTCAAAACAGTCTTCATTTATGGTAAAGACGATGATTGTTTGAAAGAACCGTCGTCTATTATGTCTAAAGATGATGGTGTGATAAGAATTGTTGTCCATTAACTCTAAAGATGATGGTGTATTATCTATAAAACTGACGTGATTTTTCATTTTAGGTTTTTTTTTTTCCCAATGGTTCTGTAGAATAGGGGTGAACACGGGTTGATCGGGTCAAGTATAGGCCCAAACCGATTACCGAACCGGGTCATGTCGGCAGGCCCAATGGGCAAACCGTACACCTCATTTTTAGGCCCAATTTCGAATGAATTCGAAACCCAAATAAGTTGGGTTGGGTTGGGTCGGTGAAGGTTTCTACCGAGGCCCAAAAAGAGCAACAACTGAAGGTGGTTTTTTAAAAAAAAATTTCCATGCCCATTTTTTTTGGGGTCAAATTTCCAGGCCCATTTTTTTTGGGGTCAAATTTCCAGGCCCATTCAAGTTTAGGACTCTTGTATATTTTTCCAGTTTCTGTACTTCTGCATAATTTTAGCACATATGATTCAAATGCAAATAAAAACCTGAAAATCATCGTCCATCACCTGTCCAAATTCACAGAAATATATATTACAAATCAAGCAAATTGTGAGAGTAATCTCAATCACAATTTGCATACTTGCAAAGTTAAAAACGTAAGAAAATCATCATCCATCACACATGTCCAAATTCACAGAAATTATTACAAACCATAACAGAAAATCAAATCAAAACAAGTAAATTTCCATTACATATAGAAATAAAATTCCATGAGTTTCATACTCCTCAAATCAAATTAGCACATCTGCATAAAGAAAAAAAATAGTTAATAAATATATGAATTAATAAGACATAAAGAAACTATAAATTTTGATTAATGTAGAGAAGAAAGAAACTTTTTTCCACTTTTTCCAAAGCTTGATAGAAATCTAACTCATCCAATGCGGGTTCTTTGTAGTAGCTGAACTCCTTTGCCCTTAACAAATCACTACAACAAATCAATGCCTCCACGGTTTTTGGAGTTAACAAACTCCTAAAAGGATCTACAACTCTCTTTCCCGTGCTAAAAGAACATTCCGAAGCCACGGTTGATGATTGGACAACAAATACATCTTTTGCAATATTGGAAAGTATTCCATCTTGTATCGAGGATCTAGAATAACCGCCACAAAGAATAACTTGTTGATGTTATTAACATTCCCCCAATATTTATCAAACTTTATCTTCATCATTGTTGCTATTTTGCACATAACAACATCATCAACATTCATCGTAGCATCTATCTCCTCCAAAAAAGAACATATCTCATGGATTGGGGCATTAGAAGACACGGTTTTAGAGGCACTAAATCTCAAAGTACCATCTTAGAACTTCTTCAAAAATTTGACAAATACCTTTGTATTTTCCCAATCCAACAATGTTGGACGCCTCACTCTTTTCTTCTTTTCCTTACCATGAACTTCATACTCCTCAAAGTACCCCAAAAAGTTTGTGTCATCCTCCTCCATCCTCTCAAAACCCTTTTGGAGCTTCAAAGTGTTAGATTTCTTTATTGCGTAATCTAGATATTTTACACAAATATGTAATACGTACAAAGACATGAAGACATACCTGGAGCCACCTTCCTTAAGTATACAGCACTCATCCAATCCGTAGTAGCAGCAACCCTAGCAAGAACATGAATGGCTCAAGACTTCTGCTCTTTCTCAGAATCTGTTTCAGCTATCTCTTTATGATGAGAATAGGTTTAGAGAACATGTCTGATGAGAGCAGGGCCTTAAGCTTATATAGGGCTAGGTCAAGTCGTCTCTACTTATCACCGAGGGCCGACTTGACTAATCTTTCAAGCCCACTTAATCGGTTTATGCAAAAATGGAAATAAATAGGACCCCTTAATAGGCCTCAAAACCCTTCCTTATTTCACAAGATTTTGGGCCTCAAGGTACAACTTAATTTAAACCCTTATCAAACCTTATATAACTTAGTATCTAGTGCACCGATCTAAATAGGAAAACATAACATTCTCCCACTAGATCAAGGACTAGAACACTAAGCTTCTGTATTCCGAAAGGTTTGATAATCATTATTGGCCATGAGTTTAAAATAGTTAAGTCCTTCCCCTCAAGCTACTGTGAAAAGTGATTAGACAAAATGAACTATAGACAAGCATTGCTCTCTTTATTAAAAGCAGGCTATCTATAATCACATAATGCAATCTCAAAACACATGAAGCACCTCCAACGTGAACCTTAATATGTACTGATCTTTAATGTGAATCTTTATGCAATTTCAGTACTAGTATCTCAAAAGAGACCATAAACTCACATGCATAAACAAAATTGCGTAATAAGTTTAAAACAGCTAAATAGTCAAAAGGGTAGAGTTTAATAAATAAAACTGTCAACCAAAATAACAACCATAAATGCAAATCCCTCAATGCAGAAAAAACAGGAAAAAATAAACAAACTAGTAAAATATCATAATGAGAACAAGACTCCCACTAGATTGTAGCATCAAAACTAAGAAATAATCTCATGCTCTCAACATGTCTCAGAAAAGCTTCTGAAGGCAAAAACTTTGTGAATGGATCTGCAATCATATCTTGAGTTCTGATATGATCGAACCTGACTAGTTTGTCCGCCACCTTCTCCCTCACTATTAAATATTTTCTGTCAATATGTTGAAGTCCAGACGACATCCTGTTGTTCATGCAGGGAAAAACAGCCACAGTGTTGTCATTGTATATTTGTATTGGTCTAGAGATCGAGTCCACCACCTTAATGTCTTTAATAAAATTCCTTAGCCATACTGCATGAGAAGTGGCTTCATAGCAAGCTATGTATTCTGAAAACATGGTTGAACTCGAAACACCAGTTTGTTTAGCACTCTTCCAAGCAACAGCTGCTCCTGCCATCTTGAAAAGAAAACCTGAAGTAGAGATTTAATCATCCTCTGCTTTTCCAAGATTTGCATCAGCATAACCAACAAGCTCTAAATTCTCTGTGTGTCTGTAAATCAACATATAAGCCTTTGTTCTCTGTAGGTACCTCAAAATCTTCTTCCCAGCTATCCAATGTTGCATTCCTGGATTTGACTGAAATCTCCCCGTCTTGCTAATGCACAAGGCTAGGTCTGGCCTTGTACACACTTGTGCATACATAATGCTTCCAACTAGAGAAGCGTATGGCTTGTTCCTCATCTCATCTTCTTCTTCTTTATTCTTGGGGCAATGCTCCTTCTTTAAATCTCCTTTAGCTAACGGAACTTTCTGTCCAGAACACATACTCATGTCAAAACACTTGAGTATCCTCTCAATGTATGTCTTCTGTGATAAGCCTAGAAGGCCTCGGGCTCGGTCTCTCTGAATTTCAACGCCCAACACAAAAGCAGCTTCTCTCAAATCTCAAAATTGTTTGAAAGTAGTTCCTTAGTGTCCTTCAGTAAATTGTGGTCATTTGTAGCCAAAAGTATGTCGTCGACATACAATACCAAGAAAATAAATCGGCTCCCACACTTCTTCAGATAAATGTACTGGTCAGCTATGTTCTCTTCAAAACCATAAGATGAAACAATTTGGTGAAATTTGAAATACCACCTCTTGCTTGCTTGCTTTAGTCCATAAATTGCCTTACCAAGTATGCAAACCATATGCTCTTTTCCCTCCTTTGCAAACTCTTCAGGTTGCCTCATAAATTTTTTTTCTTCAAGTTCACCATTGAGGAAAGTAGTTTTGACATCCATTTGATGCAAAGATAGGTCATAATGCACCACCAAAACCATAATGATGCGGAAAGAATCTTTGGTGGAAACTGGAGAAAATGTCTCAGTGTAGTCAATTTCCTCCCCTTGGGTAAATCTTCTGCTACCAATCTAGCCTTAAATCTTTTGATTCTTCCATTCTTAAGAGAAGAAGCTTGATCCTAAAATGATTAGCTGCAATTTTATAGGTTATCTCGCAAGGTCAAAGGGTTTTAGATTTTATTGTCCAAATTATGGTACCCGAATTGTTGAGACTGGTTGTGCAAAGTTTATAGAGCATGAGGAGAATGCCACTAGGAATGAAGATTATTTTTGAAGAAGAAGGTGATGTAGCTGTGATTGAGAATGCTGAACCATATATTACACCTTTGATTCCTTTAAGTGAAACTGTTTTGGAAAATCCTCAATTTGAAGAACCTATTTAACCACAAGAACAAGTTGTCGAGAATCCTGAGTTAGGTAATCCACAAGAATAGTACAATCGAGAAGATCTGACAGACCAAGAAGATCCACAACAAATTTAGATTACGTGTACTTACAAGAAGCAGATTTTGACATTGGAGGTGATGTTGATCCAACAAAGAGCTAGAATTTGGTAAGCACGAAATGGGTATTTAAAACAAAGAAGGATAAAGATGGAAGAATCGAAAGATTTAAGGCTATATAGGTAGCAAAAGGATTTACCCAAAGGGAGGGAATTACCTACACTGAGACGTTTTCTCCAGTTTTCTCAAGTAACCACTATCTCCCTATTAGTGGTGGTATCGAAAATCTCAACAGGTGATTCAAGTTGGGGCGTAGGTTTCACAGACACTAGGAGATTCTTGTATCGAAATAGCTTATTGATGTTTCGTCATCTCCCATAAGCGCATACAACAAGAGTTACAGCAATCCTGAGACTTCTGAGATTGTCCTTTGCAGCCATGTATATCCTTATGGGTGCTCCATAAAGTCGACGACGTCGCTGCGCCTTAATCCTTTTCGCTCCAACTCATCTTCGTGCCGCTTCTTAATTAACTCTACTATATTCTTTACTAGAATACCATTCGTGACAAGTTGACACAAGTGACACCTATTAAAAGCCAAATGCTTCTCCTTTTCCCCAAACTTTTGGAGTCGTTCTATAGGACATGACAACCTCATATTTATATATATTTTACATCAAATTCACTTGCCTTTTCTTAGTTAGTTCCTTATATCTTTGAGCTATTTACTTTATTTTTGTGTTTTGTAGGATCTGTCAAGCAAAGAAAAGAAAAATAGCATAACTGGGATTTTTAAATAACAAATTCGTCAAAACTGCCTGTGCAGATCAGCTGATTTTGGAAGCAAGTTGCGAACAGCTCAGAATGAATTAGAGAACGTGCCTTATATGCTTGGAAAGCTACAGATGTCTATTTTTTGGAGCAACTCGTAGATTGTTCATATCATTTTTCTAGAAGAATTTATGGCCGTTTTAACACTGAAAGGTCCACAAGAGGCTGAGCAGTTTGTAACTGCAAGGAAAGCAATAAACCCAATGAATTTGGCAGCCAAAACGGATGCAGCCAAGAACAAGCCAACGGAAACCTACTCACATATCTGAGGAAATGGAATTAAAGATGAGGATTAGGTGGGAGTAATGGGCATAAAGGCCGCCCAAAGAGTTACAATTGTTTTTACCATTTTTTCTCACTTATTGTCATCAATAAATTGCTATTTAGAGGGGGGAATATGGGGAGAAACCAGAAGGCAGTTTTTGGAGTGAGAAGGCAGCAACGTTGGGCAAGATAGGAGGAAGGAGAAAATCTTGGCATTCTCTTCTTTCGGTTTTACCTTCTCAAACTCATGTCTTTCTTTTGGTTTTATTTAAGAATAATGTGTAACTAAATTTTTAGTAGTTAGGGGCTATTTTGAAGCCCCTGATATGATTGCAAATGTGTTATGACATTTCATTTCAATTTCTGTTATGAAAGGATGAAAATCGCTTCACTACTTGTCTCATTGATGAATTCTTTATGTGTTTTCTACGGATGCATACTTAGTAAGCACATTTAGGATTCTAATGCTATGAATATGCGTGTGCCTGCCCTTGGCGAATGAGGACCTACATATGTTCTAGAGTGGTACTTGTTAATTGCGATTAACATGTGAATCAATTTCTAGGATAAGTAAGACAACGCCAGTACTTACGATGCCTTGTGATGACTCAAACTCTTTTCGTTCTTAATGATTTCTACTTATTAAATCTATGAACACGCCAATCTAGATTGCATGTTAGGGACTAAGTTAAGTTGAAAACGACATTCTCTTAACATACTACTTAAGAAAGAGTAATAGGTTGAGTTCTAACATTGAGCCAACTTGAGCATCTTCATCAGGAAATAAAAGGAATTTGAATGAAACATAACATGTGCATGATTATTTGGTGGTGGATAGAACTTCCCCTAACTCATTTTCTTAATTGTGAAATACAATCTGTTTTTATAATTCATAATCCATTTCTGTCCTGCTGTTGTCCGATTTAATTTATATAGCAAATCAACTCTAAAAATCCCAAAAATTTGTGTGCGTGTAGCTCTGCGTGTCTAGTATCTGCATATAAATTTTCATAGACTTTAGATAGGTGTAAGTAGGTTTAATAATTATTCTTCGGTGGCTGGTCAGTAAGGACAGCAGCCCAGTCTTTGTGACATTTTAAGTAGTTAGATAAAAACAATAGATATTTATAAATAAACCCAATCCTAGACATGTATTTATAAAAAAACCCAATTACTATTTAAACATAGAAACACACCCAAAATCAACCCCACAATCAATAATTGTATATATTTTGGGTGTGTTTATAAATGGGTTTTGAGTGTGTGTAATGATGGGTTTTGGGTGTGTTTATAAAGTGTTTTGGGTGTTGGGTTTTTTTATAATTTCAGCCCCCATTTTGGGTGTTTTAGTGAAACTCCCTAAAAACAATCTTCTGCGGGAAAGACCCTTATTTTCATATGCTACAACTGACAAATCTTAGTGTTAATAAGGAAAATCAATAGGATATTTGTGTGCTACTTTGTGGTGTGTTTTTAATCCTATCAGGACACATAACCGAAACAAAAACATGAGTGAAATCATAATTGATCTCATTCATTCCGAGAATATCCTTAAATCAAACTTCCATCCTTTTGAAGTTTGACTAGTGAGTGTTTCAATTTGAGAGAAATTGATTGAGGGAGTGTTCATAATTGTAAGGATTTGCAAACGAAAGCATATTACATATTACTTTCTTAGAAACCAATTCTCAATTTGTTAAGAGAAAACAATTTAACTTCATTCACAAAACTAACAAATAATACATGCAAGCGTCCTTAATTAAGTATCACACCTTTGTGGCAAGAGATTACTTATAGCTTACACATAATTACATGTTATCTTGTGCCATCACAAATAAATTACTAGATAGATTATATTTGTTGTAGAAACTTTCTAAGCAATTTATGTATAATGCAATTTCCGGTTATTCCTTTAGGTTTTGAGTTTTTAGGTTTGGTTTTGTTATAAAAAGTTTGTTAATTCTCAGAACAATAGCAAACATCTATCTAGCTCAGAAAAATAACCGGACAAAACACAGTTCAAGAAGGAAAAACCCTAAAATTGCAGTGAATAGTGTTTCTGCCGTGAACAATGTTTTGGGGGTTTAGGGTGTCCGTTTTTGACGTAAAATACCTTTTTGAATAGGGAATGACCTAACTTACACAACTCACACTTTCGTTGTGACATCTAGGAAGTTTTAGGCTTTTAAGGTGATCTGCTAGGTCAAAAACGTGTTTAAAGTTTTGAAAATATGAAAAATAAATCAAAATAAGCTTTTTCCGGATTCTTTAATATTCTCCATATTTCAAAAAACATGTTTAATCAATCTTCAAAAAAATAACATAACCAAAAAACCTCATACAGCATAAACACATATGTAAACATAGTAGGCATGCTTGAACAACGATTACAGATATGTGTGAACAACTGAAAGCTTTGATACCAACTGTTAGATTTCTTTATTACATAATCTAGATCTTTCACACAAATATGTAATACATACAAAGACATGAAGACATACCTGGAGTCATCTTCCTTGAGTATACAGCCTCTGAACTCATCCAATCCGTAGCAGTAGCAACCCTAGCAAGAACAGGAATGGCTCAAGACTTCTGCTCTCTCTCAGAATTTGTTTCGTCTATCTCTTTATGATGAGAATAGGTTTAGAGAACGTGTTTGATGAGAGCAGGGCCTTAAGCTTATATAGGGCTAGGTCAAGTCATCTCTACTCATCACCGAGGGCTGACTTGACTAATCTTTCAAGCACATTTAATCGGTTTAAGCATAAATAGAAATAAATAGGACCCCTTAATAGGCCTCAAAACCCTTCCTTATTTCACAAGGTTTTTGGCATCAAGGAACAACTTAATTTAAACCCTTATCAAACCTGATATAACATAGTATCTAGTGCACCGATCTAAATAGGAAAACATAACACAAAGCACTCTCCAACATCATGTAAGTTGAATTCCATCTTGTGCACACATCTAAAGGAACCATGGTTTTTGTGTCAACCTTCTCCATCTCCAAACAAGCCCTAAACTTCTCTAACCGTTGAGATGACCCCCTAATGTACTTAGCACAATTACGAATACTCTAAATAGATTGATGAATTTCTTTCATTCCATCAGTTACAATCAAGTTAGTAATATGTACACAACACCTCAAATGCAACAAACTACCATCACATAAGAGTGGATTCCACTTTTCTAATCTCTTCTTCATGTAGGTAATATATCCATCATTGGAGGAAGCATTTTCAACCAATATAGTGAAGACTTTGTCTATCCCCCATCCATTCAAACATGACTCTACTAGCCTACCAATTGTATCCCCCTTTTGATTAGGAATGACACAAAAGTTAAGGATTCTCTTGTGCAACACCCAATCGTCATCAATGAAGTGGGCTGTGAGAACCATGTAATTGATGTTTTGAATGGAAATCCAAGTGTCGGTGGTAAGGGATACCCTTTGTGAATTATGTGTTAAGACACTCTTGATTTTAGCTTTCTCCTCTTGATAGAGGTTCCACACATCTCTAGCAATTGTCGTACGAGATGGCAAATCAAATCTAGGTTGTGCCACCTTCAAAAATTCACAAAACCCAATCCCCTCCACAAGACTAAACGGAAGCTCATCCCGAATAATCATCTTGACACATGAAATTCTACATCTCTCTTTACTAAATGCATGTGCTACTAAGTTACCCCCTTTCGCTTGACCCTCAAATAAAAGGACTTTTTGTTTTTTCTCATGTCTCAATGGAGAACTCTTACATTGACTTCTCAAATGGTGCCACAAAGTGGATGTGTCATTCTTTTTACCATCACATGCATAGTCCTTTTTACAGTACTTGCATGTGCATCTAGGGTCACTACTACCATCCTCACACTTCATCTTTGTGAAATGATCCCAAACCCCCGAAGCATTCTTACAAGGCCTTCTTTTTCCTAAAGTGCTAGGGGCTAATTGTAGAGGGGCAGATTGTGGAAGCGCTAGTGGTGGTGGGTTAGTTGAAATAGGGGTTTCAGATTGTCCTTCCATGAAAATAATACCCTACGCAAATACACATTTTTGTCAACTATTGAAATTGCTCGTTCATGATATTAGTAAACTATAATTTATGTTATCTACAAATAAAGCAGCAACAAAAAATAACAACTAAACCAACCAAGAACCAAAAAAATACAGAAATTTACCAAAAATAAAAGCAGAACCAACAGTAAGCCAATCCTTTCCTTTGTCTTCAAAATCAATCTGTCCAGAAAAAAAAAATCACAACATAATCATACAAAATCAATATAAATTATCAAAGCCCTAAATTTTTGAATAAGGTTTTCGAGATTTTAGTACCTCAAAGCCCTAACTCGTTCATGAGAATTTGCGGCTCAATTTGACAGAAAAATTCGACTGAGGAAAACTTAAAACTAAGAGAGAGCGAGAGTGACCATGAGAGAGAGAGAGAGAGAGAGAGAGAGAGAGAGAGAGAGAGAGAGAGAGAGAGAGAGAGTGATAGAGAGAGTGCCACGCTGCGAGAGTGACTAAGAGAGAGAGGTTGCGAGAGTGACTAAGAGATATTGGAAGAAGTCGACGAATTTGGTTTCGGGAGAGGAGGTTGAGTGAGAGAGGCAGATCTGATCGAGAGACTCGAAGAGAGGCAAAGCAGAGTGAAGTGAAAAAAAATTTCGAGTGCTAAATGTTAGGGTTTCGCGAGCGATCGAGTGTGGCAAGGCATAGACTTGGGATAAAATGGATGAATCAGCCACTGCCACGTGTATTAATTTATTTTTAAATAATATAATTAAAAATATTCGGTCCTGTCGATTTTTGCCGGTTTGGAGAAAATTAAACCAGTTCAACCCAGTTCATGGTCGGTTCGGCTAGTTTTTTTTACAGGTTCTTGGATTTTTTATTATAAAAACTGAACCAAAAAACCTAAAGCGGTCCGGTTCGGTCAGGTTTTCAGTAATAATGCCCACCCCTACTATAGAACGATTTTAACTAGGAAAACAACCACAATGCTTTTTGAGCAATAAATTCAAGTCCAAATCTGCTATTATCCACACCATACATGTATATACTCAAATATTGTTTCTTTCATAAAACTTGAATATTCAATAGTAATTACATAGTTTACTAATCTTGATATCTACTATATCCATACAAAATACCATATCCATAGCATTAACCTATACTTATAAAGAGAGGAAGGACATGTGATTACTCATAAATTTTGCCCATTCCATGCGAACTTCTACTGGACCTTCAATGTCCACACCATGGTTGCCATTATGGTACAGCTCTACCAATCCTACAATTCACCATTTACATGACAATAAACAATTAATTCAGGAAAAAAATAAAAACACAATAACAAGAGCAAAAGTCTTGGAGTTTTTTTATCTAACTAAAGCATTCAAAGCATAATAATTAAGAAGGAGAAGAAAGCTGAAGGGAAAAAAACACTGGAGCATTTCTTAAACTCTCTATTTTGTTCCTTCTCTCAATATATAGGAGGAGACTATTATTCTCCTTAACTTCCCTTCCTACACAGTGGTGTACTTAAAACCTCTATAGTCTTGTTCTCTTACAAACTGAAAGAGTTAATCCAATTAGGATAAGAACATCAAACATAAACGTAGAAAAGGAGACTTCAACTTATTAAACAAACATAGAAATCAGATAGTAACATAATACATAAAGCCAAACGAAAGAATACCTTCTCACTGACAACACTTCCATTTACACTAGCATTCTTAGCAATTAACTTTAGAGGGTAACTAAGAGCTCTTTTAACTATATCTGCTCCAACCTGTAAATTGTGGTTTGAGCCTTGAGCAGACCAAATAAATTTAAAGAATTTTTTTTTTCTATTATGCATATCCAATAATCAATTCAATTTATGCCATTGTCACTGTTGACAAAACTCAAAAGATTGGGGGAGTTCAATAATAACTTTCAATCCATTAACCAAAAATTGGATTCTACAAGAACACCAATATGAAGAGTTCTTTGGCATAATAGGAGGGAGAGATAAAGTTTTCAGAGATAGGGGAAAACCTAAAAATTTGTCGAGCATCGTCTTTTAAAATTCAAGTGGCATTTTTTTGTAAATAAAAACCGTCGTATTTTGCCTACAATTAACGACGGTTTTAACAAAAACGTCGTCCTTACCTCTAAACAAGGACAATTTTTTATCACAAATCGTCGTCTATATAACAAAACAACTACAGTTCTTTCAAACAAACCGTCGTCTTTACATCTAATAGACGACAGTTCTTTCAAAAAAACCTTCGTCT
Organism: Prunus yedoensis; assembly: GCA_005406145.1. Taxonomy (NCBI): domain Eukaryota; kingdom Viridiplantae; phylum Streptophyta; class Magnoliopsida; order Rosales; family Rosaceae; genus Prunus; species Prunus yedoensis. The sequence goes on from BJCG01000091.1 coordinate 176,269, forward strand.
TAACTTATAATAGACGACAGTTATTTAAAAAAAACCGTCGTCTTTAAATATAATAGACGACATTTCTTTAAAAAAAAATTATCGTCTTTACATATAACAGACGATAGTTCTTTAAAAAAAAACAATTGTCTTTTAAAAATCCAGTGACTTTTTTTTTTCGTTCAGCGTGTTTTAAAAGACGACGCTTGTTAGCGCTAAATCTAAACAGATAAAGATAGATGCAACTTACAAGTGACGAGGACGATCTAGGGATCAATTGAGTGTCTGACGCCGATTCCCCTCTTCCTGGGATGCCGATCCTGAATCAAGAAGAATCACGACTCGTGAGGTCTATTGGATCGGTGTGGTGCTAGCCAAAGATCCTCCGATGCTAAAGTAAGTTTCTTTCTAAGAGCTTTTCTGCTGACAATGTATTTAGCATAAAAGTCAGGTTGAAAGTCTTACCCCTTGTCTGTAGTGAAGGGGCTTATTTATAGAGGGTATCTGGTGTGCTCTTAGTGCTTAGTTTCGATGTGGGACTCGGGGGAGTGCCTTCTTAGGTCGACACGAGTCCGCAAATATTTGAGCGGGGTATTCGAGGTTATCTCGCAGAATCGTCCAGGTGTGCTGAGAGCACGCTCGAGAGTCGTTCGGTAGCTATTACAGATGGTCTGCTTCGGCGGGGCTCGTGGGAGAGCTAGCCGCTTAAAGGACCTATTGATTGAATCAGCAGGAAATGCTGATTTACACTTGACTGATCTATCGGTGTGAGTTGTACGGTTGACTTTAGCCTTGTCCCAGGCCCACGTTTCATGATGTGAGTGGAGGGTCAGATATGGTACAAACAGGAGTCCCCCAAGTTTTCGATTGAGAAGTGACTTCTTGGTTGGGGACTTGCATGTGTCCTTGGCATTCTAGCTCGGACGTGAGGGTTTTGTTCCTGCTTTCGTGGCTTGTCGATGGTAGTCATATAGTCCCCCAAGTCTCCAAGCAAGGGGAAGCGTGGAAGATTTTAAAGAAGCAGAAGTGGATGCTGGAGGCATGAGAGTGCGCACCTGTTGTTCCACACAAGAAGTGAGTGAGAACTCATGATCGTGTGCCTGCGGTTCGGTACTAGAGGTGAGTGAAAACTCATCAACGTGTGCCTACAGCTCGGCACGAGAGGTGAGTGAAGACTCATCAACGTGCACTTGCCGTTCGGCACGAGAGGTGAGTGAAGGCTCATCAATGTGGGCCTGCCATTCGGCTCGAGAGGTGAGTGAAAACTCATCAATGTGCGCCTGTCGTATTCCAATGGAGTTGGCCATCGAAGAGCCCAAGAATTGAAGCGTTTGAGATTTGAAACATTCAAGTGGGATGTTTGTGACGATTGGGCTTCCCTGTGCATGCGTGCCACGTGTCGGGAAGGCTGTGAAGGGTCGCAACGTTTCGTTTCCCAATGCATCGCTTCATTTCCCGATGCTAGGTTCATCCAATAAATCTGAGTGAGGGACGATAGTAAGGATACTTTGATTTTTGAGAGCAATCAGAGCTTGTGAGAGGCGATTTCCGGCAACGGTGTGAGGGTGGAGAAGGCGATTTCCGATGAAGGTTCTTAAGGCGGAGGCGATTTCCGGCAACTAGGAAACACCGTGTGAACAAGGTATGCTGCTGTGTTTTTATTTATGATGAATCAAACTCTTCAATTGTTGCATGAACATGTATGAATGTAGATGAACATGAGCTTTTTTAAGGTTTAGGATGGGAGTTTGATTATAGCATGGGATTTAGTTTTCCTTCGTTTTTGTTTGTATATGTCAGATACCAAATTCGAGAATAGTCGTAGTCTGAGGGAGTACGAGGACGAGTCGTCCTCAGGGAGCTCCACCGAGGAGCGTGAGAGGACCGATTCTAGGAGCACTTCGAGTGTTGAGGTGATTGAAGTGGGTAGTGGTCAACCATCGACTTCCGATCGTAGGGTAGGTGCGACTGAGGCTGATGTCTCGGTGGTTGCCCCTGGGGTGGGAGTGCTGAGCGTTGTCACGGGCAGACAGCGAGGTTTGCTTCTTCACCGATGTCTTCAAGCACGAGCTTCAGCTTCCGTTGAGACAGTCGGTGCAGAAGATTTTGGCCCAGATTGGTTGCGCCCCAGGGCAGTTTAATCCCAACTTCTGGTTTACACTGCTCGGGATAATCACGGCATTCTGCATGGCTGGTGTGGGGGAACCAAGCTATGAGCAGTTCACCCATCTGTATAGTATGACGAGGGCAAAGAGTGCTGACCAAGGCGGGTGGGTTTAGTCGAATTGTCTATCTGCAGGTCAACGTGGACATTTTGTGGTGGGGGTGCCTGTTTGTGCCTAATAAATCACGGCCATGAACTGACCGAAGGAGCCCCTTTTCCTCGGCTCTGGCACTCGATCGAAGGACTAAAATGTTGCGTTTCGCCAAGATATTTGGCCCTCTTGAAGACGAAAGAAAAATTGGTAAGGCACGACCATCTCGGCCTAGATAATAGGCCGAGGCGGCCGAGGCCGAACAAAATCACGGCCAAAGTTATTAAAAGTCAAATCACCACGTGATAGTAGAGTCCCATGCTTCATTTAATGAAGTAATGCCTCTGTTTATTGCAGCAAACCCACTGGCCACAAAGGGAAGGTGGGAAGTGACTGAAGTCAGGTTGTGGCGACAGGAAACAGAGTGATTAGATGCAGACATTCTCATAAGAATTCTTACAGCCTGAGAGATTGGGTGACTAACTATCAGAGCAATAAATGCGTCCCCATGGCCAGAAGCACCAAACCCACGATCAGGGCGGCGGCCGAGATTCACCAGGATTTATGGGGTCACACCACCATACTTCACGATCCCAAATGTCGATTGCACTACCCACTTACTCTAATCAGACTCCACTATGCAGGATTTCAGCCTCGATTACTCCTCCAGGAACTCTTCCTATAAATACAAGGGTCAAGACTACTTTCAAAGGGTTCAAACACCAAACCAAAGCCTCCCACGGAGCAACTTATATTTTCCTATAATGCACTTTTCAATATTTTACTTGCTTTCCTAGGAGTAGCGTTAGATTGTAAGGAAAATCCATTCATCAATATATCATACGACCCTTGATTTTCAAGGCGCTGGAGCACCATCTTTGTTATTCGCTTATTCACCCCATATATCATACGACCGTCGCTCACTGAGTAGCACGCCGGGGCACCGCCCGAAACCCACCACCAACACCACCACTAAACGGCCTTGTAGCTCAGGCTGTGAACCTGACAGCCGAGATTTGTTCCTCTCTCGGCTACAATCGTTTGATTAGAAGACGAGTTGAAACAAGCGCACCACCTGACCATTTTCATCCACATCAATCTCTCGACGCACGGTAGACCGTGTTGGCACGCCTGCGCACAACCGCACCGCATCCAAAAGCAGGAAGCCGCGTGTCAACGCATATCCCCTCAGCCCGGAACTCCAGGCCGTGTGATTTGCGCGGTAGACACTTTTGGCACGCCCGGTGGGACTCTTGTCAAAAACTTATGGTGGAAACTAAGGCACAGGCAAAGCTCAAAAACAAAGCAGTCGAAATGACTTTTGAGTCTCCTGAGTCCACCCCACCAGTCACTATCACCGAGACCGAACACACGGTCGGGATCTCGGCCAGTGTTCCAGTAACAAAGGATCCCACGGCCGAGTCCATACAAGAACAGGCAGTGGTGGAGGAGCTGATGTCCAAGCAGGCCTACAGGATAGAAACATCCTTCATGGCCGCAATGGACAGATTCTCCTCAGAGCTGCGAACGCTTTTTCAGGAGAGGATGCCGGCAGCTTCGCCTGCGACACCTCCTAGAGCCGGACAGAGGAGTCAAGAGCGCGAGAGAATCGAGCCTTACGGCGAAAGCAGCAGCCTCGACGTCTCTGCCCACACCCACGCATCAGGTTACTTTCAACATTCTTTGCCGTCGACAAACAGCTGGGGGCAGTCCTAGCCCACATGGGCGAATCCCGGACCAATATACTCAGCAGAGACAGCGCGCAGACCACTCCATGCTTTGGCTGTATCACTAGGGCACAGCAGCCTCGCGCATCCCGCGATCCATCCACTCGGCTCAGTTCACACTGCGGCCGTCCAGACTCATCCTAGCCCAAGCAACGCGACCGCTGTTTCATCGCAACAGTACGGTCAGAGCAATCCGACCGCCTCACCACCACTGCAGGCGTCGTTGTTTCCACTGGGCTCTCACATTCACTACGGTTCGGCCATTTCGGCGGCGACGCATGCGCACCTTGGCCAAACCCATGGCGTTCATCTGGCATCGACCAGTTCGGTCATACCGGCCGAGTCCGCTGTCCCAGTGGCCCAACAAATGAGGCCGCAGAATGATGTGCAACAGGTCCCACGGCCGTGTGCGGCCCAGCAAGAGGCGCCACCTCAAGGGCTCCGACTCGAAGACGTCCGGCGAATGATCGAGGATGGCCAAGCCCAGAGGCGGCCAGACGCGCCATGATATACAAGGCCATACCCGCCAGAAATCGACCGAATCCCTCTTCCCTGGAACTATCGGTTGCCAGAATTCATGCTGCTCTCTGGGGACGGCCTGATATGGAAAGAATATTCCATGAACATTTTCATCAGACCAACCGAGAGATAACAGTCGCCGAGCTAGCTAGAATGAGCCAGGCGTCAGACGAATCACCTCATGATTACCTGCAGCGGTTCAAAACATGTAGGAACTGGTGCCCGAAAAACCTACCAGAGAGGGAATTTGTCAAGATGGCCGAAGAAGGGCTTGAATTTCAGTACCGAAAGAAATTCCAGGGACTCGAATTCCGGGACATGCATGACTTGACCAACAAGGTGAACAGATATGCATCCTTGTTGAAGGAAGAGATGCAGAAGAAGATAGCTTCAAAAGGGACTTACTACAGAAATCCCATTGTCAGCTACGCCGAAGCAGACGGCCCCGCGGTGGCCGAGGGCGACGAAGTAGAGATGAGTTCGGCCGAAGTCAGCATAGACAAGCCCTTCGTCTGCAAGGGACTTGTTAAAACTGACAATAGCCACACCAAAATTCCTGACGCCAAGTTCGCAACGCGGGAAACAAAGGCCTATACTTTTGACTTAACAAGGGCAGAGGCTATCTTCGACCTGCTATTGGCCGAGAAAAAGGTCAAATTGTCCTTCGGCCACAAGATTCCTAAGCCCGACGAGCTCAAAGGGAAGACGTTTTGCAAATACCACAGTTCTTGGTCTCACAACACTAACAACAGCGTTGTCTTGCGAGACGTCATCCAGAAGTTGATAGACGAAAGAAGCTCCAGTTTTCGGAGAAGGCGGCCATGCAGGTTGACTCCAAGCCATTCCCTCCACCTGTCGTCAACATGGTCGATGCCCAACTCCCGGCCGGGTATAGGGGAGCTCGTCGGACGGTGAAAGAAAAGGAGCCATTGGCCGAATTGGAGACATTGCTTTGCGAGCGATGCAAGTATGAGATCGGTCAAACCAGGCCGCAAGAGAACAAGAGGAAGGCCACCCTTAGGCCAGTAAAAACTTTCAAAGCACCAGTCATATGGGATGACCTCAAGTACCATGCACGGCCTGGGGGCAGGGCCGAACCACTGACAAAAACCCAGCTGAGGAGAATGCAGATACAAGTTCAGCAGGCCAGAATACAGACAACTGAGGCCGAAGGTTCCAAGCGCCAAAAGAGAATGGCGGCTGTAGACGGGCCACAATCCACTCCAATTGTCCCCTCGGTAGCAAAAGCGGCCAGCACCAAGCCACCAAGGACGTGGCGCCTTAGGAAGGACGAGAGTCCGCTTGGAACGACGGCCATTTCGGTTCAGCCGAGGGCCGCGGTCCTGGAGAATACAGACGAGGGTATCGTCGACATCTACCGAGGAATGGACCCCCCTTTTTCGGCAAACGGTATGTCCTTTCTCATGGAATTCCATAAAGACCACTCGGCCACAGACCTATACGGCATTACCCCTGAGAACCGTGAAATCGTGGAGTTGGCCCTTAGGAACACAAAGGCGGAAGGGCTCCTCATCACCAGTGGATCCGACTCGACCATTAAGGCTGTATACCAGGCGAACAGGGAAGCCAGAGCAAGGGGCATGCCAGGTTGCCAGCCCAACCTCGGAGGATCGGAGGCTAAAGTCCCTTTCAGCAAGGGCGATTTGGAATATCTCCGTCAATATTTTATCGTGACTCCGGCAGACACTATCTTTGGTCTGACGGCCGAGGAAAGGGCTAGGGTAAGCCGTTTGGACGATTACTTAACGGCCAGGGACACGTTGTCTAAAGCCAGACTGGCCCTCGAGGAGGAGGTCAAAGCCTCGGACCTCCATGAGATCAAGGCATCCACAGGCGATATCCCGGGGGCCGAAAGGCCTATGATCGAGGGCCTCGGTGATCCTTTCTTTGGGCATGAGGCCGAAGATGACCCCACTTTAGGAATCTCCGATGAAGAATATGAGGGGATCCTCGGGACGGTCGAGGAAAAGGTCCTCACCAAAGACGGCTGCGTGGCCAAAGAAGAAGCTAGTAGGGGAAACCCGCAGGACAACGGCCCAGAAAGTGCTTGAGTTAGGCGCCGAGAATGTTCGACAGGATTCGGCGCGCAAGGTATTGATCGACCTTACCAGCCTTTAGATGACGGACAAAGCCACTGGAGAGGAGGGAGCAACGGCCGTGACCGATCTTCTGGAAAGGCTGTTGGAACATTGGGCAGGCGAATCCCTACGGGCAAACTTGCTTATCAACCTGATCGAGTTCCTCCACGAATCAGACGAGGCTGGCGCTTTGACCATTGAGGATCTTGAAACGGCACCCGCCGAGATGAAGGGTGACTACCCTGAGGTCCAGGACCCTTTATTAGAAATAAATGTAGGGTCGGAGGCCGAACCACAGCCTCTTTTTGTAAGCCAACTTCTGAACCCTGAGATAGCGGCCGAGATTATCGACCTACTCCATGAATACAAATTTTTTTTTTGCTTGGGATTACCACGAGATGCCCGGATTGCCAAGAAGTTTGGTTGAGCACGAACTAAAAATCAAAGAGGGGTTTAAACCTTTCCAACAGTCGCCGAGGCGATTCTCGACCAAGGTACAATTTAAAGTCAAGGAAGAAATTGAACGGCTCCTTAAAGTCGGCTTCATCCGGACGGCCCGGTACGTTGAATGGTTGGCCAACATCGTACTAGTTTTAAAGAGGACTGGGGCTTTGAGGGTTTGTACTGATTACAGGAATCTAAATCTCACAATCCCCAAGGATGAATACCCCATGCCTATGTCAAACCTCTTGGTAGACGGAGCTGCAAAGCATGAACTCCTATCTTTCATGGACGGCCATGCTGGTTACAACCAAATTTTCATAGCCAAGGAGGATGTCCACAAGACAGCGTTCAGATGCCCAGGCGCAATCGGAACTTATGAATGGGTGGTCATGCCGTTCGGCCTAAAGAATGCCGGCGCGACATACTAGCGAGCTATGAACCTTATTTTTCATGACCTTATTGGCCGAACCATCGAAGTTTACATCAACGACGTGGTCGTCAAATCCCCATCTAGAGCTGACCATGTAGGCCACCTCAGATAGGCTTTCGACCGAATGCGGGCCTACAGTTTAAAAATGAACCCAAAGAAATGTGCTTTCGGCGTCACTGCCGGGAATTTCCTCGGTTTCTTGGTTCACCAACGAGGAATCGAGGTGGATAAAAACAAAGCTATGGCCATTATGGCGGCCCCTCTGCCAAAGACCAAGAAGGAGCTTCAGTCTTTCCTCGGCAAGGTCAACTTTTTGAGGCGGTTCATATCCAATTTGGCAAGAAAAATCCGACCGTTGACTCCTCTGCTCAAGCTAAAAGACACGGAACGGTTCCTGTGGGGAGCAGAGCATCAAGCGGCCCTCGACGACATCAAGAAATATTTATCCCAGCCACCGGTCCTTATGCCGCCAAAAAGAGGGAAACCCTTGAGGCTCTATATTTCGGCTTCAGAGGAGGTTCAATAGAACCAGGTGGCCGTACCTCGACGGCCGGCAAACTAGGCGTATCTCGGTCAGACCCACAGCGTCCCTCTGAAACTGCCTGGCATGGTCACAGTGGCTGAGCCCCTTGCTCAAAAGGCCCAGCAGGCGAAGCCTCAAAACGACGACCAACAGGTGATACCCCCTGGGGGGATGCAGGTCAGAGATGCCCGGGATGTGACCGAGGACGGCTTGGTTCAGCGACGGCCGGGGGCACCAGGGTGCGCAAAGCCGTACCTATCAGGGAAACCCATGGTTTGGCGCAATTTAGTCCCTAAGGTTTCTTGGGCTCGCCGCACCTCACAAAGCTCGGCCATGGATACATCCTCTTATGTCTTGGTCAACGGCCATGACACTAGTAAACCATCAAAACTAGGGGATCATTTTCTTCAGGATGTCAAGCAACATGACCGAGAAAAGAACTACTCGCGAATAATGCCCAGGAGTTCGAAGAATTCAGAACAGTCGAAACTCGACGCCTACGACTCGGCGAAAGTTCAAAAGAAGATGGCGCCAAGGGCTTACGACAAAAAAGTCAAAAAGAAGAAAAGAGGTAGACAGACGGGCTAAACAAAAGGCGCGGCCATCATATAAGAAAGGAAAGTACACATTTCGTCTTTGAGAAAAAAAAAAAAAAAAGGGGGGCCTTGCCTCACATTTAGTTAAAAGGGGCATTACTTACAAAAAGAGAACGGCCTGTTACGGCCGAAGTAACATATACATATATTTGTCTGTAGTCATAAACCAAAGGGAAAATATATGTAAATGTAAATAAAATGTATGTGGTTATTTATTACATTCCAAAAGAGAAAAAGGAAAAGATAGTTGAAAACGACCGCTCATCGCCTGCCTAGACCCCCTCACTAAACATCCCCCAGATCAGGCAGGTGATCCTTCTCCAAGCGATGTCCCCGCCATCAATGTTTGCTTGCCACCTCGCCCGGATCAGCTTCCGCTCGGCCAGGGCTTTCTTCGTCTCGGTAGCGGCCTTGAGGATTTGTTTGGCCGAGGATCTCAGTTCGTGCCCGGTCGCGACCGCACCATCTCGGCGCTGGAGGATAAGGTCTCGGCGAGCCTGGAGTTCGGCAATTTGGGCCTCAACCTGCGCAAGCTCTTCATTCTCTCGTTGAATAACGAGGTCATTCTCTTTCAATCGGGCCATTGCAGGTTGGACCTTTTCTTTGATCTCCACCAGGTCTTGCTCGAGCAAGTTTCCCTCGGCCATCCTCGTCACGACTTCAGCATACCGGCCGATCATTTCCTCGCCTTCGGCCAGACGGGCTTGCAACTCATCCAGGTGAGCCGAGTCTAGCAGACCAATCGCCATGGCCGTATCCAGGCAGGATCTGAACTCCATGAGCGCCACAGTAGCAGTCATCTATTGAACCCCAAGGAAATGGAATTCTCGGAGCCGTTCGACAACGGTCTTGGAATCCTCGTCCAGGGGAGCCGAGGCCGAGCTACCTCCTTCCTCATAGAGGTTGGCGTATAGCTCGTCGAGATCATCGGAGAAGGTGGCCTCCTGAACATGAGAAAGAGTTTGGGTAAGAAGCAATCAGCTAGGATATAAAGGAATAACAAGAGGGACTGGATACTCACGGCGAGTGAAAGATCGGTCCTGACCGCCGAAGTAGTTTGCAGGAGCTCGGCACGCTTACGACCGTGGCCACAGTTACCACCGGCTCAGTCACGACCATCGAATCCTGGGACGACGGCGCAAGGGGCATGGCTACGGCATCCGTGGATAGCTGCAGCGATGATTGGGGAGGCTGAAAATAAAAAAAATTCGATTAAAGATATACGGCAAATTCTAGAAAGAGTAGGGAAAGCGGACACTTGCCGAGAGGAAAGCGATGCCACTTGGGCGACGAGGGGCGGATGGTGATGGCACAACAGGCACGTCCGCAGCGGCCTCTTCGGTTGCCTCCTCAGCGGCCTCTTCAATGGCCTCTTTGCCGCCCTCATTGGCGGCCACTTCGGCAGCCTCCTCAGCAATCTCTTCCACGACCTCCTCGGCAAGCTCTTCCGCCGCCCCTTCAGCAGTCCCCTTGGCAGGCGGCACTCCTGCGGACGCAGGTTCAGCATCTGGCACCTCGACCCCTTCCTCGGCAATGGCCACCTCCTCAACCGCCACCTCTGCGGCTCCCACCTCCTCGGTCACCATTCGGGCGGCAGCCACTTCCTCTACTCGCGGCATCTCGGCCACAACCTCCTCCTCGACTATGGCCACGTCCTAGGAAAGAAACCAGGTTATCAGAATGCATAAAAAAGGAAAAAAAGGGGTAACCTGGAAAATAAGGAAAGTAAAAAGGAGGCTAAGGAGGAATACTTACGGTCACAAGGAGAGCCTCACTCACAGTCACAGGAGGGACTTCTCCCTCACCTCTACCCTCCAAGAGAGAGAAGAGGGTCCTCTTCCTTGGTTGCTGCAGGGTTGCCATCTCGGCCACGGTACTCTGGGCCGGTGCGGCCTCAGCACTTGTCGCCTCTCGGCTCCTCTTGCGACCCGAGGCTGCATATACAAAGAGAAGCAGAAAGTGAGGTGACTAAAGGCAAGGTTGGTTTAGAGAGGCCGATGAAGAATAAATGGTGAGTAGAAAAGGATGGGCGAAACTTACCAGCGGCATCGCTTGGTCGAGCCGGCGGGGACGGTACGGTCCTATGCGCCAGCGTTTTTCGCGCCCCCACCACAATTGTCGCCCTAGGAGCGGGGGCCACGGTTGAAGATGGGGGCACGGCGGGAGCCACCATCACTGTTCCAGCCAAGGGAGGAGCCGTCACCCTAGCGATGGCCACGGCCGGAGCACTCGGCCGAGGAGGCCTGGCTGATACCTTCTTCACTTTGCTGCCCTTGGGGGTGAGAGGGTCCCAGTCTGCGTTCTTCAGGGCCACCCTCGCGGCCTCTTCAACGGGCCGGATAAATCTGGCCGAGATACATTCCTCGTACCAAACCCTTCCATCCTTGTCATATGCGTTGCGGTGCGACTAAGGCGTCAGAGTCAGGAAAGTCATCCCCTGTTGAAGCTGGAAGGTTATGCCCGCTACGCCGTGTTGCTGAGAGACATCAGCCCTCCAGGACGAGAGCCGGTTGGTTGATAGAGGAGGGAGTGGGGCCGTCCGGATTAGGCCGAACTGCCGTGCCATGAAATTCGGCAGATAAACCTCGACCCCCGGCCAATGACCAAAAGCACAAGGCCGCGGCCAGGAGCGACCGATCCATGACAAGCAGCCGATCGAACAGCTTGATCAAATGGTAGATGCCTTGATCTTTCCATTGCTGGCCGAAGAAATGCTCCATCCTCAGCAACCATTTTTCCCAGTCTGGGGTCACATTCGGCCATTGCTGCTGCGGCCTGACAACGTTCCAGTCCTGGAAATCCCCCCCGTCGAAGGCCGAGAGGTCCACCAGGTTATTCTTCAAATGGGCCACGAGCCTCTCTGGCATTCCGCCATCGATGGAGGGGCCGAGGACACAGGAATCGGTGACGGTACCATCATCATCAGACCAGGGCGAAAGGATGTTGGGCAGGACCGAGCCCTGGATGTCTCGGCAAATAGCCTCGAACTCGGTATGAAAGGCTTGGGACCGAACTTTGACAGAGGGGGAGGTGCTGGAGGCCATTGAAGCAGATTTGAGATGAGTGTTTGAAGAAAAATACGAAAAAAGGTGATGAGCGTAATGAACACTGGAAGAAGGTCCTGAAGAAGGGTGAAGGTTTGCAGTTTTTGACAGGGGAGGAACTCAGAGGTAAGGAGTTGCGAGTTCAGGCAAGATTCTCTGGTAAAACTTGGAAGTTCGAGAGCTTGACAAACTTGAAGGTTTGAGAGAAGGGTTTTGACAAAGCTTGGGCGTTTGAGAATTCTGAAAGCGTAAAGAGAGAGCAAGGAAGTCCGGGTTTTTATATTGGCGCTAGAATTTGAAACGAAAAGGCGTGTCTCTCTCGAGAGACGTAACGTTCTGTCAGCACACTCAACAGGCGCAAAGTCGTGTCAAGAGCCCAGAGGCCGTCGTTTCCTCTGACAAAACGAAGCGACGCCCTGAACAATGATGGCCTGCACGACGTGCTTGAAGCATTAAATGCGCCGATTGGCCTGCGCATTTAATGCTCCAGTTGTCAATCACTTCAGAAGGAATGCTAGGGGTCCATCCCTTGGAATCCATTCGGCCCTTACCCATGACAAGGCCGAAGAATCCAGGGATGTGGGGGCAATGTTTGTTCCTAATAAATCACAGCCATGAACTGGCTGAGGGCACTCCTTTCTTCAGCCCTCGCACTTGCTCGTAAAGCTGAAACGCAGCATTTTCGCTAAGGCGATTGGCCTCCCTGAAAATAATAGAGGAAATGCCAAGGCACGATCATCTCTGCCTCGATTGCGAGCCGAGGCCGAGGCAGAGCAAAGTCACGGCCAAGAGTATTAAAGTCAAATCATCACGTGATGACAAGGTCTCATGCTTCATTTAATGAGGTAGTGCCTCTGTTTATTGCAGTAAACTCATTGGCCATGAATAAGCATTTAATGCATGAGGGAAGGTGGGAAGTGACTGAAGTCAGGATTAGACGTGGACATTCTCACAAGAATTCTTGCAACTTGAGAGATTCGGTGACTAGCTTTCAGAGCAATAAATGCGTCCTCACAGCCAATTGCGCGGGAACCAAGATCAAGGGCGGCGGCCGGGATTCACCAAGATTCAGGGGGTCACACCACCATGCTTCACGATCCCAAATGTCGATTAGACTACCCACTTGCGCTAATTAGGCTCCACCATGCGGATTTTCAGCCTCGATCATTCCTCCAGGAGCTCTTCCTATAAATACAAAACTCAGGACTACATTTGAAGGGTTCAACACCAAACCCAAGCCTCCCACGGAGCAACTTATATTTTCCTGTCATGCACTTTCATTATCTTTACTTGCTTTCCTAGGAGTAGTGTTAATCTGTAAGGAAAATCCATTCATCAATATATCATACGACCCTTGATTTTCAAGGCGTCGGAGCACCATCCTTGTTATTTGGCTCACTCACCCCATATATCATACGACCGCCGCTCATCGAGCAACGCGCCGGAGCACCGCCCTAAATCCGCCATCGACACCACCACTAAACGGCCTTGTAGCTCAGGCCGTGAACCTGACAGCCGAGATTAGTTCCTCTCTCGGCTACAATCGTTTGGTCAGAAGACAAGTTCAAACAGGCGCACCATTCAACCATTAACCATTCAACCATCTCCATTCACACCAACAACCTCGACGCACGGTAGATCGTGCTGGCACGCCCGCGCACAACCGCATAGCACCCAAGAGAAGGAAGCCTGGTGTCCACGCACATCCCCTCGGCCCGGAACTCCAGGCCGTGAGATTTGCGGAGCAGACACGTGCAGGTCATTATTGTCCAGGCTTACGCGAGGCGTCGCTTCGCCTTGTTAAGTGGAACGACGACCTCTGGGTTAGTGACATGCCATCGTCGCGCTCTTAATTCGCACGAGCCATCATTTTACCTCACTAATCGGAACGTCGGCCGCCAAGTCTCTGTCATAATCTCATGTGCTCTGAGTGCGCTGTCAGGCCGTTTCGTTTCACGAGAGTCACCCCTCTTCGTTTTGAATCCCAGCATGAGTATAAAAACCCAAGCTCCTTCATATTTTCTTCACACTCCCAAAATCCTCGAGTTCACGCTCTTCGAAAGTTCGTACTGCCCTTCCTCAGTTTTCTCAGCCCAAGTTTTGAGATCCTTCCATGACTCAGCGGCCTCTCTTCCTTCTTCATTTCAACCTACCCTAATGGTTCTTATGACTTGGCAGCTTGATGAAGACGAGGGGACCTGGTATGATGACCCCAACGTGGCCGAGTTTATGTGGCTAAGTACCCGGGTTACATCTATGGCCAGAATGACGGCCTTTACCATTGCTGGGGTGATGGCTCCTACCATAACCAGAATGGCAACCGCTTACCATGGCCGGAGTGATGGCTGTTACCGCGGTCTGAACGACGGCCACTGCCACTGTCGGAATGGTGACTGCTTACCACGACCGGAGTGGCAGTCAACTTCCGTGTCCCAAATGACGGCCCTTCCTCGTGGTCAGAGCGACGGCCCTTGCGCTTACCATGTCCTGAGTGACGGCCGCTTACCATTTCCTTGGTGATGCAATAGTTGGCGGAGGTACTACTTCGGGGAGGAATGTCTGATTGACCAGCAAGAAGACCATGAATTCGTTGCGCGTAGATCTAGGATGTGATTTTTCTTATGTGTGCTTGTACTCGGCCATGACTTGGCCATTTCCTTGTAAACGTGTTCCCCTTTTTAAACTAAATGACTGAAATGAAGTATGAATTTTTGGTCAGTCTTTGTCGTGTTGCATACTCCGCTCTTGTCATTTGTAAGTCTTTATAATTCTTTCACGGCCGTCTCCCATAATGACGGGGTGTATCTCTTCAGATACTGGCCGTTGATCGGTAAGTTGTGCCGCTCTCCATCCCTGTCTTTTAACTAAAATGCACCTCGGTCAAGGATCCTTTCAATAATGAACGGCCCTTCCCAATTGGGCGAGAACATGCCGAACCGAGGGTCCTTCGTCCCAATGGGGAGCACAGCTCGCCATACTAAGTCGCCCTCGGCGAAAGTCTTTAGTTTGACTTTTCTGTTATAGGCCCTCGCCGCGATCTGCTTCTGTGCCTGCATTAGGTTATAGGCATCAAGTTTGGACTGCTCCAAACCTTCTGACTCCTGAGCCATGGCTTGTGCATAGTCCTCCCCTTTTTGCTCAGGTTGTTCGGCCACACGAAGAGACCGAACCTTTAATTCCATTGGAACGATGGCATCGTGACCGTAGGTTAAGGCGTAAGGAGACGTACCTGTGGCCGATCGCTTTGAGATTCGGTAAGCCTAAAGGGCTTCGGGAAGTAAGTCGTGCCATGCCCTAGGCTTTTCCTCGATCATTTTCTCAATGATGCCCTTGATTACCTTGTTGCTCGCCTTGGCTTGTCCATTAGACTGGGGATAATAAGGCGTCGAGTGGACCAGTTTGATACCCATACTTTCGGTGTATTCCCGAGTCTCGACCGACGTGAAAACTGGGCCGTTATCGGCCGTAATAGTTTCAGGTATACCGAATCTGTGGACGATGTGGTTCTCGAAGAACTTAACCACCTGTGTGCTAGAAATTGACCAATAAGACTCTGCCTTGACCCACTTAGTAAAATAATCGGTCGCCACCAAAATCCATGCGTGTTGGTTGAACACGGCCGGATGGATCTTGCCAATGATATCCACGGCCCATCCTCTGAACGGCCATGGTTTGGTAACCGGGTGAAGGGCTTCGGCCGGTACCCTTTGTATGGGACCGTAAATTTGACACTTAATGCACCCCCTTGCATACTCTATGCAGTCTTTTAAAATGGTCGGCCAGTAATAGCCGTGCCTCCGAACCAGCCATCTCATTTTGACGCCAGACTGATGAGCACCGCAAATCCCCTCATGGGACTCGGCCATAATAACCTTAATGTCTTCGGCGCTGGGACATAAAAGCAATAGGCCGTCTGATCCCTTTCGATACAGCTCGTTTTGATAAATTAAATAACACCGAGCCCGGAAGCACGTAGTCCTCCCATGGCTGCCGGAAGGGTCACGCAAGTATTTCACTATAGGGTAGCGCCAGTCAGTTTCAGCCGTGTTGACTTCGTCGGTAATCTCGGCCGAAGCCGGCAAGATACGCTTCTCGATCCTTATTACGCGATCATGGTCGGCGTCCTGGATGTTTACGCCTGACGCCACCTGGGCCATCTCATTGGCCTCATGGTTTTCGGCACGCGGTACATGAACAAAAGAGATCCGGGAAAACTCATCGGCCGTGTTGAGGGCCGTTACATAATACATGGCTAGATTCTCGCTCGTGCATTGGTATTCCCCGGTTAGTTGGTTAATTACTAGCTGAGAATCACCGTAGACCAAAACACGGGTGGCCTTCATTCCTTTCAAAATCTCGAGACCGATGATGAGTTCTTCGTATTCGGCCTGATTATTGGTGCATTTGAAGTCGAGTTGAAATGCGAACTGCCATCTCTGCCCTTGAGGGGATTCGATCACGACTCCTGCCCCTGACCTGGCCTCGGTACTGGAACCATCGAAATACATGGTCCAGTAGTTCTTTTCCATGCGGGCCATGCCAATCTCGACTTCCAACTCTTCTTCCTGCCTCTGGGCCGGATGATGAGCCAGGAAATCGGCCAATGCCTGACCCTTGGCTGACATCTGAGCCACATACTGGAAGGTAAATTCGGACAATGCCATCGTCCACTTCCCGATTCGGCCGCATATAATCGGCCTAGTGAGCATGTATTTGATAAGGTCGGTCTTGGAGATGATCTGGACCACCGAAGGAAGCATGTAGTGCCGCAACTTGGTGGCCGCGAAATAAAGCGCTAGGCACAACTTCTCGATCGTGCACCGCCTGTTCAGCTGCGTTGAGGGTGCGGCTTAGATAGGGCACCGCCTGTTCCCTCTCAGACTCGTTGTTCGGAGCCAGCAGACAGCCAATGGAGCCTTCTGAAGCCGAAATATAAAGTCTCAAAGGTTTCCCTCGCTTCGGTGGCATAAGGACCGGCGGTTGAGACAAATATTTCTTGATGTCATCGAGGGCCGCCTGATGCTCTGCCCCCCATATGAATCATTTCGTGTCTTTTAGCTTGAGCAGAGGAGTAAGCGGCCGGATTTTTCCTGCCAAATTGGATATGAACCGCCGTAAAAAGTTGACCTTACCAAGGAAGGACTGGAGCTCCTTTTTTGTCCTTGGTGGAGGGGCCGCCATAATGGCCGTAGCTTTATTCTTATCTCCCTCGATCCCTCGCTGGTGAACCAAGAAATCGAGGAAGTTCCCAGCAGTGACGCCGAAAGCACACTTTTTCGGGTTCATTTTTTGGTCATGTGCTCGCATTCGGTCAAAAGCCTGTAGGAGGTGTCCTACGTGGTCGGCTCTGGATGGGGACTTTACAACCACGTCATCAATGTAGACCTCAACAGTCCGGCCTATAAGGTCGTGGAAAATCAGGTTCATACCCCGCTGGCATGACTACCCATTCATAGGTCCCGATTGCCCCCGGACACCTAAACGCCGTTTTGTGGACATCCGCCTCGGCTACGAAAATTTGGTTGTAACCGGCGTGGCCGTCCATAAAGCACAAGAGTTCGTGTTTTGCGGCCCCGTCTACCAGGAGGTCTGACATAGGCATGGGGTATTCGTCCTTGGGGGTCGCGAGATTTAGATTTCTGTAATCGGTGCAGTGTTGGCCAACCACTCAACGTACCGTGCCGTTCGAATAAAGCCGGCTTTGAGGAGCCGTTCAATTTCCTCCTTGACTTTAAGCTGTACCTCGGTCGAAAAACGTCTCGGCGGCTGCTGGAACGGCTTGAACCCCTCCTTGATTTTTAACTCATGCTCGACCAAACTCCTTAGCAATCCAGGCATCTCATGATAATCCCAAGCAAAATAATCCTTATATTCATGGAGCAGGCCGATAACCTCGGCCACTAACTTAGGATCCAAAAGTTTGCTTACAAAAAGAGGCCGTGGTTCGGCCTCCGACCCTACATTTATTTCTAATAAAGGATCCAAGACTTCTGGGTAGTCATCCTCCATCTCTGCAGGCGCCGTTTCTAGGTCGTCAAAAGTTAACACATCCGTCTTGTCAGATTCATGGAGGAATTCGATCAAGTTGATTGGCGAGTTCGGCTATAAAGATTCCGCCGCCCAGTGCTCCAGCAGCCTTTCCAGCAAGTTGGTCATTGCCACTGCTCCTTCTTCTCTAGTGGCCTTATCTGTCATTTAAAGGCTGGTGAGGTCGATCAATACTTCTCGCGCCGAATCCTGTCGAACATTCTCAGCGCCTAACTCCAGCACCTTTTGGGCCGTCGTTCTGGTTGGTCGGTCGCTTGCATCGTGGCTAGTGAGGATCACCCATCCAACGTCGTCGTCATAAATCCGAGCTTGTACGGCATTGGCCTCGAACGGTTTCTCATCGGTAGGGTGTATAGACACCTTTTGGCCGTCCCAGAAGAATAATAATTGGAAGAGGGAAGACGGTATGCACCCAGACTGGTGGATCCAGTCGCGGCCGAGCAATATGTTGTAGTCGACGCTGGACTCGACCACGTAGAAGGCCGCGACTCTTGTCTGGTCAGCCACGGTAATTTTCAACGGCAACACACCAATGGTTTTAGATTTGTCGCCGACGAAGCTGCTCATAACGACGTCGCTGGGGATGAGATCCTCTTTCGACTTGTCCAGCTTCCTCATCAAGGAATAAGGAAGGATGTTGACCGTCGCTCCACAGTCGACGAAAACCTTGGACACAGGCACCCCCTCTACATGAGCCGAGATGTACAACGGATTGAGGTGTCAGTATTTGTTCGGCTCATTTCGAGGTATTACCTCATTAAATGCCACGGCCAACAATTCTTCCTTTGTTTTTGGCCTCTGGTCAAGCTGTTCTTCGACCACTTCATCATCCAGGCCGTTAATCTGCCCTCCTGGGGCTAAAAATTCGGATGGTAGCACCAAGACCATGTTAATGCCGACCTCCTCCGGCTCCAGCGGGTTTCCCCTACCAGCCTCCTCTTCGGCCTCACGGCTGTCTTTGGTGAGGACCTTTTCCTCGACCATCCCGAGGATTCCTTCGTATTCTTCATCGGAGATTCCAAAGGTGGGGTCGTCTTCGGCCTCATGCCCAAAGAGGGGATCGCTGAAACCTTCGATCATGGGCCTTGCGGCCCTCGGGATATCGCCTGCGGATGCGTTGATCTCAAGTGGGGCCGAGGCCTCGTCATCCTCCTCGAGGACCCGCCTAGCCTTCGCTAATGTGTCCCTGGCCGCTAGGTAATCATCTAAACAGCTTACCCGGGCCTTTTCCTCGGCTGTCAAACCAAAGACGACGTCGGCCGGAGTCACAGTAAAATACTGGCTGAGATATTCCAGGTCGTCCTTGCTGAAAGGGGCCTCGGCCTCCAAACCTGCTAGGCCTGGCTGGTATCCCAGCATTCCTCTTGCCCGAGCTTCCCTGTTCGCCTGGTATACGGCCTTGATGGCCGGATCAGATCTACTGGTGATGAGGAGCCCCTTTGCCTTTGTGTTTTTGAGGGCCAACTCTACGATTTCTCGGCTCTCGGGGGTCATGCCGTACAAGTCTGTGGCCGAGTGGTCTTTATGGAATTCCATAAGAAAGGACAGCCCGTCGATGACACCCTCGTCCGTTCTCTTCGAAACCGCAGCCTTTGGCTGAATCAAAATGGCCGTCTTTCCACGGTGACTCTCGTCCTGCCTAGGGCGCCATGTTCTTGGAGGCTTGATACTGGCTGCTTTTGCTACCGGGGGAACAATTGGTGTGGACGGTAGCCCGTCTGGAGTCGCCACTTTCTTTTGGCGCTTGGAACCTTCGGCCTCAGTTGTCTATATTCTGGCCTGCTGAACCTGTCTCTGCATTCTTCTCAGCTGGGTTTTTGTTAGCGGCTCGGCCCTGCCCCCAGGCCGTGCATGATACCAACGGGCGTCACAGATGACTGGCGGTTTGAAAGTCTTCACCAGCCTAGGGGGGTCTCGTTCCTGTGGCCTGCCGTGGTACTGGTCTGTGCCCCTAGCCGGTCAAAAACAGTTCTGCTTGCCGACCATCGGCCGTACCGCCCATCGTATTTTTTCTCGGTCGGTTGGGATGGCTCGGCGGCCTTCCTCTTGTTCTCCTACGGCCTGGTTTGACCGATCTCGGACTTGCATCGCTCGCAGATCAGCGGCTCTAATTCAGCCGTTGGCTCCTTTCCTTTCGCTGTCCTGCGAGCTTCCTTATTCCTGGCTGGGAGTTGGGCGTCGACCATGTTGACGACAGGTGGAGGGAATGGCTTGGAGTCGACCTGCATGGCTGCCTTCTCCGAGAACTGGAGCTGCTTCTCGTCGATCAACTTTTGGATGACGTCTCGCAAGACCACGCAGTTGTTAGTGTTGTGAGACCAAGAACTGTGGTATTTGCAAAACGTTTTCCCCTTTGAGCTCATCGGGCTTCGGAATCTTGTGGTCGAAAGACAATTTAACCTTTTCCTCGGCCAATAACAGGTCGAAAATAGCCTCTGCCCTTGTTAAGTCAAAAGTATAGGCCTTCGTTTCCCGCATCGCGAACTTGGCGTCGGGGATTTTGGTACGGCTATTGTCGGTCTTAACAAGTCCCTTGCAGACGAAGGGCTTGTCTATGGTGACCTCGGCCGAACTCATCTCTACTTCATCGCTCTCGGCTCCTGCGGAGCCATCTGCTTCGGCATAGCTTACGACAGGGTTCCTGTAGTAGGTCCCTTTCGAGGCCGACTTCTTCTGCATCTCTTCTTTTAACAAGGACGCATATCTGTCCACCTTGTTAGTTAACTCATGCATGTCCCGGAATTTGATTCCCTAGAATTTCTTCCGGTATTCGAACTCCAAACCCTCTTCGGCCATCTTGACGAACTCCCTCTCTGGTAGGTTCGTGCGGCACCAATTCCTACATGTTTTGAATCGCTGTAGGTAATCCCGAGGTGATTCGTGCGAGGCCTGGCTCATCCTTGCCAACTCGGCGACTGTTATTTCTCGGTTGGTCTGATAGACATGTTCGTGGAATATTCTTTCCATATCAGACCAATCCCTTTCTGAGTTCGGCGGGAGGTTTATGAACCATGAGAACGCCGCGCCGGTTAAGGAGTGAACAAACAAACGGAGCTTTTGGGCGTCCGAATCGGCCTCCCCACACTGGGCCGTGAAACGGCTTATGTGCTCAATGGAGGAGGTCTGCCCATCCCCGGAGAACAGCATGAATTCTGGCAATCGATAGTTCCAGGGGAGAGGGATTCGGTCGATTTCTGGCGGGTACGGCCTTGTATATCTCGGCGTATCTGGCCGCCTCTAAGCTAGACCGTCTTCAATCATCCGCCGAACGTCTTCGAGTCGGAGACCCTGAGGTGGTGCCTCCTGTTGGGCCGCACCCGGCCGTGGGGCCTGCTGCACATCATTCTGCGGCCTTGTTTGTTGAGCTATCGGGACAAGGGACTCAGCCAGTATGACCGAGCTAGTTGATGCCATATGAGCGCCATGGATTTGGCCAAGGTGCGTGTGCGTCGCCGCTGGAATGGCCGAACCGTAGTGAATGTGAGAGCCCAGCGGGAACAACGACGCCTGTAATGGTGGTGAGACGGTCTGATTGCTCTGACCGTACTGTTGTGATGATACAGCAGTCGCGTTGCTTGGACCAGGATGGGTGTGGACAGCCGCAGTATGAATTGGGCCGAGTGGATGAATCGCAGGATGCGCGAGGCTGCTGTGCCCTAGTGATACAGCCAAAGCATGGAGTGGTCCGTGCACTGTCTCTGCCGAGGCTACTGCTTTCGCCGTAAGGCTCAATTCTCTCGCGCTCTTGGCCCCTTTGTCCAGCTCCAGGAGGTGTTGCAGGGGAGGTCGTCGGCATCCTCTCCTGGAAAAGAGTTCGTAGCTCCGAGGAAAATCTGTCCATTGCGGCCATGAAGGATGATTCTATCATGTAGGCCTACTTGGACATCAGCTCTTCTACTACTGCCTGTTCTTGCATGGACATCAGCTCTTCTATAACGGAAAGGTCAAACAAAAGACTTTCGCCGAGGGCGACTTAGTGTGGCGAGCCGTGCTTCCTATTGGGACGAAGGACCCTCGGTTCGGCAAATTCTCACCTAACTGGGAAGGACCGTTTGTTATCTCACGAATCGTCGGCCGAGGTGCATTTCAGTTAAAAGATAGGGACGGAGAATGGCACAACTTGCCAATAAACGGTCAGTATTTAAAAAAGTATACCCCGTCGCTATAGGAAACGGCCGAGAAGGAGTTCTAAAGATTGCAATTAACAAGTAAATAAAGTAGACGGCGCAGCAAAGGTAAAAGGGGAAAACCGTGCTTCATTCAAAAAGGGGTCAAGTTTACAAAGAAACGGCCAAGTCATGGCCGATTACAAAATACACATGATAAAAGATTACATCCTAGGTCTTCGAGCAACGGCTGCATGATATTCTTGCTGGACTAACAGACGTTTCTTCCTGAGGCAGTATCCCCGCCACCCACGCCGTCACTCCGGCCATGGCAAGCGCAAGGGCCGACACTCCGGCCATGGTAAGCGCAAGGGCCATCACTCCGACCACGGTAAGCGGCCGACACTCTGGCCATGGTAAGCGTCCATCACTCTGGACATGGTAAGCGGCCGGGGTACATGACGTCCTACTTGGTTGTCAATTTCCAATGCAAGGCGTGATAGAGAATCGATGTCGCTGTTCTCGGATCTGGGGATCTGCTGAACCTGGTACGCGTTGAAGTGGTGGAGCAATCGGCGGGCGTGCGCCAAGTAGGCAGCCATCGATGTGTCTTTAGCTTCAAATTCGGTGAGCACTTGATTAACGACGACTTGAGAGTCGCTGCAGATCTTGAGTTGTTTGGCTCCCATGTCTTTGGCAAGCCTTCAGCTTGCCAAGAGGGCTTCGTATTCAGCTTCATTGCTGGAAGCGGCAAATTGAAACCGGATGGCGTATTCAACTGTGGTTTGGTCAGGTATCTTTAGAACTAGGCCTACTCCACTGCCTTGCCGATTGGATGAGCCGTCCACGTACAGTGTCCAATGAGGGTTTGTGGGATCGAATGTTCCTTCGACTGGCGTATCTCCCTGGGGTGACGATGGTTGTTCCGGGATGGGATCGGCTAGTCATTCGAATTCTAGTGGAGGTGTGAGTTCCAAGATGAAATCGGCCACGAAGATTGGTGAGTATGTTGATGGTGTGGGCCTGGAAGTAGGGCCAGAACTTGCGGGCTTAGAGGACGAGAGCGTATGCTAGCTTCTCAAGTTGGGGATACCATTGCTCAGCATCTTGTAATGCGTGGCTTGTATAGAAGATTGGAAGCTCAATGTCGTTTGGCTTTCTGATGAGCACAGAGCTCAGTGCTGATGTCAAAACTGACAAATAGACGGTGAGTTGTTCCCCCGGAAGAGGCTTTAACAGCAAAGGGGCTTTTCCCATGTAGGCTTTGACATCTTCAAAGGCTCGGTCACATTCAGTAGTCCAGAGGATTTGCCGTTTGTTTTCTTTGAGAGATTTGAAAAAAGGGGCACATTGGTCGGTGGCCTTGGATATGAATTGGGCCAAGGCGGCGACTAGTCCAGTGAGGCTCTGTATGTCTTTTTTCATCTTTGGTACCGGCATGTCTAGTAAAGCCTTGATTTTTTTGGGGTTGGCCTCGATGCCTCGCTGGCTTATCATGAAGCCGAGGAATTTCCTGGAAGAAACGCCAAAGGCACCTTTGCTCGGATTGAGGCGCATGTTGTACTATTTCAAGATGATCTTCGGTCGTCTTATTCTTGACAAGCATGTCGTCAACATAGACTTCCATCGAAGTACCGATGAGTTCGGCAAATATCTTATTGACCAATCGTTGATATGTCGCCCCCGCATTCTTCAGGCCGAACGACATGACATTATAGCACTAGAGGCCTCGATTGGTAATGAATGATGTATGCTCGCGAAAATCTAGTTTTAGCCTAAATAGGCGTCCACCAGTTGGTCGATTCTTGGTAGTGGAAAGCTATCCTTCGGGCAAGCCTTGTTTAGATCGGTATAATCTTGACACATCCGCCAGGCGCCGTTTGGTTTCTTGACCAAAACCGAATTTGCCAACTAGATTGGGTAGGCTACTTCCCGGATGAAGTCGATCATTTTTAACTTGTCTACTTTGAGCCCCATTGCCTCGTATCATTCAGCGTCGTAGGCACGTCGTTTCTACCGTATTGGCTTCAAGGTGGAACAAATGCTTAGCTTGTGATCAATGACACTAAGGGATATGCCATGCATATCATCATAAGACCAAGCGAAGACCTCCGTATTGGCGCGCAGAAAGGCGATGAATTCAGCTCACAGCGGCAAACTGAGGATTTGAAAGTCTGGTTGTGCTTCGGAGAAGGCTAACCGATTCTAGGTCCTCGATAGGCTGGGCCTGTGGTGTGACGACTTCATCTCGGGGGTTGTCAACTTGATCGGTTCTTTTCTTGCCAATCGGAGTGGTTCCAGTGGTGGAGACTGTGTATGACTCCTGTGCTGTCATTCTTGCCGATTCACTAGTGGCCGATACGTAACACGTCTATACGCTCAATTGGTCTCCATGCACTTGGTCGATGCCAGAATGCATTGGGAATTTGAGGAGGAGCATGTGGGGCAATAATATGGCCTTCATCTGGGTCAGTGCTGTCCTGCCGAGGATGGCGTTGTAAGCTATCAGACAATTGACCACAAGGAAGTGGGTGTGGATGACCGTTCGTCTAGGGGTGATGCCAATGGCGAACGGGAGCTGGATGCTTCCGATTGGTTTGATGACGTCCCCTGAGAAGCTTGCCAGGGGGTGATGTCTTTGTTGAGGTGCTGATGTTCTATGTCAAGGGCGTTGAAGGCGTTGGCAAAGAGTATCTTGATCGAACTTCTAGTATCGATGAGGATTCGACCTATACCGAAATTCGTGATGTCAGCCCGGATGATCATAGGGTCGGAATGGGGAAAGACAATGCCTTTCTCCTCTTCCTCGGAAAAGGTGATGGGCTCCCAACCGATCTGCTGGACTTGGTGTTGCGTCCTCCAACTACACTAAGTACCTGGGGGTGTCGAACGGCACGGACGTATCTTTTAATAAAACGGTTGTTGGTGTTGAGGTACTGATCCAGCTTGCCTTCGTTGATGAGGCATTCGACAATTTTGTGGAATGCGATGCAGGACTCCGTATCCTGCCCATTGTATTGGTGGTATCAGCGAAACACCCCGGTGTCCTTCTCGTTCTACCGAGGGAGTTTGCGGTTATTTGGCTTCGGAATCATCTGATTTTCTGTCATGAGGACGTGCTCGTAGGTGGTGTTGAGAAAAGTGAAGGTTTCTTCCAACCGATTTTTCTTTGAATCTCTGAAGTTGTTCCGCCTGCCGAAGTCTTTGCATCGTTTGTTACTATCCTGCCGATTCTGAAAGTCGTCCTTCCGCTTGTCTCTTGCTTCGTAAGGAGCGGATACAAGGGGGTGCCGTTCGGTAGGGGGCTTGGTTTGTCGCCGAATTAGGAGGGAATCAGTCTTAGGCTAGCGCCAAAGGCCGATCCACGGGTTTCGTTGTGCATGGTGATGCTGAAGATGACCCTTTTGAGTTGAAATGTTCGGTTTTGGCATGGATAGCTGCCTGTTTCATCAGTTCAGCATAGGTGGTCCAGTTGCTACTGTGGACCAGATAGCGAAATTAAGATGACCGAAGACCATTCTTGAAAGCACCGAAAGCCGCCCTGTCGTCAGTTTCGGGACATTGAGAATATTCGTGGCTGAACCTGACCGCATGTTCCCTTAGGGGCTCATCGTCTTGTTGCCGAATGGTATAAAGATCATCGGCAAAATATAGGCGATCGGTCTGAATCATAAAGTAGTGGAGGAAAGTTTGTTTTAACTGATCCAGTCGGTAGAACCAATTCAAGGCGGCTCCAGCCAAGGTAGAGGGAAATAGTAAGCATTGGCCTTCATCGATCAGCCCTTTGCAACCTAAGTCTAATTGGAAGGAATGGATGTGAGTTGAGGGATCTTCCACTACCGTGTGAAACAATATCAAGAGGGCTTGGACTTCCTTTTCGTGCCTGAAAGTTCGGATTTGACTGGTGAATGATCTTGGTTGCACTTTTCCCCAAGTTGGCGTTCGAGATTGGTTCTGCTCTTCCTCGATCCAGTTCACTTTCTGGAGGAGTAGACGTATGGTGGGATCGATGGGGGGAAGGTCGTTACCAAAAGGTTATGCTATTCGGCATCCGATTGTTTGATGGGCATTGGGACCCTATGTTTCTTGGTTCGCCGTTCGGCCGAGGGCTCCCCTATGCCTGTCATTCTCCTCATTCGATCGGTAGCTGTGGTGCTCCTTTCTTGAGGGGCCTAGTCCCGGCGATCGGTAGGCTGATTGTGTCGTATCTTCAGTGAAGGGGGGATTTTGGTCCCAGCACGTCCAGGCGCCGATCATTGCATTTGGCTTGGATCGGGATTGGTGATGCTTGGTGCTCCTTGCGATGGTCATTGATCATCTCCCGATAGTCGGAGTAAACCTGGTATTCCTAGCAACGTTCATTTGGGGTGGGCACGAACAGTTTTCGGGAAGCAGACGGCTTTCTTGCTGCCAGTTGTTTCCCTTTATCATGACCGCTGGGCTTCGGCACGCTTCTGAATGGCCGCTCTTGCCGAAGCTATCTGGTTCGCTCCCGGTCGTCTTGCAGTTGGGCCGAATGTGACTATTGATCATAGAGTTGCCTTTGCGTGTCGTCGAGTTTGGAAGAGAGGATATTGTTGTGCTCCTATATTTTCGTCATTTCTTGTTGCAGAGCTTCCATGAGAGCTTCCAGGGTGTTTTTGTCCGGGGAGTGCTAGGCGGGGGAGTGGGGCTCGCTTCGCTATCAAGATCGATGATGGCACCATCGATATGGGTTGATTGTTCGTCGATTCCCACAAACGGGGCCAATCTGTTGGCGCTAAATCTGAACAAATAGAGATAGATGCAACTTACAAGTGATGTGGACGATCTAAGGATCGATTGAGTGCCTGACGCCGATTCCTCTCTTCTTGGGAAGCCTATCCTGAATCAAGAAGAATCTTCACTCGTGAGGTCTATTGGACCGGTGTGGTGCTAGCCAAAGACCCTCTGATGCCGAAATAAGTTTCTTTTTAAGAGCTTTTCTGCTGACAATGTATTTAGCATCAAAGTCAGGCTGAAAGTCTGACCCCTTGTCTGTAGTGAAGGAGCTTATTTATAGAGGGTATCTGGTGTGCTCTTAGTGCTTAATTTTGATGTGGGACTAGGGGGAGTGCCTTCTTAGGTCGACACGAGTCCGCAAATATCTGAGCGGGGTATTTGAGGTTATCTCGCAGAATCGTCCAGGCGTGCCGAGCGCATGCTCAAGAGTTGTTCGGTAGCTGTTACAAATGGTCTGCTTCGGCGGGGCTCGTGGGAGAGCTCGTCGCTTAAAGGACCTGTTGATTGAATCGGCAACAGATGCCCGTTCACACTTGACTGATCTATCGATGCGAGTTGCAGGGTTGACTTTAGCCTTGTCCCAGGTCCACGTGTCACGATGTGAGTGGAGGGTCAGAGATGGTACAAACAACGCTTGTTAGTGACAAGCGTCGTCTTTTAAAAATCAATCAAACACTAGTAGTGTATAAGATGATATATCATGACGGTTTTAAAAACATTGTCGTCTTTTAAAACATAACGGTGGTTTTAAGATGCACCATCATCTATTTTGTGTCGTGGTTTAACTATTTTGTAGTAGTGACATGATTTACAGAATGTTTCTTTGAGGAGAGCAAAGAAAACTTATGAAAACTGAAAACTTAACTTAAAAAAATAGCCTGCTTCAATGAGGCTAAGAAGCCTCTATTTAAAGAACTAGTTTACTATGATGTCGGTAGCCTTGGATGCTTGATTTTATTGTGAGAGCATAGTGACTTGTCTCCGAATAATCTGAGTGGGGTTACTGTGGAGGCACGGGAGAACTGTGGAGGACTGTAGCTAAATAGTAATTGGTCGGCCTTGCTGTGTGACTTTGACTGAGAAAGATTGGATTTTAATCATCATTGAGATCGTAGGGATCTTGACTGTTAGGATAGTCAGCCCAACGAAACTTTTGACTGGAAGATGAAGCTTGAGAGGAATGTGATTTTTGGGTAGCATCTTCATCGTCCTCCATTTAAGAGGCTTGAATCATGAGTTGTCTTGCTAATTCTTTGATTTCTGATTCCTTCAATTGGAAATGAAGAATGAGAGGTTCCCAAAGTTTTGAAGGTTTCTGAGGAACTTTAATTGGGGGAAACTCATTATTCACTTTATCAATAACTCTTTCTGACTTGAATTTATCCCACCATTTTACTGAAATTTGCCTGGATAAGATTCTAGATTCCCAATTGATCTAGTAAGACCATTTAAGAATCCAAGGGACTTTGTATTTGGCAACAAAAATTAAGAGGCTAGGGAAGAAAGCATCTTCTTCTTTGAATTTATATATACTGGAGAAATAAGTGACAGATTCTTTGGGATTCGAGGGAAGAATTTCAGTAATTGGACCATGTTTTTCCCACCAGGAAGAGAACCAGGAAGGAAAAGGACTTTGGAATTTACTGTCAAAATTAACAAACCAAGAGTGACTAAGGTCTTCGGTTTGATGTAAAAAAATGGTATTCCAGGCTTCAATATAATCATAACAACTATACTGAGCATTTGACTTGAGGGTTTTGAGAGAGTAAGGGCGATCACCCCAATCAGATTGGGTTTCAAGTAAAATGTCTCTGCAAAATTTGAGTGACTTTGATGGGTGTTGAGGAATAAAATGATAATTGGGAGGAAGGTAAGCTTTGGCAATTTTTGCAGGATTTGAAAGGTTATTATAGCGTGGTTCAACTATGAAGAGCTTGGTGTTACTTCTAGGGAAATAGGGAGAGGTTTTTCTAAGGTTGACTGGGTTGAAGGTGGACTCGCGACCTGAAAGGCATCGTAGCTAAAGATTAGGGCTGACTAGTAATTCGGACGAATAGTACCAGTGGTGGATCCAAGACTGGATAGGTGAGTGTCCCGGGTAAGGGACAATTTGGGAAGGCTCTGTTTTTACTGGGTACATGGAAACTAGGTTTTTCTGACTGATTGGCTTTCTCTCTTGCTCGTTTCTTTTTCTGCCATTTGTTTCCCTGTAGAAATTTCCGAGTAAGAAAATCGGGAATACTGTTTTCACTTCCTCTCAGATATTCTATATCGAAATCAAAAATACTTAAAATTGCTTGCCATCTTGCAAAAATTTATTTTGATGCAATGTTTTGAACAGCTTTTCTAAAACATGCTTTGCGCTTTTGCAATCGACTCTTACTAAAAAATTTTGATTGAGCAAATCATGACAATGGATAAAATTTCCTTTTTATAGTACTATAATTACTCTTTGACTGAGTCCAGATTCCAAAATGAAAGCGTACAATTTGTTCTATTTGATCTGAAGAGATTTTTTGTTTAAGAATGCCTCCATAACCATTTTCAGAGGCATCAGTTTCAACAATTTTGAAAGAATTGATTGAAGGAATGCCAAGGCAAGGTAATGTGTTGACATAGATTTTGATGCTTTTGACAATTTCAGTATGACTAGGAGTTCAAGGAGGATGGTTACTCTGAAGTCTATCAAACAGGGATTTTGTTTCCCTCTTTTCGGCTGGGTAGGCCGATTGAAGGAGTTTTTGGTCCTTCTTCTTTTTTGAGTGCGGGGCGTGCCACCACCAAGCCCCGAATTTGGGCTTGAATGGAATGTGAGTAGATGGATGTGTTGCGTCCGAGATCTGACTTTAATCAAACAATTGTTCGGCCGAGCAAGGAACCTCCTCACGGCCTAGGTTCTTTCACTACCTCGGAGTCAAGGCTTTATGTGAGCAACCAAATTATGTGGAGTGGGTGGAGATGAAGATTGAAGGTGAAATGTAATGAAACGAAGAACACGTGCGTAAAGTAAAAGGTGCTTGAATTTAAATATAATTAAAAGACAAGTGCGGAAAGTAAAGTGCTTAAAATAAATAATTTAAAGACGAGTGCGTAATTTAACGTGCGTAAAATAAAGAATGCAAAGACGATTGCATAATGTAAATTGCATAAATTAAATAATTGAAATGCGAGTGCGTAAATAAAATTGCATAAATTAAATAATTGAAATGCGAGTGCATAAAGCAAATTGCATAAATTAAATAATTGAAATGCGAGTGCGTAAAGTAAAGGGTAGAAAGTAAACTAGATTACGAAGAACAGTAAAGATATCATGAATTGAAATTATTGTAATTAAAATAGAATTTAAAAACAAGAACAAGAATGTAAAAGCATAATTGAAATCTACGGAAACTAGAGCGGAAAAAATAAGAACTAGGCTATGGCTACATTATGCTACTCCTATGATAGAAATTGAAGAGAATGTAAAATGACAAGTTGTGTGTTGTGTCGGGGGTCCTTTCTCTCTTCCATAAGCTTGGTATTTATAGGGGCTTCGGTGCGTCTCAATTTGGTCAATCGTCAATTGGCCTTCAAATCAATCATAATTGCTCCAGAATATCTTCAATCCCTTGTCTCATGCGTGTGATTTAATGTGAATAATAACGTTTGATTTGATTTTCCTTCCATCTTGAGCTCTCCCAGCAATAACTTCAGTTGACCATCAAGTTGGCATAATTCTTTCCATATTTGAATTGTAACCTATGAGAAAATCCTCCTACGGATTATCTCTCTCCTTATTTAAGCATTGACTGTTTTTATGTATTCGGCCGCTTTTAGTCATTCGATCATATCTACACTTTCGGCCGCTTTTAGTCATTCAACCATATCTACACTTTCGGCCGCTTATAGGCTTTCGGCCACTTTTATGCTCTCGGCTGTATTGATATGCTTGAACAGATTAATGTATGTAGCCACATGTAGATATTCTGCAACATGTAGATATTCGGCCACTTTTATGATTTTGGGCTTCTATCCGACCTTATTGATTAGGCCCACTAATTGGGCTCAATGTTAATTTAATTGTCGGATCTCGGGTCTGACCCAATCAAATTTCAACCAAGTCCAAATAGGTTTACATTGCTTTCTTCCCTAGCCTCTTAATTTTTGTTGCCAAATACAAAGTCCCTTGGATTCTTAAATGGTCTTACCAGGTCAATTGAGAATCTAGAATCTTGTCCAGGAAAATTTCAGTAAAATGGTGGGATAAATTCAAGTCAGAAAGAATTATTGATCAAGTGAATAATGAGTTTCCCCCAATTAAAGTTCCTCAGAAACCTTCAACTTCGGGAACCTCTCATTCTTCACTCCTAATCGAAGGAAGATCTAAGTCAGAAATCAAAGAATTAGCAAGACAACTCATGATTCAAGCCTCTCAAATGGACGACGATGATGATGCTTCCCCAAAATCACAGTCACCTCAACCTTCATCTTCCAGTCAAAAGTTTCATTGGGTGTGGACCGTAATTTTGAATGGTAGAGACATTGGAGGGAATCTAAACTTAGACAATACGTGGTTTTCAATGATGGACATGAAGCAAGGCTGAAATGGCGGTAAACTGTTTTGAAGAGAATATAATAGTCAGACTGAGTGATCTTTTGCAACGATGTAAAAACATAGGAATATTATGACCTCTTATATTCTACGGGGCATTTAAGTGTGAAATTGGGTTTAACACCTAGATTTATAGAGTGATGAGTATATGTCGAGGAAATAGAAAATGTAGGGATCTGTATTGGACAAGCCCTTGATTCAATTTCAATTCCTTACTTCCCATGCTGTTAGGGAAATTATTGGTAGCCTACTCTTTACGTACTATAAAGTCATAATTAGGTCTGCCTACCATCCACTCTTGTAGAAATTGTTGTGAGGAGCTCTGTTCAATGATAAATGAGTGTCGACTTTCCTAACTAGTTTTTTTTTTTTTTTTGCACACATTAAATAGACGGAGAAAATATTCCTTAAATTATAAATAGCTAGCTACTAGCTCGCAGAGATAGGAATAAAAAATTTAAGGACCTAAAAACAAAGAGAGGATTCACAAGAGGGCCAACATAATATACTCCCTGTTTTGGTGAAAGCTAGCTGGAGAAATCAAATTTATTGGAGGCAGAGTGAAGCATAATGGAGTTTAGGGAGGAAGGAGAAGAAGAGCCAGTGAGCCCCACTGGCCAATACTTCAACAGTTCTAACTTATCTGTTGCAATTCTTGCAGTTTTGGAATTTGAGGTTCCAATCAATGATTCCCAAGCTCTCTCTTTGCTTCAAGATGTCTTCCTCCCCATCAACCCTCGCTTCTCTTCTATCATGGTTTGTCCTCTCTCTCTCTCTCTCTCTCGATCTCTTTCTTTCTCTCTCTTGTCATTTTATTAGAAACCGAGGCAATTTTCACACTCCAATTTTGTTCATTAATTTTTCACTTCTCTTCTTGTTTTTATACTCTCGTTGCCATTTGATATACTCAAATACTCAGACAGATAAAATGAGAGTGTGAAAACAGCCGACTTACTGCAAAACTAAAACAAAAACTAAAAACTAAAGATTTGGTATTAATTATCTGAAATTTTTGAACAGGTAAGTGACAATGCAGATGAAAAGAAACAATGGAAGAGGGTTGAAGTGAAGCTTGAAGACCATGTTCATGTCCCCATTTTCCCTTCTAAAATTTCACCAGAATTCTATGATGAGTATTTTGATGACTACATATCAAATATAGCAGCAGAAAAACTCCCACAAAACAGGCCATTATGGGAAATTCACATTTTCAAGTACCCAACAAGCCATGCAGCCGGTACCCTGATTTTCAAGCTTCACCATGCCCTAGGTGATGGCTACTCTCTAATGGGTGCTCTTCTTTCTTGTCTGCAAAGTGCTCAAAACCCTTCTGTTCCTCTAACATTTCCTTCCCTGAAGAGCTCAGGACCAAAAACTACTCACACTAAAACTGTGTCTCAGTTTTTCTCTTCAGTTTTCCAAACTGTATCGGATTTCAGTTGGAGCATTTTGAAGAGCAATTTCGTTGAAGATGATCGAACTCCGATTAGGTCTGGGGAAGATGGAGTCGAGTTTCGGCCAATAACACTATCAACCTTGACGCTCTCCATTGATGAAATCAAACTGATCAAGAACAAACTTGGAGTGGTAAGATTATGTACCAATTTTTATTTATTTATTATAAGAGTGTTGGTATTTCCACCCACCTGTCCTATTTTCCCATCCACCTTATTTTCAAAATTTCAAAGAAAAATTTATCCTTTTGTAAAATGACTTCTAAGGACTTAAGGGAAAAAAAAGGATATTTTAGAAATAATTAAAGGGTAGGGTATTTTAATTTTTTATTATCTCTTAAACACTAAACAATTACCCATATATTTTTTTCTATGTCTGACTTCTAACCCTAAACTAAACCCTCAACCCTCCGTCTTCCTCCTCCTCCCCTCACCCTCCTCTTCTCCTTCGAAATTCCATTATATCTGCTATTCTCACTGGTGCCACAAATCACATCAATACATTCATCATCCTCTCTACATCAATTCAAGTACTGCTGGATAATTCAAAAGGCTAATCCTATAGAACCTTATATCCTCTTGAGACCATCTGAAAAATTCAACTAAACTCTTCCTGCAAATCTGAAAAAATCTTTTCTTTCATCGCCACAACAAATATCTCAATAACTTTCCTAGTTGAAGTCTTAACACAAATCGTTTCATGATAGGTTTTATAATTATTAGTTATTGTATATATCCCAAACACCCAGAACAATGTAATCATCTAAACCAATTATCTTCATATATAGATCTAGAAAATATAGAAGTCGAGAGAGGCATGAATAATGATGCACTAGCAATGAGAAATCCGATACAATTGCCATGGTGAAGAGAGGGAACTATCATGGGAGAATGAGTGAGCGAGATAGGTTTAGCGGCGCTGGTGAGAAATCTGGCAATAATGGAAATTTTGTGGGAAGAAGGTGGGGGAGAAGAAGAAAGAGGCAGATGGAAAGGCTTTTTGGTAATTATTGCTTTAATTCAGATATAATAATAAAAAAAATTAAAAAAGACTTAGCTGTATTAGATGAGTTGGCATGCCACATAAGATGATTTATAAAGGGTATTTTAGGAATAATGGTGGGTGTAAAGATAAGATTGCGTTTTTTCAAATTTACATGGTGAGTAGGAATATAAGGTGGGTGAAGAAATAGGACAGGTGGATGGAAATAGCAGCACTCTTATTATAATGATTTCTGTTTATATTGAACATACTACGACAAAAAAAACTGCTATGAAGTAAGAAATTATTTACCAAAAACAAGGATTACACAAATAAGCAATACAAATAACTAAAAAGTTCATAACTTACATGATATATATCAAAAGAAGTTTCAAAATTGGATTATTTAGAAAAGAACAGAAGCTCTCCCCTTAGGTTAGTAGTCGTAACGCTCATTAGGCTAATGTGTTATATTAGGATTTCAGTTATTTTGGGTAATTTTGTAAATTTGACTTAAGATCAAGCTTAATTTTGGCGATGTGGACTATTTTGTTTGCGCGGCTTTTCGTCCATTTAATTATGGATGTTTGGGGCGGTGGACTTTGTTGCCCTTTGGTAGACATGGGTTGCCCTGTCAGAATTTTTCTAATGAAATTTGATCTTCTGATCAAAATTGGATTATTATTTGCATTCAAAACATTTATTTCCACACCCAATTGAGCTTTCCAGTTGTGCCCTAGCATAAATTCAAAATTCCCTACACAATATTATTATTAACTTTTAAATAAAATAAGTCTTTTCCAAGGCAAAAATTAAACATAATTAATCACATCCAACTTAATTTCATAGGCTGGCAATAGGTCGTGTCGTGTCAAGTTCGTGTCTTGTCAGCATCATATACGTGTCAAGAATGTTCAACCCAAACCCGACTCGTTTAATAAACGTGTCATGTCGGGTTGGCTCGCTAATTTCCCGTGTGGATTTGGAGTCGTGTATCGGGTTGACACGCTAAGTGGTAGCAACTAAAAAATTTTAAAAAAATTAGAAAAATGAAGAATAATCAAAGAAACGGGTTAGCGGGTTGGCATGTCACATGGGTATGTTAGCAGGTTGGTGGGGTTACATAAGCATAGCAGGTTAGCGGGTTGACCTGCCATGACCTGTTTGTTAAACGGGTTACATGGGTATTTTAGAGGGTTAGCAATATGACATGAAACCCACTTGTTTATTAAACTGGTCATGACGGGTTGATTCGAAAATGAGCTAATAAAAATTTAATCAAGCACGTTGACCCGCTAATTTTCCTTGCGGGTTTCGATTCGTGTATCAGGTTGTGTCGAAAATTTCCACCCACCCTTTCAATGTTATTCATGATTGTACTATTTGGGCTTAATACGATTAGACATAATCCAATCCATGTGATTTTTTCAGAACATCAAATATTTGCCTAGGTTTATAACAAGTCCTATACAAGCCCTTTCTTTTCTTATATTTTTTTATATGTGGTTACACCCTTAAGACATGTTAATCCCTATTTTCTCAATTTTTACAATCACATACCCCCGATCTTTTAAATTTGTTACAACGTGGTTCCGCCGTTAGGGTTTCCGTTAGATTTCTCTGTTAGTTGCCTACTTAGCACTATGGGTCTAATATTTTCTCTTTTTTAAATTTTAAATTGATTAAAATATGAACAAAATATTAAAAACAAAATAATAATAATAATAATAAAACTCTCTCTCTCTCTCTTTCTCTCCCTTCTGTGCTCTCCCTCTCCCCCACTGATTTCTTCTCCCCTCATTCCCCCATGACCACCACACCCAAACCCATCCCACAGCCACCCTCCACCCCAGCCCACAACCACAACCACCACGAACCCAGAATCCC
The DNA here is from genome assembly GCA_005406145.1 of Prunus yedoensis. Classification (NCBI taxonomy): domain Eukaryota; kingdom Viridiplantae; phylum Streptophyta; class Magnoliopsida; order Rosales; family Rosaceae; genus Prunus; species Prunus yedoensis. Next base: position 211,714 of record BJCG01000091.1, read on the forward strand.
AGTGCCCCCTACCCTCCACCCCAACCTATAACTAAAAAAAAATTAAAATTAAAATAAATCATCCATAGACCCCCCCTCCCCCAAAATGAACCCATAATCCCAACCCAGCAACCACCTAGACCTCTTACCCCCGATTTTCCTTTGTTGTTGAGAGACCACAACCCACCACCCTACTCCCTACCCCACATGGGTGGTGGTGTGACGGCGCTCCAAGTCCACCATCGCTGCTCCATATATTTTTTTTTGTGCTGTGATGGTGGGTGTGGCTGAGAACAGTGATTAGGGAAGAGAAGGGGGGCTTGGGTTTGATGGGGGAAGAAGAGAAAAAATGTTTCAGAGAGAGAGAAAATAAAAGGTTTTTATTTGTTTTTTAATCGTTTATTAAGGAGCGTGTATTCAATTTAGATGTTAGAAGATTTTAAAAGAGTTATAAAGTTGATGGAGTTTAATTGAATTTAATTGAGTTTGGCTGAATTCTACAAACTCCACACAGATTTTAACTGAATTCATGTATAGATTTTAACTGAGTTTGTTAGGGTTTCATTATTGATTTTAATGGAGTTTATATCACTCAAAAAACAAAGGGTTTAGGGGTGATGACAGTTGTGGTGATGGCGATGGTGGTGGTGATAGCGATGGTGTTGGTGATGGTGATGGTGGTGATGTTGGTTTGTGGGGAATGGTGGGGGAGGTAGTGGGGATGAGGTGGGGGAGGTAGTGGTAGTGGCGGTGGGAGTCAGATGGTGGTGGTAGTGGTGGTGGTGGTGGTGGTGGAGGTGGTGACGATGGCAGTAGGAGTGGCGGCGACGGCGATGGTGGCGGTGATGGTGATGATACTGGCAATGGTTGTCGTGGTGGTGATTGTTGGGGTGATGGTGGTGTTGTTGTGCGAAAACACTTCCAAGACCTTGTCGTTGATGGACTACGCAACAATCACAACACAAGCTACGCAAAGATAAATTGCACACGAAACCACAAAAGTAAACACACACAAGAACACACAAGAATTTATAGAGGTTCGGCGTCGTGCCTACGTCCTCACCGGTGATCCCCGAGAAAATTCACTAGTATGAGAAAAATCCCTTTGGTTACAATAAAGAACTCATTTTGATCTCTCTCTCTCTCTCTCTCTCTCTCTCTCTAGATCTCTTTTTCTCTCACCCTAGGTTTGTATATCTTGAACCTCTACTAAACCCTAGTCTAAAGTACCTATTTATATGTAGAGGCCTTTAGCACAATCATACAAGGAATAGGAAACTAAAAAACCTCCCAAAACTAGGCCAAAAAACCGACCTATTTTGAAATAGGAAATCGCGATCCGCTCGAGCGCCTGCAGGTCCGCTCGAGCGCCTGAGCCAAGACGCCTTGCGGCTCGAGCGCCTACAGTTTCCGCTCGAGTGCCTGCATGCTGGGCTGCTTCCTTCTTTCCTTCGTTTAGTCGAGCCAACTCCAACAATCTCCACCTTGGCGAGCCTAAACACCTTTGTGAAAACCATTGATCCCTAGAACATCTTCAAACCTCTTGGAAATCGTTCTAGTAACTCCCAAGAGCTCCACCTCAATCTTCAGCATGTAACAAGATTGAGCAAGCTCAAACAATGTCTGAACTTCTCAGTTGTAACTGGCTTGGTCAAGCAATCTGAAGCGTTCTCATCTGTACGAACTTTCTTTATCGCAATGTCCCCATTGTTCACCCAATCCCTTATCCGGTGGTACCGTACATGAATATGTTTGGATCTTCCATGATACACTTGGTTCTTGGCCAAACATATAGCACTTTGACTGTCACACTTAATCACCACCAGGTCTTGAGCTATCCCGAACTCTTGTTCCAATCTTTGCAACCATAATGCTTCCTAAGAAGCCTCCGTTAGTGCCATATACTCCGCTTCAGTAGTAGACAATGCAGTGACTGATTGTAGCACCGCTCTCCAACTAATCGGTCCTCCACCACAAACGAAAACAAACCCTGTGGTGGACCTTCTCTTGTCTAAGTCTCCCGCATAATCTGAATCCACATATCCCAACACACATGCCTTTTTTTGTTGTCTTTCAAACAAAATCCCAAACCTCTTGGTGCCCTTCAAATACCTGAAAATCCACTTCACCACATTCCAGTGTTGTTTGCCCGGATTTGCCATGTATCTTGAAACTACACTCACAGCTTGAGCCAAGTCGGGACGTGTGCAAACCATTGCGTACATGAGACACCCTACTGCGCTTGCATACGGAACCTTACTCATCTCATCCTTCTCTTTGTCAATAGAAGGACTCTCTTGGGAACTTAGCCTGAAGTGCTCCGCCAAAGGAGTAGACACGGGCTTGCAGTCCAACATATTGAATCTTTCAAGTACCTTAGCTATGTACTTGCTTTGTAACAGCCACAACTTGCCCTCATCTCGGTCTCTCCTTATTTCCATTCCTAGGATCTTTTGTGCGGGTCCAAGATCCTTCATGTCAAACTCCTTCCCAAGTTGGATCTTTAACTCTTGAACCTTTGACACATCTTGACACGCAATCAGCATATCATTCACATAAAGTAGTAACAGAATGATCTTCCCATCCTTAAACACTGCGAATACACACAGCAATCCGATTCACATCTTCTATACCCAATCCGCAGCATATAAGTGTTAAAGCGCTTGTACCACTGTCTTGGAGATTGCTTGAGCCCATACAAAGACTTCTTGAACCTGCAAACCAGATTTCCCTTACTTGCTTCAACGAACCCTTGAGGTTGACTCATGTAGATATCTTCCTCTAAGTCTCCATCGAGAAAAGCTGTCTTCACATCCATTTGCTCCACCTCCATGTCCCACTGTGCTACTATGGAGAGCAATAACCGTATAGAAGTATGCTTTACAACCGGGGAAAAAATCTCATCATAATCAATTCCTTCCTTCTGTAAGTATCCCTTAGCCACTAGACGAGCTTTAAATCTAGTTGGCTCCTTCTCGCATATTCCTTCCTTCTTCCTAAACACCCACTTGCAGCCAATCACCTTTCTGTCTTTGGGTTTAGGGACCAACTCCCAAACGGAGTTCCGGTGTAGAGATTCCATCTCATCCATCATAGCACTCATCCAACTTTCCCGCTCCACACTCTCAACTGCTTCTTGGAACGTAGTTGGGTCTCCTTCACTTATGTTTAGAGCATAGTGAACTGCGTCCGTCTCCCATCCAAACCGTTGAGGAAGTTTGATGGTTCTCTTGGGCCTGGACCTTGCTATAGATGGTGGCTCCACCTGATCTTGAGCCTCTTCTTCTTCATCATCTTGAGTCTGTTGTTGTTGCCCAAATTCCTCCACCTCAGTGTCGGACTCCACTGCTTCATGGACGTCTCCAATTGGCTACAAACTCGGAGTACCCTCGAACACTCTACTAGATGATTCTGTAACGGTTGTTTCTGTCCCAACAACATTCTCCTTCACCTCTGGTTTCTTGACTTTAATAATAGGCATAGTCTTCTTGTCAAAGACAACGTCTCTACTGAGTATCTTCTTCCGGTTCACTGGATCCCATAACTTGAAACCCTTTACACCACTCTCAAACCCGAGGAATATGCATTCAAGAGACTTTGGCTTCAATTTGGTTCTCTCATCACTAGGTATAAGAGCATAGGCACTGCATCCAAATACTTTCAAAATAGAATACTCAATAGACTTGTTAGACCATAACTCTTCTGCACACTTGAAATCAAGATACTTTGATGGTGACCGGTTAACCAAATAAGAAGCGTGGTTAACCGCCTCCGCCCAAAATGGCTCGGGCAAGCCTGCATGAATCCTCATGCACCTCTCACGCTCCATGAGAGTTCTGTTCAGCCTCTCTGCGACTCCATTCTGTTGGGGCGTCTTCTTCACGGTAAAATGCCTCTTAATACCTTCACTCTTGCAAAACTCCAGAAATTTGCTATCTTTATATTCCCCCTCATTGTCACTCCTAAGGACCTTGATCTTCCATCCTGTCAAGTTCTCTACTTCTGCCTTCCACACCTTGAATTTTGTGAAGACCTCAGATTTCTCCTTCATGAAATAGACCCAAACCTTTCTAGAAAAATCATCCAAAAACGTAACATAGTAGCGAGCTCCACCCAATGACTTAACTGGCGCAGGCCCCCACACATCCGAGTGAATATAGTCAAGCACTCCCGTGCTCCTCTTTTCCTTGTCTTGCAGCTTGAATGTCACTTTCGACTGCTTCCCCATGGTACAATACTTGCAGAACTCAAGTTTGCAATTGTGCACGCCCTTTAGAAGCTTCCGTTTGTGCAACTCTTGCATGGCTCGCTCACTCATGTGCCCTAGCCTCAAATGCCAAAGCTGAGTATCATCTTCTGAGTTCTTCTTGGTAGATATAGCTACTCCATCAGTCACTGTTGTACCACATAGTCGATACAGGCAGTTAGGTTGAATCTCCCCTTTCATAATCACGAGTGAACCCTTCGAAATTATGAGCTTTCCTCCCATACACTTGTACGAATAACCATTCTTGTCAAAAGTACCCAGGGAGATGAGATTCTTCTTCAGCTTAGTTATGTACCTAACCATACCCAATGTTCTAACCACACCGTCATGCATCTTCACCTTGATTGTATCTGTTCCTTCAACTCTACAAACTGAGCCGTCCCCCATCATAACTTCGCCGCCAATGTCCGTCTCATATGTGTCAAACCAAGACTTATTTGAACACATGTGATATGAGCACCCGGAATCCAAAATCCAATCAAAAGCAGAAACCCTGGAAGTAATAGCAAGTGCATCAGTATTAACAATGCTATTAGTAAGTAAAAGCTCACCGTCGCTCTCTTCTGCGACCCCGGCTTCATCCGGCTTCTTCCCTTTGTTTCTCTTCTCTCGCCATGTAGGGCAATTCTTCTTCCAATGATCCTTTGACCCACACTCGAAACAACCATCTTTCGCCTTGGATTTTGACCTTCCCTTATTGCTCTTCTTGCCCTCACACTTGCTCGATCTACCTCTCTCTCTGGACTTGACCACAAGACCTTCACCTTGAGAGACTCCATTGGAACGTTGAACCATTCTATCATGCGTCAGGATGTCTTGCATGACCTCTTCATACTTCAAGGTTCCCTTCCCGAACATAAGCGTCGTGCGAAAGTGTTTATAAGACGGTGGCAAGGATGTCAACAACATCACGGCCTTGTCTTCCGACTTATAAACCTCATCCATTCTCTGCAAGTCACCAATACACCTATTAAAGGCACTCACGTGCTCCATCATGCTTGCGCCCTCCTCCATCTTAAGAGAATGAAGCTCTTCCTTCAAGAAAAGCTTGTTGGACAATGATTTTGACGCAAACATCTCTTCTAGCTTTTCCCATGTTTGCTTTGCGGTGTCTTCCATCGCATTACACAACACCTCATCAGTTAGATGTTGTTCGATGGATCCTCTAGTAAGCTCGTCTAGGTCATCCCACTCTGCATCTGTCATGGTTACCGGCTTCTTTTCCTTGCCTTCCAAAACTTTGCTGAGACCTTGCTGCTTAAGAACATGCTTCATTCTTCTTTGCCAAAGCGTGAAGTTCTCCTTGCCGGTGAACGGCTTTAACTCCACCTTTATGCTTGATACCCATTGTGACTTAGTACCGGAACATTCTTCGTCCTTGTCGCCTGCCATCTTCAACACACCGCCGCTCTTGAAGTTATAAGAGCACTTGGGCATAAACCAACGCCCGCCGCAACCTGGCTCTGATACCACTTGTTGTGCGAAAACACTTCCAAGACCTTGTCGTTGATGGACTACGCAACAATCACAACACAAGCTACACAAAGATAAATTGCACACGAAACCACAAAAGTAAACACACACAAGAACACACAAGAATTTATAGAGGTTCGGCGTCGTGCCTACGTCCTCTCCGGTGATCCCCGAGAAAATTCACTAGTATGAGAAAAATCCCTTTGGTTACAATAAAGAACTCCTTTTGATCTCTAGTATGAGAAAAATCCCTTTGGTTACAATAAAGAACTCCTTTTGATCTCTCTCTCTCTCTCTCTCTCTCTCTCTCTCTCTCTCTCTCTCTCTCTCTCTCTAGATCTCTTTTTCTCTCACCCTAGGTTTGTATATCTTGAACCTCTACTAAACCCTAGTCTAAAGTACCTATTTATATGTAGAGGCCTTTAGCACAATCATACAAGGAATAGGAAACTAAAAAACCTCCCAAAACTAGGCCAAAAACCGACCTATTTTGAAACAGGAAATCTTGATCCGCTCGAGCGCCTGCAGGTCCGCTCGAGCGCCTGCGCCAAGACGCCTCTGCCGCTCGAGCGCCTGCATGCCGGGCTGCTTCCTTCTTTCCTTCGTTTAGTCGAGCCAACTCCAACAGGTGGTAATAGTGGGGGTGGTAGTGATTGTGGGGGTAAGTGTGGTGGTGGTGGTGGAGGTGGTGGTGGTGGCAGTGATGGTGATGGTGTTGGCGGTGGTGGTGGTGACGGTGGGGGTGGTGGTGAGGGCGACAGTGGGTGGTGGCAGCGATTACAGTGGTGGTGGCAGCGATGACAGTGGTGGTGATGGTGGTGGCAGCGTTGGTGGTTGTAGAAGTTGTGAAATCACATCTTGAGAATAAAAATAATATATCTAGCAAAATCTCTGGGGGGGGGAAGCAAAGATTTTTCAAGGGCTAACATTAGTCTATAATCAAACGAAATCCACCACTTTTTGTATTTTCTTTAAAATCAATGAGTTTTTTAATGCACCCAACCTTTTATGAAGTCTTTTAAAGTCATGATTGAATACATCCAAATTTGAATGGAGTTTAAAAAGTCTAAATTGAATACACCAAGAATTGTATAGACTTCTATAAAATCGTGATTGAATACACTTGAACTTTTAAACTTCTTTAAATTCTTTTAGAATCTAAATTGAATACACTCCCCTAATATTTTATTCAATGTATTTTAAAAAAATTATTTTATTCAATTTAAGAAAATAATGTGGGCCCTACTTGTGCCATGTCATCACTTAAGAAATTTTCTAATAGCCAATCTAAAGGCAAAGAGTCACATTGCAAAAAATTTTTATAAAATAAGGGTATGTAATTGTTAAAATTGAGAATGCAAGGACAAACATGCCTTAAGGGTACAATTTTAGGGTACCAAACTGAAATTAACCATTCTTTTTAATAGTGATTAAATTGTTTGAATGAAATTGGCATGAACAATTGCAGACGGTAAATGATGTGATTGCTGGAATAATCTTCTTGGGCACCAGAATATACATGCAAGAGGTTACCCAAAAATCAAGCAGTGAACGTTGTACAGCATTGGTGCTGCTCAGAACCAGAAACATCGAGGGTTACACGCCAATCAAAGAGATGATCGAACCCAATAATGCTAAGATGTCATGGGGAAACCAATTTGCCTTCTTACACTTGCCAGTGCCCAAGTTAACTGAAATCTCAAAGCCACTCGACTTTATTTGGGAAGCACAACAAATGATCAAGAAAAAGAGAAGTTCTGCGGCTAGCTACCTCACTAGCTGGCTGTTGGACGTTTTGAAGAAATTTAGAGGCCCTGAGGTACGTAATTAACAAGGAAAATTAACATAAACATAATTTTTATTATTAACCACTTAATAAAGTGTAGGAATTTACCAACTCCTTTTTTAAAAATATTAGTGTCAAATATCGTTATGTTGGTAAAATTTCATTTTACACTAAAATGTAAGTACTCTCACAAGATATAGAATGTTTTGGAGGAAGTATAATTTGGGCATGATGACCTCATAAGTCAAGTTAATTTGTATAATCCAGTCAAAACACTTTAAATGTACTTATCAACAAACTAGCTCTTAGCAGGGCGGCTTTGAAATTTTAGGGGCTATGTGCTAAATGAGCAATGTGGTCTCTAAAACAATGTTTTGTACAAAAATATTGAAAATTGGATCATACATATTGATAGAAAGTTTACAACTAAAACTCACTAAAAGATAGTAATACACAAAACTATGGTCTAACATGAATCTTGCCAATGTTGGGTTGGTTTTTTGGTTTTTTTGCTAAAGTTAGGAAGGGGGAGGGGGAAAACTCACACACATGGTAACTACGGGGTTTTGAACCCAGAACCACTTGGAAGCACACAAAAGATCTGGGCCAATCCAACTAATACCCCATTGGTCAATGTTGGGTTGGTTTAGTGTCAATGAATCTTGCCATGAGAAGAAGTCACTTAATTAATATTGTCTCTCACAAAACCACAAAAAGTCCACAAATTTAATTCAATCAAGCTATCAAAATATAAACTACAAAATTCATCATTATTTACCTCAATTTGTCTTCGCCTAACGAGAATGAATGGTCTAGGGATTTTCTTCAAGAGCCGCCAATGGCTCTTAGGCCTAGTTTGGGATTGCTGTCATTTTTTAAAAAAGTTGCTTCTGCTGTGCTTTAAAAATAATTAGCTGTAAAATAAAGCAGCTCTATGTTTGGTAAACAGTATTTTTAAAGGAGGTGGTGGTGTTGGTTGTGGTGGTGGTGGATGTGGAGGTTTTGAAGGAGGTGGTGGTTGTGGTGATGGTGGTGGTGGAGGTGGAGAAGGTGGTGGTTGTGGTGGTGGTGGTGGAGGATGTGGTGGCGATGGTGGTGTTGGTTGTGGAGGTTTTGAAGGAGGTGGTGGTTGTGGTGATGGTGGTGGTGGAGGTGGAGAAGGTAGTGGTTGTGGTGGTGGTGGTGGAGGATGTGGTGGTGGTGGTGGCGGTGGTTGTGGAGATAGTGAATGTGGTGGTGCAATTGGTGGAGTTGGATGTGGAAGTGGAGGTGGTGTCATTTTTAAAAATGAATGATGGTATTTGGGAAATAAAAAATTCATTAAATGTTCATTTCAGCTTCTTTTGAAAGCAGCTTTGAAAAGCAACCCAAAGCCTGCTTTTAAAAGCTGCTGTCAAAAGGCCATTGCTTTTAAAATAATCGGGATATTTTATTTTTACCAAACACCTTAAACTGCTTAACTTTAAAGTGAAGCAGATTTTTGATGAAAAAAAGCAATCCCAAACGGGGCCTTAGTAAATTGATATCTATCTTTTGAACGTCGAAAGAAATTCTAATTTCTAAATTCTGTTAGTCTTTCTTAGAACTTTAGAATATTCTTTTCAAAAAAGAAAAATAAAAATAAAAACTTTAGAGTGTTTTATAAGGTGTTGTGTTTGCAGGGAGCAGCTAGATACATTCATGGCACGCTCAAGAACTCGAGCATGACAATCTCGAATATGATTGGGCCAGTGGAAAAAATGGCTTTGGACGATCATCCCGTTGGTGGCTTCTACTTTATGGTGGTTGGTCCACCTCAGGTACGTTTTTTCTTTTTGATTGGGACCTCAGGTACTTAATTATGCAGTACTTTATTTCTTATAATTACTTTGTGGAAAATAATTATATTTAATACCTTACATATATATATATATATATACATATATTTATAAGATAATGAGATGGTGTTTTATCCGTGAAGTGTCTTACTGTGACGGCACTTAGTTATATGGGAAAGCTGAGGGTTGCCTTCGGAGCTGAAAAAGGCTTCATAGATTCCCAGAAATTGAAGGCGTCCATGCAAAATGCCTTTGGGGCAATACTCGAAGCCTCCAACCCAATTCCTCCTGCAGAGGCAGCGTAGAAAACCAAAGAAAAAGCCACTTGTTTCAACAATTGAAAAATATGAGGGTAAACGAATCTTGATCCCCAATGGCCGCGGCAGCTAGCGTTCTTGGTTAGGGTTTTGTTTACCCTTTTTATATTTGAGTCTGTTGTAAGCTAAGTAAAATTCCCTATATTGAACTTTTTGTTGGAAAATTTGTTTGAAGATGCTACTTTTCCTGCAAAACACATATGAAATAATTATTAGAAAATTATAATTTACATTGATAGAGTAAATTAAATAAAACCAATGAAATTACAACAAAATACTTATCCTTGAAAATTTCCGGAAAAAATGGAGTGATTAAACCTATAGTTCAAACCCCAAATGGATATGAAAATGTATATGTTACAAATTGGTGTTTATGATGAAGTGAAATAAAATCATTTGATATAGCACAATGTTTCCCTATAAACACATGGGATTATGATGGTTAACATATGCAACTATGTTATGCATATTTATGGAAGATTCATCTATATGAAAATCCTTGAAGGATTTAAACTTCCCTTGTAACGATCCTTGAGTGGATTAAAACATTCTGGAAAATATGGTATAATTGTCTTAATGAATATCTTTTATAAAATGGATATATAAATAATCCAAAATTTGGAAATGGGTTTACCATCATTACAATATATATATATAAATAAATTCGTTTGAACTCTTGAAGAGTTTAGAAAGACGTCCCTTAATTTAATAAAGGAATTTGATATGAAAAATCTATAAAGATTATGAAGTGTTTAAAACATATCATGAGAAGCGATTTCCTCAAAAATACAAAGGAACAAATCCTAAGAGATGTAATGTGCCATGCAATATAAATTGCACAAAGAAATCTTGAATAAGTGAAAGAGCCTGAAGCTTAGTATTATCTTGAAATAACAATAATTTAAATTCTCACAATGAGTACTTCGATTAAATTTGAATTCAAGTTCAAACACGTTGTAACGTATTCAAATGGTTAAAGTTAAGAAAAATATTTAAAGACTCCTGAAGAGCCCATGAATAATAGCATATGCTATTGTTCTCAAAACATACAAGACTACGTATGAAAGACTGATTGTACCATATAAATATTTAATGCTCGTATCATTATAAATATGAGCTCATTGTTTTGATATTGGATAGCATATGAAATTTAAGTCATTGTATACAGTATAAAAGGTAGGGGTGGGCATCAAAACCGGGATACCAAAACCATCCCGAAACCATGCCAAACCGTGCCAATCTCATGCCGTCCCGTTTGGTGTTGACGTGTAAACGGGATGATACCATGTCATCCCGTTACTGTTTGGCACGACATCGGTTTCACATTTGTGATCCCAGTTGGTGTCATACCGTACCAAACAGTAAATTAGTTTTATTAATTCCTAATTTAATTTCAGTTCTAACCCTATCGCTATCTGAGTCCACAGAGATTTTGTCGACTGCCTCTTTGTTTCTCTGCGTTTTTTCCTCCTTTCCTTTCCTCTGTCTGATTCTTCTCTTCTCTTCTCCTTTCTCAATCAAATTGAATCCGTTCCCAACTCCTCCAACATCAATCGATCTCATCTTCTTCTCCTCCTCATCCTCCTCTCTCTCTCTCTCTCTCTCTCTCTCTCTCTCTCTCTCTCTCTCTCTCTCTCTCTTCTCTCTCTCTCTCTCTCTCTCTCTCTCTCTCTCTCTCTCTCTCTCTCTCTCTCTCTCTGTGTTCTTCTCCAATATCAAACCAGTGGAAAAGGAAAGCCCCAACCCAAAGTCTCTCCGAATTTCTGTGGGATCTTCTTCTTCAAGCCCGTTACCCTCTACTACCAATTTCAGTCCGATCTCAGATTCTCAGGTATTCATAATATATGAAACTTGTTTTCGTTTGAAATTATTTGTTTTCAAATTTGAGAAATTGTTTTGATTTTGGGAAGACATGAATTGGTTCTGTAAGCATGCGTGGGAAGACATGAATCTATTAATTCCATATGGTATAAATTCTCTTATTATTTAGGATAGATTGGTTTTGATTTTGGGAAGACATGAATTATTGACATGCATATGGGCTAGGCTACTGTCAGTTTATGTATATATATATCTGATACTTCTGTTCTGTTCTTAAAGAAGTTGAATGGGATTTGTTCTTAACGAAAAATATTAAATAGGTTCAAGACCATCTCCATTGTCCACTGTCCACTGTCCAAGAAGAAAACACCATTTCAAATTCAACACACAATTCCGTAGCATTTGCCGAAAACACTTGTTGTGCTCAGATTTCAGGCAAAACTACCTGTCCCTTTCACATTATTATCTTCTTTTTCTTAAACAAGTAATACAACGCTTGTAAGTTGGGCCACTCCCTTTCCCTTTTCTATAATAACCAACCTCCTAATTCATCACCCCAAACCCATATTCTGTGAGAGATTCTAATCACCATCACCTTTTTGGTTTTCTTGATTTCACTTCTCACCATATTCCTTACACTACTACAAAATTGTTAAACAACGACACAAGCTAGATGACAGTGAATCTAAAAACCGTCATTGTATTTCAAAAAAACGACGGTTTTTTTTAAAACAGTCGTGGTATGTAATCTAGTACACCACTAAAAGCAGTTGATTTTAAAAACACTACGGTGTGGAATTGACAAACGTCGTCCTTTGAAAACACGCTAAAACAAAAGGACACTTAAGTTATTCGCCCTCGAATAAAACATTTTAGAATTCCCCCTCTTTTTGAAAATCGAACATCCCTCTCTCTCCCTCCTGAAAATCGAAACCCTCAACTCTCTGAATCTCCCTCCCATTTGTTCTCTGTGGTCGTCACCGAGCTCGCCGACACAGGTCACTGTTTGTGACCCATCTTTAGCCCCTTGGTTATCGTCGTCTCTGAGCTCTGCCTCCAATCTCATATCTCTATTACATATTTGAAGCACCATCTCCCCTCATGCCATCCAGGTAATGGAACTCGCCGAGATCGCCATCTCCCTCGCGCTATCTAGGTCACCGAGCTCGCCCTATCCATCTCATCGAGCTTGCCGAGCTTGCCATCTCTATAGTGGATGAGAAGCGTGAGGCTTCAAATCTTTTACGACTCTCAAGATTTCTTCCTTGTAAGTATTATCACGCCCTAATGCTATAATTTTAATGAATTCATTCAATTTTTGTAATTTTAATTTGTGAACCCTATTCGAATTGATTTCAATTGAGTTCTGTAATTTCAAATGTGGTTAATCTCTTTGTCCTTGTGAATAATGTCAATGGTTTCAGCTTATATTGTACTTCTACAGCTCTGTTTATATGTTTATTGGTGATTTTAGCTAAAGGAGCTTGAGAAGTCAGGCCCAAGGAAAGGTGTTATTTCTCAATCTGTAAAAGATGTGATCCAAAGTTTAGTGGATGATGACCTTTTTTTCAAAGACAAGATAGGAACCTCTGTAAGTAGATGTTTCCATATACAGCTTTGCATCGTGGATGATGATCAGTTTTGTTCAGTTATTAGAGGTAGTAGAGAAGCCCATGCTTTATTATGTTTGAAATCTTGATTTTTTTCGGACAACAATAATAAGCAAGTCTTCATATCACTCTTTAAGCTTTCTGATTCTGTTCTGTTCTGAAATCCTGTGGGAGCGTCTTTTAAATGTCTATCTACATATTGTTACTAAAATTGTTCTTTTTTTCTTTTGGCCATTGGCCAGATTATAACTTTACTTGTGATCAGCTTTGTTTGGAAACATATTTTTTATGGGACATAATATAAAATTTTATATGAAGGAGAACTTAAATTCTGAATGCTTAATTCAACTTTCATTTATTCTTTCTTGGTTTCAGTAATATCTCTGCCGGTTAATCTAATTGATAATACAATTATTAAATCACTTGCAGAGCAGAAGCACTTAATAATCACTTGGCTGCTGTCTAGCGAGACCATGAAGTCATATCTCAAATAGAAGAAAGAAAAATAAGAATTGATGGAGCTTATGAAGATGCTAAAAGAAAGGACAAATCTCTACAAGAGGAAAAACTTCGACAAGACAAGAATGAGCTAAAGCAGAAGCTGAGGTCTTTTTGATTGGCCTTTTTATATAAATACTGTTTTGTTGGTAAGATTCTAGATATGGTGTGCATGCAATGGCCTCTTTATGGTACTACATTCAATATTCTTTGCTAATGTGTCCGAAAGGTTTTTTTTGCATTTCAAGTAAAATCTGTTCCAGTGAACTTTGAGTAACTTGTTACACCCCAACTTGCTCATTGTATATGCTTTTCATTGCATTTGTCTTACATGCTCGACTACTAACCTATGCTATCTCAATTAATCGTGGTTAACCATTTCTACTCATTTGCAATGCAAAATTTTTCTTTGCTTGAATTCATGTTGAATTCCTCTTTAGGCATGTATCCTGTCTTTGATACCCCATAACTGGTTCCCACTTCCCAGGCAGGTATTTCTCCTATAAATGGGAAATAAAAGAACTTTCTTGCACCTCTTTCTTTTCATGGGCTTTTCAAGTGTTTCTTTCCAAAAGTTTTCCACCATCTGATACATGAACTGGGTAATTTAATGGTAGGTAATATACTCAAGGCAGTAGAAAGTGCTCTGAATCTAGAGCAGGGGAGACTACAAAAGCTTAAACAGTCTGATGATGAAAACCAGGCACTGAAATTACGCTCCATTGAGGTTTGCTGGCACCCAAACATTAAGCCTTGAAGGCTTTATTCTATTGGTTTTGTGAAACAATGCTTCTGTTTTTTCTATTTGTCTACAACTTCCTGATATCTAATAGAATTGATTAATTTAATATATATATATGTCGTTTGAATATCTGATTCTGGAACTCAATATTAGAATGCATGTTTCCATTGATTCTCTCCTTTGTTCTGTAATGTATCGTTTGCCTGTTGATATTATTACTTTATATTATTTCTTATTATTACTGATGATTACTATCATGATCTTTTCTTGTCATTGTGATAATTGTAATGTTTGGATAAGTCATGTTATTCTAATCCACTTTTCAACATGTTTTTTCTCTTCCTCTATGTTAGTTTGTCATGCCGTGCCTTTTCTTTTTGTTAGGATTTCAAGAAGTGTGAGAGGCAAATTTCTAAGTTGGTTCAACAGATTACAGGTCCTTCCGACACCACCAACTTGGAAAATGTGCAAGAAGGCAGAGCTAATTCAACCCAAGAACAAATTGATGAAGTTAAGATCAAATTAGTAGAATTTGTGAGCTCTATTATTTCTAATTATAGGTAGGAAGTATGTACGCAATAGAATAAAGAATGGTTGACTATGTAATAACTATTGAGTCTTCAAGTTTTCTGAAAGAAATCATTTTTGAGTGTATATATTCGTTAATAAAGCATTATAATATTGGTTTTCTGATTAAAATTGTTATATAGAATCATAGGAAACAAAAAACAAAAATGTAACAGCTTGGGAATTTATTAGACGGCAGATTTAAAGACAATAAAACGATTGTTTTATTGGAAAAATCGTCATTTGTATATATAATCAATGACCATTTTTAACACAATATCGTTGTCTTTATATACAATCAATGATGCTTTTTAACTAAATACAGACGTTTTTACTTTTTACCCATAAATAATGACGATTTTTTATAAACCGTCGTCTTTACTCATCAATGACGTTTTTAAATAAAAACCGTCGTCTTTACTCATCTAAAACAACGGTTTTTTTAAAAAAACTGTCGTCTTTACATAAGAACAACGACGGTTTTTAGTAAAACCGCCATCTTTACAGATAAACAACGATGGTGAAAAGCCGACGTAGTTTGATGCACTAAAAGATGACGGTCGATTTAATGACGGTTTTCAAAGCATCACAACGATGGTGATCAACCGTCGTCTATTTCCTTTTTTTGTAGTAGTGTTATTTTCACAACTTTCCTTCCCTACACCAGTTTGCCCACATGGTTTGTTTTCTCATAAGCAGATAAATTGTGCATTGATTTACTATCATTAAAATTTTTAGGCCATAAGCACTTAGTTTGTTAAATTCTTTCCAACCAATACAAAAATATTAAATAGACGGTTTTTTTTGTCACAGTCGCAGAACATATCTGATACTTTTGTTCTTAAAGAAGTTGAGTGGGATTTGTTTTCACTCGTAGGTATTTCCTATTCTAAAATCTTGAATTGGTAGAGAGCTCTCATCTATTGTCTCATCTTCTTATAGCATGGAATGCAATGGTAAAACATGAGGGTTCAATTAATCATTTAAATTATGAATGTAATCATGATCAGCCACTTGAATTAATTTGTATCATATCATAATCAAACCCAAAGTAACATCTTCTTTAAGGACAAAATGTCATGTATATAATTATAAATTTTTGTGGTTGTTATTCGATGCAGCTTTGCAAGTATATTATTCTTGCATCTGCAGCTCTCCAACGTTGCCCGAAGCCCCAATTGGGAATTTGGAATGGTAAGAGGCCCCGAAACTTGTTTTTACTATTATTACTGCTTTTGCTAAGCTTGTAACTATGAATCTATTAATAATATCCATCTAATACTTCTGTTCTCTGCATGCAGTCTGGAAATATTGCTTCTTCAACAGGAACCTCACCATCATTTGAGATGGCACCACCACCAACACAATTTGCACCATATCCAACCCAATTTGCAAAAGGAGCAGTACTGCCAATGCCACCTCAAACTCAAACTGAAGATGATGATGATGACTCAGTAAGTGAAATCAACTCAGAAACTAAACCTAGGGGTGTTAAATGTAGTTGGGTTTGGGATCATTTTATCACATACGAGGACAAGAAACATGAAAAAAAGAAAGATGCAACATGGATGATTATAGAAGTTGAAGTGGTTCATAAGAGAGCAAAATGTGTCTATTGTCCTAAAGGTCCTTTAGGAGATTATGCTGTGGATAGTGGGAAAAATGGGACAAGTGGAATGCTTAACCACATTAGAAAGTATTATAGATATTACCCTGCAAATGTTGACAAAACCCAGAAGATATTTAGTGGTGATAAGAGTCAAGGTAACAAGCTTGTAGCCAGGGGGTTTGTGCATACTGATGTTTTGGAAGCTTGTGCTGAGATGATTATTATAGATGAGCTTCCATTCAGTTTTGTAGAGAAGAAGGGCATTAGGAAATTTTGCAATGTTGCTTGCCCTTTGTTCAATGTTCATAGCAAAAGAACAATTGTAAGACAATTTCTGAAAATGTATGATGAGCAGAGGTTGAAGTTGAAGAAAGATTTGAGGGACACTAGGGTTCGCCTCGCTACTAATACTTGGACTAGTGTCCAAAACTGTAATTATATGGTGTTAACTGCCCATTTCATTGATTCTGAGTGGAAAATGCACAAGAGGGTTTGACTATGGATAGAAAAGGTTTTGGCTATAACTGTGGATAATGCATCTGCTAATAAAGTTGCTATAAATTGGGTTAGCTCAAAGTTGAATAAAAGGGTGAAAGCATAACCTGCAAGGGAAGTACCTACATGTGAGATGTGTTGCTCATATCACAAACTTAATTGTAGTTAGTGGTTTGAAGAGGCTTTCTAAGTCTATTTTGGCCATTAGAAATGTAGTTAGGTATGTTAGGTCTTCTCCTCAAAGGTTGGAGTTTTTTAAAACATGTGTGGAAGCAGAGGGACTCTCCCTCAAAGGTATGGTTTGCATGGATGTCCCCACAAGGTGGAATTCGACATTTATAATGTTGGATGCAGCCTTAAAATATAAAAAGGCTTTTGTAAGAATGGGGGAGGATGAGGACAACCCTTTCTTGGCTTACTTCAATGAACCAGAACATGAAGTTGATGAGGATGGTGTGGTTGTGAGCAATACTAAGCATATTAGGGTTGGACCACCAAGTGAAGATGATTGGGAGAATGCTACTGTTTTTGTGAAGTTCTTGAGGGTTTTTTATGAGGTCACACTGAAGGTGAGTGCATCTTTGAACCCCACTATCAACAAACCTTTTCATTCTATTTTAGCAATAGAAAAAGAGATTGATAAATTGTTTGTGTTACTTGAGATGGGCACTGGTTCAGAAGCAGAAAAAGTGTTGATTGATATGGCAAGCAAAATGAGAGAAAAATATAACAAGTACTTTGTCAAATTTGAAGATATGAATGTGTTGTTGGTTGTTGCTATTGTTGTGGACCCTAGATTCAAGCTTAGGCATGTGACACATCTGTTTAAGAAGGAGAAGTTTGATGATGCAGAAGTGGAAAAAAAAAAAACCACAGAGATAAAGGAGGTGTTGTTGTCTATGTATGAAGAATATGCACCTAGATTGGATGGTGGAATTCACATGAGAGGTGGAAATGTGAATTCTGCTGCACAAACAGTGAATGCAAGTTCAAAAGATGTTGATGATATAATGGATTATTGGATAAAGGTGGTGGAAGAGAGTGAAGAGGCTATGGTTGCACATGAAGTGGATACCTACTTGCATGATCCTTTGGAATTAACAACCAAAGAGGTCTTTTTTGACATCTTCTTGTGGTGGAAGCTCAATGGTCCTAAGTACCCTATGTTGGCAGCTATTGCAAAGGATATTCTTGCCATTCAAGTATCAATAGTGGCATTTGAGAGTTGTTTTAGCACTGGGGGGAAGAGTAATTGATGCATTTAGGAGTTCATTAACTCCTAGATTAGTGGAGGCATTGATATGTATGCAAAATTGGTTGAAGGGAGATGACATTTGCACAAATTTAGAAGATGAACCTACTCCTGAAGAATATGAGTTTTATGAGAGTGTTGGATTAGGTATGTTTACTATGTTTATTAATTATTACTTTATAAAGTTTATAATGTTGCATTTATTTTTAATTTGAAAGTGTTGAACATGTGTGGATTTATTTTTTGTAGAATATGCAAGTACTGAAGCTGCTGCCACCAATACAAACACATTTGGTGTAGATCCAAAGGAAAAGGGACATGCCATTTAATATTTCCATTTCTTGCTTTGAAGTTTGTACTTAATTCGACTTGATTTGTTTTGTAAAAGTCTATGTGAGAGATTTCCTTTTCTTGCTTTGCAATTTGACATGTCTTGAACTTGAACTCTTGATTGATTGTTTTCTTTGTTATTAGATTTGATTTTCAGATTTGATTGAACTTGAAAATTTGCAGATTTGATTGAACTCTTGTAAAAGCCTATATGAGATTTGATTGAACTTGAAAATTTGCAGATTTGATTGAACTCTTGTAATAGCCATTTGATTTTCAGCAACTTGAAAATTTGCAGATTTAATTGAACTATTGTAACAACCATTTGATTTTCAGATTTGATTGAACTTGAAAATTTGCAGATTTTTTACGGTATCAACATTGATACCGAATCATACCGATCCCGTTTGGGTCCGGTATGATTTGAACGTGTTTTCAAAAACTCTCATCCCATGTCATCCCTTACCAAATCCTCTATTCGGGATTGACACTAGGATGACCTCCATCCCGTGTCATCTCATACTGTGCCCACCCCTAGTAAAAGGCTTAAGCAAATAATATAGATATTTTTGCAATACTCTAACTTAACAGGGATTAGATGAATGACGACACACATGAATCCTCCAATCATGCTGCAACAACAGGTTTTATAGAAGCATTACCAAAGATCACTTTGTAAAGGACGGATGTGTGATCAATATCATTTGTGTTGGATCATCACAGAAGAATAAAGACGTCAAGGGGAGTAATTCTTCAAGGGGAGCATCCAATAATATTACAAGATTGATTTACAGAAGCAGTGTCAACTACGACACTTAGTAAGATAGTCAACAATATGGCTTAAAGATATTTTGTCAACATTAGGGGGAGCGTGACATTAATAAGATCTTCACACACTGTACTCTTTTTCCTTCATCCAGGTTTTTGTCCCACTGGGTTTTTCCTGACAAGGTTTTAACGAGGCAGTGTCGCACATGTGTTAGTGTTCTATACACATAATTTTATATTATACATGGTTATGTACTCTTTTCCCTTGGACCATTTTTGTCCCACTGGGTTTTTACTAGTAAGGTTTTAACGAGGCATACTCCATGCATGGTGGACATCCAAGGGGGAGTGTTATAAATATATAGAATGTGGATGACCATCATTACATCCATTACCTCCACCTTTTGATATATTGTAACCTATGTAATTAGTAGCCTTTAACTCATAATTTGTGGGTTAGCTTCCTATTATTGTAAGCCTATAAATAGGTGATTATCAAAGAAGAAGATGACAAGTTTTAGAGACTAATTTATGTTGTCATCTTCTACTCCTCATTTCTCTCTATAAATTTCCTTAGTCATATAACAGTGAATTTATTTTAATTTAATCCCTCTTTGTTTGAATAGTATGTGTCATTTGCCATTTTTGGTAAATAAAGCCCAATACCTTTTTGGAAAGTGAACCCAATGCTTATTTTGGGCTAGTGTGTATATTTCAGGCCCAAACAATAACCCCCTAGTTTGAATCATTTCTAAAAAATAATTTTAGACTTAACAACTAGCCTGCCTTTTCAAGATGAGCACGCTTTTGATCCGTTTGCTCTTGGCCACGTCTGTTCATTGATTGAACTTTTTCGGAAAGTGGGTATTAACGGTTATTAGTTAATTCGGGGCAACTCTTCTTCTCCCACAATTTGTCTTCTTTAGAGTATAAACCTACAACCTTCTTTATTGTTTAAAAATCAACATTAACCTTGAGTTCTTCATTTTCCTGAGTAATTCCAAGCTTTCAAATTTCTTTGAAAAATTCGAACATTTCCCCAATTTTGCCTAAATATTCTCGATGGCTTCTCCCAAAACCCATGTTGGTAGTTCTTCCTCCTTCCCCCACCTTATATTTTAGGTGAAGGTGTTGACGCACATGCCATTGTGATTCGAAGCAAACTGCATCCATATTCCAAGAAGAATTTGGATGAAAATATCCTTCATTTGTTCGAGAATGCTCTCGTTTTGGGTCCTGTCTAGTTTGGGAAAGTTCCTGAGGATATGGCCAAACATTTGAGGGAAGATGCTAAAGCTCCGCTCTGCTAACGTAATCCCTCCCTAACAATTCATTCCTAGGTCAGCAAGAATCTGAGCAGGTCATATCCTTCTAGTGAAGTGAGGAATAGCTTTGTGAAGTGGTAAGAATGGTTTGACAAACTCTCTCCAAGGTATGAGAGTCAATGGAAGAAAGCTGGTATTTATGATGCTTGACTTCTGTCTAAATATTCAATTCATAGAGATGAGAACATGCTTGCTGCTACATTGTGTTTTTGGAATTCTTCCACAAACACCTTTGATTTTCGTGTTGGTCCTATGTCCATAACCTTGCTGGATATGGCTCAAATATTTGGATTCAAGCCACATGGAAGACCCGCTGATGCAATTGGAGACTATCATAGGAGAAAAAATGGTGAAGGAGTGAAAACTAAGTTTTCAATTTCCAAATAAGATATCAATCAAAACTACTCTTTTTCCAATTTTCTGAAGAAGTTCAAGAATGAGAAGGGCAAAGATCAAAAGCATATGATGTTCATGTTGTACTGGTTGAATATGTTTGTCTTTCCAAACATAGCTTCAACAGTTTTGCTTGAATGTCAGCATTTGGCAGAAGCCTTGCATAATCATACAGATATTGGTCTTAGACCAACAGTTTTGGCCCATCTATACAAGAATCTACACAATGCTACCCTGGAAAATTAATCCTTTGAATATTGTAGTTCTAGGATTATTCTAGACGATAGAGATTTGGCGGCAAGTGTACTTTCCATTACTGAGGTTTCCAGGCATAAGTCTGCTTGAAGATCAAGTTATGGCTCTTCCTCTCATGTGAACAAAAGTTCCAAAGAGATCAATCGAGGAGTATCTAACTTTCTTTAGACATTGTACCAAAAGGTCAGTTTCTCAATGGCAAGTAGTGTTGAGAAGGCCTTATCCTTGGTTCCAACCAGGATATAGGCTTTTTGAGAAGGAACCAGGGGAGAAAGAGGAAAATTTTGAATTCAGGAAAAAGTTCATTAGCATAGCCTTGACGAGGGATCTACCATTTGGAGGAGGTAGGCCTCTTAGTTCTCATTTAGGTGGAGAACTGTACGAGCCCAACTTTTGTGCCAGGCAACTTGGTTGCCCCCAGAATATTCCAGCGAAGTTCTATAAAGGCTGCAACTGGTGGAGCGAAAGATTTGCTAATATGTCAGCAGCAAACAAGGTTGCCAATGAGATTTTTGATAGATGGAAGGTAGGAGCAATCTATGTAGATGATGCAAATAAATACATCAAAGACTTGCTCAGAGAGATTAATGCTCAAATAATTGAAGGTAAATTCCAATTCTGGGCACATTTCTGAATTATGTCTTTTAAATACACAATCCAAGGCAAGTGGAGCAAGCTTACTCCGTTGATTCTTGTGCAGGTGAACAAACACTACACAACCGAAGACATGATGGGGTAAATTGGGTATGGTGGGAGCAACAAATGCTTCAATTAAAGCCTAAAATGGTGTTTGAAATTTGACAGCATTGGAGGGAACTCGGTTGATTAAATATGATGCAGAAGAAAGGCCTTCCCCCCTAATATGACAATGGCATGTGTGCATCATTTAACAAAGCACGAACCATGTCCAATAAGTGCTGATTCTTTCTTTCAGCTATTCCATTCTGTTGGGGTGTATATGGGCACGTCCTTTAGTGAACAATGCCATGAGTTTTCAAATACTACTCTAATTCACTGCACATATACTCTCCCCCATTATCACAACGAAGAACCTGATTCTATGATTTATATTGAGTATTAATCTACTTGTGAAATTGTTGAAACAAAGAGTTCACTTCACTTTTAGATTTCATGAGGCATACCCAAGTCATTCTGGTGCAATTATCAATAAACGTGACAAACCATCTTTATTCACCTTAAGTATCAATTCTAGACGAACCCCAGACATCGGAATGAATAATCATGCAAGGAACTGGACTTTTATTCAATGTTGGATAAAAAGAAGCACGATGGCTTTTTGCAAGTTCACACACATCACACCAAACACTAGAAACATCAAATTGTTAGAATAGCTTGGGAAATAACCTCTTCAAATAACCGAAAGATGTGTGGCCTAGATGTCGATGCCATAACCAAATTTCAGATGTCTTCTTCTTCCCCTCAAAGCCTACGGCCTTCAGAGCTTGATTTCCTTCTTATGTGGCTTGATGAGAATAAAACACATGCTCATTCTTCATACTTTCTTTTGAGTAATTGGCATGATAGTTCTTGATCTGACAGTCTTTTTCTATGTGCCCAAATTTTTTACAATTTCTACATTTTTGCTTGCCACAGAACCAACAATATTTTTCTAGGTGGTTTGTATTTTTACACACCCCGTAGGGAGGATAATTTTTCCTCTCTTTCATTTTTTTTATTTATTTCCCCAATTCTTATTGGATTTATAATCTTCTCCTCTAGAACTTTCTCCAAATTTCTTTTCCCCTTCTTTAGTTTTCTGAGACCTTAAATTTGGTTTTGACTAGAAGGCGCTTTCAACTGAATTTTCATTTTGCCTACTCAATCTTTTCTCATATGCTTCAAGAGAGCCCATTAGTTCTGTCACTGACAGACTAGTTAAATCTTTTGTCTGTTCAATGGAAGTAACTAAAGGATCATACTTATCAGGAAGACTTATAAGTTTTTTTTTTCTATAATTATAGAATCATTAATATTTTCTCCATAGGCTCTCAATTGATTAATTATTTCTTTTATTTTAGCATAATAGTTGATAAGCCTATATTTTATATATATTTTATGCCTCCTTTAGTTATTTATTTGTTATATTCCTTGGATTAAATTGGTTGTTTTAATTGATTTTGTGAGATTTGTAAAGGAATTGTGAAATATGAGAAAGTGTGCTAAAAAGGGGCAAAAAGATGAAGATTGGAGATTAATCAAGCCAAGAAGCCAAGCCATTCCTTTTGTCGCAAGGAATGTTGTCAAATTTCCTAATTCAAGATGTTTCAAGTCTTATCAAGTCAAACAAGGAGACATAAAGAAGACCTTATTTTAGAAGGAATCCTACTTTTATAATAATTGTAATTATACCTTAGATAGGTTGGATTTGTAGGAGTATTATAAATAGGGAGTTTAGGTCATTGTTCAAAGGATCGATCCATCATCCTCCATCCTTCATAATCTCCCATCAAATTCCTACATATTCATACTCATAGCCGAAATGCTCAAAGGAGAATATAACATTGGCGTTCTACTTGGAGAATTCAGTGCCTTCCATGTCTTCATCAACCATCAAGATTCTCAATAAGTCCTTCATGAACTAATTTCTTTTACTAGGGCTACGATGTAGCCTAGCTATGAATACTCAAATTCTTTGACATTGTTAATTTTATTTATCTATACATGTTGAGTTCTTGTTACCGTTCTTAATGCTTTCAATTAATTGGCCACTAATTGCGTGATTGGAAGAATTGGGTTGAGACCGGAAGGAGATTCCTAGTAAAAAGCTTCTAGTAACAAGTACCATAAATTACATAACCGACTCGGAAGATTAGGTTATGGTTTGTGTAATCTTCATTGTTTTCCACAAATCTTAATGGATTCTTAGCTATCTAAATCCATAACTAGGAATAGAGTGGGTTGATGGTAAGGAATACAACTAATATAACTCGAAAGAGAGTATTGGTGAGGTAAGCGAAAACGATTATAAACGTGTAAAATTAATTAAACGACGGTAAATAATAAACGTCGTGGTAATTCATGTATTACGACAGTTATGAGAATTGAAAAACATATGAAAAAGGCAAAGTTATGAGAATTTACCTGTTCAACTATCTCAACTATCTTTCCTTCTACTCTCTTTTCTACTTCCCCGGATTTCTATTTTAAAAATAAAGAAATATATAAATGACATTATACAGAAAGTAAAAACAAGTAAATAAACCGTCGTGGTAAAGTATTACAGAAGACGGTGTGTAATAATTACAGACGTCTAAATAACATCAAACGACAGTTTAATAAAAAATACGTCATGGTATATCTTTTAACACGGCGGTAAATATAAACAGAGAAATATAGAATTCAAAGTTCAGAGACGTTACCATATCTTCCTACTTTTCCCCATTCTTGGCTGTATCCTCCTCAAATTGTAGGGCTCTAACATCAAGTGCCCCAGAGCAGCTTGCTTTGTCCAACATTGGATTTTTGGGACTTTGCCCTTGGATTTGGGACATTGTATTCAGTTTCAGCACGCTTGGATCAAAATTGGGGATGAGTTTGGAAAGCTGACTTAGCAAATTTGCCCTCTCAGCTTCTACCAATTGCTTCTCTAGCTTTTTTCCATAAGGTAGATCGATCAATATATACCCCAGGCATGATTTCCACCAAGTGCTCCTCCAAACCAACATATCCCATACGAGACAATCGATGATTGTACTCAAGTTTCTCCCTCCTCTGTGATTGTTCTTCATGCACAGCCTCAAATTTTTCAGATAACCTTGAAGCTACAAAGGCATCCCATTGAGCTTTCTCTATGAATTTGTATGTTTCAGGGGGTTGCCTTAATTTCTCCTTCTCCTTGCTGAATGGAAGGATATGAACCCTCGTTAGTATAGACTTGAAATCTTTCCATTTCTTGGCAGCAGAAGATAACACCAATTTCTTGCCCCCTTGACCAACCACAAAAGCCATGTCAACGGCTTCCCAAATCTGCTCTTTTATATCCTTGGATATTTGAACCCATTTCTTGTCCACAAGTGGGACTCTGGAGCGTGCCAACACACCAATGTAGGACTGCATCTCACTATGTGCACGGCCACATGGTTTTCCCTTGGAATTGTACTCAACAACAGGCTTGATTTTCTGAAATTTTCTCTTCACAACACGGGGCATTGTGCTTATACCCCAACCTGACTTTGGCTCCTCAGAAAATGTTGCCGTGATGGCTAGTTCTGTCTCAGAAGATGAAACAAACTTCATCTTCTTCGAGGACTTGGCTTGAGGATTTACAACTCTAAGCTCCTTACATTCATTTTTTTTTTTCAAGCCAGACTCCTTACTTTGGGATTGAGAAATCATGGTTATAGATAAATCAAACCTGCAAGTGAAAATACTTCAGTGAAATTAAGAAAAAACACGACGGTTATTTATAAAATACGACGTATTATAATACTTAAAACGACGTAAGAACAAAACAATCGACGTAATAATAAATTTTCACGACAGTAATTAACCACCGACGTGATAAAATATTTCAACGACGTCAATAATAAACAACCGACGTCTTATGATATAATCACAAAAAACAGAGTATTAAATATTACAACGACGTTAATAATAAAAATTCGCCGTGGTATTGAAAATAAAACGACGTAAATATTAAAATACCGTCATCTATACCACAAAAACAAATTAGGAAAAACGTAAAATATTTTCAACAGAAAAATAATTAAAAAGATTTTCAAAACAAAAATCATTGTTCAGAGAAATCAAACCTGCAATGAATATATCCTTAAAAATCAAATACAAAAAAAGAATATCATTTTAAAAAACAACGAGAACACTTTCACACGACGCTAGGGTGACTGACGAACCGTCGTGGTCTAGAAATCTAACCACGTAAATAACAAGCCACCGTCGTCTTATTTAGTTGAAGTAAAAGAATCAGAGTAGTGTTCAAACTTGGAAACTTTCCATCTTTGTCTGCAAATTTTATCAAACTTGGAAAGAAAAAATGTAAAAAGATTTAAAAAAACGAAAATGATATGCGCATGCAAAATAGGAACAAAAATCCTTCCAGACATGCTTACCCTTTGCGTGCAATGAAAGCTTTCTCCTGGAGTTTGGTGTTTTAGTTCAAAGACGAAGACGAAGAGGAGAGGAAGACGAAAAGTTCTCTCGGAGATAAGCTTGAAAGTTTGAAACAGCGCTTTGAGAATGAATAATGAGAGAAGCTTGAAAGTTTTTCTCGGGTTTGGAAACAGTGCAAGTATGGGTCAGGTAGTCGAAAAGTTTAAAATAATAACAAACCGTTTCATAAAACGACGCTATTAATAGAAAGCGCCCTAGTATGAAACATTATACGGCGCTATAGGTTCAAGCCACCCCTATAATATGACTTTAGACGATGTAAGGTTTTAATGAACCGCCGTTTTTATATCTAATTACACGACTCATTTTTCTTCAAAAAGATGAATCACGTCATTTCCAATTTTCCAACGAACTTATACTCAATAATAACGACATTAAAAATTTATACCACGTCGTTTTAATTACTCATACTGACGTGTAACTTTTTTAATTACACAATAAATTAGTTTTCCAAAAAATTACAACGTCGTTTGTATATAGCGTCGTTGATAATTCATTTATACGACCTTATTTTAGTTTTAAACGACGTTTATGTTTTCATATAAACGTCGATTATTTAAAAAAACGACGTGGTATATAAGATTTGTTTATAAATAAGGGTTTTCTGTCTTTCTGTCGTCTTCATTTTTCAGTTAGGGTTTCAACTTTTTCTCACCTCTCTGGAGGCACATCACCTCTCTGTCTCACCTCGCTTTCATTTTTCAGTTTGGATGTTGATGTGTGTGCGGGTTTGTGTATCTGAAAGACACAAACACGCACACATCATCTAAAAAATTGTCTTTCTGCACAGAAGGAGAACAAGGTCTGCATCAGCCCTCTTTCTCAGCTCCTCCATGATGGGGTTCTCTGGGTTGATCTCCATGGTCTTCTTGCTCGACATGTACCTAGCCGCTCTGTTATCCCTCAAGGCCTGAGCCTTCATGATTCTTTCCATGTTGGCAGTCCTGCCATACTCGCCTGTCACCAAACAGCAGGGAGAGTCTACCACACGGTCAGACACCACAACCTTCTCCACTCTGTCACCCAAAACATCCTTCACAACCTTGCAGAGTCCCTCAAACTTCTCCTTCAACTCTTCCTTCTTCTTTGCCTCGTCTTCACTCTTATCAAGCTTGAGACCTTCCTTGGTGGCTGAGACAAGCTTCTTGCCCTCAAACTCCTTGTGAGAGTAATTGGCACATCATCCACTTCTAAAACATTGCCTTTGTTCATTCTGGTTCGATTATGATGAGGAACAATAGTAAAAAACGAATAATGGTTTGATTATGATGAGGAACAGAGTTCATTCTAGTAATGATAGACGAATAATGGTAAAAAATTTGTACGTCGTTAATTTAACAAACCGTCGTGGTTCGTACAATTATGCGACAATAGAGTAATGGATACCGTCGTAGTATAGTATAATTAAAAAGTCGATAAATTTATATTTACAGTCGTGGTAACTTAATTTAAATTGGCGAATGTTTTTGTAATTAACCGCCGTAGATTCCTTTGAATTTATGTGTAGCTTACTAAGAAAATTGGGTCGTGTTTATTAATCAATTAACACGGCGTCTTATTTTTATACCGTCGTCTTTACTTTCTACGGCGGTGATTTCATAGATGCAGTCGTTGTTTTTAAGTTCAGATTTTAACTCTGAAAAATACGTTTGTAATAAGACGACGCTTTTTAAATTTGGTGCGTCGTAGTTTAAAAATATCTATACGTGTACCGGTTTTTTAGGTGTTTAAAGTATGTTTCTACGACGGGTTTCTATTACCGTCATCTTTTAAAAAACAACGATGGTTTTTTAATCTACCGTCGTTGTTTACTGGTCGTCTTTTGCCCTTTTTGTAGTAGTGTAGGTGCAGCCGCAAGTTTAAGATTGGTTTGTTATGTTCAGTTTTGTTAATTTGAATAACGCTTAGGAAATTATTTGAGTTTGCTGTGTAGGTAAATTTCTGGGTTTCGAGGTTTTTTTAAAGGAAGACTCTGTTGGTTTTCCAGTAAAAATCAAATCCTAAAACAGTTTTTGGATTAGGGCAAGAAGGGTATTTTGATCTTTCATGCCCGACAACTACCAAGTGTTGGACACGTATAGGGTTCGACATGGATTCTAAAGTGGAATTTGAGTCGGGTCCTTTCATATGTATGATACTTACGGCTTGTTACATTGACTTCAGTGGAGAGAGCCTGGTATCCTTGCCTGCTGAAAGTTGTCGTAAGGTTGATGTTGATGAATCATTCAATTTGCAGCGATGTAGTGTTGGCCTGAGGGTGATGCATGCGTTTTCTTATCCTCAATGTCAGTGATTGTAACATGAATTGAGTTTATGTTAATGAAATATCGTTTTCTCTTCTAAAAAAATCCAATTGCCAAAAGATGTAGTCTCAACACCTACACATGTAAATTAGCCTGTTGTTGAACCAATTACAAGATTAATGCGAGAATTAAGCAGAAAATATTTATTAAAAAAATTTAGAAAAAATATTGAATGTGTTTATTGACCAACTCAACATTTGTGAAGGATGTAATAATAATTGATTATGTGTTAAACACTTGTTGTTAGTACAAATAACTATATTTATTGGTATCGTGAATAAACAAGTGGAAGTACTTTTTTGTGCGGAATTTACACCCAATTGAATATATAGTAGATTATGTGATTTTGATTTAGGAGAAAGACTTCCATAAAATGACGATATCACTATTTTGCTATCTCTGACCAATTATGTTATGACATACATAATAACACTTGTATGTGACAGAGCATTATTGACCAAAAATATAGTTGCAACTAAGTTTTCCTCCTAATTTAAAGATAATTATTTCATATGACTTGTTCATATGACAGAGCATTGATGACCATCAACCTACCTACACTGCAATGAAGTGTAATGTGGGATCAACTGTGATCTTTTTTAAGTCAACCCTGCACCAGGGACCTACCTAATTCACCTACGTCATTTAATAGAAGGAGGCTAGGCGGTCAATCACAATAGGCTTGTGTATAAATGTTAAAATATACAATTTTAGTCGATGACTATTTGATCTTGTGCAATTTAATCTTCATAAGGTTCTGAATTGCACTTGCCTCTCTCGCATTTATGCATCACATGTTGTGCAATTAACCTTTATCAGGATTCATGTCGTTTTTCTCTCACATGTTGTGTGATGTGGTGATTGCGAACCGACGAACACCGATAGTTTTCATCACATCTGTTTTTTTTTTTATATATATGTATTGGAATTAATTTATTTTCTTATTTCCCATGCTATTACTAAAATATAAAATATCGACTTTTATGTGAGTTTCATATTAAAACTCGTAA
Organism: Prunus yedoensis; assembly: GCA_005406145.1. Classification (NCBI taxonomy): domain Eukaryota; kingdom Viridiplantae; phylum Streptophyta; class Magnoliopsida; order Rosales; family Rosaceae; genus Prunus; species Prunus yedoensis. The sequence goes on from BJCG01000091.1 coordinate 241,479, forward strand.
TTAAATAATGTGATCTATCTACCATCGCTCTTGTATAAATTGTTGTGATGAGAAGCTCTATTCAATAATTCATGTCGACTTTCCCACCTAGTTTTTGCACGCATTAATTAGAAGCAGCAAATACTCAGATTATTAATATCTACTCTCTGTTTTGGTGAAGAGTGACTGGAGAAATCAAAGTTCATTGGAGGCAGAGTGAAGCATAATAATGGAGTTTAGGGAGGAAGGAGAAGTAGAGCCAGTGAGCCCCACTGGCCAATACTTCAACAGTTCTATCTTATCTGTTGCAATTCTTGCTGTTTTGGAATTTGAGCTTCCAATCAATGATTCCCAAGCTCTCTCTTTGCTTCAAGATGTCTTCCTCCCCATCAACCCTCGCTTCTCTTCTATCATGGTTTGTCTTCTCTCTCTCTATCTCGATCTCTTCCTCTCTCTTGTCATTTTATTGGAAACGGAAGCGATTTTCACACTCTTATTTTGTTCAATTTTCACTGGTCTCCTCTTCTTTTTACTCATTAGCATTTGATTTACTCAAATACTGCAATCGGATAAAATGAGAGTGCGAAAACCGCCGGCTTACTGCGAAAAACAAGAAAGATTTGATATGAATTATCTGAAATTATTAAACAGGTAAGTGACAATGTAGATCAAAAGAAACAATGGAAGAGGGTTGAAGTGAAGCTTGAAGACCATGTTCATGTCCCCATTTTTCCTTCTAAAATGTCACCAGAATCCTATGATGAGTATTTTGATGACTACATATCAAATATAGCAGCAGAAAAATTCCCACAAAACAGGCCATTATGGGAAATTCACATTCTCAAGTACCCAACAAGCCACGCAGCTGGTACCCTGATTTTCAAGCTTCACCATGCCCTAGGTGATGGCTACTCTCTAATGGGTGCTCTTCTTTCTTGTCTGCAAAGTTCTCAAAACCCTTCTGTTCCTCTAACATTTCCTTCCCTGAAGAGCTCAGGACCACAAACCACTCACAAGACTAAAACTGTGTCACAGTTTTTCTCTTCAGTTTTCCAAACTGTATCGGATTTCAGTTGGAGCATTTTGAAGAGCAATTTCGTTGAAGATGATCGAACTCCGATTAGGTCTGGGGAAGATGGAGTTGAGTTTCGGCCAATAACACTATCAACCTTGACGTTCTCCATTGATGAAATCAAAATGATCAAGAACAAACTTGGAGTGGTAAGATTATGTACCATTTTCCTTTTCTGTTAATGATTTCTGTTTTTATTGAACATTAACATAATATAGTAGTACCTAATTAGCGGCAAAGCATTAGATGGTCAAGGATGGGCACTCTAATGTTGTTCCAGTGGTATTAATGTTAAAAAGTACCCAAAAAAATATAGTAGTACACATAAAATGTTAAAGACAGACAATTAAATTGCTGCAGTATAAACTCAGAAAAGTTGGTGCATTCATTAAATTTTGGAGAGTTGGCACCGCAAAAAATGTTGGTGCATTCATTAAATTTTGGAGAGTACCTTCAGATCATGAACTTTGAGAAGTGCTCCAGCCTTTGGTGAGCTCAAGTCCCCATCGTACTGTGTGTGTGAGTTTCCTTCTTTCCACTTTCTAACTTTGGCAAAAAACTTTGATTTGTCAATATACCAGGCAGCTACCGGGAAATACACAAATACGCAGTACAGTAGTATATTAGGATTTTCATACGTTACATGATCTATAGCTCATTAGGCTTATGTGTTATATTAGGGTTTTCGTTATTTTGGGTAATTTTGTGAGCTTGACTTAAGATCATGCTTAATTTTAGTGATGTGGACTCTGCCTGTTTGTCCAGTTTTCATGTACTTAATTTTGCATGTTTTGGCGGATGGACTTTGTTCCCCTTTTGTGCTTTGGTTGTTTTGTAAGAACTTTTCTAATGAAATTTGCTATTCTGATCAAAATTGGATTATCATATTTGCGTTCAAAACATTTATTTCCACACACAATTGAGCTTTCCAGTTGTGTGACGTCATAGCATAAATTCAAAATTCCCTACACAATTATTATTCATTTTTAAATAAAATAAGTTCTTTTCCAGGCAAAAATTAAACATAATCACACCCTTTCGATGAGATTCATGATCCTACTATTTGGGCCTAATAGGATTAGACATAATCCGATCCATGTAGATTTTTTAGAACATCAAACGTTTGATTAGGATTATAACTCCTATACAAACCCTTTCTTTTCTTAGTTTCTTTTTAATAGTGATTATATTATTTGAATGAAATTGGCATGAACAATTGCAGACGACAAATGATGTGATTGCCGGAATCATCTTCTTGGGCACCAGAATATACATGCAAGAGGTTACCCAAAAATCAAGCAATGAACGTTGTACGGCGTTGGTGCTGCTCAACACCAGAAACATCGAGGGTTACATGCCAATCAAGGAGATGATCGAACCCAATAGTGATGAGATGTCATGGGGAAACCAATTTGGCTTCTTACACGTGTCAGTGCCCAAGTCGACTGAAATCTCAAACCCACTCGACTTTGTTTGGGAAGCACAAAAAATAATCAAGAAAAAGAGAAGTTCTGCCGCCGGCTACCTCACTAGCTGGCTGTTGGACGTTTTGAAGAAATTTAGAGGCCCTGAGGTACGTAATTAACAATTTATTATATATATGCTCTTTTCCATGTCTTAATTACCATCTTCTCAATTTCTTTTTTTTATGAGTATTTGCGTTAGATATCTAATATGTTACGTTGCTAAAATCTCATTTCATACTAAAATGTAAGTATGATATAGAATGTTTTGTAGGAAATATAATTTGGGCATGAAGACCTCATAAGTCAAGTTTGCGTAATCCATTCAAAACACTTTAAATGTACTTATTAACAAACTAGCTTTTAATAAACTATCATTTTAACGTGAAATAGATCTTAAATTTGAATCCCCGCAGCCCGTTAAAACTTTAGAATATTCCTTTCGAAAAATAAAAAGAAAAGAAAAGAAACTTTAGAGTGTTTTATAAGGTTTGTGTTTGCAGGGAGCAGCTAGATACATCCATGGCACACTCAAGAACTCGAGCATGACAATCTCAAATATGATTGGGCCAGTTGAAAAAATGGCCTTGGCCAATCAGCCCGTTTGTGGCTTCTACTATATGGTGGTCGGTCCACCTCAGGTACTTAATTATGCAGTTACTTTTTATTTTTTGAAATATAATTATGCAGTTACTTTAGTTCTTATAATTAATTTGTGGAAAACAATTATATTTAATACCTTAGATATGAGCTTCCACTACCAAATAAAATTAGAATGATATGACAAAACATTAGGACTAGGCATAGTCTGATTTTCCGCTCGAATTGAAACTAAAATGAGAACTTACACACGGTCTGATTTGATTCAGGTTTTTTTATAGAAAGTGTCTAGAAGAACCTAATTAAACCAGACCTATGTGGTTTCGATTCAGTTCGGCCTAATTTTCGGTTTGAAAAGATAAAAATATAAAGATGTGAAGAATAGAGAAATAGGATGTATAGAAAAATAGAAATAAGAGAAAAATATGTACAATGGATAAATTAAGAGAGAAAAAGGTGAAGAGATAAAAAGGAAGAGAAACAAAAAGAGAAATAAAAAGAAATAGTTGGAAAAGGGAGAAAGACGAAAGTGCAACAAAAATGGATATGATTCACTAAAAAGAAAAAGAAATTCGGCTAGAGTAGTTAATTATATGGGTATAAATTGGAACTAAGACATTTGGGTATTAATTGAACTAAAATATATAGATATTACTTGAAGTTATTAATGTTATTTAAATATTGATTAGGCTTACTAATAATTTTGGATATAAATGAATAGGTAAACTTGACATAACTGGTCTAGTTCGATTTATACCGATTTTTTGAAGACAAGAATCGGGACTAGAACTGATCCAACTGGTTTGGTTTTTAAACCTAGGCCGGTTCAAATGCTCACCCCTTTACAATTCACAAGCCTTTTATTTTTCTTCTTCTTCTTCTTCTTCTTTTGATAGATTATGTTTAATATTGCAATTTTGAGCTAGGCCGGTTCAAATACCCCCTAGATATTTGGAGTCATTCTTAATATGGTGCTCGAGTTTCAATTTCATTAATTTATACTCATTGCTTTTTTATTCAGGAGGTTCTGGTTATGTTTTATTTGATGGTGTTTTATCCATGCAGTGTCTTACTATAACAGCACTTAGTTATATGGGAAAGCTAAGGGTTGCATTCGGAGCTGAAAAAGGCTTCATAGATTCCCACAAATTGAAGGCGTCCATGCAAAATGCCTTTAGGGTAATACTCGAAGCCTCTTACCAAATTCCTCCTGCAAAGGCAGCGTAGAAAACCAAAGAAAAAGTCACTTGTTCCGACAGTTACAAAATATGGATGAATATAACCAGATTAAATTATAATAACTAGCATCTTCACACGCACTTCTCATGCGTAACAGATTTTTTTTTCTTTCTTTTTTTATCACATGCGCTTCTTGCGACTTAAAAAGTTTTTTGTTTTGTTTTTACGAGTGCACTTGTTGCAAAATCAATATGGTGTTTATTCTTAAAAGGTTTTTACAATGTTTATTTCCTATCTTGGTACATTGATGCCGTTATTACTGCATATTGAAGAGGTTGTTTCTATTATGCATATATATGTTGATGTAAAATTTGGTTATGTAAATATTCTCAATCACAACAGGCTCTTTTCGATTGGTCCACGCTTGCAAGAGGCCAAATATTTTGAAGTAGAAAATTTTTCTTCAAATTTCCATATGAGGCAATAAATTTTAACCAAGCAAAAGATAAGGCACTAAATCCAACAATCCTTTGTAATCACCTCCTGTGCTCTCTCTCTCCCCCACGACAACCATTTGGTCTAGTGACATTTAGTCTTCACTTAATTGAATGAAACTTTGAATTCAAATCTCATCGTCGAGAGTTGGTTGTGTTGTTTGAAAAGGAGAAAGAAAAAAAATTCACTCTCATCGTGCGTATGACTTAAAAATCCACACCAGAAAGTTGCTTTGATGAAGTTGCAGGCACCAAATGGACACACACCAATTGCTTATGAGGCTCCCCTGGAGAACAATTACATTAACAATGCTGCATGATATAGCCGAAACCAGAATAACTGTATCGATAAAATGTTAAGAGGCATTCAGTCTAAGACCATGCTACTTGAAATTGCAGGCACCACTTGGACACACACAGAGATAAGCTAAACATGAGCTTATACAAACGCTTCTCAAATAACTGAAGAACTTCTATTAGACAGAAGAGAGAAAAAAGTATATCATAACACAACAAACTCCATTAGCAACTTAGGCATATATAGACACAAAGACCAAAGGTCAGTATTAGTTCAATTAGAATTAAAATGAAAAAAAGAAGATTAAACAAATGAAATGTAAACAGATAAACGAGAGGGCCAGCATTCTTTTCCTTTCTTTTGCGTAAGACGGGGGCCTTTGTATCACTCCTAGCAGTATTCACTTGCAGATGAACAAAATTCTTCGTAATTAGATGAGAATCTCAAACACCATGAGATCCATAATAATGTTCCATATTCTACTTCCTGCACCTCCAAGCTGAGACTGAAAATAGGGGTCGATCTTGCCAGGAAATCAACACACAACCATTCTCTTCCCTCATTCTATACCCATCGCAACCATAGCCCTGCAACAACCTCTTTGCCTGCAGCATTCCATAATAGCTCAAAGGTACATTTCCAAACCCAGCTAAATCAAGCCTTTGAATCCACTTCTCAAGCTTTTCATGTCTTTCCTTCCTCTCACATCCCTCACAAGCTATAATGTTTTTTATTTCCTCCCCAAAGAGCATCTTCTCCACCTTCAGTCTCTCTATTGAATTTCTCGCCATTGTAGACTCCAAGCAATCAAACAATGCAGCATATGAGTACAGAGCTTCCAATAGCCTCTCCATTAGAGTGGAGCCATTATGGTTAGAATCTTGTTCGGTTATTACAATCACCTTTGGTGTCAAGCTCCAAAATGCATTAAGAAAGCTATCCAACTTCACCGAAGCAGTCAAAGATAGTGGCGATGATGAGGTTGAGTCAGGACTCGCACTATACCCGTTGCGCATCTCTTTCTCTAGCAACTCACCCAGGGTGCCTTGGTTCATTTGCAATACTCTTGGCAAGGGAATTCCACTTGAACTCTTTGATGCTAACGGGGATTTCTTTTTCAAGAGTTCATCATCAGACGCCAAAAGGGAGTGCAACTGAAGAACTGAGCTGATAGCAAGAGCCTCACCAGTTTTGATGCGAAGTTTTTCCATATCAAGATTTTCCAATTTGCTGACTATGGGACAGAACTGAAATGGGATATCCAGTTTTTCTGCTTCCTCAGTCAACCTATGAGCCATTTGATCTAGCACCTCTTTCTGTTGATGAACACCAGTAATTCTCAAATGAGGTGGACCTTCAGGCCTTGCACTTAAAACTTGAAGAAGAGCAATCCATTGTGCAGGTTCAGCTGCATTGAGATCAATTACATGGACCATCTTTTCCCCTTCCATGGCTTCAGTAATAGCTTGGTTTGCAAGCACAAAAGCCACCTTTAGGAATGGCAACATCTCAAAAAACACTTTCCGAACTAGAAATTCTTCAGAAACCAAAGATATTTTAGTGGAATTAAGGGCCCTGTGAAGACCAGGCCAAGCTTTGAGGATTCGATCAGCAAGAGCCTCGGTGAAGTATGCAGCAATCCGCTGCATGGTATCACCATCAGCAGAGGCGAGTTGGGAAATTTGCTCAAGGGCAACATTTGCATTTTCAAGGCTTCCCGTGGCAACATGATTTGCACAAGTGAGCAACAAGTGGATCAAATACAAACCCCGCTCCTCGGATTTTAGCTCTTTAAGCCATGGGTATGGTGATCCTAAACTAGGTGAAAGCGACATCATGGAAAAGAATTGGAGAGGAGATGAAGTTGCAGATGATGACCCTTCGTCTTGAAACATTGGTGTCATACAACAAACAAGAAGAATTTGGTAATTGGGGAACAAAATTAGATGAGCGTCAACAGAAAGGGAAAGATCAATATCACTTCACAATGGAACTGGTAAGTGATAAGATAAGTCCAAGGCTTCTAAGGAAATATTCTACTGCTCATGCAGGAACCAAATTTGCATGAATACATAATTTCAGAAAAATGCTTACTCTCAACGAGGCATTCACAATAGGTAATAAAAGTAATTTAGAACCAGAGCACTTTTCTATCAAAGCACCTAAAAGGCTAAGAATTTAAAGAATGTATCACAAATTCACAATAAATATGCAAAGAACAGACCAAACTATCGGAAAGGGGGTTTCGAATTTATCAGTAAGAGGGAATCCGTTATCAAAGAAAATTATCAGCAATTTATTCTGAACCAAAAGCTAGACAAGCTAACCTGGCTAAGAAATCTTTGATCAAGTGAGATAAAATTCACAAAATATGTCACCTAAGGGCTCAGCAGTTACAAAGAGAACAGAGAAAACCAACAAAAGCAGCTGAACAAACTAGTACCAGAACTAACCAAGCGAAGGAAGATGAGCCAAATCCTTACTGGGTTTTGTAATTGATCAAAAACCCATGAAAAATCCCATGAGAATTCAAAGGAGATCCTCTTCAATCCATAGTTATGCACAGAGCTGATGCGGGCTTCTTCTGGGTTTCCTCTGTTTTTATTAGCTCAATTGATCTTAATTAAAAGTTGTGAGCTTTGGAGGACAGGACTTCATGGCAACGTTGTCGACAATGGGTGGGAGAGTCCTTTTGTCGTTATTGTTTTGTTGTCCTGCAGTCCAAAGTAGAACATGGAATTTGTGAGAAGATGAGCTTTCTGTTGCAGTTTTTTAAATTTCTTTTATCATTTCTCTCTCTAAAACCTGTCTTATTTTCTCTCTCACCCTCACTTTCTCTCTCCAAAACCTCCCCCACTTTATTTGTTTTTTGTCTTTACCTAAGGTGGATAAGGAATCAAAGCTGGCCCAAAGACTTGTTAATATTCCCAAAGGTTGCATGGATCCAAACATGCCCTAACAAAGACAAACAAGGCCCCAAGTTTTGTTTCCTAGTGGGGAAAGTGTGGGAATTGCAAGAAAGCTCCCAATGTGCTTCCAAAACCCCATTTTGTTTTTTTCCCAAATGGCCATGACCATACTCTTGGTATTACCTTCCTTTATATTAAGACAAAGAGACAAGGAGGTTAGGCAACAGACCAAAAGTTCATGATAAGTTTATCCCTACTTTTGGACTCCCGGGTTGGCACATCTGGATGACTCCTATACACTTCCAATTTATTTTGATTTTAACATTGTTGAAAATATTTCGCTAGGGGATTGTAATTCAAGTGGATGAGCGTTTATCTTTACACTTGAAGTTCTAGGTTGTTCAATTCTCACTCCCCCGATCTTAAGATCCCTACATTCCGAATTGACTCTTTTAGAAACAGAGAAGGGAAGATTAGAGAACTAAATCGTTGTATTGGAGATTGATAGCTAGAGCATCTGCAACCATATTTGCTTGCCGAGAAAACATGCTGAAATTTTTAGACCTGCACTTGTGTAATATCATTATTTCCGTACATTTCTCGATTACGTACGTATATATTTTTCACTTTTAATACAAGAACTTTTCGCATATTATTAAAGATACACGTATTGTGAAAAAATATTACAAATAAAAGTAAACAACATCAATAGTGTAGGTGAGTTTTTCGTTGTTTCCTTTTGATTTTTTGTTTTTTACAAAATTTGTCAATGATACACGAAGCTATTTTATACCAGTCCTTTATTTTACTAGTTACTACTTATGTTAAAAAGTAAAAGTAGTGATGATTTAATATTTGAATTGAAACATGCCATGTCATGTCCTTGAGTTGTGCCAAGTACTCAAATACACGTACATGACTCCAATCATGAAGTGCCATGTTGACAATGCACGTTAAAGAGCGTGTCATCAGTTTTTATGACTCTGTGTATAAGGACAAAGATGATGGGATATCATAAGTTTGGTGTATCAAAGATATTGAAAAATACCAAGAAGAAAATAGCAAGCATATATGTGAAAGGTAAAAGGCAGAAGGTAATTAGAGGTTGGTGATCCCTTTCATTGTTGTAATATTTTAAAGAACAAGGACAACGTAACAAGCCTTCGCTTCTTTTGCTTTTATTTTGTTCAAGGACCATTGACTGATTTATGTCAAACTTCTCATTCCCTTACAGAAATCATTGACTTCTCATATTGCCCAAATCTAGAGAAGTTGGTTCTAGTAGAATGCACGAGCCTGATTTATTTCCATGGATCCATTGGAAACCTAGAGAGACTTATTTTCTTGAATATGAAAGATTGCAAAAAGATTAGGATGCTTCCCAAGAACATTTGTATGCTAAAATCACTTGAAACATTTATTATATCTAGTTGCTCAAATCTTAATGAGTTTTCAATTGAGATGTTGAGGAACATGGGCTCGTTAAAAGTACTTGAGACAGATGGAATTCCGATAAGTGAATTATGGTTAGAAAGAAGTTCAAGTATCTTGGATTCTTTACCATGCTCTTTAGTGGAATTAAGTTTTTGGAGGTGCAATCTTTAGGATGATGCATTTCCTACAGATTTTAGTAATTTTTCTTCATTGCAGAGACTAAATCTAGGGAATAATCCAATTGGTAACCTACCAAATTGTATCAAAGGATTAACAAGGCTCCGTGCACTCTTTTTAAATGAGTGTACGATTCTCAAATCGCTTCTGGGGTTACCAAAACTATCTCACTTGGATATCAGAGATTGCATATAATTGGAGAAAATAACATATAAATCGTTTTCCTCAGTGTCATCATACGCACTTGATCGCAACTACAACCTAGTTGAGTGGCAGTACATGTACAAGTTACAACCCATTGGTAGTGTTGATGAAGAAATGATCGACCTCTTGGGATTGTGCAACTTGTTGGAATCCATGGCACCCATTCGGATGCACAAACCAGCTTTTATTTCAATTAAGGGTGATTGGAGTCCGGTCCAGGTGCGCCTCTCTTTCTCTCTCTCTCTCTCTCTCTGTGGCGATCAAGTGGTTGTTTCAGTACATATGGAACATTGCTTTCAGGTAAAGGAGTTTGTGCAGGTGGAACAAGAGTCATAATATGATGAGTACCACCGTTTATCCTGTTGATCCATGGGTGTATGACCCAGGACCATACTTGTTTATTGACGCATTTGATGATTTTACTCCAACTATTTCCAAAATAAACTAAATTATAAAATAAAAATAAAAAGACCCCTAATAAATTAAATTAGCATCACAATTTGTTTTGTTAGGAAATGATATTCATCATCTACGGTGTTCCTAGGTCAGTCCATATTTCATTTGAAAAATAAGTTTCCTCTAATTTAAATTGGGATTTTATTTTATTTTTGTATGTTTTTCAGACAATGAAGAAGAAGAACAGGATGGTCGCTCAATTGCAGCCCCCCCAGGCAGTAATAACAGCAGCAGCTGCCTCCATGGCTGCAAGGTGCTCATCACTGCAACTTGCAAGCTCACGCTCTCTCTCACGCAGACAGAAGCAACAGTCAAAAAGCCGTGGCTGAATTATTTGTACATCTCAACTTAACAGCTGGTTAACTGTCAATGCATATCAAGAACAAAGCTATGCGTTCAGAAGAAACGGCTCACATTGCAAAAATTGGTATGGAACGGATTACAGAAATATCAGGACAACATATATTAGATTAAATATTATATCAAATCATTTAAATAACAAACAAAATTTCAGAGCCTATACTACATAAGCTCGTTTCTGGTTCTTCAACCCAAACAAATTATTGAGGTCTGGAACCATAGTTGGAAGGGTCGTACGCTCCGGAGCCATGAAATTTTCTATCTTCTCGTGAACATTATACCTGCAAAAGCATATTTATTAATTTCCAAAACAAATCATAGCAGGTCCACATAGGGAAGCAAAGAATTAACCTATACTGATACCTTATCTTGCGACTCTTAGAGGCTCGTCTGTCCACAATCTTCCTCTTCTTAGTATGCGACTTTTTCAGAGAATAAGAGGCCATCTCTGTGGATAACCAAATAGTGGAAAATCAGAATCATTAAATAATATGCTGGCAATAACAGGAAACAACTATGCCAGACCGCTCTATTTTGAACGTTCTAGCGACTTGAATAATAGAGTTGAGGATCGACTAAGTTCCAAACCCACCATAATTGAGAAAATGCAGTGAAATTATTGACTTTGACCACTTGGGGAGATACAATAATAAACAATTGAAAATGCAAGAATTTTTCAATGCAATTTGATTGCATTTGTTGTTTTGAACTACAGGTACTCTTAAAGATTGGGTATAACCATATAAGCGCACATTTAAAAGATTCATGTATGAAGTATGGGATGCCCCAATAGTTTTACCAGAAGATGTTGGGTCAATTGTCTCAAAAAATTCTTTCAGTAATTGCTGGTAAAACTCAGAGTCGTCTAAAAGTTCTGGGTCGCCATCAGCTTGTGCACCAGCATCACATTGTGTCTCCTAACAGAGTAAAGGAATAAAATTAATCAATTTGTGCAAATAGAAACATAACTTTCATGACATATCAAGGAGGAAATTGATGCAAACCTCACAAGCACATCAAAGTGGCAAACAAAGCAAAATATTAATTAAAAGATACAATTAAGGCTAATGACGCATGATGAGTATTAAAAAAACTAACAGCCCTCACACACACAGATGGCATGGTTCATTCGTATATAGCAGTCAAAGGAACAAACTCATGAAGTAGCACTGGGGCCATGTGAAGAAAATTGAAGAAAACACCCCAAACAACCCAAAAATTGTTCAAGCGTTTTATAAACTGGCACCCATCCAACACAATAGATGTGTACCTCATTTGCGACATGGGAAAACTTTAAAATCCATGGGGCATTAAATTGCGATGTAATCTACAGATGGGTCCTCAAATTAGCATAGCATTAGTGAAGCCAATTATATTCAGAAGAGTAGGATTACCTCTCCCTTTGGAGTATTCTCCCCCTCAGGAACCTGCACATCCATATGTCGGGTATTAATTTCTAGATGTAAAAATTAAGAAAAACCTATCTTGTTATGATGTTATAAATGAAGCACAATTCTGTCTGAGCATGCCCATGCAACCTTGGGAACTCAATTTAGAGGGAAGATTTAGTATCTTACAATGCCAAATACACGAACTGCCGATCGCCTCATCTGCATCTGCTTAACCATTCTGCTTGGATCTCTCATATAAGAAGCAACTTGTTCACTGATATTCTGCAATTGGAAAGGAAAATTCATTCCTGTTGAATATCTGGCGAAGCATGGCTATAAGTCCACTCATAGGTCAATTACAAAGTTTGATCATAGGGCCAAACCTGATTAAAAGCATGCAGCTGGCTTTTAATAGCAGCAGCACCTGTGGTCACCTGCGTCTTCCTCTGCCATTTGTCGATTGATTTGTTTCTAAAAGTAGCTATGCTACAAGATACAACATGAAAGGTCTTAGTTAGACAAAGTTACCCTTATAGAATGAATTGCATTAAAATCTTTTAATGAACAAAATAATGAAATGTTGAACAACGTAGTGGAACAAAATGCCATAAATCATGCAAAGGAAGTTGTTGCAGCATGACTGCTAGTATAAGATTTTTGATAGTAGAATTTCCCACGAGTATAATTACATCTCATTGTATACATGTCACCGTAGAATTTTCAAGGAAGATAAATGCATTTCATGGTCTTTTGCCGGCCCCTTTAGCAAACATACTAATATACTCCACTTCCATAAGTTGAATTCAAAATATCAACCAACTTTAAATACTATTGTTTGGTACATCTCATCTGTAACAGTTAAGAAAAGCTTCATAACTTATATAATGAGGTATTAATTGTCAACTACCTAATAAAAAAATATAAAAATTATATACACTATAGTATTGAGTTAGAGAGAAAAATACTAAGACACTTGAATCTACCATTTAATAGAAATTCCAAAAGAAAACAAGGATAAGAATTTCAAGTTTCTTTTTGCTGCTCTAAATGGATCAGCAAGGTATTACATGAATTCAAAATTTAATATATTCAGTTTTACACAAGTTCAGATTGAGTTGAATAAAACAAGAGCATATGCAGAGTATGATCCTTCTTCTCAAGTTATCTAGAATATTATCCGAGTACCTTGAAAGCAACTGAGAAATCCATGACCAATCCTCATCACCATCAGCATCAATGTTATTAGATGATTCTGAATGCTTTGACCGAGCAGATTCACCTTAAGAACAGGAAACATATTAGGACAAGCAATAAATGTACACTGCAGTATGAAGTTGATGAAAGTGAAAATAGCACAAGCTAGGATAGTCAATTAGACTAAGGTAGCCCAAAAGTCAGATTTGTTTGGCTTAATCGGACTAAGCTTTATATGATAAAGCTGGAAGGATTTTGGGCTGACTTTTTAGGCCAGATTTGAAATTCAGGCTGATCTTGGTCTACCCTCATATCAACCAAACCTTGGCCCAAACTGATTTGGTTTCTATGCCTATAATTTTGACCATTGTAACAAATACCTGCCCCTGGAGTGGTGACTGAAGTGAAGTTACCTTGAAGGCTGTAATCAAATCACAAAGTGTCTAAATTTTGTTAAAGACAACTATTTTTTCATACCAACAGGACCACACTGAATTTCACACCTAATAGGCTCTAAAACCATCAGCTACTGGGCTGACTCGAACTCAATCAGAACTCAGCGCAAACATCACTCCAGTTCAGCTGACCCAAAGCTGAAGGGCAAAGATTTAGATTTGAAAATTGAGCTGGTTCAAGCTCAAGCTCAATGCTTTGCATTTTGGACTGAGCTTGGGAAATGGCTGAGCCCACTCCAACCACTTGGCTATGGTTCCCACAATGAGCTATTCCACCTGTACTTAGACAACTGGTAGTATACTTTGATCGTGGCCTACAGCTATCCGTTAAACTACCAATTGTATTGTGGGCTATAGCATTCCTCTCAATTGACACCCTCACATCCTTAGTAGTAACTAACTTAGTACCAACATAATATGACTAATTATACTCTGAATTGTAGTGAATAACTATTGCAGGGGAAGTTCTCAAATTTGTGGAACACCACAATCATATAAAAGGGAGGAAACTTGAAGCATTTCCTTAAAGCTCGATTCGATCAGATCTAACTCTATCTTAGCTAATTGTTTTGTTTATAAGTTAAACACTCTTTACGAGGAACAAAACGGCTATTAAAAACTTCAAACGCAGAAAAAAGAATACACTAAGCATAGCAAAACCTTTCACATATTGGCAATTGTTAACAGAAAATGGTAGTTTATCTACACTGATGCAGAGGGCCAATTTGCATTACAAAATAAATACAAAAGTAAGATGAATGTAGTTTATGCATACTATCTGTTGCTTGAACAATGGATGGGTTCTTTTCAAGTAAAGCCTGTAACAAGAAAAGTAACATGATGTGATAAATGTTAGTATACACAGATGCCAATATTAGCAAACCATAATAATGTATAAATTACTTAACATATTACTACGAGCTATGAAGGTAACCACCAAGTAATACCAGGTAGACATTATAATTTTGTATAACAGTCATACCTCTTCTAGTTCCACTAGAGAATCCAAAGTTCTCTTTGATGAGTTAACTAGATCCGAATATGCTGCATTGACACCCTCATGTGAATCACAAAATAAAGACCTAACTGGCTCCTGCAGATAACCTCTCAAGTATGAACATAATATTTTAACATGACAAAAAGCTAGGAAAACGGGAAAAGGAAAACTGCTGAAACAGACCTGTGGTAATCTATTTGAACTTGAGAATACTTTCTGAAGCAAGAATCGGAACTCAAGAGTATTGTCCCAAAGAGCCTTACAACAAAGTTAAAAAAAATAAAAACATAGAAACAAGGGTAAGAATGAAGAACATTCAGATTATAATTCACTATATAAATCCTTTTGTCAACTTTAAGTTGACAAATAAAAAGAAGTATTAAATGAGGAACAATAATTTCCCATTGACAAATAAAACATATTTTGTGGATATTAAAAGAGCCATTGTTTGCAAAGAACACACCTTTTGGTTCTTCACTGCTTGACCTTTATGAAGATCTTCATCCTTATGATGCTTTAGATTCTTTAAAATATCTCTGCATGGAAAGAAAGAAAGAAAGAAAGAAGGAAAGAAAAAATGAGGAACAAAATTAACTTCATATGTCAGCTGAGATATAATATATATATATATATATACACAAGAATTTAGTTCAAAAATTAACTTCAAAATTAACTTCATATGTCTCGGTATGTATTCTTCTGTTGTTTATCAAGAATCGACAACTTGCATACACATACAACCAAATATAACCCGGATACAGGCCTACATACATTTTTTACTAGGATTTGCTTATGTATGCATGTTCCTGTTGGGTTGTCCTTTTACAATAACTAAATTGAAAAGTTACTGAAACTTAGCCTAGTATTCAATTTCCATAGATATGGTCACGAACTATGTAATTTATTTAATGACTACTTCAACCTAATACTAAATTTCCTCATCGTGTTCTCCCAACTTTCATATTATTTAGGTGCTGAATGAAAATGCAATTTTATGCAATATTATAGCGTTAATATAGTTTGAAACTTTGATACAGAACATCAATGTAATCAACAGTAGCATATACTCACACATACCAATAGAGTATATGTCTTAATTCTAATTAAGCGTAACAAACTTAAAACGTAAAAACAAAAACAAAAAGCATAACAAACTTACTGCTCCTGATGACGAAGACTCACGTATTCTTTCTCAAGTTCTTCCATCTCAGCATCTTTATTATCATCTTGACCGTCACCATTTTCCTCTTCCTCTTCCCCCTCTTCTTCTTCCTCTTCTCCATCTTCTTCTTCTTCTTCCTCTTCATCTTCTGATTCTTCTTCCTCTTCCTGCTCATCATCAAAGTCATTGTCTTCCTGCTCCATCTAAATAACAATGAAGCCAAACAAACCATTCTTAAGTGAAAAAAAAAAACCCCATTGCAAATGTAAATATTTATGTACATTCTTAAGATTTCGGTGACAGTCAATCACCAAATTAAAATTATATGCAAAATTATAATGAGAAAGTAAGTCACAATTAATTTCAAGAGTGCACTTAAAGAAGCAGAAACACAAGAATGCAGTAGATATCATATAAGTTAGTAACTCCAAGTCGGTCAAATAAATAATAACGTAGAAATGACAATTATGTCAGATAGTATTTCCATTTAAAACTTATATCAAAGTCAGGAACTCAACTGTACCAGTACCAGATGCCACCAAATTCTCAGCTCTGTTGTCATACATCTTAATTTATCGCCCTTATCTAAACCGTGCCACTATTTAAAAACTTCTTCAGATAATTAGACTACATACTAAATAGATCTAACAATGGTAGCACTAGGATTAAATTTCTTCAATTATGCATCATGTAAATGGATTACAAAATAGTTTTAGAAACACTCAATAGTTTGAACAGGAGCATTACACTATAAATCATCCAAGAGCTATTGCAAGAAGAAATTTCTTTTACTTACATGCATTTGAAAATACTGGTTTACGCATAAGAGAATTAAGTTCTTAGAGGATAAGATATCCCCTAAGGATGGAGCATATAAGTATCAAACGATGAAAACAAATAATACAATCACAACTATAATTCCTAAACAAAAGCAGCTTTCCAGTCTGAAAAGATTGCAAAGAACCAAATTTCCCATAATTCAGTATGAACAAAATCCCATAGAGATGCACAAAAACAAACTATATCCAATAACACTACTACTGCCTCAGTCTTCACCCATAGATCTGTCAAATACCTTACAATTCTCTTCCCACTAAACTACCCAAAATGCAGCCATCACTCCACATCACCCCTCTTCCCAGCAACCAAAACCTCGTGCCTCTCTAGCAAAGAAGAGGCAGAACACAATACTGGACTACTGGGCAATGCAAAACTAAGTTATGCACACATTCCCCCTGAATTTTACGCATAGTACATCAAAGGACAGAATGGCAAACAAAAATCTTCTCTTCTAAACCATATCATGAGTATTGACCTTTCCATGAGAAATAATCCAAACTAATACTCATACCATTGTTAATCACACTCTGATACACGGGTCATGATTCATCCACCAGGTTTGGACTCCTGTCTCTTCAGAAGGTTATAGAGGTACTGTCCTACAGAACATATCATGTTCTTATTTCCAGGTATATGTTATTAGATTACAGAAAATGCATGATGCAAACTAGGCCTGACCCTTTTTTTTTTATCACATCAAAGACAAATCCAAACTCAAAGTAATTAAACTCTTTTGGCAGTCCTTTCACAGACAGAAGATTCAAGCATTCTCTAATCATCAACAATAGCAGCAGCAATAATAAAAGAAAAATGAAGACAAAACAGTATGGGAAAAATATGCAAGGTGTATGCATTCTACGATGTACAGGGTCAATTAAAGAAAATAGATGTAATATGACATATATCAGGTCAAAGATCGATCATTAAAACCAAGCAATATTTGGTAAATTTCTGAAACGCCAGAGATAAAATTATTATAAGGAAACATATATGCAGATCATTTTAACCATGAACTCACTCACCTGAAAATTACTTTGAGTGTTCTCCACTACTTTCCTAACAAATTCCTCATTCTCCAAGTTTAACAAGCCAATCTGGAGGGGGGGAGAGAGAGTGAGAGAGAGTGAGTGACTGAATAAAGAACCTGAGGCATTAAACTAAACAGATGGTTATTTTAAGAAACAACTATAGCTCAAGAAATTAGAAGAAAAAAAAAATACAAGAACACGCATATTGTAAGTTATATGTTTTATAGACATGCATACAGTAGACTCTGGGATAACTAATAATAGAAATTACAACTTACTATACACATGTGGTACAGAATAGGACACTCCTGATATACATTACATGAAACCAGTGTGCACTGTAGTTTTTGTTGTATTCTCTTCAATTTTTTGTTGTATTTTCACAGTATAGGAATCCACCATGTATGGTGCAGCATGCACCACGCAACGAAGATCACTCTGGTGGAGCTAAAACCCTTCATTTAGATTTGTGCATCCACATGTTATTATTAACCTTTCCTTTTAGTCAAAAAGATCACTGAATACAATGCAATTAATCAAAAAGTTCTTCAAAATGTATTTTTTAAAACCCCTACATTTCCAAATTAATGATGGCTGGTTCAAGAACTAATAGTAAAGTTGTTTTTCAGCAACCAGTAATTCCAAACATTGCATCACCAAAGTCCAAAGCACTCTTCTGTATGCTTTTTTTCTGTAGTTTATGCTAACAATGCGATTGTGCTAATATAGTTCATGATCTGACAACTGCTTAGAACCCTTATGGTGCCCTAGATAAATACTTAGAGTGACTAAATATGTGGATCCTCATGTAATCAGAAATGGAACCTTCTAATTTAGTCAAAGTCAGTCTCAAGGCTTATTTAATAACATTCAAAGTTCAAACTTGTTGTCTAAGAAAAAGTTTATCTTTTAAATTTAACATGTTTACTACTAAAGAAACATTTATGCATATGTATACATAATGAGGAAGCCGAACAAACCATTCTTAAGTGGGGAAGAAAAAAACCCCATTGCAAATGTAAATATTTATGTACATGCATTTGCATGCTATAGCGATGAAAGGAAAAACACCAGCAGAAATGAAGAATTAGAAAATTGTGCCAATGCAATTATACACCGTACCACTGTCCCATAAAGAGAAGTTTTGTGAGGTAATTGTTCAGCACACTGCAGAAGGAACTGTCAGGAGCAAAAGACAAAGTTAATGTGTATAACAGCAGAAGCACTTATGATGCAAAAACAACAACTATCTATGAGTATGTCATTCTTTCTCCAATTTCTATATTAAAGAGACAATTGTGTTGGGTTTGAACGGAAAATATGAAGTTCTCTCCAGAAAAAAGAATAGCAAGCTGTTCTCTCTACTCTTTCTTTCTTTTCCATTCCATTCTCATAAGCGGAAATGGTGGAAGACGTGATAAGTTTAAATTCTTCCCTTCTTTCATCTCTGGTGGTAAACGGAACACATTATCAACTGACCTATTTGTTTTGTGAAAGACTAATTTTTTTTCTTTTTTTTTACTTTTTTCGTCGGAGATGTTTAGATTTTATATTAAAATCAAAACCAGCAAAAGCTAAAAACCTCCACCCAACCTATATCCTAGCTCTGATTTTTTATTTTCACAAACTCATACGAAAACTTAAAGACTTCATATTTCTTTTCTTTTTCATCAACATTTCTCTACATAATTACGATCAATACAAGAAATTATTATAACCTAAATGCAGGGAGCTGGAGCTTGTACAATGTATGATGTAGGATATGGGTGAATTGAGTATTTAGGTAGTTTAGCGGAAGCGAAAACAATGGAAAACAGAAAATAGAACAAAAGGGATAGGTCTGGAATCACTCCAGGGGTTTGGCTTCACACCAGGGGTTTGGCTTCACACCAAGTAGTCTCCAATCTCTGGAAAATAAGCTTTTCTTTATATCTCAACAACTGAATTTTAAAGAACTACATAGGGGGGTATTTATAGCAAACTAAAACCTAGAGACAATAGGATAAAAATCCCTTACTAAAACAGAAATCCTAATCCACCAAGGAACTAAGTAAAAATAAACTAGGAAACTTAAATCAAATCCAACTAAAAATCTGGAAACTAAAATCCTAGTGAAATCTGGAAAACTAGAGAATCTAGGAAACTAATAAAAGAGGAAACTAACTAATGATGTCCGCATCAATGTATGTGTGCATTTACAAATGGATGTAGGAATGGAAAGATAACAAAAGAAAATTAGCATTACTTGCGAAACTTCGTTGGGAGAGTGCTCCAGTTCTCGGCGAAGCACGCCAAAGCAAGTTTCCTGCAAATCCAAGACAATAATCAACAAACCAAACTACATAGAAATGAAAAAGGTTGAGAACATGAAGGAAAGTAGGGTTTTGAAACTCTTAATAAACACATATACATAGAGAGAGAGAGAGAGAGAGAGAGAGAGAGAGAGAGGTGGTACGAACAATGTGTTCTTTGGGGTCGGAGGAGGTGCCATAGTCGGGAGATTTCTCGCCAATTCGAAGAAGAAGACTCTTCCAACTGCTCATATTCTCTTCTTCTCTTACAGAGACAGAGAAAAAGAGCGATTTCTTTAGACAAATGGAAGAGAGACTGGTAGCAACTGAAGATGGGAACTAAGCTTCAGCAAGAGGGGGAGAGGGAGAAAGGGAGAGAGAGAGAGCGCGCCACCAGGATTTTATTTGGAAGCAGATTCGAACTTACACCCTACTCCGAATCCGTTCGTCTGCCCGGCCCGCAAGGCCCGGTTTAGCACCACTAGCGTTAACTTTTGTTAAAAGAAATCGCCTTTGTTCATTTTAAATAAAAGGATTATTCGCAGCAATAGTCCCTTAACTATACCCGTAGTTACACTTTGGTCCATCAATTCAATTATTAATTGCGGGGGTCACTCAACTAGGTGCTATGTTGCACCAATAGTCCTTCCGTCAAATCTGTTAAATTTTCTGTTAAAAATGAGGGTAAATTTGGAAATTCATCCACAACCCTCCATTGTTGCAACCCAATCCTTGCTTCTCCTCTCTTGTACCAAAATCTGGGCAGAAAAAAGAAAAGAGAAAGACAACTCAATTGCTTCTCCAACCTTGTACCAAACTCGCCACCCAATCCTTCCTCCCACCCCAACCCAGCACTCACTATAAACCATCAACCATAAACATCCATCAATTTCTCTGTTTTTATATTTTGATTTTTCTATTCGTTTTTAGGAAGGTGTAAGCATCTATAAAGCCATCCACGGCAAATACTTGCACCACAAACGCAAACGAAAATTGTTCTCGATTTCTTTAGCCGCCACGACGCCATTGATGGAAGGACGAAGTAATGGGGCTCTATGATTCTTATTGGTTTCAGCTCGGAATCTTCGAAAAGCAACCAAATTCATCAAACCCATCAAGGATTGAAGCAGACCCGGTTCTTGAAATTGAAGAAGAACCATCAAAACCAGAGCTTTGACAGACCTTCCTCCACAACCCTCCATTGTTGCAACCCAAATCCTTGCTGACACCAAAAAATTCAATTAAAAAGAAGCCGCACAACAACAAGAATATTTTCAGACCAGCAAACAAATTCAAGATCTCGCATTTTAACCAGCAAACAGCGTCTGGTTCGTGATTTTGTTTTCGTTGTGTGTCTGAATTGGCAACGATGGAAGAAGATTCGGAGGCATCTCCTCTGCGATTGGAATTTGGAAACCCGACCCTTTTGCAAGAGCCACTAAATCTGACTTGTGCGTGCTAAAATTTGTAGACTTTTGAAACAAAAACGAAAAAGGGTAAGTGCTGAAATGATGAATCTTTGGACCTCCCCGAGAGAGCAAACAAGAATGGAAGGTTGAACCATAGGTTCGGCACAAGAGGAATCTTTCTTAGACTCAGTTTGCCGTCAGTTTGCAAACCATCGAGAGGTTGAGAGGGAAGAGGGGTTGATGGGTTAGGGTTTTGAAGTTTTGTGTAGCAGAGCCGTGGGAATTTTTTTGTTTTTTTTTTATTTTTTTTTTAGAGATCCGTAGGAATTTTTATTATTTGATATTCAATTTGAATTTCCAAATTTACAAATTTTGAAGTTGAGGAGGATAGGGAGGGTTGTGAATGAATTTCCGAATTTACCCTCACTTTTGACAGAAAATTTAACAGAACTTGACGGAATGACTACTGGTGCAACGAAGCACAGAGTTGAGTGACCCCCGCAACTAATAATTGAATTGATGGACCAAAGTGTAACTACGGGTATGGTTGAGGGACCATTGCTGCGAATAATCCTAAATAAAATTTTCGGTGATTTTCACTTACTATTTTAAAGTTACCAAGTTTTAGCTGAGGTCAGTTTGGCATTGATGTACTGTAAAAATAATCGCTATCAGATTTGCTATGAGCGAAATCAACTATGAGAGAAAGCAATTTGACTTTTGGTATCGATTTCCGCATAATCAGAAAAGATTGCCGCATAATCATTAAACTCAATATCTCTTCGAAACTGATTCCTGCATAATCGAAAAATAAAAGCACCTCATTAACTGTTTTTCCTTATAGTTTTCTCTCACAGTAATTTTTAACAATAAATGATTCATAGTTTACCAAACGGGCTAGGCTTCCCAAAAAATTTTAAAAATCACTTATCACCCAAAATAAGCAATGTCAAACAGGCACTTAGTAGATAAATTTTTTTTTATGGGTTTGATCCCTCTTTTTTTAAGAATTTGATTAATTTGTTCCCTTTTTTATTTTTGCTTGGGTAATTAGAAAAAAAAGAGGCGGCAAGAGAGAGAAGAGATGGACTTTTTTTTTTTACTTCTAATTTTTTTTTATATAAATAATTTGTGGGCCTATCTACTAAGAGCACTTCCAGCAGTCTGCCCTTTGCCATGGCAAGGGGGGGCTAAGGCAGCTACTATTCATGTGAATAGTGGCTGCCCTTGCAAAAGGTTGTGGTGTTTTCACCAATTGCCATGGCAACAACTATTCACATGAGATATGAGGAGATAAATTTGTATAGGATTTTGGTGTGGGAAATGAAAAATATGACCAAGTATTTATTTTATTAAAAAATCTGAAGTTTTTTTTTTTTTTTGGTGCTGACGTCAACAAACCCGGGCTTGAACTCAGGCTGAACTCCCCCTCGAGCCAGCCCAATCTTGTGGCCCCCACCTCCTGCCCAGGCCAACCTTTGCTGCTGGAAATGTTTTTTTAGCCCAAAACCCCCCCCCCCCTAAACCATGCTGCTGGACTTGCTCTAAGAGCATCTTCTTCAAGGAAGATGTAAAATTCAAAATGTTAAATTTGATTTTGACTGCTGATGTTGCATTTGACATCCAATATCCTATTCCAACTAATATGTCAATTTTATTCACTATTTTATTGTAATTGGACCCACACATTAATGTGAAAGAGTAAAAAATTCAATTAAAGACAAAGAGAACAGCTCTTGTTTTCATAGTGAGATGAAACCCTCAAGTAAAAAAAAATTATTAAAATAAGAAATAACGCCTCACTTTGGTTGTTGTCAATAATGTTGAGATG
This sequence comes from Prunus yedoensis, assembly GCA_005406145.1. Lineage (NCBI taxonomy): Eukaryota > Viridiplantae > Streptophyta > Magnoliopsida > Rosales > Rosaceae > Prunus > Prunus yedoensis. Next base: position 264,702 of record BJCG01000091.1, read on the forward strand.
CCAGCCTTCAAATCCTTGTCAACATTAACTCTTCGGTTGGTGCATTTTACGATGTCAAATTTTACTGTTATAACTCCACCTGGCATTTTAGCATATCAGTTGGAAATGCAATACCTAACTCATGGGTATATACTTCCCATGTAGGAGAGAGTTTCATTGAAAATGAAATACTTAACTCATAGTATACACTTCCCATGTTGAGAAGAATTTCATACCATTACTATTTAATCAACATACTTCAAATTTTTTAATGTGTGTATAAGTCACATTTTTGGACTTAGAAGGCTTGCTGATTGAATACCTCAAAAAGTCAATAATTGTTGGGACTTGATTTTAATTAACCCAACCAAAAAATTGCTCGATTATAATTTTTACCATCTTAATGCATAGCCCAAAAGAAGTGATAGATGATTAATGCTACAGACATTATAATTAAAAGCCACATATATCTCATTGATGCTTTCTCTATAAGACCTAGAAGATATTGAGAATACCAACGCTTAACTGCTTCAGAAGCTAACATATTGATCATGTCTCGACCAATGACAGCAAGACAACCAACAAGAGACATCTCATCTTCAAACATGTTAAACACTCCTTTATTTTTCATCATATGTGGTCCACCATAATATACAACATATTGCAAAACAAAACAATTAAGCATATTCCAAATATCAATGCATATGAAAATGATAAGAAAAGAAAAGAAATAAAACCAAGAGATACGTAACTGTGTGCACATATTTGCACTAATTAAAAGACTGAATGTTTATATTTCTTTATGGCTGACTCCTTCAAGAAAATATAATCATTCTCAAGACAAAAAAAAAAGTCATTACAAAAAATACAACATCAGTAGATATGGCCTCACAATTGTGTGCCACTCAAATTAAAATTAATTTCACTTTCTTTTTCACCAAAAAAAAAAGCCATTACAAAAAATACAACATCAGTAGATATGGCCTCATAGTTGTGTGCCACTCAAATTAAAATTAATTTCACTTTCTTTTTCATTAGGTTTCTAGTTTATCAAGGAGAGAAGAATGATAGAACTTATATTGTTGAACAGGAGTATCTAAGGGTTTTTACTCGCTAAAGAAAGGTAAGCTGCCAAATAAAATATGTGGATTTATGATCAAGTACCACCACATGAAGTGAAAAAAAAAAAAAAAAAGCAATTACTGTTTAATCAACAGATAATAAGCTGATATTTTATCTATATTTTATGCCTCATTTACTTATTTATTTGTTAATTTCCTTGGATTAAATTGTTGTTTTAATTGGTTTTGTGAGATTTGTGAAGGAATTGAAATATGAGAAAGTATGCTAAAAAGGGGCAAGAAGATGAAGATTGGAGATTAATCACGCCAAGAAGCCAAGTCATTCCTTTTGTTGCAAAGAATGTTGTCAAATTTTCTAGTTCAAGATGGTTCAAGTTTTATCAAGTCAAACAAGGAGAAATAAAGAAGACCATATACTAGAAAGAATCCTACTTTTATAATAATTGTAATTATACCTTAGATAGGGAGGATTTGTAAGAGTATTATAAATAGGGAGTTTAGGCTATTGTTCAAGGGATCCATCATCCTCCATCATCCTCCACCTTCAAATTCTACACATTCATACTCATAGCCGAAACATCCAAAGAAGAATATGAAGAGCTTGTGCAACCTTGGCATTCTACTTGGAGAATTCGATTCCTTCCATGTCTTCATCAACCATCAAGATTCTCAATCAGTCTTTCATGAACTAATTTCTTTTACTAAGGCTACGATGTAGCCTAGCTATGAATACTCAAATTCTTTGATATTGTTAATTTTATTTATCTATACATGTTGAGTGCTTGTTACCATTCTTAATGCTTTCAATTAATTGGCCACTAATTGCATGATTGGAAGAATTGGGTTGAGACCGGAAGGAGATTCCAAATAAAAATCTTATATGATTGGAAGAATTGGGTTGAGACCGGAAGGAGATTCCTAATAAAAATCTTATAGTAACAAGAACCATAAATTATATAGCCAACTCCGAAGATTAGGTTATGGTTTGTGTAATCTTCATTGTTTTCCACAAATCTTAAAGGGTTCTTAGCTATCTAAATCCATAACTAAGAATAGAGTGGGTTGATGGTAAGGAATACAACTAATATAACTTGGAAGAGAGTATTGGTGAGGTAAGGGAAAACGATTATCAACATATTAGGTAATTAGAATTAATAAGCTAGAAGGATTTGGGTGGGATTAGCTAGCTGAAATCGGTGCCCTAGTGCTTTATATATATCATCTTCGTTTTCATCTTATACATTATTTACTTCATCTCAATTTATTTTACTTGCTTAATTAGATTTTAATCATCATAATTCTCTTATTGTTTAATTCAAATATAACTAGAAATAAATCACCCTAATATTTAATAGATTAACTTGATCCCTGTTAGAACGATACTCTAGTTACTACTATACTAATTTGAGCGATGTTGTCCACTTGCAATTAATCACATCAACATACTTCAGATTTTCTAATTTGTATAACTTACTTTTTCGGGCTTGCGAAGCTTGCCGACTGAATACCTCAACAAGTCAGTAATTATCGGGACTTAATTCTAATCAACCCAGCCAAAGTTGACTAAACACGTCCTGCTAGTTTGGTACAAATCGAGTAGTCGAATCACTCTCGATCGGATGGTCACCATTTTATGTAATCTTTGAATCATTGATTCGGAGTATCCGGGACTCCGATTCTCAATCCGTGAGTTCCTACATAATCCTAGAGGTACCTAGATCAACGTACTTGGAAATGGAGTCGATCTAATGGTCTGAACATATCGAACCCATCTATCACCTAACATGCGTAAATTCGTTCAACCTTCAAACGATAACCAAATTCGAATCCGAGCATACCATCGTGCTAGGGATGACGTGGGGAACATTTTAAACAAAATGGGCCACCATCCCATTGCCCACATGCCGTTACAGGGGCCGGTAGCGCTTGTGTGTCTTGAGAAAATTCTGACGACCAGAAAATTCTCAAAACACCCGACAATACCTATACCTACGTGATCAAGACAACTAAGGGAGCAACTTTTGTTCTTAGGCCATGGTCAAAAAGTGGCCGAAGCTTGCCGGAAAATCAAGCCAAAAATAGGTCAAAACTTAGATCCTAAATTGAGCTTCAAAACTTCAAAACCGATCCTAACCAACCCAACCATCAGCTAGATCACGTTGAATAGGTGAAGAAACATACCTGGATTGACAAATTTCGTCGCCGAAGTCATCGGAAATGATGCTGGAAAATTTTGAGAAAACCGGAGCTTTCTCGAGTTCTTGCCGGCATTGAAGGTCTTGGTTTCGTTGAAGAAGGAATAGGATGGAGAGAGGGGATCGGGCCGGTTCTAATAGAGGTGGTTTCATGGTCAGAGGTGGTTTCATGGTCGGAGGTGGTCGGAGGAGAGGGATATCGCCAGTCAAAGAACCAACGTTGTTTCGTTGCGAGGGGAAGGAAGATATTCGAGGGGAAGGAGAGAGAGAGAGAGAGAGAGAGAGAGAGAGAGAGAGAGAGAGAGAGAGAGAGAGAGAGAGAGAACTAATTTGGGTTTTTAAAATTCTGACTTTGAAATATTTACGATTATGTCATTGTACTTCCGTTGACCATAACTTTTTCGTTAAAACTCCGATTTGAGCCCACTAGGTGCTACGAACTTATATCAACACACTCTACGCAACGGTGCCCCTCAAATCCCGAATATCCTTATGGATCAAAAAGTGACTATCGTGACCTTACTCCAAGGGCAAAATTGTAATTTCTTAATTAAATAAATTAAATAATTTATATAGATTAAATAACTTGTTAAAATTAGATCGGGTATTCCAACCCTCCTTCAAATAACCCAGGTAGTTCACATCCTCCCTTGAAAAATTCGGGTAGTTCAAAACGATTGGAGGTCACTGAGTTGGATGACTCTAATGACTTATTATAATCCCAATTTTCAAGAACAAATCCGAAGAGCCTATCTATAAAGGGGGTCCTTGTCAGCTTAAAAGCCAATATGAAATGCCCCAAACACTTATGGGGGAGTGTAATCGATGTTTTCTTGTCAAATGGTTTGATTCATTTGTTTGGTTAGGCCATCTCCAACCCAAGGACTTAAACCCAAATTATTGCCCAAAACCTCCCCCAACCCAAAAAAATGGAAGACTCAAAATTTGGGAAAACCTAAATTTGGACCCAAATACTAGTCCACTTATTGCCTGGATCCAAAACTATTTAGTGGAACCCACACTAAGGTGGCACAACCCATGTGCATCAGAAAAACACTGGGGCCCGTGCTGGGCCAGCTATGATGGGTTTGTTTGCTGCCCATGCCATGTGTCTGCGCCTGGTTTTGTAGCTGTTGCAATTCAAATGGCTACTTTTTTATTTTATTTTTATTTTTAAATCTAAAGTAACTTTAAAAGAGGCTGGGCCCGCTGTTGGCTTATTCCAAGCTTAATAAAAGGGCTGTTGCAATTCAACTATTCCCTTTTTTATTTTTTCTAAATTCTAATAGTAACTTTATTATGTTGTGTTTCAATTATCTTATATGTGTGTGTTTACTTTTGGAATAAAATTAAATTTATGGAATTTCAATTTTTTTTAGGTTAAATTGTTCAAAAAATTAAATTATGACGTTATTTAAAAAGATTAATGAAGAAAAGTTTTCTATAAAAAAAAATATATACACTTAAACCATTCTTAAACAATTTAATAAAGTTGCAGACTTAAAATTTGAGTCCAAAGGGTTGGGAGAAAAAACAATTTGAGTCCAGACAAAACCCAAATAGTCACTTTTTGGAGGGGGAAAATTTGGTTTAGCCCCTCATGGGTTGAAGCTGGTCTTAGAGTATAGTAAATAAAAGATGTTGCATTTTGTCTTCATTGTTATCTTTTTAAAGATAAGTCACAGGGGCATGGATTTTGGGTGCTTTGTCAGTCATGGATATACATATTTAGATTTAGGGATTTGGAAATCAATGGAAGAAGAAAAGAGAGAAGGGCGGGGGTTGGACTGTGTCGTGGGTGGGTGGGTATTTGGGCGGGGAGGGGTGGGGCTGTGATGGTTGCCCCCAAGTGGGTTGGTGGGGGAGGGTGTCAGGTACCGAGAGAGAAAGAGGGAGAACGAAGAGGGAAGTAATTTTCTAAATATTTTTTCCTATTTGTAAATATTTCTAAATAAAATATTTTATTGGTTTTTCACATGTGGCACTTACATGGCATACATTTCATCAAAAGGGTGGGCCCTATTTATGCAATGTCATCGTTTTTAACAGAACTTTTAACAGAGTTAACGGTGGGGGGCAAAGTGAACCACCAAATCTTGGTCAATGGGGCACTCTGGGTCATTTTAACTTTCAGAGAGTAAAGTGAGAATTGGCCATAGTTTCAAGGGGCACTACAGTAAATAAGCCTATATATTATGAACTTTGTTCAAACCACAATTAGACTAATTGCATATCGACCAACAAACTATATAAACATGGAAATATTTTTTAGATTCTCAAGAAGAAAGGATACGCAGGAGAGAAGCATGCAGGAGAGAATCATTCTCTCCTTAACTTGCAGGACCATGAAAAGAAAAACAAGAAAAGCTCAAAGCTTGCTATTAATTAAAATATTGAAAATGATTGAACCACAATAAATTTTTAGTCTCGATATTAAGTAATTAACCTTTTTTGATTCTGCTTTCTCTCAAAAAACCTTGTTTGGCTCATGCATTATCAATATCATTATTACTATTTACCAAAACAAATATTGATTATTTATTGCCATTTTGGTGCTACTTTTTTCTTTGATACAATGCAAATTGTGAGTTTTAATATATAATACAACTATTATGAGGTAGAATAATTAATCTCTATTAGATTAATTGAATGGTTAAGATTTTTTTAATTACATATAAATACGTGGATGCTAAATGTAGAGACTCTGGATACTGCTAGACATTAGGAATATGAAGAAAAAAAATGTAACATTCGTTCACACAACCGCTGAGTGTGCATGTGGCATAGATTGTAATTTAGTTTGTAATATTAGGACAAATATGATCTTAGTTACAAGATAATTTATTTTAAATTTACGTTTTCGTTAGAAGGAAAAAAAAAAAGAAAGATTGAGTTTATCTATATATATAAAGCAAAAGGGTAATGCTAGGCTTATCACATTTTTCATACCACATTGATACCACCTCTCTAATAGAGGTGGAGCCCACCAATACAATGGGACCCACCTCTATTAGAGAGGTGGTACACAATGTGGTATGAAAAATATGGTAAGCCTAGTATTTTCCAAAGCAAAAAGCAGAGAATGGTGAAACATTCAAAATACCAGAAAATGTCCTTGGTTAATGCAAACATTAAGAATTGAAATTATTAATTAAATGATGATAATATAGTAAATTCACACTTTTTCATATTTAAAAAAATTAAAATTTAAAGAAAAATCAGATTATGGCCTATTTTTATGGAACACAACTACCCATAATCTTTTTTAATTCTAAAATAAATTTTAATTTTAAGAACCCTGAATCAGAAAAGAAAAAAACTATCAAGACATTGATTATTATGTTGAAATTGAAGAAGATTGTAATTTAGATTGTCTTCAGTTTTTTTTTTTTTAAAATTTATTCTTTTGTTTTCTTTTTGTCTTTTTACAATATTAATACTACTCATCTCATCATCTGAACTTTAAATATAAATTTGACATTTGTTTCGTTTTGTTTGAAAGGTTCCAATTTTTATGGTGGCTTTATAATACTAGAGATGTACATGAATCTTTTGGTTTTCTTGCTTTTGGAATTTTCTTTATAACTTTTCCTGGTGTCCACGTCTTGGAAAGTTTCTCTAGTGCAATTTTCATTCAGATACCTCATCTTGTTTTTCTTAGATAACAATCATTTTGTCAAATCAAGTATCCCATTACTGTATTTTTTTTTTCAGTCAATTTGGATTATGAATTATATAAAATATCGCTCTGTTGTATTTCTCTTCTCTTTTGACCTCTTCGAGCTTCCTTGTCCTAGAGGTTTCGTTTCCTAATTTTCTTTTCGGTATAAATAAAAAAAGTTTGAAAACTTCATCTATTGTTTTATCAAAAAGTGTCACGTGTAGGGCAGATGAATCCTTTTTTTAGGGCAATTTGGTCGTGTTATGATGAAAAACAATAATTAAAAATGAAAAAAATATAGAGAATTTGAAAGAAGAGAGCCCTTATATAATTGTATATATCCTTTAAGGACAATATTAATACAATTAATTTACGAAGAAAAAAAAAAAAGAAAGAAAATTCGGGATGAATTTGATGAACATTTTCATTTCCCCTGACATGATCACATTAAATCAAATCTCAGCATGCAGAACTGAACTGAGACTCGCCAAAGACATTGGAGGGATCCCTTGTTGATTTCTGAAAACATTGCTTGGATCAATAAGTGTTTTTGCTTTAACCAGTCTGTTGTAGTTATTCAAGAAGTACTTCTCACCCCAATCCCTAGCAATCTCCACAGCATCCTTAGTTGTAACACTAGGGTCAACAAAACGCATCGTTCCGAGGTCAAGGTCAACGTAGTTGATATAAGCAGCCCTTGGATCCCATGACACAAATTGTGTCATTGAATTGTATAATCTTCTTATCCAATCTATGTAGTCATCTTTTTTGTAATTGTCTTCTTCTTTCCACTCCACCAGGTACTGAATTGTAAAGAGATTGCCTTTTCTGTGAGGAAAAGCAATGGACTCGCTGCTCACATGGTGCATAATCCCACCATAAGGGTCTAAGATGACGTACCCTTTGGGTTCCTCCTCAAGTATTTCTAGCACAGTTTCTATTCCGGCTTGAGAAATCGAGGTTCTGACATAGTCAGATTTGGCTTTGAAAAACCCTTTTTCTTGCAAATACCGATTTCTCAAGTCGGAGACTGAGCTGCCCTTACTTAGGCTGGAGAAGAACACAATGGACTCAATCCAACTCATTTCGGTACAATCATCTTGTGTAATACCCAAGTCAGGGAAAGCTTGATTTAGGATAGACAAGGCAGTGCTTCTTGGGCCTAGATAAAACCCTTTAAATGTGGCTGATATTCCACTAGGGCTTGTGGCATTCTTGGCTTCTGGCAATCCAGCACCAACAAAACATGAAATGTAGAAGTCGTCTTCCAAGTAAGGTGAAACGTGTTGCCACTTATCTACTAGCTTTGCTACATGCCTTTTTTGGCCTGGTCTAGACACAACAAAGGCAGTTACAATTTGTGGCACTTTCAAGAGTTGGATTTTCCAAGAATAGACAACTCCCCAAACACCCCCACCACCTCCTCTAATAGCCCAAAACACATCATCTCCCATGCCTTCTCGGTCTAACAACCGTCCATCCGCATCAACAAGAAGTGCGTCCACCACATTATCCGCCGCAAGCCCATACTTTCTCGACATTAGACCGAACCCACCACCGGCAATATGGCCACCAACACCTACAGTTGGGCATGACCCGGCTGAGAACCCAAGAACATTGCTTGCTTTAGCAATTGCATGGTACGTCTCACCCAGCGTTGCACCTCCTTCCACCCATGCCGTTTCAGTTTCCAAATCCACCGAAACCCGGTTCAAATTCATCATGTCGATGATCACAAACGGAGCCCCATCCTCGGCAACCGACGACGTGCCTTCATAGCTGTGTCCTCCACTCCTTACTCTAATTTCCAACGACCCTTGTCTAGAGCAAAATATAGACTGTATTAGCTGCTCAAGGCTCTCGGGAATTACGATGGCTATTGGCTTAGGAACTGTGGGATCAACAAAACGAAGATTTTGAATGGAAAAATTGAGCAACTTATAGTAATTCTTAGCGGCAGAGTCATTTTCCGTGGTAGGGAATGCAGTGAAGTTGTTGATGTCATGAAGAGTCAAACAACAAGTGAGTTGGTGTGTGGGGGAATCAGCTAAACAAGGAACGAAAAACCACATGAGCATAAGGAACCCAGTGAATGGGGTTCTTAGGGAAATTGCCATATCTAGTTCCTTGGTCAATTTCTAAAGCTGTTGTGCTCTATTTGTATTTGAGCTGAAAGAAGACAAATTAGGTGTATTTTAATGGAGAAAGTTTGAGAATAATGTGATACCTTGAGGACAAACAGATGAAGAGATCAATGTAATTCTGGCCGGCCGGCAATTGATTAAAAATTTGGAAGTTGATTGAAGTGAAACTCCTACACATAGAGGCGGACCTACTAAAAACTATTGTAGGTGCTTGAAATTGCCCATTTGCTCAACTTGTGTACAGATTACCTTATTTTCATCTTCAACATTTAAGTAAATGTCTTTGTCATTTTACTTTTATTTATTTTTATATTACTCCATTTACTTAAGTTTACAATGTAAATAAGGAAGTACCCCTCATTTGGATTCAAATAAAAATACTAGAAAATCAAATTCCCACCAAATCAAAATATGAAAATTCGGTTTTAGTGCAAAATACGATTTAGGCTAAAAATGATGGCTCATTAAGTCAATATATACTTCATACTAAAATCCCATAAAATCAAGTTTTCTTATTTAATGTGTAAGAAACAAAAGCCGCCAAAAATTATCTTGAGAAAATGATAATTCCGAAAAACCATTTTTCATACTTAGTCAATATTGCACATCTGCTAAAAAATTTCTGGGTCTGTCTGTGCCTACGAACATATATATTTCATGGATTAATTCAAAATTCGAATTGCCATGCATGCATGGGAAGGCGACAAAACTAATTTTTGCATGAGATTAAATACTAAAGAAGTTAGGTTGGGGAGAGAGATAAAGAACTGCATATTTTTAGCATGAGACGTGCTGGCCAACCAAAGGGATCCAAAAGCCTGCCACCCACACGTTGGCTCTTTCGCTTTTTTCCTTTTTTTATATTATTTAAATATATCTTAGAGATGACATTTATATACACGCTTACCTTTGTATATGTTAATTAATGTTACATCTCTACTAAAAAATTTCTGGATCCGCCAGTGCGTGTGACGAGTCAACTAAGAACTCCCTTTAACTCTCTAGGTAAATGACCAAGATTGCACGTTCGACTTCCTAAGACAATATTCATCTAGAGAGTCCGATCCAACCCCACAACCAGAGATAAACCTCGCAAGTAGTGAATGAGGGATGAAAGAGGGAGACAGAAAGAATGAGAAGGAAAAAGGTTAATCGAATATGCTCTTTTAAGATCAAGGATTAATATTCTTTATAAAACAAAAAACAAAAAATCTTTGTTTGACATGCATGATAGTTTCATTATGAAACACCTAATATACGGCGAATTTAGATAATCTATTGTCATTTATCAAACATGAGGATGAAAGTTTTGTAAGTTTATATATTTTCATCAGTATCCTCTTCATCATTGGCTTTGAGCTTCAACTCTTGCTGGTAATCACTAGCCAAAAAAAAAAAAAAAAAAAAAAGTGGCAACAGTTACTATTATTTGGTGACATTTTATGTAGTGAATGTTGCATTTTATTTTATGATTTGAACATTGTATGATTTTGGTGTATTTTTCCTTTGCTTCATAATGTCTCCAACTCTCAGTTTTGATTCTCAAGTTCTTTAATTCCTTCCATTTTAACAAAAACTTCGTATTTATAGCTTTGTACTTGGCACTGCTACTATTTCAACCGAACCCCAGCGTGCTGGTCAAAGTAAAGGTGTCAAACCAAAACCTACCAACGACAAACTGCTTCTTTGTAGAAGTGCTTATGTCATAAGTACTTCAAGAAGAAGCACTCTCAAACGAGCCTTCAGTTTCGTTTGTTCTATTGTGGCACATAGTATTTTGGATGGCATATGCTGTAGTATACAGTACAGTTCTTCTTAGCCAAGTATGTAAGATTATTGTAAGAAATAATTTATCTTTTTGTTTTTTTTGTTTTTGTTTTTTGGTAAGTATAGGAACAGAATTTAGCAAGAGTAACAAAACTATGGTATCTTTGCAATTTCCAATGTACATTGCATATCTTAGTGAAATTTTCTCTATATATTTTTCTAGAAAGTATTTTGACATGTATAATTTTTCAGAAAGTGTTGTTGGGATATATAATATACTAGTTTTTGGTATTTAAAAAAAAAACCTTTTTCTAATGTTTTTTCTTTGCTGTATCATGAAAAACAAAACCCACTAGTGGGTGAGTCAGCGGGTCTCTAAAAGTGTTTTTCAGAGAAGCACTTAAGTATTTCTTTATGAAAAGAAATGTCCTTGTATAAATGTCTGAAGTCTAGCACCTGCAGGTTGCAGAGTGAGCGAAGTATGTACTTTCTTGCCGGTGCAGCTTTTCATTTTGTACGACTTCTGCTGAAATGCAACGTCACATGGATTATAACTCACATCATGTAAGAACGACAAAGAAAAATTATTGTCATAGACATAGTTGCAAATAACATTTTCCCTACTTTTTTTTTTTATAAACAAAATCTTGCATAAATACAAGCCAATCCATCTCATATGTTAAGATCAAGGATTAATTTTCTTTACAAAACAGAAAATAAATAAATACAATCTTTGTTTGACAGTTTCATTATGAAACACCTAATATATTGCTCTATGTCATTTATCCTGCATTTTATATTATCAAATTGCGAATCCTATAGTCATTTATTCGGTAGGAAGATGAAAGTTTCGTAAATTTACATATTTTCAATGATAATGGCCTCAATAATGCCGATCATAGTAAGATAATTTTGTATAGGAATTTATGATGAAATCAGCCACATTTGTAGTTTATTAGAGAATAAGAACATGCGATTTAGGAATGAAACCTTCAAATTTGTGATAATATTAACGACAACATTTTTACTTGGCTGTGATGAGTTTAACCTAATGGTGGTTGGATGAGTTTAACTTTTAAAATTTGTGTAACAAATAGATTAAATCACACTTATCAAATGGAAATTGACGTTGCGGTAATGCTTACCACCCTTAATTGGTGGTGAGCAAAAATGCTCTCAATTTTAACACATTACATCTCCTACAAGTGTACACTGACGTTTGAGAGACCTCTAATGAGTATTTTGTCCACAAAGTAAAAGCGATTCCCGTAGTAGTGGCAAAATGCTTTAAATTGCCTCGAGGAAGTGACAAAGTGCCAAGAAAATGAGCACACAAATTAAAGAACAATGACATTGAGAGGATCAAAATGCCTTCTTTTTTTTTTTTTCTTCTTGACAAAATATAAAGGGACATTTCAGAAATGCATGTTCAGAAAAAAAAAAAATTATTAAAATCAGAAATGCATATAAACCATCCAACCAACACAATTTTGAGTGTAATTATTTTTCTTGGGTAGGAAGATGCAGTGTTCAGCGAAGAATACAAGATGCAGTGTTCAGCGAAGAACACAACTAATGTACATTTTCTGACAAGAGCAACTAAATGTACATTTTCGGATGCGAAACTCACACATTGGCCATTTCATCGTCACTGCATTTATCACGTACTGAAAGTTATAAACTCAAATGACCATGAACAAAACAAAAATTACTGAGCTTGTCAAGTGACTGGTTACCAGATCTGGGTTGAAACATTTTGAGGCCTATAGCATCGTCTTCACACCACCTGTCGAAAATCAATCCAGTTTTAATAAGTGAACAGGTAGCTTACTTGCACTAGTGAAATCAAGTAAGATCGTGCACACTACAAGGAAGCTTAGTTGTATCAGTAAAATCATGCATAATTTGATGGTTTTTAGAATACCAGTAACTAAGCATCCTCTCAAAGAGTACACCAATATGATAATCAGAGTGATGGTAGCATTCCATTAGATGATATACTTCAATCCTTGGCAATCAAAGACTTCTTTTGTCTATAAGAAATTTTTTTAGGGAAAAGTTGCCAAGGGGATGCCATGCCAACAGTATACATGATGCAATAACTTAAAAAGAAAATAGGAAAGACAAATCTAAAAAGAATGAAATGATAAAGAATGAACCTTCTTCAAACAATCAAAGAATAAGAGTCTAATTTTTATGTCCAAGCTGGAATGTTCCACCTCATAAAGGGAAAGCTGTACTGTTTCTTCCTAAACATAACACCGTAAGATGAACAAGGAGGTTCACTTCAATTCTTTTTAGTTCTATTCAATCATTATTCTTGTTTTAAAACGTCTACCATGTTATCTTGTCTTTACCTTATCTGGACCAAAAATACCATAAATTCAAAATATAGCACCAAATTTCCAAACAACTAGGCAATGAATTAACTAAATGAAACATCATTTCTTCAACCTTCTTGCATATTTATCTACTCACAAACCCTCCCTCTAACAATCATATCCGCAATAGGTAAACCTTCTCTCAGGTGGCTGTCCAAACAAAAGATTCCACCTACAGTGTTGCATTTGCTTTCTAAATTGCAATGCTAGGAAAACTAAAGTGGACCCTCCAGTACAGCCGCATAGAAAGATGTTAAAATGCAACTGCTTACGATTGCAAAGCTGCATCCAACTTCATCCTCTCCATCCGCCCCTCAGCACATCCTCATGCAAAGCATTTTAAAAATCTACCATCAACTCCACCTCCCTACAAAAATCTGATAGGACAGCGTCTACAGATGATAACATTCCTCCAGTGACAGGCATTAACAGGATGTGTTGTCCTTTTAACCATTCTCCAGCCACTCAGTACTGCTTGGTGGCTTCCCTTCCCAATTATTATGTGACGTCATGAATCAATTCATTACTTACATACCTAAAGAAATATTTTTCTTTGATAATACATACATGATTTTTCTTGTCATTATAATGGCAAATAAACAAGAATTGCCCACCTTTATTTTCACGTTCTTTAATCTGTGCAAGTGCTACGGAAATTTTAGCACCAACAAGTGCATTGTTCTTCACCAGTGCAATGTCTAATTGTTGGTTAAGAAACTGAGTTGATAAATCAAACAACATCAACAAGTGCATTATTCTTCATACTGCAAGGCCTAAGAAATGCTTTCCAAGACAGCCTCCAATACATCTTAGACTTGGAAAAGTCAGCACCATATGTTAGGACACAGAAAATGAACATATCAATATTATTGTGCAAAGAATAATAGATAAAGGATACTCGAAGCCAGAGAAGCTCCTCCAGTTAATTCATTCACTCTTGCAAGCAAAAATGGAGTTGCAGCATTTCCAATTATGTTCTTATCCCTGACAAAGCAAATTCATTTTCAGTATATTTGAAAAGATGAGTAAAAAATATTATTAACAGAAACAGGTGACAGTAGATTATTGATGAGAGGAAAATCAGTTTACCTAGCTTCTTCAAGAGCTCTCTTTATTGCAGACTCAATTAACCTTCCAGAAGCTGCGTGCTCTTTAGGAATTGGAACAGCAATCAAAATTCCAGTTCCAAGCTCAAGTTTCAGGTTCGCATCTATAAAACAAAAAATAAAATAAGAACATTCACAACAGGGGTATTACTTTAAATTTTGCATATAATTTCTTCTAGAAAAATAAATGAATTCACTTTTGTTACTTGCCTATAAGCTGAGCACAGTCTTCTGGGGTATCTACACGGCAAGGCACCTAGATTTTCAAGTCATGATTGAACAAAAGCCATCAGTCAGATATATATTTGAAACAAATTATGTTAAACATGTGGGCATAATTGGTCCAACATAAAGTTTTCTGCATTTGCATATAAGCTGAGCACAGTCTTCTTTCCTTCTATGTATTATCACCATAAAATTTTCTAAATTTCACACTTAGCATTTCTCTGAACAGAGAGACATGTGTTTCTTTGATTCTGTCCCAGTTCAGCAATAACAAAATGGTGCTCCAATGTAACCAAAGAAAAAGGTGATCCTCAGTTGACCAGTTTTTATTACTTGAGAACTGAACATAGCAGTTGAACCTAGGGTCTTTATTCCCACCCCACCTCTCCCAAGCCAATTGTGCTAAGGCTCATGAGCCTAGCAGTTGGGCCAACATATCACAATGAGAGAGAGGCTAACATTCAGTCTGCTCCAGACGCACAATCAGGGACAGTTTTTCTTCCTACTAACCTCTAAAGAGGTTTCGCTGATCATTTTCTAGCCATCAAGATGATCAAGTGAACTCAACTTCACGTGGATGGGTTTTATTCCATAGAAAATATGGTAAAAGCGGAAAAGGAAAACACAAGCACTTACGGCAAAATTGTGGTTAAACGCCATTTTTAAACATGAATTTGACTGAGGATAGAACAACATTGATCAAACTATTGTTGTTAGATGGAGAAACGTAGCATTTTGAAAGAGAGTTGACCATCAATACCTTGAAACCACTTGTTTCAGAGAAAAATGCTGGAAATTCATTGGTCCTATAAGCAGCAACACAAACTCCCTGAGTTTCCTTTTTTTTTTTTCCAATAACAAAAACAAAACAGTTATTTATAGTTGACAATCTGCTCTCTATTACTTGCAATCATATACATGAGATAGTTTAGCGCAGACCAAATATTCAAGGGTCCTTGGGATATCCAATATTGATTTTACACCAGCAGAGATGACAGCTACTGGTGTCCTTCCAAGCTCAGTAAGATCAGAAGATATGTCCATTGCTGCAAAAGGAAAATAAAATTTTGTAACATTAATATCGCACCATAACATACTCCTTTAACATCCGAACGGACAGTCTGCAAACATTTTTTGGGCCCAAGGTGAAGAGTTTCAAATAAATATCAATTTCTTTATATGAACCATATGAGGCAAGATAAACATGCGAGTCTTATCTGGTTGAGTTGCAGCATGCACATAAGAGCCACAGACGAAGTAATAGGTCTTTATACAATATTAGTTATTTATGCAAAAATGGGCAAAAGGACTTACAATGATAATCTCCAGCTCTAGAAATTTAGGGGGCTTTATATATGAGCAGTAATTATCCACAAGTTAAAGTTTCACATACATTTTGGTAAGAAAGATACTGTAGACTGCTGTTGGTTTCTATTTCTTTTTCACAGAATTCAATGGATAACTTTTTTGAAAGCAATGGTTACAACATGTTTGTGCATGTTAAGTTGTCCAAGAATTATTTCATCTCTATTGGGCCAATATGTGACAACAGATGACAATGGATCTTATATGGTTTCAAAAATTATGTTCTGAACAGTCTCAGTTAACTCAGTTTTTTTAATCTCTTAATTTAAGAGTTAAATGTATTTTTATATGCCGAGGCAGCTCTTGAATTTCACAAAGTCGTGGTCATACTTTTATATTTTCCTTAGTAATCTTTGTTCTATGATTTTCTCTGAATATTAAGAGTATGTTGATATTTCCTTGGACTTAAGTTAGTCCCTGACTTTCTAGTCCTAATAGGAAAAGGTGGTTTTATATTAAAATATCTAGTCCTTAACTTAGCATTGGGCAATGGGATATTCACTATTTTGAGTGTGCAGAATGTGTTAATGGAGTCTGCATATGCGTATGTATTTGTAACAGTTCATAAGTTAGTGTTCACACCCCTAGAGGGGTCCCAAAATCCCTCTTTTTCTGACTTCTTTGCAGCATCATCAGTAGATATTTTTCTTACCCAATTAAACCAAAAGTTCTAAACCTCAAATAACCATTTTAAACAGCCCTGAAAAACCATATATCAGCTGCTTCCCTGAACAGCCCTGCACCTAGATTTCCAGAAAGCAGGCCCTATCTGCCTACTAAATTTCCCAGCCATTTTTTTTATTCCCAATTTAAATCTGAATACCAAAACCATCAAGTAAACTTTTAAACATCCTCAAAACCTATAATCTGCTGCTTCCTAGAAAGGCCCTACATCCGGATTTCTAGAAAGTCATCCCCTGTTTGACTATTAAATTCCCCAGCCAGAATGTGATATAAAAAACCCTAAACCTATTCTGCCATCTACATAATATCTAGAACCTAATCTACTCCAAAAGAAAGCCAAGGATACAAGCCGACATAGAAGGGTTCCTAATCTGTCCTACATTAGAGTCCTTTGTCTACTATGTTGCTTATCTGTACTCCAATATAGACCATTTGGTGAGCCATAGACTCAAGTAACACAGAAGCCATATGAATTGGCTTGGGTTAGGAGAAACATCAACAATGAAGATATTAGGAATATGGCCATATGAAGTCATGACTCTTTGACTTTTGATATCCAAAAGCATGGGTGGAGACATGAACAAAGTCGGTTTCTTTTCTGGACTGTTAGTAATAAATAACACCAATATATATGTAGCATTGAACTCACTATGCTCGCCATGTCTATGCACTCCTCCAATCCCTCCAGTAACAAACAATGGTATGCCAACCTGCAAGAATATGCAGTATTAAGTATTAGAAAAACATTCATTAATATAATGACAGAAATAGCTTTCTTTATCTTTGTATAAAGTAAACAAGAAAATAAGTCCTCCGGGAAAGCAGATCATAAATTGGTTACCAGAGAAGCGAAAAACATCGTTGCAGAAACAGTAGTTGCTCCATTCCCTCTGGTTGCCACCTAAACAAGAGTCAGCTTGTCATCTTGTAAATTCAGCATCAGAAATGACCGTGGAGAAATTATAGCAACGATTCAGGAATTCCATTTGTCAGAAATTTCTTGAGCATACATCATAACAGAGTAGGGAACCTCATAATTATGTGGCTATGAAGGTTATTTTATGTAGAAACCAGCATGCTAATAAAAACGGAAGTATAGGTAGCACACGATTTTGAACATGTAAGTTCAATGCCACTGATTGAAGCCAACAAAATAATCATTTTATGGTGGTACAAGTATTGAGGTGTGCTTTCACCAAGGATTGAAATATCGGCCGATACGCCGATATATCGGCCAATATGTCGGTATTTTCAACAGTTGACACCGATACTAGGGGGTAAGGCCATATCTTCCTCTATATCGACGATATATCCTTGATAAGTGTGATATCTCCGATATTTTGCCGATATCCCCAATATTTTGAAGGCAATTGAAGCAATTGAAGCAAATTGAAACCCAAAAATAGCTAATCCTTGCTCAGAACCCTATAAATTATTAATATGAAGAATCTATGCACAGTCCACTGCCCACATACTTCCAATCCATCTGAAGAGGACATGGCGATCAGTTTTGGATCTATAAGCATAAGAACTAGACCTAGTACTAACTCAAATGAATCTTATGAAGGCTATGGTTATGTCATGTCTAATTATAGTAGAACTAGTTATAGAGCTCAAGATGATGAAACAGATTATGGACCTACTAGTTGAGTTAATTCTAACTATTCCATATATGAGAGGACAGTGGGGAGCACAAGAGAGACCTATGTGCACTATGTTCAAAAATGGCTTACAAACTGCTCGAGTTACATGACTTATTATGACTATTGTATGAATCTAATTGGTTGTTCCTCATTGTTTGAACCTCATAGGAGCTCTTCATTTATGTAGATGGACACTTATCTAAATTGTAATTCAATGTTTAAACAAACAATGGATTTATGCATGGTTTATTCATTCTAATCAACATTTTATTTTCAAAGTATTCATTAACGCGCATTACATACCACTTATATTTCTTCATATGTATATCTTATTATTTGTAAATTTTGAGTTTTATTTGTTCAATACATTCATTGAGAATGTACGTAACATCTATGAAAGTTTTACACTAAAATTATGCGTTTCAATGCCTATATCTGTCATTTTTGTTTATTTTTTTTCCAATACCTAAAACGATAACGATATATCCCCGAAATATCCGTAAATTGGCAGCGCAATATTATCTGCACAGCCGATATTTTAATCCTTGGCTTTCACAAATTATGTGGGTCTAAATTTGTCAACTTCTTGGCACGTCTTCTGCTATCACCATATATGGCTAGCAACACAACACAGAATATAAAACTAAGAGTTCAGCATGTTCCATTGATCATATTGGCTAATACTATCAGAAAGAATAAGTGCAAAGCATCAGTTACTCACAACATGTGCGATGTCTCTTCGAGCTGTCTTCTGAGCTCTGGGTCCGAGATTGGCAAGCTTCTCCAGTTCTTCCATACTCAGACCTACACAAAGAAATAATTAGGCAACAAAAAGTAAAAACAAAAAGAAAAGAATCATGTCATCAAGCACCGTCCAGAGTAATAGTTTAATTTGTGACAAAAATTCTCTTAGTAGATGATACCATTCCATAAGAATACTGTATAGTATTTTCTGAAATCGCTAAGTAATTTTATCCCACTATTTTGTAATTCAGTGGGACAAATTTTGCTTTGTAACCAGTGGGACAAATCATAGCACAATCATAAGAAGACATAAATTAGAATTTAACAAAAGCTACCTCCAAGCGTAAATATTCATCAAGAAAACAGAAGAACAAAGTTAAATATAAACACCTACACAAGGTATGCCATCCAAAATAGCAATCGTGGCAGGAACAGCTCCATTTTCCCTCACAACTGCCTCAACTTCCCTTGCGGTTTCCAAGTTCTTTGGATAGGGCATCCCTGAACATAAGGAAAAACAAAATTCAGCAAGAAAGTCAAAAAGTGCAGTTCCTCACATACACATAAGCACTGTCCATGAACCGATTCACACATAATCAGCTATCAGTACGGAGCCATACTCCTCTTTCCACGAATCAAACCCGCAACCATGTCATTCGAAGTAACTCAAACCATTGTGTCAGAGCGCTATGTATAATGTATCAAAATCAAATGAATTATGATAGCATACAAAATCCAAATTGGGTTTCATTCAATTAACTCAAAAGGGAAAATCATGGAAGAAAAGGAAAAGGAAACAACTGAATATACAACAAATTACATAATGAGACACAGAGAGAGAGAGAGAGAGAGAGAGAGAGAGAGAGAATTACCATGGGAAATAATGGTGGATTCAAGAGCAACAACAGCATGGCCATTTGACAAAGCTTCAGAAACATCTGGAGAAATCTTGATAAACCCCACACCACCCTTAAAAAAGAAAATGGAAAATAAAAACTCTAAAAATGTGAAATTTGGTAGACAATGTCAAAAAGAAAAAGGAAACCAAATGATTAAACGAAAGAAAAAGAGGGGAAGGTGTGATTGGAGTGTTAGGTACCTTATTTGAGTGCGAGGGATGTAAGTGTCCGCGGAGATTAGAGAGTCTTGAGAGAGCCGAAGAAGACGACGCCATTCCCTTTGCTTTGCAGTAGTGTGTTACGTAATATTATATTTCCTGTTGTTGTTTAGGACTTTGCTTGGTGTTTTAAGATGGGACAAGTAGTGGGTTTTAGAGGATATAGTTGTTCTTATTTGGGTTAATGACTTAAATGGTCCTCAAATTATTGCCCCAGTATCATTTTGGTCCACCAACTAAAATTTTCAATTCAAACGTCTTTCAACTCTTCATAATATACCAAAATGGTCCATTCGTTACAAAATCCGTGACTTCTGATCACACGATGCCCACGTGACTTAAGTTTTGAAGGGTATATGCGACTTTTTGAGAAGCTAACACAAAACTCCCATTTTCTTCTTCTTCCTCCTCCCTCAATCCCCATCCCCTGCAGACGATTGCCCCTCCGAGACTTCATCTTCGCCAACTTCTTCACCATCGGCCTCTCGATCTCCATCTTCTTCTTTCTCGTCGTCATCCTCTGTTACGGTGTTCCTAGTCCCCTCTCCTTCCACTTCAAATCCAAATCCTCCACTCGTTTCCCCAAGCCCCGAAAGTTCGCTTCCCGCAAACCCATTTCGCCCAGAGATGTCTTATCTTGAAAGATGGTGGAGGGACTCCTCTGACCTCAAAAGGGAATCATTCACCAATTTGGTGAAGAATGGTCATCTGGAAATTGTTGGAGGTGGCTGGGTAATGAACGATGAGGTAATAAATATTCATATTCATAGGGTTTCACCTAAAAAGATGGTTTTGTCCCTTGATTTCACGGAATAATAAACAGACTTTGACGGATGGACCATTTTGGTATATTATGAAGAGTTGAAGGACGTTTGAATTGAAAATTTTAGTTGGTGGACCAAAATGATACTGAGGCAATAGTTTGGGGACTATTTAGGTCATTAACCCTTCTTATTTTGTAGTTAGTATTGTTGGTAGTGGCTGGTTGGAGAGCTTTTGCTCTTTCGTAGGATACGCATATATAAAGTTGTACAACTGAATGTAGTTATTAACCAGATAACTTTTGCTCTTTCAAGGGTTGCTTCATAAGCCCAAATTTCATATTGTTATTCCTAGTATTTTCCTTCAATCCATATCATAGTGTTATAGCATTTTCACCCATTTGCCATGGCAAAAGGCAAGCGGAGGCAAAGGGTGTTACTATTCACATTAATAGTGCCTGCCTTAGCAAATTTTTTGTTGGTTTTCAACCCATTGTCATGGCAACTCAAGGGCAACCACTATTCACATGAGATATGAAGAGAATAATTTTTATAAAGTTTTAGTGAGGGAAGTGAAGAATATGGCTAGGTATTTATAAATAAATAAAATTATGAAAATTTTGGTATTTTTTCTGATTTTTTTTTTCTTTACTGACGTCATCACCTACGTCACAACCCTTAGACAACAACTCGGGATGTTCTTGCCTTAGGGCCTGCCAGGGCTTGGTGGACCCCCACCTTGCCTGGGCTGTTTTGTACCGCTGAAAACGACTTCACGGGCCTAGGGCTCCTCTTGCCTGGACTAAGGGGGTGTGGTGGAAATGCTCTTAGGGGTCGCACTTGTAAGTTGTAACGCCACAACCTACTCAGCCCATGACATAGCAAATTGCTTCCTTGTTAAAGGAGAGCACCCATGTTTTGCAATTAAAAAAATAAAAATAAAAAACTTTTGTATTAACAAAAGAAGGATGATCATTTGGGATGTTTTCTCTGCTGGAATCTTATAGGCACATACTTGTGAAACATCTTGTAAGTGGTTTGTGAATCTGTTTGGGGTGTTTTCTGAAAGATTTGTGATCATCTTTCGCTGTCATGATGGTAGAATATGAATGAATCTGTAAGTGGAATGTTGTCATGAGAGGAAGAAAATCTGGTATCCATAATGCAATTTCCTTACACAGGTTACAAGAACAATGGTCAATCAGTTCGGATACACACACGAACAATACTACAAAACCTGCAACCCAAAACAAAGAAAACCAGTTCAAAGATGAAAAACATACATGGACAATA
Organism: Prunus yedoensis; assembly: GCA_005406145.1. Lineage (NCBI taxonomy): Eukaryota > Viridiplantae > Streptophyta > Magnoliopsida > Rosales > Rosaceae > Prunus > Prunus yedoensis. Next base: position 286,849 of record BJCG01000091.1, read on the forward strand.
CATCAAATTTATTGACACAATCAGCCAACTACAAAACGGGATGAGAGCTGGTGCTTGCATAAATGTCAAATTCATCCATCAAGGACAGGATCGGACTAGATTGTGTGTTTGGCATGCTCTGAGTTGTGTCGTCATTGTTTCCGGGGAAAGAACTGCATCATTACAACACAGAATGAGAACTTACTATGAAAGCACTCATGTGGAAGATTGATAAAAAAATATTAATTTGCATTTCGGACTAGTTAATCAATGTAGGACAATTGCATCTATCATGATCAACCGACCTACACTCGGTACACCATCGTTTCAATTTGTCCATTGCCTTCTCTTTGCCTTTCACTCTCACTCGAAGTGGATCCATTAAAGTAACTGTTTGAGAATCGCTCGCCACGGCTTTACCACTTCCTTGTGCATGCCCAATTGCCTGCCCCATAGACTCTATTTTTTCCTGCACACCCTGTAAAGTTTCTAAGAGTAACTTCCCAGCTTCCTCGGACATTGATGCAGAATCAATTAGAGTAATGGCTAGTTTAGACAATGTAGATCTCCTCATTAAAACACACCTATCAACGTGATCTTTAATTTTAATAGCATCGCGATCAAACACCAATGCAGACTTAGCTCTTTGCATCCACCTATTTAATAAATACTTATCTGGCAAATATTCGACTTGCTCATGTTTTAGAAAAGCCAATACATGCCTGCATGGAATTCCACAAAATTCCAATTGTTTGCAACTGCAAGAAGCTAGATCAGCGGATGCATCATACACAACTTCTTTAACTTTAGAAACCCCAGGTTTTATCCTCTCAGTTACTTTATAAACCCTTTGTCTATCATCCGACGTTGTACATTGAAGAAAACATTTAAGGCTCTTCAATTCTTCAATCTGAAACTTTTGATACAGCGCCTTTGTATACAAGCCTGCCACCTGGGTTTCCATTGACGTCTCCAAAAGGCTTGCAGGTTTTTCATTACAGTCAACATGATCAGCATATAACTCCTCATGCCGCTGCTTAGCAAGACCTCGTTCAAATCGTACTACGAAATCCATCAACGAATTCTTTCGTGAAACATATGGCTTGAAGAAAGCATGTGAGCTTTCAGGTTGCTTACTACTCGACATTCCAGCAGAGAAAACATGTTTCACATAGGCTGGAACCCACTTATCACGCAAATCATATATTGAACTCAACCAAGGATGATCATTTAATCCATTTTCTGTAATCAAGGTAAGCCATTTTGATTCAAATTCTATTGTTGTGTCTATATCCCATATGCAAGCATTTAAGTCTGAGAATCTGTCTCTGAGTGTTGGGGGATTTACCTTTTCAGAAAATTTGTTCAAAATATGCCATATGCATAATCTATGGTATGTAGTTGGGAGAGCTTGCACAATCGCCGTTGTCATGGCTGCATCATGATCCGTAATGATCATTTTGGGTGGTGGACCGGGCATGGCATTCTTAAATTGATCAAATAACCACACAAAAGATTTAGTGGTTTCTTTACTTAAGAAAGCACATGCAAGGATAATAGTCTGCCCATGATTACTCACCCCTATTAATGGCGCAAATACCAATCCGTAACGATTTGTGTTATATGTTGTATCAAACACAATCACATCTCCATAGAATTTATAAGCTCGTCTGGATGTTGAATCTGCCCAAAACAAATTAGTCAGCCTTCCACTAGAATCTGCCTCCATCTTGAAATAAAAAGACTCATTCTTTCTTTTCTCAGCCTCAAAATGCTCACTCAGCAGCTCTACATCATGCTCCAGCAGTTGCGTGAGCATGTTCGTTTCCCAATCGTAGAAATCTTTATTTATACACCCAATGTTTTCCATTCCTCCTGCTTGTACCTCAAGATTACTTACTGGTGGATGAGTAGTTATATTAACTACACCAAGTCGGTCAATTTTGAGTGCTTTTCTTGATTCTCTAACATCACGGTGAGATCTCAACAAATGCACCTTATCTGGGGTTGTCAATGAATGGTTGTGTACCTCTTCAAACAACGAAATAGAATACTTGTTAGACTCAGGACACTTCACAACCCCAATCCTAGCCTTGCAATCTTGTCTTACTTTGACTCTCCGTCTTTTCCTTACCCTACCTTCCGCTTCGGGTCTACAATACGTACCTTGTTTAGAACATACATATTCTTTCCTTTTAATCTCCCCCGTGAGTCTATCCTTTTTACTTGAATGACTGCGTATGCTGAATCCTGCCTTCTCTGCATAATTATTATAGAAATTATAAACATCTTGAAGTGAATCGAACTCTTTCCCAACTTCTGGTATGGACTCAGTATTGAGTTTGGTTATAACACAAATGTCAGGATCCCCATCACCATCTGCATCGCTACTATCAGTTAGGTCCCACACACATGCATTCTCATCCATTCTCCCAACAGATTTTGATATTAACCTGAATATGACATCAATTTAAAACCACATCAAATCCCCTTAATGAGTTGCAAAGTCAAATGAATCATAATACATACTAATTAAACTTAATAATATATTATGAAACATAGTCCAGACCCGTGACTTTTCTACCTTTAAGCTAGTATCAACCTCTTCTTCTTTTTAAGTATGATTCGCTGGTTTGGGTACAGGATGGAACCTTTTCTGAAAGCTGCTTCCAGTTCGGTTGCATTGCTGCTACTTCTTGTATTCCAACACCATTCTTAAAAAGCATGAAAAATCCACATGATTTTGTTCCGGCAAGTTTTATACATAAATGTTATTCATTAATATAACTTGAATGAAATAATACAAATTACCAAAGTATATTATAAATATATATGTAAAGACAATCATGCTGAGAATTAATAGTGCTCAAACATTTGAAATGATTTCCAATATAAATGCGTGGTTATTGTATAGCTAAATAAATTTGGGCACATATATAGTGCTCAAACTATAGTAATTAATATAACTAATTAAAGCCGTGCCAATCTAGAAGTATATAAGTTCTATATATACTCTCTTTCATGCGTCTGTCCACCAAGTTTATCGTCTACTTTTCAAATTCAGCATCATATGGTAAGAACATAAAAGATAGTATCATAAAGACTTGGTATATAATACCATATATATCCAACGGAACTACTCATGCATCCCTACAAACTGTACTGCATGTTATTTTTCCAGAACCTCAATGAGCTTTTGGGCCATAGCACTTGCATACAAAAAAGACCTTTCATCAAGAAGCTTGGACACAATCAACGATAGATTGATCTTCTTCTTCCACACAAGTTTTAGTATATACGGTATCCCGTCTTTGTGTTCGGAACCAAACTCGACAATGCAGTGTACTTGCTATTCAACTAGACTGTCAGATGCTTCTCGGTGGCAAAGTGTTTGGTCCCTTTGACATATCTTCCTCTTCCCATAGAACCCATTTCTTTGGAGAACTCCAAACTCCATTCCCAAATTGCCTCCCATTTATTAATCCCATCTGGGTAAACCCCACCTCCCATCCCCTCTCTTGCATCCCCACCACCACTATTATACTAAACAAAGGCCCATTTCTTGAGCCTGGCAAGCTGTACCCATGTGGGAAGGCAATTCCCTGAGCATCTAGCTAAGCTGAAAACAGTCGTTGCTGCATCCAATCATGAACACCATGAACAAAAATGCACTCATTGGGGCAATTCGTCAAACACCTTGGGGGCACATTTTTAGGCCACATCCTAAAATCAAAGGCTAATGCAAACTACAACTAACGCATCATTAATAATCTCAAATTTGACATAGATGAAATCATTTACCTGTAAATGGAGTTTCAAAACTTAGCCTTCGATGTGGTTGCCGCCAAATCTTAGACCTCTTGTTTTTTGACAAAAGAAATCGAGGTTTCGAGCTCACAAGTTCAATCTCTAACTTGAAATCTAAGCCGTCTAGTTTGATCATGTGGCTAATAATGCAGTCTGCATCTAACTAAGGTGCGTAATTTGTGGGGGACATTTGGTAATTTCATGCCATGGGTACATTTTGGTAATTTCAGGCCAGAAATACAACCACCACAAGTCTTACATATAACTGCTCGTTTCATCTTCTTTTTCCCTCCTCTGCTGTTGCGCTCTCTATCTCTCTCTTGCTCATGGCTTCCAGACTCTCACTCATTTCCATTCCCAACCTTCCAACCCCAGCTAGAACATTCCCAAAACACCCTCAACAAATACCTCTTTCTTCTCTTCCACCTCATAGTTTTCAAGTAAATCCCTCCTTCAATTCGAGGACCATTTCAAGCTCTAGTGGAGGATCATCGCCAGCACTTCATGCTGTCCAAGAGGAAGTGATCCCATCCACCAGTTCAGATTCCACCAGTGATTCCAAAACTGCCCCTTCCTCCTCTTCCAAGGTCGTTCTTGTCATTGGAGGCACCGGCGGTGTTGGTATTTTCACTTGTTCCTTCTCTCGTTTGTAGCTCTTCATTTGCTTATAGTGCTCTTTATATGTATATATGTATATGTTTCTCCTGCTTCTGAATTTTTTTTGAATTCCGTTGGGGGGTTTGTGTAATTTCTGTTTCTTTATGTGGGTTATATAGCAAAATGAGTCTTGTGATTGTGGAAATGCTAGTGAAGTATGTGAACTTAAATCAAACAATTATTCCTCTTTTTGGGATGCAGGTTTGAGTAAATGATACTGTTTTCCTCCACGGTTTTTAGTTTTGCACATACCCTTTTGTTGGGAACTTTGTAAATTTTGGTGCTTTGTTAATCTCATTTCAGGTCAGCTGGTAGTGGCTTCGTTGCTCAACCGGAATATCAAGGCACGCCTATTATTGCGCGACCCTGAGAAAGCAACTACGTTGTTTGGTGAACAAGATGAAGAGAAATTGCAGGTACCAATTTCTGTGTAAGTAATTATTCAAGAGATCTCTATCACTCAAACATTTGCTATATTTCTGTTAAGTTAAAGCATCGCACCTGAAATCAATTGGCTATAGGTGTTTATTTATTAAGATGCAAAATTGTGACTGAACCTAGCCCTGGATTTATTAGAGGTGAGAAGGTGTCATTTGACATCTGGATTTATATTCTCAGCAATGTCTTCTTTCAGCTTAGTTTTAGAGCATAAATACATTCTTTTTTTTTAAAACTTGTTTCCTTTCCTGAGGAGTGGGTATCATAGCTCTATAAAAACTTGATAGGTCTTCAAAGCAGACACTCGGAATGCAGACAATCTAGATTCATCTATTTTTGAGGTTTGTGCTTTTACTTTAGTTATGTGTACTTTTTTTCCTTCTTTCTGTATTGATAATGGGTCAAGGGTTAATGATTTCTGAATGAGTAATTTTAAAATGTCTTCTCTTTTAGGGAGTCACACATGTGATTTGCTGCACAGGAACTACGGCTTTTCCTTCAAAGCGGTGGGAAGGGGATAATACACCAGAAAGAGTTGGTTAGAGTTCTATTTTGAAATTTTAGCTTTATGAGTGAGCAAGTACCTGCATCTAAGGCATATGCATCATTTATTTTCTGTTTGGATATAGCAGGCTGAAAAACAGATTACATCTGGATAGATTAAATAGATGAGCTATACACGAACACGCACACAACCAAAGATTGCTTGCTCATCTATACATATGCTTTCCGCGCATTTGACTTTTAAATTTTTAATGAAGATTGGGAGGGCGTGAGAAATCTTGTATCTGTACTGCCTTCTTCGCTGCAGAGAGTTGTTCTTGTATCATCAGTAGGTGTAACCAAGTTCAATGAACTGCCATGGAGGTAAGACAACTTATTTATGGATGTTGAGTTATAAAACCAGTGCCTTTCTTTTGGTTGAGTGAGCACTGGCAAGAAACTATGTTTAATGATTTAATTAATTTTAGCGGCCCTTAAATATTGTGTCGTTAGTGCTGAAATTTTCATAATTTCATAATAATATCCCAGCAAGGAAACTCTTGTAAACGAAACTTATTAGTTGAAGTTCTCAAGCATAGAAACAAAAAAGATTATTTTCCGCAGTGCAGAGAAATTTTGAAAATAGTTGCAATATTTTGAGACCATAATGGTAAACCAAAGACTGATATAACATTTATTGGGATCAATATTCCTAGCATAAGAAAATTTAAAAAAATTTCTTAGATTAACCTTATTAGATCTATTATCTAGAACATGTATAGGATTAGGGTTAAACCTTACACATAAGGAATAGGTTTGGTTATCAATTGAGAGAGGGTTGCACATCCACCTGTAGGCCTGCATTCTCCAAGCATGCCTTTGCACCAATGGCTCCTCTAATGAGTCAAGCAATACCTCCATGCTATTATGGCTCCAGAAAGGTTTTTGGTTATGCCACCAGTCTGCACAAATTGATGCACACACAAGGATCACCAGGTTGATCTTGTCTAGACTTCCAAAGTGAGCTCCTCGCTGATTTCCTTAAAGAAAGTATCTTCACAAGGAGAAGATGAAGAGAGCAAAGTGTGGCCTCAATTTGGCGGATAAGTTTGCTAACTTTACCCTTCTTCATGCCTTTTTATTTGTAATGGAATGGAGGAAAGGACTGCAACAGTCCCTTCCTTATAGGAGACATGCTAGTTGTGGGGATAAGGAAAGTATCCAGTGGCTTGATTCTGGTTCTAGGCACTTTACTGGCTTATGCAGCACATGTAGCTCATACAATCACGTGGGCACCTAGAATTCATGTATTGGGTAAATACATGGTCGTTAGGTGATTAACAATGGGTCAATGTAATATACCAACAAAATAATAATAATTATAATAATAATGGTTCAGCGTATGCGTGGGTTCATTGTATGGCACAAAGCAATGCATTACATTTAATAGGCAGTCTCATAGACCTCCACATAAGGCTTGTGAACCCTTCTTTTGAGCCATGAATAAATTTACAGAAAATTTCAGCGAAGCTTATGTATTTCTCTTGGACTGTGTTGCAACCCATCCATGGTGCAAACCATCCTAGGTGCAATGCCCAGAGACCTACAGGTGTGGTGCTAGTAGCTTCTATACCTTACCTACTTACAATTTGCAGCAATCAAAGGCCAAAATTCCTGTCCTACATCATGAGAGAGAGAGAGAGAGAACTTAAAAGACAATATTGTTCTTTTACAAAATGGTGCTCAGAGCAATTAAAAATGATTTCTTAGTCATAGTGCAGATACAATATTGTGCCTGTGCTGTTCTTCAGGATTAATGTAGGGGTTTTTATATCTCTTATCGTTATGGCTTTGAACAGTTTGAAAGTGTCATGTAAGCTTAATTCCGAACTAAACCATCTTGTACATCCAACTAGTTCACAATGAAGTATTCAATCTTCTATTTCTTTCTCACATGGATTAATTATTTAAATTCTTTTATTTTTGTAGCATTATGAACCTTTTTGGTGTTCTCAAATATAAGAAGATGGGGGAGGATATTCTTCGTAATTCTGGTCTATCATTTACAATAATCAGGTTTGTGTAAATTAGTTATGTAACTTTTTTTATTACTGAGAAGCCAAAAAACTGTCATAGTAATTATGGCAGGCTTCCGCTTAGAGAAAAGCAGCTTTATATCCCTAAAAATTGTTGCTTATGTCGTATTTATACTTCTTGCTTTGCAGACCTGGTAGATTGACAGATGGACCTTACACATCATATGATCTTAATACATTGCTGAAAGCTACAGCTGGCCAACGCCGTGCAGTCCTAATAGGTCAAGGTACACTATCAATTTTCAATGAGCATTGCATAGATAGATTGTAGGTTCAGTTCTTAAGGCTCAATTATAGGTCCTATGGTCTTATACCAAAAATTTAGTCTTAGCACTGCAAAATCTTAAGAAATGCCAAACGGATGAAGGCTGCTCTGTAAATTGAGCTAATGGAACTAAATCACTAGCTAACGATCACCACCTTAACATGGCCAACTGGTACAAAAGCTGCTTTGGCTGGAAAGCAAATTGCCATCATTGTTTTAGCATGAACCACGAAGAGAGAGGGAGGAGGAGGGGAAAGGTTGAATATTTGAAACTGCTATTTTAAAACATTAGAGTAGGGACGATGGGCAATTATGAGTAGTATTACTTTGTTTGCTTATTTCGTCAAATGTTACCTTTAGGGGTATTGATACCACTGACTTGCTATTTGAAACAGTTTATTCAGTTATTGATGTCTTGAATGTCGAAATAAGAAAAGGGAATACAAGGTTCCATGATACTTTAGGATGGGCATTGTTCATAAGTTTTCATATACCTTCACATGAATGTTGCTGCTGTTTAGATTTGTTTGTCCCAGGCTCTCAGAAACCTAATTTAATCGATGCTCCCTTACTAGGTGAACCTGGTTCTGAGAACATTGATCAAAAGCTAGTAACTAATTTCGCATCAAGCCACACATTGAACCTTAAATTTGTGGGAAGGCTTAATTGAGTTGAGTTGAATATATGGAGATTTAAATAAATAATTGTTGAATGAACTTTCCACAAGATACCAATATATTAGATTTTCCTGTCATACATGCAAATTCTTCTGGTTTAGGCAGGGATCATCTTGTCTGTGTACATGATTTTGGGATGTGGTGTTAACTAAATTCCTTCCTATCTTATATCTTTATCTTAATGGGTATAATCATTTATGGGATCCAGGAGATAAACTAGTTGGAGAGGTTAGCAGACTCGTTGTTGCTGAAGCTTGCATACAGGCATTGGACATAGAATGTACTGAAGGAAAAACTTTTGAAGTTAATTCAGTTGAGGTAATTTTCCGGATATGATTGCAGTCTTGCAGAATATAGAGGGGTAAACGTACAATGTATATCTGGCCTTGCTTTGCAACGTCCCTTGGCATTTGAACTCAGAATTCAGTCTTTACTTATATTGATGTTTGGGAATGAACTTGAATTTATAGAGATGAATGGAAGTTAGACGATTTGCTTGCTTGCCTTTATTCTTTCCTTTCTTTCCTTTTCTCCTTGGTTTAGAGAAGTACACTGCTTTTGACCCCTTACCATTTGGAACACATTTGATATCCTTGCATAGTTCACTGGAGACCTAGGGGCATGTGATATAGAGAAAACAAGGAGGCCAGTGTTTATGTTAGACCCTTATATGAATTAATTCCAATTAACCCTACCATATTCTGATGCTTTGAAGAAGTTCTTTCCAGTAGTAAAATCTAGTACTGTGCAGGGAGAAGGTCCAGGAAGTGATCAGCAAAAGTGGAGGGAATTATTCAAAGCTGCCCAAGCTCAATAACTGTATTCTGCTTCTGATTCATGGATGTATACTATGAATTGCTTGAAAACAAGAAAAATAAGCAATGATCTGTCTGTCTATATATTGTAAATAATCACTATGTAATATTTCAATTTAGATCTGTAAATTTTGTCTAATTTCCTTCCCTTATTTTTTTACAGTTATGTATGCGCATTTCAACCTGTAAAAGTGATCACATTTCCCGAATGTTGCACATTGAAAAGTATAGCATATCTTGTGGCTTTTATCTGAGTTCTTTGGTACCATTTCTTTGCAAGTTTTTGTTTTTGGCTTCGCCTTCAAGGCACAGTTCAGTTATTCTCATATGAATGACAGCATCTGATTCAACTGCACAAAGTAAAACTGGCCCAACCTTGTCACTGAAATAATTAAACTGCACAACACAGAGTCCGTTTAGCGTTTTCTGTTTTAGCAAAAGTAATTACTATATACATCATCTGGATTCCAAAAGGAGAAAGGAAAAACATCCACAAAGGGAAAACAAGTGCAACAGATTGGAACGCAAAACTGCAATCTAATTTTCAAAACTGTTACTAATAAATTCTCCTTTCCTATCCCAAGGGCGACTTTCAAAAGACTTTCCAATTATACTGCGGCTCTGATTTATAGTCCCGTCCTCGCAGCAGTACTCAGGAAAGTAATCCAGGAAGCTTTTGCTTCCTAGTTCATCAATTCCATTAAAGAGGAAGTTCACCAGCAAGTCCTAGAGATTATTTTAAGTCAGAAACTGCACTCATGTAACAAAATCAAACTCATCAATGTCCGATACCTTTGCTTGTTCCTCCCCAATCAACTTTTTCAGTAGTCCATGCCCAGGATCCTAATGTCACATGTTGTCTCAACAAAATAAGTCACAAAAACAGATAATAGGGGATTAAGCTGTAAAAGTCAAAGACAATCAAGAGAGCCACGATAACTATCATTTGATATCTAAAAATTTCAAAAAATTTCAATTATAATTTAACTTATTATGTAGAATTATTTATTTATTTATTTGGTACAACTTGTTTGGTATAATTGAAAATACTGAATTTCCATTATGAATTCAACAACAGTTCTGTTCTGAAGGCCCTATAAGTGAGACTGAACAGCTTTCAGAACAATATGCACTGGTCTATTATTTTATCCTTCATACTCTTATGATACTTTCAGTGATGCATCTAAAACATTCGAAGAAAATAACTGCTTTCCTTTTCTTTGTTCTTTTAACTTAAAACACTGAATTTTTGGATTTGAGAGTGAGTAAACCAAAGACATGAACTATGACTTCCCAAAAATCCGTTCCAAGGTCCTAATATGAATCACAAGGAATCCATACATAAGAAGGGATGCATGTAACAATAAACCTGGCAAAGAGCATTAATCACCTTCTCTGCTCTCCATGTTAGATATCTATGTTGTGCTTCACGGTTACACATAATTTTAGAGGCATTTGTCTCCACTACTGCTTGGTCCATCAGCGCAAGCCACGCCTGCAGGAGCAAGAGGAAGTTCTAACACATTACAACTTGGAATTCTACAGTTTAATTGATATGTTAGAACTTGGAAATCTACAGTTTAATTGATATAGGAAGTACCATATAAATGTTGATATTCAATTCCACTTAGCAGTGTAGGGAAAATATCCTAAACTAAAATTTTGGGACATAAAAGCCATTAAACTTATACCTTGTAATAATCCATGAATGCAGAATATAAAACATCATATTTGTAGGAGCTTGACGTAAATCTTGTCCATATCACAATTGGTGAAAAAAATTTTAATGACTCGCTAGTAAGCTTTCCTCCCCAGGGTAAAAGCTGCATGAAATCTGTGTTCAGTCACGATGCCATATCTTTTAGAAAGGATTTGGAAATAACCACGGGATCAGCATTTACATTATAGTTCTAGTTCGAATCATTCTACTTACCTCAGCATATTTAAGGCCAAGAGGTATTAGGCCTTTATAGTATTTTTCTTTGTAATCTCTTTGACTGATGACATCGTGCAAGGGATTGAGGTCCCTATAAATGATCAATTACGGGTAAGCTCCAAATTTAAAGTATTCAATATTTATACATGATACCAAAACGGCTTCAGCGAGAAAAATATAGTTATGATGTACTAAAATTATCAATTTGGGAAGATAAACATACTATAAGTGTCATTCGGCATCAAAAGAGAGTAAATGGTGGAGTTTCTAGATGCAGCACGCCCAACATGAACAAAAAAAGACAAATAATTTACCAATGTATCACAACAGAAAGTTGGACTTCTTTTCTATAAATAGATGTACTAAAGTTTGAGCTAATTTATAGCAATAATATGTATATGGTTAGCCAGATATTGAAAAAGCATTGAATAGTAAAGTATAACATCATGTCAGCATTAGCTACTCATGTACAATGGGAATTACTTTTCATTTTTTTATTGATGACTACATATTTTTAGAACAGTAACTTGTTTTGGATATTTCTCAGTTGAGGGAAGACAACACTATCAGTAATGATGTTTAAGATTAATATAATGATATTGTCATAAAAGAACCGTTGTCCTATGATTACTTTTAAACAATTAATAAATAAGAGCTTACAGAACAACTATGTTCGTATTTGCACTGCTGAAGAAGTTGGCACAAAATATGGGCATATCAAATTCTGGTTCTGGGAAGACAGCAAAATCCAAAACCTGCACATGATTTATGATACAACAGTTATTGGCCAAGTGTTGTGGTATAGATCATAACAAAATATACAATATCTGCACATTCTTTGAGGAAGGCCTGTCAATTGAGGTTTCCAAACCTAATCTCATCAAGCTTACAGATTCTCAGGTCATGACCAAGATCTTACTAATTCTCAGATTATCTCCTAGCAGCTTCAGCTTTTAAATTCTTATTTTTTTTCTTTTTTGGTCTGATATATTCATTGGTTATTTATCAATTATATATTCATTGGTTATTTATCAATTATTATAGTATTAGAGCAAAATATCATGTTATCAATTATTCATAGGTTACTTTTAATTCATGATCCATGTAATGTGTACGTTGAAACTTGAAATCGATAATTTCACCATCTCCTAACTAATTATCAGTTGGAACAAATAACTAAACCTTCAGGAGACATACTTTCTACTAGCCTAACTTCCAATGTTTCTCTTATTGTTTTTGTGATATCAGATATTTGAGCAAAGATTACGGGGATACCAATTGAAATTACATTTATATTGTTTTTTTTCTACTAGAATAGCAATATGTGAACTGTTATTTACAGGTAAAACAAAAATAAATAAAAGGAAAAATAACCACATGAAAAATCTTGACCTTTGAGACAGAAAATTTCAATAACAATATGGCTGCAACTCAGTTTTCGGTTCACTTTCTAATTCTAATTGCTAAACAAAATCATGTGAAACTCTAGTACCTTCATAGTGTCAAGAGTGAGAAATATTCTTGCATGACAAGGTAAATTTAATGCTGAAACTAGTCAGTAACCAAATTACAGTAGATAAAAACCAATCAGCCTCTTGTCAAGAAAATGAGTATGAATGGGGCTACAACACATTGCACACACAACAATTTTGAAGAATATATGTATCATCCTATAGATGATTTCCAACTGATCTGTAAGAGATTTCATCCATCAATTCAACACGCAACCCCCAAATGAACTATCTTTATTTTAATATGCAGGTGACATACATTTTGAAAATATAACAATGGTGGAGTACTAGGTAGTTGACATCATTGCACCAGTATTATAGCAATAACAAATAAAACAAAACAAAAATTATTAAATCAAATGGAGCCACTGTGATCTCTTCTATAGCTCACAATATAGAGTAAACAAAGTGATTAGTTACAGCATGATACCTGCATTGTTTGACTCTCAATGCAAAGGCTACGTAGAAGCCTAACTTTAGTAGCTTCAAATGACAACATTTCAATCTCTGATTTACCATCCATTGAGATCCTAGAATTATATCTTTCCTGATGACACACAATGGAATGCTAGTCATGAATAGCAGAAATAATAAACATTATGACAGGTAATAATCATTGGTGAAATATTAATAATTGTATACTATCACAGCATCAAAGAGTTCTCAAAAATGAAAAAGTGAAATAGTTCAAGAAATGGCCAACATGAAATTGCAAACCTTTTGAAAGCTGATCTAGTCCAAATAATGCATAAGAAAAAGCTGCATAAGTTCAATACAATTGAATTCTATGCTTGGTGAATTGCATCTACAATCAATGTTCCATCAGCTAACATGTCAATGTCATGATCTGAGGGCACAATTCTATTTTTGACAGGATTTGGATAATCAATTACTACGGTGCTTTCAGCCAACTATGTTCACACTGTGAAAGATAGAGAAGTGTACCAAGAAAGCACATGCTTTTTATTATGAAACAGAACTTATTAATAAAAACAATAAAACACAGTACAAATACTCGGTATTTTTGGAAATGTTGAGAAAAAAAATCAACCGCCAATCAGGACGAGCCACATAGAGCCAACATAGTCCTCTAGTTCAATTATAGGACTGAATGACCTGACCACCTACCCAAGCACCCTAGACAATGCCTATCACCTTGGTCGAGGATGATCACCTTGGGTGTCGCCAAAAGGAAAAGATGGTAGCTTGATCTGAGGTCCATCTTGATTTGAGCACTCGCAATGCTCACATCTTAGGTCCCAAATACTAGCTCAACCTGAGTACTCAGGCCTAGCACTAGCTGTATGCCTGAGGTCCCAAGCCCCTTCTGGCCCTTTAATCATAGATCAGACTCAAAGAACCTCAGAAAGGATCATCAGTTACGTGACTTGACACCCAATGGAAGGACTGAAATCAGCTTCCGAACCAGATGCGCAAATTGGGAGATTGTAGTTTGAAAGATTTGAACTCAACATCTTCCGACCACAAAAGCTATGTTGCTTTACCACTACTTCTAAAAACATAAGCTATTAGAATGGGGGCCAAGAGATATTTTATATTCTAATACCAAGTATTCCTTTTCTCCCATATATGGCGAACAATCCGGTTAAATTAAGCACTTGTATTGGTGATGTATAACGATAATGATTATAAGGAGTGACTTGGCACTCCACACCATTGGCAATCAGCATCAGCCAACATTGTTAGCTCAGTTAAAATATGGGAGGAAGCTGCTCGATTAAGTTCATTTATGACTTCCAAGCAAAGTCTGAAGTGTTTAGTAGTATTTTTCATATATTAGTTTCCTATAAGTGCATTTACTGATCTTCATACCATAAGTTCCCTATCTGCTTCTTCTCACGGATTAAGTCATCAGTTAATAGGAACAACACCCACGAAATAATTTGATTATTGTACCAGAAATGCATCAATTTATCTTTACATGCACAAATTAACGCACACAAAAAGAAAAGAACAAGGCCGAATAATTTTTCAGATGGCGATCCAGCAGCAAACATCTTGTATTTTCAACAAACAAACAGCTGAGCAGCAAAACCAGCATTTAGTAACTTGGAAATTAAAAAAATAATAATATTTACTCATCCAAGTTTTTCAGTACCAAAAGGAACAATTCAAACCAAACCAATCTAAGAAGAACCCATATCAGTTTTAGGAGAGTACATACCTGCAAGGGAGAAGGTGCCAAATGGGTGTGGCGTTTGGTTTCATCCAAAGCAAAGTTAATGAATTTTTGTAAGAAATTGCAGAGAGTTGGACAATGGGCATCTGCTGCTTCCTACTGCTACTTCTACTGCAAATGCTACTAAATAATGCTGTTCTGATTAACGGTAAAGGTCTTTTGGGTATGCAAAAGCTTAAAGAAGAACAACATTCCATTGAAGAGAAAGAAAAACTTGCACTGAAGCATCCACCAACAGCAGCATAATAAACCCCTCCTTGGGGGGTTTTAAGTCCTCCTTTTTACTTCTTTTTCTTTAAAGTTTTTTTTTTTTTTTGGTGCTGCTAAAGATAGTGAGGTTGTTTCTCAGTCTGTGTTCGGTTCAACTTTATCCAGTTACCACTACAGTATTGCCCAATGCGTTAGAGCCATGTGAGCAGAGAATCTCCCACCATGTAAGTTGTGTCCCTTTCAATCATTAGACCTACGTTTCCCTCATTCGAACCGTACATAACAAAACAAATGATAGCAAAACCATTGTAACGCAAAAAGGAAACCGTGCCTTTTATTTCAACAAATTGTTATTTTTTGAAGTCTTTATTTATAGATCATACTTGTAAAAATGTTATTTGAATACTTTTTTTTGTATCAAAATTATTTGAACACAATTAATTGACCACATTAGCTCATCACGTGATGTGGCAACATGACACGTTAATTAATGAAATTTGCTTATTGAAATTTAATTTTTCTAATTGGTACTAATTAAATAAATTTAAAAATTAGATATTAACCCAAAACTTCAAACATTCATCAAGGAAACCCATGGGGTTTTTAAGATCAATTTAAGCCCTTTTTGAGTTTATATAAAAATTTGAATTAATGGTCGTGATGATGTGTCAGCTGATTGTTTGAGCTAGATAGGTTAACTTTTCTCAATGCCCATTATACCCCATTAATATCCATTTGTTATCTTTTTTTTACCAAAAGAAACATTTTCTCCATTCATTATGTAATTAATTGCAAAACAACCATTTGTCAACCCTTAATTCTTTTATGATTTAATAAAAATGAGAAACAAACTAAATTTAGGTCAATATTTATTAGTGTAACATTTTTAATAAGAGTGATGCTACACTTACTACATTTTTATCTCACATTTCTATACCGCATGTCCATATCATATATTACATCAATTAAGTCAATGTAGTGTATTTTAATAAAGAAAGTTTAATTAATAGTTTTTTTTTAGTTTTAATAAATCATAAAAGAAAAGAAAATACTAAATATTTTAATTGATGTAGCTGTCCACCTCATTTGCCATATAAGGTGGTATAGGAATGTGGTATACAAATGTGGTAAGAGTAGAATTATTCTTTTAATACTTGTCACATTTAAGGAAGAGTAATGCTATTTTTACCATATTTTTATACCACATTCTCATACCACCTTATGTGGCAGCTTAGGTGGATAACCACATTAATTAATAAATAAAAAATGAAACAAGACTACAAATAATTTTAATTGATGTGGATGTCCACCTCAACTACCACATAAGGTGACATGAGAATGTGGTACAAAAATGTGGTAAGAGTAACATTATTCTTTAAGGTTATACCTTCACGTTGATTTTGGCATATCTCAAGTTGGTTTCTTTTTTCTTTTTTTTTTTTCCTGTCGCCATTGGTACTCCACACCTTATTCAAAATATATTGAAATCTTTGGAGAGAGAGAGAGAGGACTTGCAAAGTCGATGTTATTGTTCATGGCTGTTCATGTGCTAAAGAATTTCTTGGGGTAATTTATATACACCTAAGTATAAGGCTTTTATGAAGTGTGAAGACTTAAACTTGGCGTTGGTGTGTTTAAAGGTTGTTGAACTTGGAACTTAGAGAGTCATGCGGATTGAATCCATTAGTTGAAAGAGCAAGCCTAAGGTTTTGTGGTTCTTGTGCAAGCCGAGGAGTCGGCTGGATGACGCATAATATATACCATCACTCACTCTTCTATCGGCATGCCAAGTTAATTTCTCGGCTGTCTTAAAAGATTGAATATGTACAATTGAATCTTTTCTTAACTTCCATCTTGAGAGACTAGAAGTAGGGCAGTTAATACAATCATCATACTCTTTTCAATGTAAGATACAATCATTAGAGAACGCATGTATCCTTTTGTAGTTCATTCCCGAAGCACACGAGGTTTTCTTCGCTTCATACACAAATAAGGGTATTTGATTACCATCGGGAAGAAGACCACCTATCTTTATAAACAAATGGGTGAAACACGATTCAGTCATCTCATGCTTAGCTTTCAAATTATACAATCTTACGAGTGTAGGTAACTTCATGTGTATTTGACAACAAGGATACAAGGGATTATCTCCATCATCAATGACATTCATGAACTCATCCTTCTCATTCTAGAATTCCTCATATCCATCACCTTCCATATCTACACTTTCGAAGCAAAAGTCATTTTCCACTTCAACATCTTCATTTGCATTTGTTGCTAACCTAGAATGTAACATTCCAACCCAATTTATAATTATTCTTTTAAATTATTTTATTTAATTAATTATGAGATTATAATTTTGCCCTCGAGGATAGAGTTATTTTGGTCACTTTTTAATCTCGTAGGACTTTGAGGAAACGAATGGTACCATTGCGTAAAGCGCGTCGATGTAAGTTCGTAGACATGTAGTGGGCTTAAATCAGAGTTGTAATGAAAAAGTTACAATCAACAGAAGTGCAATGACACAACCGTAAATATTTCAAAGTTGGGTTAAAAAATCAGATTTCTCTCTCTCTCTCTCTCTCTCTCCTCTCTCTCTCTCTCTCTCTCTCTCACACAAACAAACCCCCCCTTAAACAACCACCACTGTTTTGGGCCACCACCACCAAATATGGCCACCACTTGCATCAGGATTAGTCCCAAAACGAACGAGCCACTTCCCTCTCTCCATCCCGCCTCTCCCCCGCCGTAGCAGCCGCCGCTACCTTCGTTCATTCTGAAGATTTCGGTCACCATTTTCGTCGATCTAGATATGCTTTCTTATTCTTTCAATGTGCTCTAGCTAATGGTTGGGTTGATTAGGATCGATTTTTGAGTTTTGAAACTCGATTTACAATGCAAAGTTTGGCCGGTCACATTTTGGCCATGGTCTAAGAACAAAAGTTGCCCCACTTGTTGTCTTGATCATGAAGATATAGGTATTGATGGGTGTTTTGAAAATTTTCCTGTCGTCAGAATTTTCTCTAGACACCCATTGCACTGTGGCCTATGTGGCGAGGCGTAGGCCATGTATTGGTGGACCCATTTGGTCCTAAAATGATCCCCATGCTGTCTCGAGCACGATGGTATGCTCGGATTTGAATTTGGATATCGTTTTGACTATCGATCGGATTTACACATATTAGGCGTATCTGGGTTCGATATGTTCGGATAGTTGGATCAACTCCAATTTCAAATGTGTTGATCTAGATATCTCTAGAATCATGTAGGAATTCGCGAATCAAGAATCGGAGTCCTGGATGCTCTATTCAATTACTCAAAGTTTGCGCAAAATGGTAACCGTCCAATCGTACGATCGCGAGCGATCTAACCGTTCGATTCTGACCAAATTTGCAGGACATGTATAATAAACCTTGTTGAACACATAGGAATTTCATATCAGAAATCGGAGATCGTGGGCCCCCCAGGCCGGTTGAGCAAATTCGGGAAGTTTGACCACTCGGTTGATTGAGCATCTTCGAAGCTATTTCACCATTCGAAACACGTAGTTGGACCTTAGAAATCATTCACACACTTTGAATCCTGACTTGGAATTTATTTTAAAGTCCCATTTGAGTATTTATTTTAATTAGCCCCCGTGTTCTTGAATAGGTACTCCGACCCACCGTTCACAACATGGGGGACCCTCTCAAGGTCAAGCAGCGTGAGATTATCTGTGAGTGGACTTTTTTTTTTTGAACTATAATCATTATTTTCAGGATGGAAAAAAAATGCATAATGATCTCTTGGATTATTGAGTTATTATTATTTACAAATGCTGAATATAATATTGGTATGAAGTATTTGAAGTATATTCGAATATTTACGGATTATGATTTTTTTTTAATGGATATATGCTTACTTTTGAGAGTGATTATCTATACTTGTAAATGTGATTTGGGTACATGGGATTGTTGGAATGAGATTATGAATGAGATTTGGGTTATGGTTTATATTAGTTTTGAGTCCTATTAGCACTACCCTATGTACCTCTCGGCTCTTGATATTTGGTGGTGGAAATAGGGTGATATGGGATACTTGGATATGTAGGAACCCGAGCACCCTTGACGGGATGTTTCATAAACCCTTAGCGGGTTAGTCTACATGCATAGGACTTGTCATTGGAGTACGAGTATTGAGGATTCCATTGTACGTGCTGGTGAGTCTGTCCCCTAGTTGGACGGCTCGTTCCTAGCCACATAGTCAATTGAGGATTCTTCCATGTGGTCTAGTCAAACAATCCCCCGGTTGGATTGTTTCCCCGGTACAAGTTTGGTAGTGGTCATACTTGTATATATAGATATATATTATATAATATATGTATATATATACCTATACATTCATTCTTGTTATCAGTGAGGACACTTCCTTGCTCACTGTGCCAACGGGCACGTGTTACGAGAGAGTAGTATGGGGAAAATGGGAAAGGTTTGAATGGGATGATATTAGTATATTGTTCCCTAATTTGGAAAAGAGGTTATGACATTAGTAAGTGGGCTTGACATCAGTTGATGTCGGAAATACCATAGGATTTGTTCCGGATTCTAAGGAATTTGGGGCAAGTCCAGTATAGAAGGCTGCCCCATGCCATATCCAATGTTCATAAGTTTTATCGAACGCATTAAGTACAAATGCTCACTTATAACTCCAACATCGAACTGTTTCATATTTTCACATTTTATTGTTCTGAAGCTTGCAAAAGAGACCAATTCAGTCCAAATTGCATACCTTGATGTCATACTTCATAATTAAATTGTACAATAAAATCTACATTATTTTATTTTTATGAAAGTCTATGACTTTAGTATAACTTAAGAGCCCTCCAAATATAATTTGAGGCACTTGCAATAAACTCAATTGAAAACTTTACCAAGTTAAATGACATGACACCTTACTAGCATAATGCCAACTTAAAGCTCAAATTAGACTTAACACACAAAGAATTCAACTAGATGAATTAGAGGTCTGTTAAAAGAACATGATCTACTTTGTTAATATGAAAATTCATTTTTCATTTTTCTTATTAGCTGCTATTGGCCCACATTCTTTTTTAGTCCATGATTATAAGTAATATTTAGGGCAAGTCATTTTAATATCTTATAGTGGCATTGATGGTGGTTACTCATCAAGACTACACTACTACAATTTCCCTTGTCCTGACAACCCTTTGTGTCAGATAGTAAAAACCCCGTTACTAGCCAAAAATTTTTCACTAATGGCTTCTTGACGAGTGCAGCGGCGAAAAATAAGGGTCGTCAATCAAAGTCCTGTCAGAAGTACTACTATTACTGACTAACTTTTGCAACTCTTTCGTCACTAAAAGTTTGTCTCTGACCCAAGTCCTTAAGTGACTCTAGATTATTATTGGCAAAACAAATAGCCAGTATTAAGTAAGCTTTCATCAGGATTGTTATTTTAGGATTGGGTATAGTGGCCAAAGATTTGTCAGATTGTTTTTACCCAAAAAAAAAAAAAGATTTGCCAGGATTGTTTGTTATTTCTTTGTGAGCTCATGCCTATTAAAATATACTTCTATCAAATGTCTTGTTTTGTAATATAATCTGGACATCTTTTCTTTTCTTAAAAAAATTCATCGATACTGAAAATGTATTGTAACAACATGTAAATACAATATTATTAAATAGTCAAAAATTGACCAACAATCACCTTCTTATAAATATAAAGTACCAATGTGGCAATGTCGATTACAATAGCCAAATTATTACAAAGATCTTCCAGGTACCTCAGTAGAGTTCAATGACTTTAGTTGCCCTTACTATAGAAAACTATGCAATGCCAAATATTCAATAAGTACATTCCAAAAAAATGCATATACACCTAGTGTCCAAAATACAGTCAGCCAATATCAAAAAAGCACAACACTAACTACATATATCAAGTCCATGAGTACCTTGATTTGATTCTAAAAGTCAATCCCCTTGAAAAACATATAATCCCCACATTGCCACTGTCTTTTATTTTCCTGTGAAAGGTTATATAAACTTTCTTCACATTACTCTTGAACTTCTCCACAAACTTTTCAATATTCTTCATTGTTACATCCTTGAATACATGAATCAAATGTTGTTTTGAGAAGAAACTCAACAGTGCCCTACGGGCATGTTTGGAAGGCCTCACTAGACTGGACTGGGTTAATTGTACTTGAAAACCCATGTTTGGTAAGTGAGGGGACTAACTTAAATGAGACTATATTGTCCAACAGTAAAAAAAATTGCCTCACTCGCACATCCAATATAGCGAGCTTGAAACATGGTTTGCAAATAGCGAGCTCACTAAACAGAACATGTGAGTCCAACGCGATACCAATTTCTTCTTCTTCTTCACCTAGACACGAGTTTGGGCAATGGACGTCAAGTCCTCCACTTCCGAGCCCAAGTTCATTGAAAAGGCTTGAAACCCAGCATCGCCTTGAGATCTGCTGCTGCTAATGGTCATCGAAGCCCGAGCTCTGGTCGTACATGTGGTTAGGGACGACGAGGCTTGGGCTCTGTTTGGCTATTAGAACGGTGTCAGCCTTGAGCTTTGAAGGCGACGACCATGGGCCCCAACTTTGGGGGGGTCTCAAATAAAAGCCATGATTCATTGAATTGACGCAAGTCGAAGCAGCCATGGCAGATGCAGAAAGTGGAGAAGATGATGGTGACCTTTGAAATTGAGTTGAATCGATCGTATGAACAATTGAGTAATGAAAAGTGATTAGGAATTAGAGAAAGAAAATGATGAAATTTCTGAGAGAGAATCCAACTGAAGAGTTTTTGGCAGGGAGAAATTGAGAAAAAACACAAAAAGAGAAGGATCAAAGTCGTGAGGAACGAAGATAGGAAAGAAGATTTTTTTTTAAAAAGACGGGTTGGGAAGGAAAGAAGAAGAAAAGAAGAAAAATGAGAAAAAATAAATAAAAAAAGAAAGAGATAAGATAATTTTAGCCTTTGAAAATATTAAAATTTATTTGTTTATTATTATTTATTTTAGGTCAAAATCATTAAAAAGTAAATATCATAGTAAAATAATATTAGAATTTATTTATTTATAATTCAAAATTAATTCTTAAAATAATTATTTTTTAGTCCGCCACAACAACACCAAACAAAGTCAATATTTAATCCAACTTAGGCCAATCTGTGCTAATCCAAGACAGTCCCAAAATTTAGTCCATCCAGTCCATGACAGTCCGCCGTACCAAACGACCCCGCATCCACAATAAGTTTCTCATACATCTCATCCCCTATACAATATATTTATATGATGATTAATTCAAACATATATATGAGTTTATCAAAGAAAAAGGAAAACCCACACATACCAGTACCACCTGTAACCATCTCCCTCTAGATCATCCTCCAAGTCAACATGGGGTCCTTTGTGAACTATCTTAAGAACTACTCATCTAAAAATTGGATATACATAATATTAAAGGAGTACAAATTAATCAAACATCATTAGAAAAAAACTATTACTTAAACATTTCAATACAAAACAATCTACTAAAGAAATTCTTGTACAATAATAGGTATATTAAAATTAATGCATAAATACAAACAATATGCGCAGAGATCATCCCTCACTCCTACTGTCTTCTCAAGGGATGACCCCCTCCCCATCGACTTCATTTATTATCCATTGGGGGACCTTCATCACTCCTCATTCTACTTCAACAAGAAAAAAAACACAACAATATAATAGGAAAAAGTAAAGAGAAACCACACATGGATTGCTAAGTTCCAAATAAAAAATAAAAATTCAAAAATCATGCATAGATAAATCATGCATACCCACATATCAAATTTCACCACCAAAAAATAATAAAAGATTTAAACAGAGCTTAAAAATCCAAATTATTTAATCAGGCTTCAACTATACAACTAGTACATCGTTCATATCTTGGAATAAATTATTCTAAATTTTAAAACTAATTAGAAGGATTCATGGGTGACCTATACTCAAATACTTGAAAAATTACAAAATTACAAAACAAAATAGGAACACAAATCTAAACTAGAACGGGGGCCCTCTTTAAAGAAGAAGAACCAACTCAGCCCAAACTGAAAACAGAGCAAAGCAAACCCCAAATTTAATCTCCCTGTCAATCTGAACCAGCTGAAACAAAAATCAATACCACACGATTCCTCCATCTCCAATTGCTCTAAGGAGAAAAACAATTTCTTCTTTAATGAAAAAAAGAGAGAAGGGAGGAGGGGAGAGGGAGTGACTAAGAGAGCAAAACCCAAAAACCAAAGAAAAAAAATGAGGAGAGAATAGATGGTATTTTTTGGTCAATGAGAATAGATGGTCGGTTTGGATGAAAGTGGAGAGAGTTAGTGAAGTTAAAAAAAAATTATATTAAGTCTAGTACTGGCAAACAATTTCGTCGGTTTGGGTTCCCAATGTCTATAAATTTAGGCGCTTAATATTTTGCTTCCCGCTCTTCAAGGGGCTGCGTAGTGGCTCGCCAGTAATATTAGTAATGACGAAGGACCTTGTCAGTATCATTTAGTAGTGACAAATTACATTACTTAGCCAGTAATAGGTCTAGTACTGACTAAACTGTTCCTTTGCGATTTTAGTTTGTCAATAGAAGCTAAAATTGTAGTAGTGCTAAGAAACAAATTGCATAGAACCACAAAGTATTTATCATCATCAAACCAAAAACTATTAGTACAAGCTTCACCATTATCACAATCAACCAAAAATCTAGAAAAATTAAACCAATACAAACAAATCATTTTTTTCAATTAAAAAAGAATTGCACTGGAAAAAAAAACCCAGATTCTGAGAAGTGCAATCATCTCTGCTATTTAGAAATTCCCCAATTTGTATATTGTTGTAGAATCTTCCTAGTATAGGTACAGTTGTAGTCAATTTTAGTTATTATAGATTGCTATGGATCAGGAATCATATTTCTTTTCTTTAGTAAATTCTCTTGATATATATAATACCTCTCTTTGAGATGAATAAAATATTCTAAAAATTCTCCATCTAATACATGGTATCATAGCAGAGGGTTCTTGATTTAAGTTTCGATTTAGAGGGTTCTTGATGGGGTTTTCTGCTAAATTGGGGGTTTGGATTTGAGTTTCGATAAGGGTTTCAACTAAATTAAGGGCTCGGCCACATTAATTTAAGGGTTGAAATAATGTTTGAAATTAGGCTTTTTGGTTTTTGAATTTCATATTGATGGGGGCCTTTCTATTTTTGGACAAAATTGAGCATGTAGAGCTAGGGTTTTGCTTGTTGGAGCTGTTGGTGCTACTATTGAGGTATAATTGAACTTTAATTATGTAATTAAATATATATATGTTGATTTTTTGTTAGGGTTGATGGAGTTTAAATGCATGTGTTTTTTTGCTTGATTAAATGGCTGCTATTTTAATTGAAAATGTTTAGTCTGATGGTTGGTTAGGATTTTTTGTTTTTTTAAAGATATATGTTTAAATGGCTGCTGTTTTAATGAAAAATGTTTAGGCAGATAGTTGGTTAGGATTTTTTGAATGATATATGTTTAGTTGGCTAATTGGTTAGGTTATTTAGTTTCTATTCTTTTGTGTTTGTTATAGGAAAAAAAGATGGAGTCTATCCAATCAAATTCAAATACACTAAATGCCTCTGCAGTACATTTACCATTCAACCTCAATCACAACCCCAACCCCAAACATAAGTTAATTCTGATACAGAGGGAAGGAAAAGGAAACCCCCCAAATTTGTTGTGTGGTTATGTTAGACATATGCCCTAGAAGCCAATATAAAATGGATAATTCTAAAGAAATAATGTATAATAATCAAAGGGGCAAGAACGTTTCTTTAGATACATAACGTATACAAAGTAACAAGCACATGGATTAAGATATAAATGGAAAGTGGTCTAAAGAAGTTAGATGCATGAGACTTTTCCATACATAGAAATATCGTATTCGAAAATGTTCCTAGTCATAGGATCATCAATTGGACAATGGGACCTGAAAGACTGGTACACATTATGTCCTGCTCAATTGAGAGGATGACTAGTCTCAAGTCATTCGTGTAGAGACACTGAGAAAGATGTGTAGGTGCTCTGTAGAAGATGGAGTCCACTGAACGCGATCAACTTTAGAATTGTTGTATGGAAATTAATCCTTAGACTTGAGACATCACAGTTGTCTTGTGTATATTTTGTTTCTCTTTGAGAGCACTATACGGTCGTATCAAAATGAAGTGACTTAAAGGTGTTCCTCAGGATTCTCAGCGTGTACGCAGAGACAGGTGAATGTACAACAAGGCATCTATGCTCTTAGTAAGAAGCGAGAATACTCTAAAGATATGATTCATGAATCTTTGGCCAAAGTATTGGATGGAAATTGAAACAAGAACGATTGCAATTTCATCTAATTGAATCATATAATCTAGAGATGTCATATTAGAGATTTTGACACAAGTTTACCATATCCTAAGAATATGACATAGAGTATTGAATTAGAGAATGATCAAATTGCATTGTAGTCACAAACTGACTAGGTTCTCTAAATGAATTCTTTTTAGCTTGGTAGCCATGACATACTGCTACGTGTCACTCATGACTTGTGGAGCCCTGTAAGGACTAATTATAATTAGCTTTTGCCAATAAGGAGAATTGTATGGAGGGGATACAATTCACACTTGATTCAGAGTGAATCATTCATACTCACTGCCTCGCTAATTAGGACCTATAAGATCGCACACCGAAAAGTCAATGTGAAAGTCAAAGGTCAAATGGTTGACCCGACACCTGACACGGTCAACTAACGATGACCGGGACCAACACTCGTTAGACAAGTGAGTGATTGAATTAGTCAAGTCACTAGAGTAATTAAATTGATTAGATTAATTTAATTATTCAATTAAAGTTATTAAACTTTAATTAAAGATCCCATATGACTTGGAAATTCAAAAGGGATTTGACCATATGGACTTAGGCACATATGTGACACATTATAGGATTAATGTGTTGGACCAAGATAGCAAAAGATGACACACAAAAAGGGGGTGTGGCTACACTAGGGTTTGGGGGCATTTTTGTTACTCTTGTGACATTTTGTATCCTATAAGTGTGTAGCTATGGAATCTTATCATCCTAAGGTTTTCAAGTTGGTGAAATTGGAAGAGAGAAAACATCCAGCTCTCTCTCCCTAACCCCTTCAATCTATCACATCAAGTGAGGGTTCTAGCACCACTCTTCACTTGTTGTCTACTCATTCTCTCATCCAATTCAATTCTTGATGAAAAGCTTTGGGGAGGTGCATATTTTTGTACATATTTGGAGAGATACAAGGTGGAGAATCAACATCAAAGGGAGAGCCAACAACAAAGGGACCATTCCCTCCACTTGAACACCATTCTTGGTTTCAAGATTTGCTCCAAGGGTATAAACATCTTATATTTCTCTCAAATAGGATTTAGAGAGTCTTTGGTGCACACTTTCATAGACTTATAAAGATTGGGACCAAATGAGACTTGCATGAATCCCTAGTATATTTAATGCTTTCACTTTTACTTTGATTTCATATTAGATATGGCATGCTATGTGGTTTATACTCTCAAAGTTTGGTTGTAGAGTTTTTAGAAATCTCTACACAACACCGTTCTCACAATATTCCCTTCAGGTTACACTTCAAGAAGCTGAAAAAGAGGGATGAAACATGGGTAGATAAGGTAGTTGGGGTATGCAACTATTGCAAGCTTGAGATGTCGTCTCATTCTAAGAGAAATGGGATAACCATTTTAAAAACTCACCTAGAGAAGAGATGCAAGCAATCTCCTCTTTATAAAGCTCATATGTTGCAAGAACTTGTGCAACAAAGGATAGCCGAACAACTTGTGGAGATATCCAATGAGGTGGATAAGTATTTGATCAATCTATTTGTAAACCCTTCGAAAAAGCATTTCAAACTCTTGTATTGGTGGAAGGGCAATAAATTAAGATATCCAACCCTTGCAAAGATTGCCAAGGATATCTTTGCAATCTCATCTTCAACCGTTGCTAGTGAGAATTCTTTTAGCTTAGGAAAGAGTATTATGGATTATTTTAGAAGTTCATTTACTCCTAAAATCGTAGAGGCATTAGTATGTTCAAGTGATTGACTTAGGGTGGAGGAATTTTGCTTCTTTAACGAACCAACAAAAGATGAGCTTGCATTTTATAGAGAGCTTGAACAAATTGAAGCAAGTAAGTAAATGTTAATTTATTTGTATTTTTAGGTACTCTATTTTTTCAAAAATTAAATTAATGAGTTTGTTTAATTGACTCTTATTTGTAGATGTTATGGGAACCGAAACTACTTAAGCTTCTATTTCTACATCACAAGTACAACATCCAACTCCTCCTCCACTTTCTTCACCATCTTGGAGTTAAAGACTGGACAAAACAACCATCCTGTGGCTGGTTGTTTTGCAAGGCTAATTTATTTTGGGTTCTAATTGAATTAACTTTAGTTTGTATTTTGTTTCATTTGAGTTGTAAGGATAATTAATTTGGTCTTCAATTACTGTTCATTGGGTTATAACTATAACTAACTTTTCATTGCATTAGTGACTAGTCTATGATGGATTGGATATATGATGAGCCTTGCTTATAATATTAATATGTGTTAAACATGTCAGAAACTTGCCTAAAAACTAGGCTTCTAAATTGGCCAGAAACCAGGGGTGGGCATCGGAACTGAAGAACCAGACAACCGAATCAAATCGGGCCAAAAAAATAGAAAAAAAAAAAAAAACCATCTTGACCAAAAGTCAAATTCAGTCCAAAAAGACTTAACCAAACTGATTCTATTCGGTTTAGGTTCCAATTCTATACCTCAAAAAATCGAACGAGACCAAACTGGACCAATCAAATTAAAAAAAAAAAAAAAAATATATATATATATATATATATATATATATATATATATATATATTTATTTATTTATATATTACACATGGCGCTAAAATACTGGAGCTTCCACAAGGTTGCAAAATCAGGTGCCACATATTGTAGCCATAAGTGTTTTGTAACACTTGGGCTATCGATATCATCGAACAAATGGCTCATAACATCGTAACCAATCGTTGTCACCGCCGATGGGCATCGTCTCATCGCTGGTGGTGGGAATCGTCTTGTTGTTGCCGTTTGCTAATTGAGACCACCTTATTCCTGCAGTTTTTGGAGGGGTAATTTTGAATCATTGACTCCAACTTGAACCACAAATCTGTATGTTTTCTTTGTTATTCTCTGGTCTTTTTTCTTCTTGAGTCTCGACTATTTTTACCTTTTTGTTGATTAATTTCTCTTTTGGAAATTAGGGGGGGGGGGGGGGGGGGGGTGTTGCTTGACTTGGTTCTCATTTTTTTGACCCATTTTCTCATAATATTATTCAGAGGCCTCATATGAAACAAGTTTGGCTTGCACACGGGTCTTGATGCATTGTTGTAAAGTTGTAATTTTGATGAGTTAGCTTCAGTTCAAGGGTGATTGAGGTTTCAGATTTGATGTTAGAGTTTAGGGATTTTGATTTTGCTAAAATAGCATGTTTACATCTCTTTGATTTTGCTAGAAATTGAATACATCTATGTAATGGCATGTTCATGTTTTAAGTAAAAAAAGCATGTTGAGCTGTTGACTTGTAGTTTTTATTTTTATTAGTTTATGTTTATTTAGTTGAAATAACATTTTATTAGTTTATGTTTTAAGTTGAAGTAGCATATTTAGTTCTTTTTTTTTATATTAGTTTTTGTTTTTAGGTTGTAATGGCATGTTTAAGGGGTGTTTTCATTGTTTTAATTAATTAATTTTCGTTTTTTAGGTTGTAATGGACCAATTTGTTGAGATGCCGACTTGTAATGAAGTAGCTTCTTTTTCCGCATCCGTATCATCACCGTCACCTACTATACCTACCCAAACTCAAACTCAGACACCAACTGAACATAAACACCACCTGAACATGGTGGTCTTCCACCGTTACATCCTTTCGGAGTGAGAAAATCAATCAAAGAAAAATCGAATGTATGGGATCACTTTGAGAAGTATGAGGACATAGTAGAGTTTGTCAAGGAAGATGGGACTAAATTTTCAATCTCAAAAAGAGAGCTAGGTGCAAGTATTGCACTAGTCATTATGCCGCTGACTCCACTTTAAATGAGACTTCAAATTTGAGGAAGTATATTGAGGCTCAATGTAAGAAGTACCTTGGGAGGGTTGGTAAGGATAAAAGGCAAATGACCTTGTCTTTCAACCAAACACTTGGTTCTCTTACATCAACGGGCCATACTAAATATTATTGGTTAAGGAGTTGTGTAGAATGGGCAGTCATTGATAAATTGCCTTATAGCATGGTCAAAGGTAGAGGGTTTAGGAAGTTTTGTGATTCATTGGACCCCAATTTTCAAGTGTCATCTCATAAGACACTTGTGAGGCATTTTATGACCATGTATGATGTCATGAAAGAAAAATTGAAGGAAGATTTAGCACCACATAGGGTGTGCTTCACAACAGACACTTGGACAAGTGTTCAAAACACCAACTACATGGTGATAACGGCACACTTTATTGATGGTGAGTCGAACTTGCATGAGAAAGTTTTGAATTTTTGTGTAATTGCTCATCACAAAAGAAACTCAATTGGTAAGCTCCTAAAGACTTGTTTGCTTGATTGGGGGTTGACAAAGATATTAACAATCATGGCCGACAATGCTTCTACAAACACAAAGGCCTTAGAGCATCTCTAGGAGACTCTCCAAATTTTATCCAAATTCTAGCTAAAGTAGCTAGAAAGCTAAAATAGCTAACCACTTAAAATGTGGTTCCTCCAGCAGACTTTGTATTTTAGCTAACCTCGAATATTTTATTATTTCTTAAAATTTAAACATTTAGCATACCTACTTTTTCAATGGCTAGTTTTTAACGGCTAGTTTTTTTTTTCTTTACAAAATGACATATTGTCTATCTATAAATAAGAACATATCTTCACTCATTTTTCCTTCATCTACCAAAAACAAAAAACAAATTCCTTCTTCATTTCTCATTATTTATTTGAATTCCATTTTCTCATTAGTTCTTATTATTATTTATGGCACATCGTTTTATAGCAAGTCGTTTTCTACGTAGTATTGTCTTCGACAACGATGTCCTTGATGACCAATATGAAGATGATTTGCTTGCACATATAGAAGCAGCGAATCTAGCCAATGAAGGACGACCATCAAGACGTCGTGGTTCTATTGAAGGTTGTGTTGTCGTTCCACGCAACATAGCTCGAGGTGGTCAAAATCTTTATGAAGACTATTTCGCTGATCCACCTGTATTTCCTGACCATTTATTTTGGAGGAGGTTCTGAATGAGTCGCAACATTGTTCTTCGACTTAAAAACGTGGTGGAAAATTATGATCCTTACTTTATTCAACGAAGGAATATCGCTAGACTTCTCGGTTTATCATCCCTTCAAAAGATTACAGCCGCACTAAGGATGCTTGCTTATGGCAATACCGCTGATAACTTAGATGAATATGTGAGGATTGGAGAAAGCACTGCTTTAGAGAGTTTGAAAAGATTTGTCAAGGCAATAGTTGCAACCTTTGGTGATGAGTACTTGAGATCGCCAAACACCAATGACATCACAAGATTGCTTGCAATTAGGGATCAACGACACTTTCCTGGGATGTTGGGGAGCATTGATTGCATGCATTGGAGATGGAAAAATTGTCCATCTGCGTGGCAAGGTATGTATTCTGGTCACTTCCATGAACCAACAATTATTTTAGAAGCTGTGGCTTCATATGATCTTTGGATATGGTATGCCTTTTTTGGGTTACCAGGATCCCATAATGATATTAATGTCTTAGACCGATCTTCCGTTTTCAATGAACTGGCTGAAGGTCACGCTCCTCCAGTCAATTATTCAATTAATGGTAACGATTATACCATGGGATATTATCTCGCTGATGGTATATATCTAACATGGTCAACATTTGTAAAAACAATCCCTGCACCACAAGGAAATAAGAAGAAATACTTTTCTGCAGCTCAAGAGTCAGTTAGAAAAGACGTCGAACGTGCATTTGGGGGTGCTTCAATCACGTTTTGCTATTGTGCAAGGAGCAGCTCGTCTATGGGACCAAAACACATTGAAAGACATTATGATTGCATGCATAATAATGCATAATATAGTTATTGAGGAGGAGCTACATGTTGAGAGATATTGTCATCAAATCCATAACTTTGATAGAAGGGGGGAAATACCAAATATAGAACCTACACGTGAGTGTTCACTAGGACTAACGCAATTCATTCAAAGCCATATTCGCATCAGAGACAAACAAACTCATTCTAGGCTCCAAGCAGATCTTGTCGAGCACATGTGGCAACAACATGGCGGAGAATAATGAGTACTTCAAGGTTGCGGATGCTTATATGGATATTATTCTTGAAAATGTATTCTGCTTCTTAGTAGGTTTTCATATTCTAGTTGACTGGTTCTCTGTTTACTTTAAATTAATCTATTTGTTGTTGTTGTTGTGGGAGGGATATGGAACAGAGAAATATGATATTGCTTGAAAGTGATCAAGCAGTCCGCCAAATCAAACAAAAAACAAACAGAAAACCCCAATAAAACCAATCAGCAACTCATTGAACTTTTATAAACAACACTCTTTCAACCTTACTATTTCTAAAACTGCCTGTAACAAGCAATACATTACAGCCCTCCAAAGAAACTCTTTTCTATTACCAATAACAAATCTTCTGGTATTCAATGATAGAAGCAACATTGACAAAGAGCATATCAGTTTACCAAACAAAAATTATAGGCCAAAGAGGTACATAATCAGTTTCCCCAAAAATAAAATGCACATAACAGCTCCAGTCATTTCGACTAACTAGCAAATTGTTATCGCACATTCCTCCTCCCATCAGCAACTTTTGCCAAGATGTCCTTTTGAAGGCCTATAATGTATTCTGCTTGCATTGGTAGCATGTTTGTAGTATCCATTGTCATTATTCTAGAATCCTCACTTCGACTTTGAATTAGAACTTATTCACGCCTAATAGCAAGTTGCTCTTGCTCTGCAACATACATCAATTGGAATTGTTCATCTTGTCTGTGTGCATGTTGTAGTTTCTGTTTTCTTAATTCTTGGATTTCCATTCGAAGATCTATTGCAGACTCTGCATTTCCATCCAATGGGTTTTTACCCTTTCTCTGGCTTGCCAATTTCTTTGCAGCCTTTTTACCTTCTAGCCTTTCTATACATCTAGATTCTTGAGAATCTTCCCATAAATTGACTGCACATGGAATGGAAGGAGAAGAAGATGCAGGGCTTGCATTTGGACTAGTCTTGGATTTTTCTTGCTATTTTCAGTAGTCCATTTAGGTTGATCCTTCAATAGATGCCAACAATGCTCATACACAAATGTTGATCCCATGAGTTGTTGATACATTTCTTTTGCTTGTAAGATCTACACAGTGGACATTGACTTTCATATGTAAATGACATATTCGGTATTAAACTAACAAACATCAAGTATCAAGCGTGCAAATATTCTCACATGCATCTACATATATATTGGCTAATGTAAGACTTTTTAGCAAGAGAAAATATTTAACAATTAAAACAAGCAAGGGTTAGAACTTCTAAGTAAATGGCATAGGCGAGAAGATTACCTTGTCTTTTTCATTGACACCACTTTGAGACCTCCCTTCAATCTTGGCCATGTATCCACAGAATTTATTCACTGAGAGTTGAATTCCTGACCAACGGTTTGTAGAAGAGAATTGGAACTGCATTCAGAAGTAAACTTTTCTCTGCCATCCAGTACTCCCGAATTCTATTCCAATAAGTAGAACTCCTTTGTTCGTTGCCATGCACTGGATCTAAGCTAACATTGAGCCATGCAGACACAAGAAGCATATCTTCTTCAACAACAAAATTCTTAACTCTTTGTGGTTTCTTGGTGGTTGGTATAACTGGAACAATTACTTGAGGCATGTCATTGTCACCTTCATTTTGGTTTGTAGGCGTGCAACCAAATGTTGAAAATGGATCATTAAGGTCTACCTGACTGTTGAGGATGTTGGCATAATATGTATTATCTACAAAAAAACATCTAACAATTTGCAGAGAAGCACATTAATATTTTTTTTTTCATAGAAGCACAATTTGCAGATCTAGAGAAAGATAGGCCCTAGCAAATTAATCACCTCATATTTAAACATGGAAGCGGCTATTGGAGCAGGTTAAGGCCATTGTTTTGCTGCTCCCAGTTATGAACCTCCTTTGCTACGGCCTTCTCCTTCTCCTTGATCTATTCACAAATTGGGCATAGGAAAACAGAAACCATAAAAATAAAATTACAAAGAAGCAAAATAATTAAAGACATATTGGCACAATTTGCAGAAATTGCAGAGTAGAATTTATCCAACAATTCAAGTACTTTAAAATACTTTCCCCTAACCCTTGTAGAAATTATATCATATACAAACCCAAATACTTTCCCCTAAACCCAAATTGTAGAAATTGCAGACGAACTTGTTCATTTGAAGCACAAACCCAAACCCTTCCAAGCAAAAACCTAGAAACCCATATCAAATTTCAAACCTAGAAACCCATATACAAATTTCAATCCTAGAAACCCAGAAAACCCATATACAAATTTCAAGTAATTAAAAGGGAATTTTAAAATCTCACCTGGAAACACCACTTCAGAGTTCAAAGAGGGTGGAGAAACAGAGAAAATAGAGATTAAGATGGAGACTTTGACAGAGAGAATAGAGAGAAACGATGAAGTTTTGGGTTTGGCGAGCCTTGAATTTCTCTCTCCTCCTCTCTACATGTAGCGAGCCAAAATAGCGATAGCCAAAATGACGAGAGAAGTAGCGAAGCTGCTGGAGGGTTGTTTTTCCTTCTTTTTCGCTAAAATAGCTAGGGATAAGGGAGTAGCGATGCTCCTGGTCCTAGAGATGCTCTTAGAATACTTGAGGTTGAATATGCTTCATTGTGTGTTAGGAGGCAAGTACTTGCATGTTAGGTGTTATGCTCATATTGTGAACTTAATTGTTCGAGATGGCTTAAAAAGCTTAGACAAAAGTATATTGTCTATTAGGAATGCGGTTAAGTATGTAAGATCCTTTCCACAAAGGTTAGAGGAATTTAAGACTTGTGTCAAGAATGAGCAAATTGATTGCAAATGGCTTGTAGTGTTGGATGTGTCAACTAGGTGGAATTCTACATATATGATGTTGGATGCCGTTTTAAGGTTTGAAAAACCTTTTGTGAGAATGGGAGAGGATGATGATGACCTATTTAGGTATTGGTTTTGGTGAAGAGGAACCGGCGAAGGAAGATGAGGAAGTGGTTGCGTCTCATAAACATAAAAAGCAGGTAAGACCACCAAATGATGAAGATTAGAGCAATGCTCTTGTTTTTGTCCACTTTCTGAAGGTGTTTTATGAAGCCACTTTGAAGATGAGTCATTCTTTACATTCGGCTTCCCACACCACCTTTCATAACTTGATTGCAGTGGAAGAAGAGAATGTGGATTTGATTATTGGAGGTGATATGATGGAAATCGAAACCCACAGTTCCAAGGTATGAATGATATGGCAAAAAGCATGAAGAAAAATTTGAGAAGTATTGGGGTGACATTGATAAAGTGAAACAACTTTTGTTGGTAGCACTTGTGCTTGAACCTCGATTCAAGTTGGGCAACTTAGAGTTTGTCTTGAAAAGTCAGTATGTAAAAGAAGATGCTACCACGAAGAAGAATAAGGTAAAAGATCTTATAGTGAAAGTCTATGAAAAGTATGCTATCCCAGAACCGCCACCAACTGAAAGTTATGAATCTAGTGCTATTAAATTAACTAGTGAAGTTAGTGTGGGGGTCTTTTTGTTCCAGCAGCCTAACGAATGGGCTTGGGCTGCTGTGAGAAGAAAGCGAACAAAAAGATCCTCCTGAAGTCTGAGTTCAAGAACCAAACTCCCAAAAGAATTTTTAAAAGACTTGCTGAAGCCTTAGAAAAATACGTTTGGGTTTTTCTCACTAACACCTAGAAGAACGCATGAAATTCGTTAATGACTTAGCGTGAGGAGCTTGTGGCATGGGAGCTGAACTTTCACAGGTTTAGCAATTTGAGAGAGAGAGAGAGAGAGAGAGAGACCAAAGCATGAATTTCTTGCAGAAAAGAAGGTTTGAGGTGGGAGATGGGAGAATTAGGATGGCTTCTATCTTAGAACAGAGAGAAACGAGGGGAGTAGAAGATGGGGTAAATTCCAGTTAGCTTGACAAAGCTTGGTCTTGCTCTGGAATGGTGTGTCGTTGCTGGGTAGAGGAAGCTCTGTTTTATAGGCGTTTGGAACCCTAATTTGTTGATCCTCCATTCCCACTTTTCCTTTCCTTTTTTCCAATTGCTCCCTTTCTTGTGAAAAATCTTTGACAAGAGTGCCTGAATCCATGGCTTCTTAAGGTTCCAAGGTTTTGTGCGGCTGAGCCTCTCCATGGCGGTGAGGCGTCACTTGCTTTTCCCTTTGATTTTCAAATCAGAGCTTGCAAAGGAAAAAGGAGAACAAAGGAAGTTGTTTGTCTGCTGGGTATTTCTCCTACATTCATAGATTTCCTATGTTCCTTGCTGTGATTCTTTGTTGACCACATGGGAGCTCTGATATGGGTGGAGCTCGATGCCGAACTTCTTTAAGAGACGCTGGGCTGGGCTTCGTGTATAGCTTTGAGGTCATTGGCGTTTTCTCTTCCAGCGGCCCGCACGCTTTCGTCCAGCTGCTAGAAGTGGTTTACTCGTTTTTGGGCATTCTAACTGTCATGGATTTTCCTAAATGCTACAGCAGCCTATGGGATGTTCTCCTAAGGCATTGGACCCTATTTTTCTCTCTCATGCTAACCTATGTACTTGGGTCCGGGGAATGGGCCTGAGTTTCAGTGCCCCCAAGTGGCATAAAACTTCCATTCCTCGGTCCCTCAATGGGCCCTGTGAGTGCTCGTACCCATCCATGCCACACCCTTCTCAGCAAGCTCCGGGTGATTACGTGGCTTGGGCCCACTTGAGTTTGTAGCATGGCATGATAGCATCGCGTGTTGCTTGTGCTTGCATTTTATCGCATCCTATTAAACCAATATCGAATTAAATGGCACTGGATGGGTTTATGAGTGCGAACTTACGAAGTCGTTGCATTTTTGGCATGCTTGCTTGGCGTGATGCGTAACACATGGCTCGTGTAGGCGGGCCCTACAATTTCCCATCATGCCCCTAGCGGGTTTCTTTGTGATTAATTATTTGCGCTGGGCCGAGAATAAGCTTGGGCCTAACCTCTGGATTTTTGGGCCTCAACAGTTAGTAAAACTAGTATCACTAGCATTGACAAAGGGGGAAAGAAAAGAAAGCAATTGTTGAAAAATTGGATTAAAGAATCTCAATCAAGTGATGTCGTGATATTGGAGCATGAAATTAATAGGTACATAACCAATCCTATTGAAGAAATTTCTCGAGTTTGATACTTTGAACTGGTGGAAATTGAATGGGATTAAATATCCGGGGTTGTCACTTATTGCAAAGGATGTACTTGCCATCCCAATATCAACAATAGCTTCAAAATCATGCTTTAGCACATGTGGTTGAGTAGTAAATTTCTTTTGTGCTTTATTGACTCCTAGGAATGTGGAGGCCTTAATTTGTGCTCAAAATTGATTAAAATTCGATGACATCTCCTCTTTAGAGTATGAGCCAACCATTCAAGGGATGGAGTTTTATGAATTGATTGAGTTTGGTACTATTAATTTATGTTTTTATTTGATTTAATGATGTATATATACTTCATAATGTTTTAATGTATTTTTGTTTAATATTTTGTAGATCTTAGGAGCTCACTCGCACCAAACAATTTAGCCCCTGTTACTTTCCAATGAGACTATGTATTAGAGGTATGCATATGAGAATTGGAGCAATTTCAGCAGCAATTCCATTTTGGTCTATCTCAGCAATTCCAGCAAGATTTTATTGTGTATTTTGTCGTTGATGGATTTTATTATGTATTTTATCGTTGTTGAATTTATTGTGTTTTTTTTTGTTGAGATGTAACTTAAAAGTAGTTGGATTCAATTTTTAAGAAATAAACAATGTAGTAGACTTAAAAAAGCCCACTGTTTGTGCCTAATAAATCACGGCCATGAATTGGCCGAAGGGGCCCATTTCCTCGGCCCTTGCACTTACCAGTCAGACTAAAAATGCAGCGTTTTGCCAGGATGCTTGGCCTTCCTAAGGACAAGAGGAAATGCCAAGGCACGAACATCTCGGCCGCGATTGTAGGCCGAGGCCGAGGACGAGGCCGAACGAAATTACAGCCAAAAGCATTAAAGTCAAATCATCACGC
The DNA here is from genome assembly GCA_005406145.1 of Prunus yedoensis. Lineage (NCBI taxonomy): Eukaryota > Viridiplantae > Streptophyta > Magnoliopsida > Rosales > Rosaceae > Prunus > Prunus yedoensis. The sequence continues at coordinate 324,339 of BJCG01000091.1, forward strand.
GGTGATAAGGTCCCATGCTTCATTTAATGAGGTAGTGCCTCTGTTTATTGCAGTAAACCCATTGGCCAAGAACAAGGATTTAATGCACGAGGGAGGGTGGGAAGTGACTAGAGTCAGGATTTGGCGACAGGAATCAAAGTGATTAGACGTGGACATTCTCACAAGAATTCTTGCAACTTGAGAGATTGGGTGACTAGCTTTCAGAGCAATAAATGCGTCCCCATGGCCAAATTGCGCGGGAACCACGATCAAGGGCGGCGGCCGGGATTCACCAGGATTCAAGGGGCCACACCACCATGCTTCACGATCCCAAATGTCAATTGGACTACCCACTTGCGCTGATCAGGCTCCACCGTGCAGATTTTTAGCCTCGATTGCTCCTCCAGGAGCTCTTCCTATAAATACAAGACTCAGGACTACATTTGAAGGATTCAAATACCAAACCAAAGCCTCCCACGGAGCAACTTATATTTTCCTATAATGCACTTTCAATATTTTTACTTGCTTTCTTAGGAGTAGTGTTAGTTGGTAAGGAAAATCCATTCATCAATATATCATACAACCCTTGATTTTCAAGGTGCTGGAGCACCATCCTTGTTATTTCGCTCACTCACCCCATATATCATACGATCGTCGCTCACTGAGCAGCGCGCCGGAGCACCGCCTTAAAACCACCATCAACACCACCATTAAACGGCTTGTAGCTCAGGCCGTGAACCTTACGGCCGAGATTAGTTCCTCTCTCGGCCACAATCGTTTGATTAAAGGTCAAGTCCAACAGGCGCATCATTTCACCACTTTCATCCAAACCACAACTCGACGCACGGTAGACCGTGCTGGCACGCCCGCGCACAACCGCACCGCATCCAGAAGCAGGAAGCCGCATGTCTATGCACATCCCCTTGGCCCGGAACTCCAGGCCATGAGATTTGCGCGGTAGACACCCACAAACAAGAACTGAATCAAATGGGCTTTGGATGTTAACACTGAAAAACCAAAAAAGACAGAAAAAGAAAAGGCTTAGGCCCAAACCGAGAATCGGGCAGAAACCAGACCAAAATCGACCAGGTCTGGATTGGTTCAATTCTTTTAGCCAACTTAATGAAGAATTGAACAGAACCAGACCGGATGAATAGTGCAGTTCAAGTTTCAGTTTTGGGTGAGAACCGGGCCAAACCAGATCATGCGCAACGCTACTTGAAATTGGCCTAAAAACAAGGCTTCTAAATTGCCCATAAATTGGCATAAATTGGGCTTCAAAATTTTCCTCAAACTGGCCTAAAGTAAGGGCCATGACTGGCCCAAAAAGTTCCCAAAAAACTGGGCTAAAAGCCAAATACTCTCATCAACGATTGGCCCATTATCGAACCGAATCGATTTTCGTAATTAATGATATCGAAAGTTGGTAAACCGCCACTGTCGGTGGCTACGACAGTCATGATTTTTCCATTACCATTTAGAGCGGTTCGGCTACCGGTGTGACCAGATTGGTTCGATTTCCATGACATGTCAATACTTAACTATATAACAAGAAAAGTAGTTAAGTTAATCACATTTACCTTAAAACCATGGGTGATAATTAGGATTCCCCATGATTTCAGGAGGTGTCGCATTCATATTTGGAGGTTGAATTATCTGAGTACCAACTTGACATATTGCTGTGAGAACTCTGTTAAATTGTCTTGACACAATTTCTTTAGAATGTTGAAATTTCTTAACAATCATCCTATTATGAGTTCTATGCCCAATAGTATGCAAAAACATGCACACTAACTCCTCGACGCAAATTGATCTATCATCTTTTAAGAAATCCAATTCCCTCAATGTCGAACACAAGTTCGTAAATGTGTTCTTATCCATTCTAGGAAAATCGAATAACGTATCTAAATGTCCATGCAACAACTCTATCACAAATTGGCGACCTAAGAGTTGTAAAGTCATACATGGCTCTTTATGTAAACGCGAGTACTATTCATTTAGTTTTATAATTAAAAGCGATTCTCCAAATGATTCGTCCAAATTAAATGATGAATCAGTTTCAGAATTTGAATGAGATGATGAATCACTTTTAGAACTTAAATGAGTGTTGTCAACTTCATTTGAGTCTATCCTCGATAACAAAGACAAATATAACAAGAAATAAGAAAAACATGATAAACAAAGATAAGCATTATAGGCTAAAGAATAGACAAATAATAAATTTGTCTCTTAGACCATAGCATGAATGACTCACAAATCAAAAAATCACCATTCATCCTAGACCATAGCTTTTAGTTAAATGATACTTATCTCTTAAATGGTGAGGAGAAATTTCCTCACGATTGCTGACTTAGCATAATTTTATTAACTATTGGTGAAACTCACGAATCCACCACTTTCACAACATTAGCCATTTTTACCACTTTATACCAATAAATGCATGCCACACCAATAGCCAGTCAAGAGGCAAGCATTATCCTTTTTACACAGTTGATTATTTTTAAGCCTCAATAGTATTTAAATCAAAAAACAGAGGAAGCACTTAACGCTGTAGAATTCATTGCATAGAAATTTGATGAATCAAATCATGAGTGTAGAAATTCTTGAGATAAAAAGGAAAGTTCCTCATACCAAAATGGCCTCAATCTCCTCTTTGGACACTGATGTTCATTTGGGTTGAAGAGGAGCTTTTCCTCCTAAGGTGGTGGTGGTTAAGGCCTTTGACCCTGAGGAGAAAGTATGAGAAACTTCACTAGCCAAAGGTGTTGCTTGAATGCGAGATTCAGAACCTGTCAAATAAATAATTACAAGTGTATAAGACTTAATGAAGAAAAACAAGTGAGAAACTTCAAACAATAGCTGAAAATGAGGCTAACAATTAAGATGAAGATCAACAATAGATTCATCATGGATATCCAAGTTTGCTACATCGATAGATATGCAACACACACACAATGTATGTATTTAATGTTCTCTTTATCATTATGCTACCAGCCACTATTAGGTTCTTAGAATGTCAATTATGACTGCAAATTCATTAACAATCTGACTGTTTGATAAAAATAGCATTATCCTATATATATAATGAAAATGGCGAGAATTTGAATGCATAATTACGTGATTCTTCGAGTCTGAATATTACATGACTGAGCATGAGGCAACCAAAACAAGAAAACTCAAAAGACATTTTTTTTTCAAAAGAATTGAATATCAAGGGAAAAAATAATAATAAAGGGAGACTTCTTAAGGGATGAAGCTATTGAAGCTAGTAAGCATGAGAAAGAGAGCATATCCACAAGATTTTCATACAAAGTGCATGGCTTTTAATATGTATTTTTAAAATTTAGAAACACATGCATAATCATTGAAACTAGTTAAAAGTTTTCACAAATCATGAAGCTATAAACAAAGCCCCACTTCCATATTGACTTGTTGACTCCCCAATTCAAATTCTAGATTTTTTTTTACCCTTGTCTATCACAATTGGCCTAGTAGAGGAAAGAAAATTTGGAAATTTTCTTTTCTCCCCTCCCCTCAACTTTCTTAGCAACCAAACATAGGAAATAAGTTAAAAGCAAAATTAAAAGGATATATACATGAAATTTTACAATTTGATTAAGGACTTTCTCATTCTATTCAAATATTCCATTACAATTTATCTTCCTTAACCCTCTGCATCATCATCACGATTAATGTAACAACCCGGTCCTAAATTAATAGTTAAATATTAAATTATTCAGGAAAAGGACAATTTACCCTAGGATTGATTAAATAATTAAAATAAGAGGAAATGAGTTTAAGTGAGAAAATAAATTTGAAAAGTAAAATATTATTTAATATTAAGATGGGGTAAAAAGGTCATTTTAAGTTTGGGAAGGAATTTGGAGATTTCGATTGGACCGTTGCGTAGAGCATGTTGGAACGAGTCCGTAGACACGTAGTAGACTCGAATCGGAGTTGTAACGAAGAAATGGCGATCAAAAGAAGTTCAGTGGCATAATCGTAAATATTTCGAAATTTAGCTTTTTATAAACCCAGAGTTTCTGAGTTTGGGGGAGAGCTCGACCAGCCGACTTCAAGAGGTGATTTCTCTCTACTCCGACCACCAATTCACGCAAGACCGGTTCCGTTGGAACCACCACACTTTCCTCTTTCAGCCCCAGCCCTTCGCCGGCTCAATCCGCCGCCGTCATCGCTGGAAACAGCCTAGAAACAGGCGGTTGGGGACATCTTTTCGTAAACTTTCGGCGGTTCGTTCTCCCTCCTCCGGCCACCGTTTCACGCGAGTGAGGTATGCTTTCTCACCTATTTTCCATGATATAGTTGATGGTTGGGTAGGAATCTATCAATTTTGAGCCTAGGTAGTTCGATTTTCGAAGTGGGTTTCAGCCGGTTTTGAGATCACGATTCTGGCCACTTCCAGCTACTTTTTGGGGTTGGTCCAAGAAGAAAAGTAGTTCCAAATAGGGTGTTTTACCTAGAGTAGGAAGTTGGGCTTCCAGTTTTGAAGATTTCCGGTTGCCGGAATTTGATCAAGCCACCCACGCGCTGCCGGCGCGTTTGGTGGCGCGTGGGCAGCTTAGTGAAGTCACTTTCAGAACCTAAAATGATCTCTTGCTCCTCACGAGCACGTAGGATTTCGCGGATATTAATTCGGATTACGTTTGAACCCCGAACGGATCTCGCATATTGTGCGATTTCCGGGTTTGATACGTTTGAACCGTTGGATCGTAGTCATGTTCTGGTTTGTTAAGCTAGGTAATTCCAGGATCGCATAGTATTTGACGGATCATAAAAGGGAGTCCTGGTTACTCCAGGAATGTCAGCCCTAGAGCGAGTTTTACAGTAAACAAACCAATGGCAGAGCAGGCCCAGAGGAAAGAACTACGTGTGGCTTGATCCCTCAGTAAGGGTACGTAGGCAGCCTACAGTTATCAGGTGCAGCCACGAGTTAGGGCCTTAGGGTTTGTGCTTTTGTTTTTCAGGACACTTTGGTCATTTTTTTGACCCATGGCCACCAGGTGTCAGTTCAAATAAGATTTGACCCGGATTCCAAAGTGGAATTTGGGTCGGGTCGTCTCAATTAATGTCAACAATAACATATTAAAATTACACAAAACTAAACAAAATTTAGAGTTGGTTTAATTCAAGAAGAAGATAAACTTGGCCGAGATCTTTGGATCCACTAGAGTCTCCCCTTTCAACTTCAACCCCAGAGATTTCTTGTCTTTGTACCTCTCAACCTTGAAAGCCCTTGGTATCCAGAAGCAATGTAATAACCCGATCCTAAATTAGTATTTAATTATTAATGTATTCAAGTAAAAGACAATTTTACCCTGGGAATATTTTAATAGGTTTAAAAGTTGACTTTTTTCTCAGGAAGGAATTTAGGGATTTTAGTTGCACCATTGCGTAGAGCACGGCGAGATGAGTTCGTAGACACGTAGTGGGCTCAAATCCGAGTTGTAACGAGAAAGATATGATCAAATTCACGTAGGGGCAAAATCATAATTTTTCAAAACTAGTTTTTAAAACCAGATTTCTCTCTCTCTCTCTCTCTGTCTCTCTCTGTCTCTCTCTCCCCTACGAACAAACCCCCCTCCCTCATTTTTATTTTTTCTTCTCTCTCACAACAGCACCTTCACCACATCACCGCTGCCACCTTAGGCCACCGTTGTTGGTGGCACCAGTTCCAAACGAATCACCTCACTTCCCTCTACTAGCCCCGCCCCTTCTCAGTCTTGATCTGCCGCTGCCGTCGCCGGAAAACAGCCAGGAAACATGCCAGTTTTGACAGTTTTTTTGAAATTTTTCGGGAGCTCGTTCTCCCACTTTCGGCCATCATTTCCGTCGATCCAGGTATGCTTTCTCAACCTCTCGAGGTTTTCTAGCTGCTGGTTGTGTTAGATAGGAGAAATTTCTTAGTTTTGGAGGGTAAATAAGCGATTGAAAATTTGTCGGTTTTCTGCCTTCGATTCTGGCCACTTTCTTCAACTTTTTGGAGTAGGTCCAAGAACAAAAATTGCTCCACTCTATGTGGTGATCTTGTAGGTATAAGTCTTGACTTGGGTTTGGAGATTTTCCAATCGCCGGGATCGTTTTGGAAACCCAGTCCTTGAGTCTAAAATCATTCTCATGTCGTCCCGAGAATGACGGTATGCTCAGATATAATTTTGGATATCGTTTGATTGTTGATCAGATATCACATATTAGGCGTTATCCGGGTTCGATATGTTCGTGCCTTTGGATCGACTCCAATTTAAAATATGTTGATCTAGGCATTTCTAGGATCATGTAGGATTTCGCAGATCTTGAATTGTAGCCTCAAATATTCCGATTCAATAAGTTAAAGTTTGCGTTTTATGATAACTGTCCGATCGTACGATCGTGAGCAATCCGACCGTTCGATTTGGACCAAACTTGCAGGGTAGGTTTAGAAAAGTGTGTTGAACCTATAGGAACTCCCGGATTGGTGATCATAGGTCATGGGCCCCGGGGCCAGTTGACCAAGTTTGAATAGTTTGACCCATAGGTTAATCGTGAGTCTTCCGTGGTAACTTCACCCTTAAGAAGTACTAGAACGACCTTATTAATGAGTCTTAACTGTTAGTGGAACTATGTTGATTTTGGAGGGAATTTATGATTTGTCTTTATGTTATCGTATGGAATTCTTGGTTATTATTGTGACAATGGAAATTATGGAATGAGTTTAGACTGGAAATTTATTCAATGTGGGATTTTCTTTAAGGTTATTACTTTTCATTGATCAAATTACCATGAAACCTATTATGGGTTTATATGATATGGAATGAGAATATATATGTAAATATTTATATATATAGATTGTTAATTGTGAATATTTCTATTATTTCGACATTTGAGATTAGGTTATAGTATTTTATGGTATTTCTAAATGTTACTTCCGATATTTGAAGACTATGCATTATTGGAGGTGATGAATTCTCTAAGTGTAGTTGTCGTTTAATTATTTGTTATTATTTATTTATTTATTTATTTATTTATTTATTTATTTAGTTATCTATTATGATTAATATTATTATTATAGTATCAGAATGAAATGGTTTGTTACTGGATTTTGGCGTGATTAATAAATTAACTAACTATCTAAGTACATGTCTATGTTTAATAAATATACTCAGAGGTTTGAAAATGATGAAGTATGGACACCAGTTCTCAACAGTATGCGGTGTAAATCAAGGGTAGTTGAGAACTGGTTTCTGAAAAGTTGAGAAGAGAATTTAAGTATGGTTTGTGAAATAAAAGGAATTTCAAGATAAGTTTTTAGAATATGATTTTCAACCCACCTCAGGAGTACCCCCCCAGTTGCCTTGAAATAGATTTGTCATTTATGACATTGCCCCACGAGTTTTGGGGACGCCTGAATCGTGTGGTGCTAGGATGTGCGTTCTCGGGCTGACTAAATGTCCCCGAGTTCTGCGAGGAATGCGGCTTAGGTTGACTAAGGGTCTCCTGAGGCCTGTGAGGAATGCGGCTCGGGTGAGTTGGTGTTTCCGAGGCCTGCGAGGATATAGCAGATAGGATATTTGGAATTGACTGAATATTATTGGAATTGACGGAATATTAACGGAATTGATGGTATATTAAAGGTATGACAGAATATGAATGGGGTAGGTGGAGAGCGTTTTGATTTTAAGAGGTTTAAACTAACTCATGATTTCATCTTGGTATTTTTTAGTATAAGTTTTGATATCTATTTTCTAATAATATGAGACCAGAAATTAAGGTTTCCAAGTTATAAGGATTTTCTACAAATCATATCTATTCTCTTAAGAGATGGATTTCTTTCACATGTGAAAGAGATGAGTATATTTTACTTAAATCATTGTAAGGTTCTCATGGTTAATGATATTTTAATAATTTTCTTGTTTCCCTACTTATCTGAAATAAGTTAATATAAATCTTATATATATATATATATATATATATATATATATATATATATATATATATTTATAAATGAGCTTTATGTGAGTTTTGAAGGAATGGTTAAAAGTGTCTTTGGGGTTTGTTTGTTTATTATTTATCTTTATTTTTATTTTTATTATATATATATAATAATCTAAGCCAATAATACATCAATTGATTTATGAATTAGAGAAAGTTCAGTGAGTGGCTTACTTATGTTCTGAGTATGAACTGTTTCAAGAATTGGGAAAGTTGGAAAGTTTTACTTCAGAGTTGTGAATGTTATTGAGCATATCACTAACATGAGAACTTGGATTGATTTGCAGTCACAATGAACAAGTACAATTAACAAGATACACAAGTGCAATATAAAGAGTGAAAGAATTACGTGTGGCTTGATCCCTCAGAAGGGTACATAGGCAACCTAGAATTACCAAGTGCAGCCGCAAGTTCAAGTGTTTGAAAGATTGTTTTGCTAAGCTATTTTGAAATTTGTTAACGTACTCTTGATGTTCTAATAGTTGAGATCAGTTTTAGTTGGTTGAACAATTTATTTGGTTTAAAGAGGCCTGGGGCCAGATTGATGTGCTGTTTGGTTGCATGAAGTCTACTATTGTGCATCGTAAACGTTTGAGATTATAAAAGTCATGTTTTATACATGTAAAATTTTTGGGAATTGAGCGAATTACATGGGAGACTCTGTTGAATTTTCGACAGAAGTCAAACTTGAAGAAAAAGAAATTTGGAAACTTAGAAGGGCATTTTGGTCAAATGTGCCTGACACTTGTCCGGTGTTGGACACACACAAGGTTCGGTTCAGATTCCAAAGAAGAATTTCAGTTGGGTCCTGTCAAGCAAGGTGGTTTTATCTACCAAACAAAAGAAACTCATTATCAAATTTAAACAAAAACTCATATTAACAATGAACAAAACCCAACTATCTAAAAAAATTCCAAAAGACAAAAGGACTAGAAAAAGCGAATTAATCTTTGATATTGGAAGAATCCTCAATTTCTAGGGTTTGAACAGATGAGAGAGAGAGAGAGAGAGAGAGAGAGAGAGAGAGAGCTTCAAGCTTCTGCCATGGAAAGCTTAAAGCTTGAGCTAGCTCGAGGGAACTAGCAGCGAAGCGAGCTTGAGATCAATCGAACTAGCAGTGAAGCGATACAAAAATTCAAGAAAAACTCATTTATGTTATAAACACGTGAGTTGGTGGATGACCACCATACCTCTTAGCATTCACCATTTCTAATTCTATGTAATCTATACACTAAATACCATAGTAATGGGCTTGTAACTTATGAGTTGTTAATGTATTCTTACCATTGTAAGCCTATAAATAAGAGGTCTTATCAAGATGAGATATACAAGTTGATTGACACAAATTCTATTGTCTTTCTCTAGTTTCCAATTCTCTCTACAATTTCCCCTTAGTTATATAACAATTTATTTTGTTTTCAATAATAAGGGTCTTTTGAGTTTGTTATGGGTTTGGATTTTTAAAAATGGGCCTACCAAATGAATATTTTGGACTATAAACTAAAAGTTTATTTTTGAGTTTATAAAATTAGACTAAAATCAAATACCAAACAAACCTAAACATCTCTAAACTTTTTGGTTGATGGCAGTGTAATATGTCTCTTTGTAATTATAATCACTTCAGTACATTCCATTCATTTGGTCCTATACGACCAAACAAAACTTGAAAATCAAATAGAAATGCCAAAATTTAGACATTAGCTTTTGAGACATTTTCACACTTTAGCCCTCAACTTCTAAATATATATGAATCCAAATTAGTTAAGGAGTGTTTGAATAACAGATCCTGAATCAATTTCAAATATGTCAAAAATCTAAGAAAAATTGTAGGATTTGAGAATGAATTGAAAGCTAAGAATGAGTTTTAAGAGACAACAAAGAGCTGCGAACCTCCGTAAACTCAATATGACCCACGCCGTCCAATTCTTCGCCCACAAAAAACAAAAAGAATCCCCTGCACAGTGTGCCACGTGGGCCAACTCCATTGGTCCGTCATTAACACAATAAAACCTACAAATCTGCCAGGTTTTAAATGAAAAAACCAACACATGGTTTAGAGAGAGAAAGGCTCTATAAACACGTTTCTCCAACGAAAAACAAAATTCGCATATCCTTCTAATTTTTCATTTTTTTTACCCCAATTTGATAATATCTCTCTCTCATGAACTTTCTCTCTCTAAAAAAACACTCACCACCACCACAACCGCCGTCGCCGTCGACGATAACCCGAAACGACGCCGTCTTCTAGAATCGGATACGCCATCTCCCGGCGCATCTTAGCCGCCGCCATCGGCGCATATCCGCAACACCGCGTACGACCCTTAACCCGACCCGGAAAACCGAAACGATAAACCGGTTTCCTTGGCCCGGCGGTCATTTTCCGGCGAGGCCACGTGGGAAAAGGTGCGCACGATTATTAACCTGCGCGCACCCTCTATTTCTCTCCCTACCTGTATTGACCTTGTTTAGTAGGGGCTCTTACAGAGGTGAGTCTCTCTCTCTCTCCCTCTCTGTGTAAGCTCTCTCAGTCATCAGCTTCTCTGTTTGGATTTGCTCCTTTCGATGTAAATTGTTTTGAAATTAGGGTTTCCGGGCATGGATTTAGGTTTGCTTTCTGTTTTAGGGTTTGTTTTGGAAGTTTGAAGGGGCTTTGGCGGTTGATTCTGGTCAAGTTTTCAAATTCGCTCTTTGATCTATAGATTGCTCTGTTTCGCGTGATTACATGACTGGTATTGTGACATTGATCAATTTTGTTTTATTGGATTGGATTTCGGCGAATTTTCTGTTACTTCTGTCTTCATTTGTAGTGGTTTAGGTACTTAATTGTTTACTATCTAAGTTTGATATTGATATGCGCGGCTTTGCTTTAGTTTTCGATGTCTATGCATTGAGTCAGAAGTTTCTACTGGTTCTGGACGTTTTTAAAGTTAAAACTGTATTTGTATTTCAACTGGAAGACTAGCGCTGTTTGCTGAGAATATGTGGGAAAGAAGGAAAACGGAATTTTGAGTTGGGAACTAATCATTTTACTAGTAAGCTTAATTCCACGAGGCCATTCTGATGTTAAGTTGGGTCTGAGTCCAATACAGTTATTATTTTCTTGTGAATAACTGTTTGTGATGTTCATTTCTTAGGTTTTCTTTAGTTGCCTTCGGTTGGTGGGGATTTCTAATATTTTCTTTTCTTGTTTTCTGAATAAATGTCCTCCCCGTTTTCAATTTGCATGCTTGGAGTCGCATTTAGAATGTTAATTTATTTTTGCCAACACTTCACTGTAATTTATTTGTTTTGAAGTGAGCACTGGTGGTAACAATTTGTTCCACCTATAACTTGACCAGCCATTACTCATATATTCTATATAAGTTGTAGGTGGCAGCAGAAGCAGTAGTTGATAATTTTGTTTTTCTAAATTTACAGGTGCAGACATTGTTTTAACAATTCCATAGAAGTTCCATGTGAAGGGATGGCATTTTTCAGGAATTATTCTAATGAAACAGTTTCACGAAGTGTCCTGGAAGAAAAGAACCAGGGACAAAGTGTTGAAAGAATTCACAGTTCCACAGGGAATGAGGATGTAGATGTGATTTCTTGTGAAAAGGAATTTGATATGAACATGCATGTGCAGTATCAAAGTGAAGGTGAACAAGATGATGCTAGTAGGTTGCAGAATGAGGCAGAAAATGATGAGGGTATTGGTACAAGAGCTTCTAATTTGCCATCTTCTGGGAGGAGAACGGCAGTGGCTGGAAAATGGGGTTCGACCTTTTGGAAGGACTGTCAACCTATGTGCTCACAGGGCGGGTCCGACTCTGGGCAGGAAACTAAAAGTGGGTCTGACTACAGAAATGCCGTTGGATCTGAAGATAATTCTTCGGATGTCAGGGAAGATAGAATAGATTTTGAAGATAATGACAGGCCAAAAGTAAGCAAGGGACAACGGGGACATTCTGACATCCCTGCAGATGAGATGTTGTCGGATGAATATTATGAGCAGGATGGGGAAGAACAAAGTGACTCTGTGCACTATAGGGGGTTTCATCAATCAGTTGGGTCGAATTCTAGGCCACAATCAAAACCTGCTGCAGTCAGCAACCATGCACATAGGACTTCTAGAGTTTTAAATGATAATGAAGATTATGATGATGGTGATGATGACAACGAAAATATTGATGCTGCTGATGCTGATTATGAAGAAGAAGATGAAGATGGTATTTGCTTTGCAAATATTTTTATTTTATTAGAATACTACGGCAGTTGTGCATGGGATTCAGATCCTTCATATTTAATATACCTCTCATCATTTTGCTTAGAGATATACTTTGATGAGTAGTTCTTGACCTCTCATCATTTTACTTAGAGATGTACTTTGATGAGTAGTTCTTGACCTCTCTTCATTGTGGGAACGTAGATCTCAATTTATATTGTCTTCTTGCTTGCAGAAGATGATCCTGATGATGCAGATTTTGAACCTGATTATGGTGTTGCGAGTGGTCGTGCAGCGCAAAAGGTTATAGTCATAGTTGCCTAAGTAAAATTACATTGAAAGTATTATTTCATTGGCTTGAAGTTTTCAGAAGAGAGCACACAAAGGGTTCTGACTGTTCCACTATGTCACAGCCAACTTTGAATTGTTCTATTTTCTTTTCCCAATTTTTAACTTTGTTGTTTTTCTTTTCCCAACCATTCTGCATGCACCATCAATGGTGCACCTATATGCGTGGTTAACCCTGAAAGCTATATCTTTGCAATTGCTACTGAAACTATTTCAAAAGAGAAGTTATCAAAATATAAAGAAAAAATTAAAAAAAGAGATCAATGGTACTATTTGTTGAATTACTTTGATGTAAACTTTTCGCTTTCTCCATCTCTGTGTGTCTTTTGTGTTCGATGGTGTGTAGTGATTTCCTATCTTGGTTCTCTTTCTCACTCTCTCTTTTTTTTTTTTTTTTTTTGAGGGGTGGGGGAGGGTGGGTTGCGGGAGGTGTATAATCTGTTGATATAATAGTGTTAGTGGACACATGAACTGGTGCTTTCTGTTGTACACTAATGAAGTTGTTCTTTGATGACACCAGGATAAAGATTGGAGTGGTGAAAATTCTGAAGAAGATAATGACAGTGATGATGAGCTTGATGTGTCAGATGAAGATAATTCTTATTATGGAAAGAAACCTAAGAGTAGGCATCGTGGTAAAGGTGGGCTTAGTGTTAAATCTACAAGAGAACGCAAATCATATCATGCATCTAGTCGCCAAAGAAGAGGGAAGTCTTCCTTTGATGATGAAGAGTCCTCGGTGGAGGAATCTGAAAGTGAAAGTGATGAGGACTTTAAAAGCACAAAAAGAAAAGGTGTACATCTCCGCAAAAGTAATGGCCGAAAAAATGTCACTGGACGAAATGGTGAGGTACGGACTTCTACTAGATCTGTTCGGAAGGTTTCATATGTTGAAAGTGAAGGAAGTGATGAAGTTGATGAAGGGAAGAAAAAGAAGTCCCTAAAGGTACCGTCTACCTTTCTGATGTTACGTTGATGCATTTCAATGGAATCTATTTGAGATCATGTTCTTAGTTCACATGTTTGATTTTCAAGTTGGAATTATGCACCATATGGATAATTTACCCTAGATGTGCCCCAAGTGAAGTAATACATGTTTGTATAACAATGATTTGTCATGTTATGATATATTTTATTATTAGACATAGGTACCACCGAAAGCTCTAGTGCAAAAGATAATATGATCTAAATGCAAATGATTGTAGAATTTGTTTTGGCCATAAGATGAACTGCTGCTTTGATTATGTTTTCTAAAGTACAGTATAGGTATAATTCATATTGACCTGATAGAAGTTTAAAACTTGAATGCAATGCAATTCTTGTCATGCTAAGTCAAGGCTGCTGACTTCTTTGGACTCATCTTTCTCTTTTAGGTTAAAGTTTTCATTTCATGTCAGGAAAAAAGGATTTTAGTTTGCTGAAAATTTAAGCTGGATTTTCCCTTTACTGGTGTTTAAGCTTTTGCTTGATCATCCCTTCTTCCAAGAATTTGAAAATCCTTTGATCTCCATGTATTAAATGGTGATAGTTCTAATATGTAAGCGCTTGAGTAAAGTGCGTGTGCGAGTCGTTTTTCTTAACTGCGACATTTGTTTTCATAATGAAATGCTTCAAATGGGGAAAGAAAATGTAATGCTGTCAGGAAACTCTTTGTATTTGATGCTCCATGTTGTGAGTGTCTGTTTTACTTCCAATTGTCAGACTGCTAAATTTCAGGTTACCCCTCATCGATAGTATTTTAAGAATTTTGTTATGTTATTTCATATGCTTAATTTCCCTTTTTAATTTTGTACTCTGCTATTTTAGGAGGAGAATGAAGAAGAGGATGGTGACTATATTGAAAAGGTGCTCTGGCATCAGCCAAAAGGCATGGCTGAAGATGCTCTGAGGAATAATAGATCAACAGAGCCTGTCTTGTTAAGTCACTTGTTCGATTCTGAGCCAGATTGGAATAGCATGGAATTCTTGATAAAATGGAAAGGCCAGTCCCATTTGCACTGTCAGTGGAAATCAATTTCCGAGCTACAAAATGTATGCTTTGTAATATTTCTTCTTGGTTATGCATATGCTCTGGATTGGACAATCTATTAAATATGTCTTTGTCAAATTTAACTGGTGCTGTAACTTTACCTTTCAGTTTTATCTTACTTTGATCTGTTGTTCAAGATGCTCAATATGCTTTTGCCTTTGTGACTTTGCAGCTTAGCGGTTTCAAGAAGGTTTTAAATTACACTAAAAAGGTGATGGAGGATGCCAAGTACAGAAAGACAATCTCACGTGAGGAGGTATTCTTTTTGTTCCTTTTTTTTAATTTTTATTTTAGAGTTTATTTTAGTAGTAATTGTATATAAAGACGAAAGATAGATATATTAATATGTTATTTAATAAAATAACTTGAACTGTATCTAAGTTAGCCCATTGGATTTATACAACTTCTGTTGCTTTAAGATCTAATGTATGCTTTCTTATTGTAACAAGATGTGATATGAGGTACGGTTATGTGGAATATGTGGAAGGAGGGTTTGCAAAATCTGCCCACACCAACAAAACCAACCCAAACTAATCAAAATTAATTTTTTTCTTACTCATATTTGTTTTTTAGAGGACAAGAAGCTTACCGATTGGTTATTGTTCTTTTTTTAGGGTTGCCGGTATAAGTATAGACCATTTTACCTATTGAGATTTTGTTAGCTTAAATAATTTTTTTTTTTTTGATGTCCATCTCGGTGAATTATATAAATATTGCCTTTCAAATCGTGGTGCATTATTTGATTTGATCATGAAATTATAATAAATAGAAAGAATTAATTAGATTGATCAATAAATTTTAAAGTGCATAAATGGATGATGATTGTTTAGCGAAGGAAATTAATGGGAACATTTTCATGAGGAATATGGTAGTGTGTGTAATATCAGTAATGTAGATTGGAAGTACGGTTTAATAATAAAGATGGTAACATAACAAGAACAAATAACAAGATTGATAGAGATTTTTTCTTTCTTGTCTCTTTTTTAAAGTAGGGCCAAATACTCTTGAAAAGAACATGTTACTGAAAATGTAGGGCTGAATACGCTCATAAACCACATGTTACTGAAACTGTTGGAATCCAGTGATATGTCAACGCTCCCTTCAATTTTTATACCAATTATAGACGTACGGGTTAGCATTCACTAATAGAAATTCTTTTGGGGTAGCATGCATGGAGAGAAATAGAAGGACATTTGAGGGAGCACAGGTTGATGAAGTGGATCTTTTGTGGGATAAGTTCACTTTTGGGCGTTGGGCGTCCGTTTCTTTAGCATTTAGGATAGTGCCTTTCAGGCTTTATTTTGTGATTGGAGTTCCGCGTTTTCATTCATGCAATATTAGGGTGTTTTAGTTTTGCAGTTGTAGTTGAGCAGTTTACTCTGACTAGTGGACAACTTGTCCCCTGTATTGTAATTTTCCTTTTTTTTTTGTTTGAAAAATTATTTTTATTGATGGAAGTATTTTTGGTATGAAAAAGAAGCATGGCTTAAGCCAGGCCTACCATGTGGTGTTTTCTGTGTTATTCTTAGGAGATGGTGCTCAAAACATGAATATGAGAAATGGATAAGGAGTGAGGCACTGGAGATAAATTTATTTCTTCAATGTCTTTTCATGTATACTGTTCCTTTTCTTATTGAAAGCTCATGTATACTGTCGTTTAAAAGTTGATACTTCTTGATCTTTTATAAACTTGTTATGTTTTTTTCCCATGTATAATTGCTATTTCACTTTCGTTGTCCTCCCATAATGATAGAAGCTTTAGTAACTATTGTTATTGTTTTTTATTCATGTGAAGTAGCTCATTTATCACTTTTCTTTTTCTGGGGTTATGTATATGCCTGCTAGATTGAGGTCCATGATGTGAGCAAAGAAATGGACTTAGATCTCATCAAGCAAAATAGTCAGGTTTGCTTTCCTGCATTTCACCATTTTTGTTTCACTTTCCCAAAACAACATTTGTCTGTTTTTACTTACAGTTGTTTATGTAACTGGTTCTCAGGTGGAGAGAATAATTGCAGACCGGATCAGGCAAGATAGCTCAGGTGATGTGGGACCTGAATATCTAGTCAAGTGGCAAGGATTGTCTTATGCTGAAGCAACATGGTATGTTAAGCCTGACTTAAAGTTAATCATTTTCTGTTTAGTACTGCTTTATTTGCTCTTTTATCTTTCCTATCTATTTCATATATGCGTAGGATGTTAGATGTTGCACAATTCATTCTAAATGAGCTTTTCTTAACCCTTGCAGATTTCTAGATCTTTATCTGATATGGTGTTTGACTCTTTGGTGTTGTGGTGTTTCTTTCGTTTTAATTGCAGTAATGAATGCTTATATGTTTTAGTGGTATGTGATTATAGGGAGAAGGACGTGGATATCGCATTTGCACAAGATGCTATTGATGAGTTCAAGGTAGTGTGGTGTCTTAATTGTCTTCATGTTGTAAAATGTTCATGCATTTAAAGGTCGCCCGAACATTGACAGTTATGTTTATATTACTTATCTGCATAGTCCCATTGTGTGCACATCTTTATGTTACATGCTAGACATGTCTCTCTATATGTGCGCTAGGTTTGACACATTGATTTACTTCTGAATCATGGTTTACATGTTTGTGATAGATAGCAGTATGCATTGCACATTAAGTGTGAGAATGTGTGCTTAACATTGAATATTTGGTTATGAATGATAACCCAATATGATGATGTGAGCATGCATGCGTGGCATTGAATGTTTGGAATAATTACCCAATGTGATTTGTTGATAATTATGATGAATGATATGAAAGCTGGAATCCTTCGAGATTGTCTAGTTCATGCTATATTCTGGAATATCTGGATGGAGCGCAATCGAAGAATTTTTCAGGGTCATTCAGGAGTAAGGGTTGAGGAATTATGGGATAGAATTAAATTTTGGGCATCTCTTTGGGCTTCAGTTTCGGGGCAGTTTAAGGATTATCACTACTCTGTCATCATGAGAGACATGATGGCAGTTTTAAGATGATTTTACTTAAGTTTTGTTTTTGTGTTTTTTAATTACAGAATTTCTTTCAGTCTTAGTAGGTCAGACACTCTATATTATAGGTTTTGTTGTTTGATCGAGGTTTTTTCCTCTTGATTATCAATACAATGTTTCTATTCAAAAAAAAAAAAAATGAAAGCATTATACAAATAACTGTTAAAAATATTAATGGAAAGTTGGGATTACTGTACATGGATATGGTGGCTTTCCAAAATTACTCTATGTAAGATACAAAGGAAATAGGCCTAAAATATTTAAGTATTAAGGAGGGGGAAAAAAAAAGAATCTCTGCTGCCATAACTAGGGATGTTGTGGAATGAGTTGTTATAATGTTTTACCTTAAAATTCTAGTGATTGCAAATGTTTCATCAATTGGCATTTGAGCTTGTTAAATTTATGCTAGGGTCCTGTTAACAGGAAAGAATAAAAACTGTATAGGTCATGAACAATATGCCAAAATACTTATTAAAGAAACTAATAAAGGGCTTATGGTGAAGCCATACAGTAGTGGGGAATTTGGAGTAACATATGTTGTGGTATATGAAAGTTAAACACCAAGTAAGCTTTCCTTGGTTGAGGCATATGGGAAATCTTACATGATAGATCCAATTTTTTTCATATGCAAGCTTCTTTGGTTTTCTGGGAAAAAAAGAGTTAGTAATTTATTTTTATGGCTGATGACAAGATAGGTGCTTGAGGAATTAGGAAAATATTATTCAGAAAGGAAGGCTCTTCCTTTTGGCCACTTCATTGGGTGTTTTTTTCCTCCTAAAGAGTTGCTTGTGGCTTTTTGGTGTTCTCTTCTTTATTCTTGTTTTCCTTAAATATGATGATATGTCAATTTTTCTTGGGGTGAATTGTTTATGATCAACACACACTTACACATGATTAGAGTTTTGTTCCGAGTGTAATCCGGCTTGTGGTCCTTCATTATGAGCAGGCTCGTGAAGCTGCGATGGCTGTACAAGGGAAAATGGTGGATCTCCAGCGCAAGAAAAGCAAAGGTTGGTGCTTTGGGTCTGGAATTTGCTTATCGTTTTCTGGTTTGCATTTTTCTTGCTTCTCAAAGTCAATATCAATTCACAATTCGTTATTCTCTAAAAAAAAATCACAATTCATTTTCTTACCCTGAAATCCTCCTCCACCTTTTTGTCAACTAAAGGCAAGGTATTATATGCTGTTAAGAGAGTGTTTCTCTTCATTCTATTGTGATAGTGGACTTCTTGTCCAGTGTTGCTTGTTCTCTCATTATACCTTCCTAACTTTTTAAAAGCAACGTCAATGTTTCCAATAAAATTAAGTATGGTTCTTTGTTTGCACTTTTGTACGCTCCTAAGTACGTGAAGAAAGAGTTTATCTAATCCAGAGAAAACCAAGATCAAGTGCACTCATCATATCCTCATCTCTCAATTCTATTCCCTGATAGAAGTACCGATATTGTTTGTATTCCTAGACTTTGAACTTCCATTTAGTGTTCATTCCATGTGAATTTCATGAAGTCTTAAAAACAAAACTTCAGTTAAAACACTTATTCTTCCCAGATTTACCCTCTTAACTTAAAATGCAAAACTTAACAAGAAAACTCTGGGGCTGCCAAGGAGAGGACTTGATTTTTATTATTTAAGGGCTGGATCATGGAAAAGAAGAAGCAGCCACTTATAGGATGAAACGAAGCAGAGTGTCAGAGAATCATAGGTGTCAGCTAAAGATTAAGAATCGAAAAAAATCTAACAAAACCAACCCAAAATCCGAGAGGTGCCTTCTTCTTATATCAGACGCCTACATCTTAAATAATTTTTTGTCTCTGGTTTTGGGATGATGCATAAACTTCAGACGCTTCTCTGCTGCAAATTCATCAGACGGTATCCTTTCCCAAAAACCCAAAATTAACAAAGATTACCTAAATCCAGCTAGTACACTTATTTTTTCCTGAACTTTCCTTTTTCGAAGGGGAAGGTAACCGACCCACCAACCAACGTCCTGTGATTTTCCTTTTTCGTGTTTGTACTAATGAAAATTAAAGGCTATTAAATAAATTGTTTGTTTTGAATGCATAGATTTGGTGGGAGTATTAAGGTATAATTAGTGCAAAAATACGCAAGGGAGTTTCTGCTCTTCCAATTTTCATCTCTTTTACTTTCTTTGCATCTTGTTTTATTTGCTATTCTTGACATACAATGTTTATGGATAATACAATTTTTATTTTTTTGGTAAATAATATTTAGGAAGTCTAAGGAAGCTTGACGAACAGCCCGAATGGTTGAAGGGAGGAAAGCTACGTGATTATCAGCTTGAGGGTTTGAATTTTCTTGTCAATAGGCATGGCTTGACTATTACTTCTACTCACCTTTATTGTTGGAAAATAGATACCTTAATATGCCCTCCTTTCAAATTTCCTAATCACCAGTTCTTGCATGTGGCAGTTGGAGAAATGATACCAATGTCATTTTAGCTGATGAAATGGGTCTTGGTAAAACTGTTCAATCAGTTTCAATGCTTGGTTTTTTACAGGTGAAGATGAGATATAAATTCTTTGCTGACTGGCTTGTAGATTGTTATATTATTGAATGTAAATCCAAACAAACATGTGATTGCAATATACATGAGACAGTAACATTTTCCTCTTTAATTATTGCAGAATGCTCAACAGATCCACGGGCCATTTCTTGTTGTTGTACCATTATCCACATTGTCAAACTGGGCCAAAGAATTTAGGAAATGGCTCCCTGATATGAATGTTATTGTGTATGTTGGTACCCGTGCAAGCAGAGAGGTAAGCCAAGCTTTCTTGTACAGGTCTACGAGGTTCATATATGAATAGTTGGATTTATGGTTTTACTTGCATTCACTGTTCATTCATAAGTAAAGATACTTCCTAAACAAAGCCAGGTGTAGTTACCGTATATTATTATATTTGAAATTTAATTTCTTGCAGTCAGTGTCACGATAGTTCCATAACAAGTATGTTGGTTCACCTCTGCTTTGTCTTCAGTGTAGAAGTAAAATTCCCGTAGAGACTTTTGAGATCTTGATTTTGAGCAGCTCTCCTCTCCTTTTTTCTGTCTTCTTTAGTTTTTTTGTTTTTGTTTGAGAACTCTTCAGTTTCAATCCATCATATTGATGATATGATAGGCCAAATACCTCCTAATCCTAGGGTACAAGTTTTTGCTTGGATTGTTTGCTCACAGGAGGGTGAATACATGTGAGGTCAATGAAACAGGCCTTGTGTTTGCCTTTACGCAGACTAGCGCATTATCTGAAAGTGGGTAGCCGAGAATATTGATCACCTTTTCCTTCATTTTCCAGTGGTGTAAGCTTTGTCAGGATTCTCGACTGAGTTGGGTTGTTCCATTCCATCCTCTTGTGCCTTTTATTTGTCAAGAGGTTAATTTTGTGCCTTCCGAGGTGGATTAAAGTCTTAAGTGTTGTGGAGGTGCATCAGTGTTCTCCGAACACAATGACTGTTTGTTCTTCCTTTTAAACTTGGTTTGAGAGGCGTCTATCTCTTAGCAAGCTGGTCTCTGTTTGGCTGTATTTTTGTTTTGCTTGTTGAGTAGGTGGTTGTTTTGGGTGTACAAGCTCAAAGTCGTAGACTTGTTTTACTGTTTTCTGTTCAAGTTGTGTTCAATCTCTTTCAGATGGAAGACTAGTTTGTCATTTATCTGTATTAGTTTTATATCAATCTATTTCTGTGATCATTTCCCTGTGAAAAAAACCATATAATTTATCATGCTTTATAGGTTAATATCTAAGAATAATGTGGTACACTTTTACTATTGGGGTTTTCAGTCTATATTATCATGTATAAATTCTGAAGCATCTGCATTACATGAGATCTTTCTGGAGTGTTTTGTTTTTGTTGGGTTTCAGTTTGCTCGCCAATTTTTTCACTAGGCAGGGAATATAATTAAAATTTATAACTGTGCACACATGACCATTTTCCCCACCCTCTCTTTCCCTCAATCCCTTTGTCACTCTTTTCTTTTCAATGTTCTCTCCACTGGGACAACCTACCCGGTTTTGATGCACTTGACATAAGAGAGCAAGCACAAAATGGAATTTCTCCCTTGAGTGAGGGCCATGTCCAGGAAGAATCTTTCTGGACTTTCTCCTTAAGTTGTAATCTTCTTTTTGGTAATTTAAATTTATGTACATTATCATTCTCTATATTTTGGTGTGAATTAATTAAATTATATACTTAAATGGTATTTAAGGCAACCTGTGTTTGGTGAAACCCTAAGACACTAATGTGGACATGGACGAAGAATGATAATTTCTCATATGGACACAATAGCTTGGTTGCTTGAAAAAGACCAGATCTCAGGCACATCTTGATATATGTGCATCATTCTGAACCCAGACATTTTTAGTTTAAGTGTTCACTTACTGGTAGATTAGGAAATGGCTTGGTCAGTGCCTTGTTTGGTATAACATGTTTAATGTTTAAAGAAAGCTTGCTTTTAAAGGCATTTTGTATAAATTTATTGAATTTTGGTATTCCAGGGTGATCACCATGGTGAAAGGGATTGCAGCTTTGTATTTTCTTGTGGTTAATGCGTGTCTTCTGGGATCTTCATTGTCCTTGCAGTTTGATCATTGAAAAGTCACTCTGCGGGCTCTTTTTTTCCCCGTATTGACTTGATACTGTCCTTATCTTCATTGTACTGTATAAAGTAGTTTTGATGTACTATACAAGGTGCCCATGCAATTTTGTTCTTTATAAACTATTTTATTTGTTTGTCAATTTCTTTTGATTGTAGGTTTGTCAACAGTATGAATTTAACAACAGTAAAATAGTTGGCCGGCCTATAAAATTCAATGCACTATTGACTACATATGAGGTGGTTTTAAAGGATAAGGCTGTTCTTTCCAAGATAAGGTGGAATTATCTAATGGTTGATGAAGCTCATAGGTTAAAGAACAGTGAGGCACAGTTGTACACAACCCTCTTGGTATGTAATTATGCCAATCAATTCTATCACACCTTTTGTATAGATCTATCAAGTTTAATCTTGTGTTACACTAAATGATGCCATCCTGGTTTGGCAGGAATTTAGCACCAAGAACAAGTTGCTTATAACTGGTACTCCATTGCAGAACAGTGTGGAAGAGTTATGGTAATGATTTGTTTCTTGTCATGATATTCCGCATGTGCATGCAAAAGTAGTGCCATATTTGTTTATTATTGTTATATTTGATCATGTATCGATATGTCCTTGTGGCAAAGGTTTGCTAGGGTATCTGAATATAGTGTGGCTCATCTAACCATGAATGTTCGTTATTCTGCATGTTTTATATTTTCCAATAAAGTTTGTTTCTTTGTATGTGTGTGTGTGTGTGCGTGTGTGTGTTTGCTTAATGGTTGGATCCAAAAGTCTCTGTACTCCTTTGAGCGCGTGTTTGTGTGTTGTGAAGGGGTGGGTGGTGGGGATTGCATTCATCTCTGTGTGTTAGCGCTTTCCTCTTGCCCTGCATTAAATCATTTTGGAAAAATCAATATAGGGGTCTAGTTGAACCCAACAAACTACTGAATCTACCCTAAACCCTTATTTTTTGCAAGAAACTTATTTAAGATAATAACTAAAAAACTTATTTATGATTCAATTTTTTTTTTTTTTTTTTTTGTAAAAACATATTTAAGATAATAACTAAAAAAAGTTACAAACACTGAAGGAAACCAAGCATGCAGCGGCACCCCCTACTTCTCTCTTTCTCTCTCTCTCTCTCGATGGTCCCATATGTGACCATCCCTTGGGTTCAGTGCCAAAGGAAGAGAGGAAAATAGAAATAGAGGAAGGGGTTGGGAGAAGACGGTTTCCGGGATTTGGGGAGAGAACTTCGAGACTGGTGGGGTGGAGGCTTTGGATGAGGAGGAAATGGAAGGGAAGGGAGAGGATAGAGGGATGTAGATAATGTTTCCTTTATAAAATTAACAATAATGCTAGAGACACCAAATTTGTGCACCACATTTGAGTCCCAACTGATGTGGCAAATGACACTTCATCAATTAATTGCCAACATGTATCAATTACCAGCAATTAATTTGTGTAAAAATAATTAAAGCATAAATGTTAACTTTAATTAACCAAATGAAATCCCAAAACTGATCACCACCATATCCCCTCAACAACGGATCTCCCCACCCCAACCACCTATAGCTTCCCATCATCCCAGTCAATCCAAGAGGCTGAATTGTGTATGGCAGATTTCTGGGCTATCAATTCTAATGGAGTATACCTTACAAGAAGAACAGAAAAGCTTTTAGATCTGAAAAGTTTGAAAAAAATTATGATTTGGTGGTGAATCAGAATTGTTCTTTTTTTCATATGTAAAACTATAAATAATGCTCTAGGAATATGTTTCAATTGATCAAATTTTATATAAAGAGAAGATTTAGAAGATTTTATCGTTTACCAAAATCAAATGGGAAGTGAATGGCTGGAAGAAATTTTTGTTTGCAAATATTTCGCTGCTTGAAAGAATCTATGAAGGTTGAATTGGTGTAGGCTGAGTTGCTAGTAAAGGTGCAGCGGCGTCAGGACTGGTTGTGGTGGAACACGGTGGTGATTAGGTTTGAGACTTTGGATTAATCAACTTGGTTTTTTTAAAATTTTTCTTTTTAGAAAAATACATGCTGGGAATTTTATTAAGTTATAGTGATGATATGGGATGCGCCACATCTTTGGGAGTCAAATTTGGTCTAGCATTACTGTAAATCAGTATTTCATTTCTGTTTTTCCTGGAAGCTTAAGTTGTACCAAAAAAAATTAAAACTAGAGATGTTCGACTATTGAGTAATTGTTTGGGTTCAATTAAACACTGTCGGTTGCCTTTTTCTTCATTGAATTGGTCTTTCATTTCATTTTATTTTATATAGGTTCTTTCTTCTCTGTAAGATTTGATTGACTGGCACTGATACACTAGATCACACATAAGTTTTTATGTTTTTTGATTTTTCTGTTTCTTTTCTTCTTTGGTTTTTCAATGTTCAAATTTTATCCAGGGCTCTGCTGCACTTCCTTGACTCTGATAAGTTCAAGAATAAAGATGATTTTGTTCAGAGCTACAAGAATCTCAGTTCATTCAATGAGATTGAGGTACAGTCAGCAAATTTCCTTTATTTTTAATTATTGTTACACCTAAACCTTGAAATTAATGTTTGCTTTGCATTTACGTGTAGCTTGCTAATCTTCATATGGAATTGAGACCTCACATTCTCCGAAGAGTTATTAAGGATGTGGAGAAGTCTTTGCCTCCAAAAATTGAACGAATTCTTAGGGTTGAAATGTCTCCCCTTCAGAAACAGTACGTAGTTCAATTTGTAATGAAATGGCCCTTAGTTTAGACCCTTTCAGTGATTTGACATTTGCTCTTTGGTTCTGGATAATTTACTTTAGGTACTATAAGTGGATTTTGGAACGCAACTTCCATAATTTGAACAAAGGAGTTCGTGGAAATCAGGTTATTTCTTCTGTCCTCTGCCTTTTGTATAATTATTTGCTACTGTAAGGTTTGCAATTAGTCTTTCAGTCTGAAAACACAAATTTTGACTGGATCAACATGTCGGAGTTATTTCTTTCTGTGTTTGTGTTTTATCCCAATCTTGAAAAAAAACTGTAATATTTGAATGAGAAGAAAGAACTGTTGTGTCTCTGTTGAAAATTGGAAATAGTGTCCCATAGTGATTAGGGTCTGTTTATATTTGAAACACCATCGGGGTCAAAGGGAAATTAGGAAAGGCCTGATATACTAAGTAAACATTAATTGGTAACTCTCTGGCACAATTTTTTTTTTCATTCATACTGCCTAATGTTCTCACAAAATACACATCTTTATGTAACTTGTTAGTATTCCCAATTTCCCACACTCTAACTATTAAAATATAAGGAACTGGATAGACTGACTTTTCACTAATATCGTAAATCTTTTGCTTCAATCTGTCTGCTTGGAGAAAACTTGTGCTCGACTCCACTCCAATGATAGGATATTTTCAAAATTTAATTGCTTCAATTTCTTTTGCACATGTTTCTGGACGCACAACATTTGAGTGTCAGCCTTCAACTCTGACTTACAAACTAAGTAATTGATGGACTGTCTTTGATAACACTTGATGTTGATAGAAATTTGTACAGTACCTTTTACAGATAGATTATACTCCCTACTCTGTCCGGGTGTATTTCCTTGAGGGAAAACCTGGTATAAGTGTAAGAAATGACAGTCTGGTTAAAGACTGATGTCTTCAAACTATCACTATGTAAATTTTTTTGATAAAGTCAACAATGCCCTATATACTGATTTCCATGTAATAGTAAAGGGGCGCCTGGTACCCAATTCAAGTTCAAACTATCACTATGTACAATTGTTTGATAAAGTCGACAATACTATCTATACTGATTTCCATGTAATAGTTAAGGGGACGTTCGGTATCCTATTCAAGTAGGGAACTCAAAACCCTTGATTTTTCTTAAACACAAGGAGTTCTAAAATCCATTTATAAGATTCAAAAACTTGTTTGATATGCAACTTGAAAACTGTTTCTAAATTGGTTGAATTGTTTTGCCACTTAATTGAAACAAATTCTGAAATAACAGATTTGTTCTGTTTTCAAGTATTTGGGTATTTTTGAGTTTGGGTTTTCAAAACTGGTTCGACCAAACAGATTTTTTGGACTAAAATAGAATACTAAACAGGCACCAGCAAGTGGTTAGTTGGAATTGTCAGACCCATGGTTTGTTGCCATGTGGTCTGAGGTTCGAAACCCCCAAAGGTACCTACCTAGCTATTTGCTGTTTCCTGCCTTGTATGGCTCGGCGGGGGGCTCCAATTTCAAAGCTGTGTCTGCAATGCGGATTAATGGATTTCTGGGTATTAAAAAAAAGAAAAAAGAATACCAAACAGGCCCTAATGTTGCTCTTTACTAGTGGGAAAGAAGTGAAGGTGTGAATGTGTTGATTCTATTGGAAATGAAAGCAGTTGAAGAATGCCTGTTCTTCCTTCACTATCCCGTTTTCTGTCTGATCATTATTGAAAGTAATAACATTTTATTCTATTTTTTAATATTATTTTTGCCTTTTCAGGTTTCATTGTTGAATATTGTGGTAGAGTTGAAGAAATGCTGTAATCATCCCTTCCTGTTTGAAAGTGCTGACCACGGTTATGGAGGGGACTCGAGTACCAAAGATGGCAGTAAACTGGAGAGGATTATTTTAAGCAGTGGGAAGCTGGTTATACTCGATAAGCTTCTTATGAGATTGCATCAAACAAAGCACCGTGTTCTGATTTTTTCCCAGGTTTGTCTGCGATGCAGTCATGTTGATTGTGCTCCTTGGAAAGTTGCTTATGGACTATTAAGTTTGATATGTTGTTAGCATGGACTTCCACCTTGTTGATTCATTTTGATGCATAGCTTAGCCCATTTAATTAAATGGTAGAATCCATATCTATTTCGATCTATTGTTTGTAGGACAATCATCAGTTAAAGTAGCAGTCTGTTGGCTGTTTGAGGACATGACACTTGTGGCCTCCTTTAATGATACTTGTATTTGTTCTACCATTGCCTCTTTTTATAAAAGAAAAAGATTGCAAAACTTGGGGTAAAATTGTTCACATTTTCATACATCATTTTGTTCACAGGCTTATTTTCAATATAAATACAGGAAACCACTGAAATATGATCAGGACATGTTGATATAGCCATTTCCTGGTGTCTTGATTTTTTTTTCTGTTTTGGGTTACACTACTGTATTAATCGTTGATTTTTTTGGAGTGACACTGTTCATCTTACTCCCAAGCCTGTCCAAAAATGAAGTGTATTTTGTTTCTGTAGCAGCCAATCACGCAGAATGGCTGAAGTGTTGTTGCATGTACTAATTGTTAGAGACTACACAATCACTGAGGCAGTTGCCCAAATGCTTAGTTTTTTATGTGGCAGCTCAATCACGGGGTTATTGGCTTTTTCCTCCCTGTAGTGAGTCTTGTGTCATACGAGGGTGTATTAATTATATATGCTAGTTAGGGGACTAGAATTGCAAATCCTTCTTTATTAGCTTGAATTTTTTTTTTTACTGACATACTATGTACTGTCATTTGGATGATTTATTGCAGATGGTAAGAATGTTGGACATACTGGCGGAGTATATGTCAATTAGAGGGTTTCAATTTCAACGCCTTGATGGAAGTACGAAGGCTGATTTACGCCACCAGGCAATGGAACATTTTAATGCACCTGGCAGTGAAGATTTTTGCTTCCTGCTTTCAACTCGAGCAGGTGGCCTTGGTATCAACCTTGCCACAGCGGATACAGTTATAATATTCGATTCAGATTGGAATCCTCAAAACGACTTGCAGGTTTATTTGAAGACGATATCTCAGTTATTTTTACTTTTACATTTTATTTAATAATCCTCATGCCCAAGACCAGAGTTCAAACCTCCCCCTTTCCTTTTGGCCTCCTTCGTACGAAATTAACATCGCTCTTTGATTATGAATCAGGCAATGAGTAGAGCTCACAGAATTGGGCAACAGGAAGTTGTTAACATCTATAGATTTGTCACGAGCAAAAGTGTTGAGGAAGATATCCTGGAAAGAGCTAAGAAAAAGATGGTAGATTACATAGCATAATCTTGAGATTGTTTTATAATTTTTCAGTTGTCCAGTTTGTGACACATCAGGATCTGCATATACATGCATATGCATACTCAATATTTCACTTGAGGCCTATTATTTAATTTAATATGTTTTCTTTGTTCCAATGTTTTTTTTATAGGTGCTTGACCATTTGGTGATTCAAAAATTAAATGCAGAGGGTAGGTTGGAGAAGAAAGAAGCAAAAAAAGGAACTTTATTCGACAAAGTAAGGGCTTGTGTTGAATTGATTGTTTTATCATGCTAAATTTTAGTGGGGGCTTTTGAGTGGGGGAAAAATGGGAGAAGGAAAGATTTCTAAGCATATTGCTGGGTTTCCACCTGCAGATTACTCTCTCTCTCTCTCTCTCTCTCACACACACACACACACACACACACATCGGACACACATACACACACAAGAGGGGACTCTAATGTAGCATTGCAAAATTGCCACTTCAGAATATTTCTTTTTCTCTTTCTCTTACCATAACGAATCCATATGGTATGTGCAGAATGAGCTGTCTGCTATATTAAGATTTGGGGCTGAAGAACTTTTTAAGGAAGAGAAAAATGATGAAGAAAGCAAGAAAGGACTCTTAAGTATGGATATTGATGAGATTCTTGAAAGAGCGGAAAAAGTTGAAGAGAAGGAAGCTGAAGAGGACGGGAATGAATTGTTGAGTGCTTTTAAGGCAAGTTTTTGCCATTGTTTGTTAGGGCTGTACATTGGTTGTCTTGCCCCCTCCTGTAGATTTTTTATTTTTATTTTTATTTTTATTTTTTGTTTTGGTTTTACACAAGTTCCACTTATGCCCTAAAATCAACGGTGCTTCCAGTTGGTGCAAGGATGGTGATGGACGGCTGCTGTACAGTTGCTACTGCTTTCATGTTGAAATTATATTCATTTGTGTTTTTTAATACACGTACTCTTTGGTGCATATATGTACAGGTTGCAAATTTTGGTACCGCTGAAGATGATGGTAGTTTTTGGAGCCGTTGGATAAAGCCGGAAGCAGTATCCCATGCCGAAGTATGAATCTTTTCTGTTAAATACTATCTTAGTATAGTAGTAAAGGACTCTTTCTCATACTTATTATTATTGTCTATATATTCTTGTGTTGCATTTCCTTTAGTTAAAAGGATTAAATTGACATTTCCTTTTAGGAAGCTCTTGCCCCTCGTACTAAAAGGAATACCAAGAGCTATGCAGAAGTTGCTCAGCCTGATAGAAGTAATAAAAGGAAAAAGAAAGAATCTGAGCCTCAGGAAAGAGTCCAGAAAAGGCGCAAAGCAGATTATTCAATTAGCTCAGCGCCAATGATTGACGGAGCATCTGCTCAAGTAAGGGGATGGTCGTCTGGGAATTTGTCTAAGAGAGATGCATTGCGGTTTTCCCGTGCAGTAAGTTCTTATTTGTTTCGGATTTCTGTGTAGCTTCATTAGTCATCAACTCGCTATAATCTCCTAAAATGCTTGTATTTCTCTCCTTAAAAAACCACCCATTACCACATATTGTGAGCATACCTTATCAGTTTTGATTTAGCTTGTTTCAAGAAAGCTCATAATATTTCTACAGTTGTAGCACCCAAATATTTATATTATGGAAAAGGCACCATTTACTTTTTAAAAAACACACATGATAAGACAAAAGATTTGAGCCATTCAAATTGGATTCCCATCAATTTCTCTCTCCCTGAATGTCTGCATGAAAGCTTTTTCTTCCTAGAAAAGCATTTCTGATGCACCACAGCTTTCATTAGTCATATGACTCATATGTGTAAAGCTTTTCTCCCCCTGTTTTGCTAATACAGATCTGTTCAGTTTACAGATTAGGCATGGCGTCTTTGCTTCTCTTGTATTAATTGTTCCTTTCTCTTGTCTTTATTTGTTTATTTTGTTTTTATTTTTTTATATATTCCTAAAACCTAACTGACCCAACCTGGACATAGTTTTAGCTGATATTCTCAATATTTGAAGAGATTAGATGCAAGGTCATGGGCGCAGAGACAGAAACTGGCTGAAGTTTTCCTGTTTTGGGTTTACATTGTAGACTAGGTCTAATAGAAGATACCATTTGTTTCAAATTTAATCACCCATCAGAGATGGTGTTTCTTATGGTTTATTCTCTTGATTTTCCCTAAATAGTGGAAGTTTCAAGTTAATTCTTTGCAAGATGTTTGGTAAAAGTTAAGACATCCCAATTTTTGAAAAGCTTCTGGCACCAGCTTGTTCTGAATGTTTGTTTTCTTAGGAATTTTTATGCTTCATTGTCTAACACTGTTCATTTGAAATTAGGTTATGAAATTTGGGAATGAGAGCCAAATTGCCTTAATAGTTGAGGAGGTCGGAGGTGCAGTTGCAGGAGCTTCACTTGATTCACAGGTTGAGCTTTTCAATACATTGATTGATGGCTGCAAAGAAGCAGTGGAAGTAGGGAGTTTGGACCAGAAGGTTGTCTTAGAATATGTCTATTCATCCATGTTCTTTCTTGAATGCTGTTTCTTATGTAAATTTATTTTTTCATTGTGAGTGACAACTTGTTGGCTGCTGAACGTTAGAAACTTGTGGTACTTTTAGGGGCCCTTGCTGGATTTTTTTGGTGTACCTGTCAAGGCTGTTGATATGCTCAACCGTGTTCATGAACTTCAGCACCTGGCAAAACGCATTAGTCGATATGAGGATCCCATTGACCAGTTCCGTGTCTTGACATACCTCAAACCTTCAAATTGGTCGAAAGGTTGTGGCTGGAATCAATGTATGTATTACTTCTTTGCTTATGTTATTTTTCATCTCTCCTCCATTGGAAGACAAAGCACGTGATTTTGGTTCCTTTTTGCTGATATTTTCCTTCTTGATAGTTGATGATGCAAGATTGCTTCTTGGAATATACTACCATGGATTTGGAAATTGGGAAAAGATACGATTAGATGAAAGGCTTGGTCTTATAAAGAAAATTGCTCCCGTGGAACTTCAACACCATGAAACATTTTTACCCCGTGCTCCAAATTTGAGAGATCGTGCCAATGCTCTTCTCGAAATGGTATGAAATCACATATGTTCTAACTTTTTTTTTGTGGAGGAAAGCACTGTATCTCTGCCACATGTGCTTAGGATTTCTGGAATAGGATTGAAAAAGAAAAAAAAAAATTCTTGAGCCACATTTGACATTTTAGTTTGACAGAATTTGTTGTTTTGGTTAAAACTTTTCGTCTGTCCATCCCGCTTGACACTAGTTAATACTGAAATGAAGGCTATGATAATGCTACCCCTGAAAGTTGGGGCGCGGGGAGAAGAGTTTTAATTTGGTTCAGATGAGGAATAGAAAAAAATTGGAAATTATGCTGAGTGCGAAAATATGATTATTATTATTTTTTTCAGTTTTCAAGATTGTCTGGACTCTAGGATCGCATTGGTGTGACGTTGGTGTGAAATTTATTGTAAACTGTATGAATAGACTGAAATGATTGTTGATATAAGAAATTGTTGTGAATTTATGTGTCAAACTTACGCTAGGTCTAACATTAGTCCTCCATGTTTAAGCTGATTCATCCTGATACTTTTGATCATTGTCATTGGTTCATTTGCCTGTGCATGACTGTGTGAGTGCCTTGTAGTCCATTCTGAAGGAGATTGAGGCACTTAAATAATTTCAGTAAACTATTTTGGCATTACTTACATGAGTTGATGAAGATGACATCTGTAAACAGGAAATTGCAGTTTATGGGGGAAAGAATGCAAATGCTAAAGTGGGTCGTAAGGCTTCTAAGGAGAGGGAGAATCCTCTCATTGTTTCTTTAGCTCACAGGGGCATCAAAAAAGGAAAAGCCGGTTCTTCTAGACTCAATGTTGAAATGAACAAGAACAGACCTTTGAAACCCCAGAAAGTTGAACCTTTAGTGAAAGAGGAGGGTGAAATGTCAGATGATGAAGAAGTGTACGAGAAGTTTAAGGAGGAGAAATGGATGGAATGGTGCGAAGAGATGATGGCTGACGCAATTAAGACATTGAATCGTCTTGAACGGTTGCAGACGATTAGTGCCAATCTTCCAAAGGATACAGTACGTCTTAATCTTGCTTTTTTCATTTGTCTTTGTCACATTTATTTGTTAAATCATCTGTTTGATGCTGGTACTGTTAATTCACACATTTTGTCTCTCAGGTGCTTGCGAAAGTCAAAAATTATTTAAAGCTTCTTGGACGAAGGATAGACCAAATTGTTTTAGATAATGAAGAGGAACCGCATGGACAAGATAGTATGTACTTCATCCTGTATGATTTAATTTTCTCATTCCTGATTGCTTTTCTATCTACTGTTGCTCTCACACATGTAAATTTAAAAAATATAATTTTTAAACACCCACTTTAGACAAGCTTGGGGATGGGTATATGTATGGAATTCAATTCTGTGCCTTGGATTTTGTTGGATGTTTTTAAGTTCAATTGAGTAATATGTTAATAGAAAAATCATCTGACCCTACATTTGACAAACTCTAGGACTGCATATGTAACAAATTCCTTTTTCTTTTTCATGGTATGTGTTTTAAGTTATTAACGTAGTGGTCATTTACAGAGATGACAAAGCGCTTGTGGAACTATGTTTCTACCTTTTCAAACCTGTCTGGGGAGAGACTTCAAGACATTTATTCGAAACTTATACTGCAGCAGGATGAGGAGGTTGGGCCTTCCCACATCAATGGCTCTGCATCTGGTCCCTTTGGCAGAGACAGTGACCCTACATTTTCCCGTCATGCAGAGAGGCAAAGAGGGTACAAAAATGTGACCAACTATCAATCTTTTGAACTTCAGAAGGGTCATGATACAGCTAAATCTGAAGCATGGAAACGAAGGAGGAGAGGAGAAACTGATAGTAATTTACCAGTTCAGGCCTCATCTCAAAGAATTATCAGCAATGGTACTCGGTTAACCGATCCAAGCTCATTAGGGATTCTTGGTGCAGGACCACCTGAAAATAAACGCGTAGTCAATGAAAGGCCTTATAGGATGCGACAGGCAGGTTTAGCCCAAAAACAAGGTTTTACAGGTATCAAGTAGTGTTGCATACAATAGGAAAGCAGCTGGTTAAAAAGTGAAGGCGACTGGCTCTCACCTGGGAGCACTTACGACTTCAGCCTATATATATTCTCTGGAATTTTTTTTGTCAACCATGGGAATAAGTTCTTGGAGATCCTACTTGGGTTTCTGAGACGATCGGAACCGGTCCACAAAATGGGATTTGCATCATTGAACAAGATGCAAGGATTGCCTGTCGTCTGCAAGGCCTGTGGAATTTTGCTGCCATATTTTTTTTATCTTTCGTTTTCTGAAGATGAGTTCGGTTGGTATTATGTTCACGTATATAGAGCAATTCAGTGAAAAAGTTTTTCCACTCATCTGATATATACATACGGAAGGAGAATGTAGTACGCCTTCATAAAGTGTACATTATCAATTTTGAAATAGTTGGTGGTATTTTCTCTCCCAAGTTTTGGAGATTTTTAATTGAATTGTTGATAAGTTAATACTGTCCAATATCCATATTTATCTTTCATTGGTTATATAGCAAGAGTAGATTAAAAATTCTGCCGAAGAACTGTCTTCTGTTTATTTTATTATTTATGGTTCTAGGTCACTACCTTGGCTAACTGCAATAGTTTGCGAATTCTTTTATTTGTCGTTTAAGGGCTAATTCCGATAGTTCACCAATTCTTCTATTTGTCATTTAACGAAATGATGCGATGTCGTTTCGGTCGGTAAGGACATTTTCTGGATCCAAAACTCCTAGCTCCTTACAAGTCAATAAAGATTTGGTACGCTTGTTAAAAACTAAGAATAAATTAAACAGTGATGATCCTTTTTATATCTTTCATTGCATTTTAATGGGGGGCCTCCTATTAATTCGGCTGCAAATCACACGATGCTGCTGATATCTCATTTTTGCCATTTAGGAACATAAATGTTCGAGCCTTTCAAATGCTCGAGAAATACTAAGTGGACTAGATTCATAAACCACATTGTGTACCGCCTCTTTGATAAAGTTACTAGAATTTCTCTGCGCGCCTCGTGTAAGAATGAAAAGAATAAAAAAAGAAATTGCCCCACAAGTTCCGGGATCGCAGACATCATTTGGATAAAAACAAACTTGGGAAAAAAACATACAGGGTAAGCACAACATCAAAAGCCCTGTGTGGTCTTGGTTCCTACAAAATAGGTGGCGGGCAGCCCTTTATCACGTTATCTTTCACATCTTTTCTCAACCTCAGGCTTCTAAATTTCATGAAATATTAATTTAGATAAATTCTTATATCGGAATCCATTTTTTTCTATTTTCAACTAATTTCATATCCATACAATTTTCCAGTGTTTCCTGTGATTTCATGGACGACTCTTACATTATCCTAATTTGTTTGGTTTACATTATTTTCTTTTTCCATTTCAAACCTAGCTCTGCTGAACATACAAGACATAAAGATTAAACCAAATTGAAAGGACACGTCGAAAATCTCGATTAGTAAAGGAAAGTATACATCCACATCATTTTTATTATTATTTTTAACTCTCTGAAATTAGAGGGGGAAGAAAAAAAAAAGAGCATTCAATCTAAAATTTTGAAAGTAAAGGATTCATAATTCAAGTGCTTAAGAGTATATTCTCCTGCTTACTCAATATCTCTGTATAAAAAACAAAAAGCCCCAAAATTTTAAATTGGAAATCCAATGCAGCCAACAAAAAGGCTATCATTCGCCATGGGCGTGCTCTTATCTGCCACGTTTGAGAAAAGGTGGGGCCCCCTTCCTATGAGGTTGGTTGGCTCTCCCGCGCTCCTATTATAGAAATATATATACTCACTTTGGCATTGCTCTCTGTCCTCCAATAAAATTCTAAGCTTGAAGAGCAGCAGGCGCTTCTCTGCTCAGCACAATATTCTCTTCCAGGGTAATCTCATAACTTAGTGGCTGCTCTGCTCTTCTTCACTCCTTCTCTTTTGGTTGATTAATTATTGATATATCTATCTATCCATCCATCTGTCTACACGTATTGGTCTTTCTCTGATTGTTTCTGGGTTGAGCTCAACCTTTGCCATAACCCCATCTGTGCTTAATTTTCTGCTTGCAATAGTGTTATGATGGTTCTACCTCTATCCCTTTTGTCTTCATGGAATGGAAGATAGTTGTTTTTTTTTTCGTTTTTCGAACACGATGCAAATTTTAATTTTGTGTATCTGTTGTTGTTTGACCGGAATTTTCCTTTAGCTTTTCATCATGTTCTGATTTCCAAGCTTGTTTTGTCATTTATGTGAAGGGTGTTTCTAGTTCAGTTTGAGTTTGGTTCAAATAGAATTTAATTCGATTGTTGTTTTTCTACAATAAACAAATAATACAGCTATCTAAATCCATATAAGTATTATGTGTATGTATAATAAATAAAACACACACGGATACAGCTGTACATAAAGATGGGATGTCCTGTTGCAAGGGGCTTGTAGCTCAATTGGTTAAAAATATTTACCTGTCCTAGGTTCGATTCCTCCCCCAATATCGCTTGTATAAAAAAAGAAAAAAAAAGAAAAAAAGAAGAAAGATGAGAATAACTTATGCACCATATATGTATATCTACGTATACCTCCTGCAAATTCATGGAGCTGGCCATAAACACTTGCTTCCTTTTTCCCTTTGCTGAAAATGTTTGTCTAAATGAGGTGCTATCAAGACTCCAGAGGTTCCTTCCTTACATAAATAATCCTCTCTGGGTGGGTGGTTTAATACGAATTTGTAGTGGTTTGTTTTTTTTAATCTCTCGGCCCTTTTGTGCCACCTCTTATTGTAGGTTCAACATCAGTGCTACTTTTACTAAAGTAGTAGAGAAAATGAAGCCACAAAGGTTATTAGTCGTAGTTTCTTTTTTAGGCCAGAGGGTTGTCCCTTGAAACCGAGGAAGCTCATGCTACTTTTACTGAAATAGTAGAGAAAATTAAGGAAAATCAAGGCTTATATTTACGACTGCAGAAAATAATGCAAGTATTAACTTTCTCTGCTATTTTTCTTCTTTTGTCCATATTCACCACAACCCATACTAGTTCTTAACCTTGTCAGTCACAATTATTTTCCTAAGGCTCAACAGACTAAGTCTCCTCATGCCAGTCCTTAGTCCAATTTTAGACTCATTATCAACCCTTGGTTCATTCTGTAAAGCAAAGACGAGTATGTGGTACCATGAAGCACTGGTATTAAAATTGAGATTGAGTATTTTGAGACTACAGAAAATGCACTGTATCTATAATGTATGTATGGCCAAATAGTCACATAGTATGGATGTGTGTGTGTGTGTGTGTTTGTGTGAAAGCATACATTTCTCCTCTAGCTATGGTAAACTTCTTCTTATGGGCCTGAGGATTAGTTCACACCAGGAACCTGCAGAACATTTATAATATATATATTTTTTCTGTCTGGCCGAGGTTAACTTGTTTCAAGGGGTGGTTTTGCAGCTGAGGGCCTGTTCAATCTGTGAACCTTCAGGGAGTGAAAAATGGACTATGTTTATGGACCCGGAAGGAACCATCTCTTTGTTCCAGGCCCGGTCAATATTCCGGAGCCAGTCCTTCGGGCTATGAACAGAAACAATGAGGATTATCGTTCTCCTGCTGTTCCAGCAATGACAAAAATTCTGCTGGAGGATGTGAAGAAGATTTTCAAGACTACAACTGGAACTCCATTTATGATCCCTACCACAGGTATCTCAATAACCAGATGGGTGTTGCTTTTTACTTATTTATTTATTTTAGTTTCTAATTTTTCAGTTTAGATGATTTTGATCACATCTTATGGATGCATATGTGAATGTTGCTGTTTAAGATTTAATGATGCTGCTAAGAAAAAGTTGTTTCTAGTGTTTGAATATTATACACTGATTCGAAAACTAGAAGTTTTTTTATGTTCAAGACTAAGTGAATTCCGTGTGAATGGCTGAGTTTAATAACGTTGCTCTATCATTGTTTAGGTACTGGTGCTTGGGAGAGTGCACTTACAAATACATTATCTCCTGGAGACCGGATTGTATCTTTCCTGATTGGCCAATTCAGTTTGCTATGGATTGATCAGCAGCAGCGCCTTAATTTCAAGGTGGATGTTGTAGAAAGTGAATGGGGCCAAGGTGCCAACCTTGACATTCTGGAATCAAAACTTGCAGAAGATACTGCGCACACTATAAAAGCAATATGCATTGTTCACAATGAAACAGCCACTGGAGTTACTAATAACTTAGCTAAAGTGAGAAGAATACTTGGTAAGCATAACTTTTGCTAGAGCGTAGATATGGCTGAGTTAGCTTTATTTTTCTATTCGTTATCTGCTTTTGTACATGTTTCTTCATAAGTTCTAAAATAGTTGTCTATCAACAGCCACTTGTATGGAAGCTCCTGAATCCAATGCATATGTATGTGGCTGTCTATTATTCATCCGTAACGTCTTTGTTTATACATACTTTCATTTGTAGTTAATTTCTTGGCTACAAGCTCTTCGAAGATATACTATACATCTACGCATTAAATAATAAATCACACACATGATGCTGAACTGTGGATTTTCTCTTGAATATGAGTCATGGCGGTATCCATGGCAGAGCCGTAGAGTACTTCAGTTCCCAATAACATATGTCCAAGCCTTTCTTTAGTTGTTGCATAACCAGATCAATTTCCTAGTACCAAATTATAGCTTTCCTAGTACCCTGGTTACTTGCTAGTGTTTAAATTTGACTTGCCAAAAGTAGACATCAATAAATTTTGTCATCTTTTTTCCTTTCACTCTGAGTATTTCATTTTCTCTTCTTCTCAAGTTTGTTACTTTCCATTTAAGTTACCTTTATAAGTCGTTCTCATGGTATTTTATTAATCTCTCAGATGAGTACAGGCATCCAGCTCTCTTTCTTGTTGATGGAGTGTCTTCCATATGCGCTATTGACTTCCGTATGGATGAATGGGGAGTAGATGTGGCTTTAACTGGTTCTCAGAAAGCTCTTTCTCTCCCCACTGGCATTGGGATTGTGTGTGCAAGCCCAAAAGCTCTAGAGGCATCTAAAACTGCAAAGTCAGTAAGAGTTTTCTTCGACTGGAATGATTACTTGAAGTTCTATAAGTTGGGAACATACTGGCCATATACCCCTTCCATCCAGTTGCTGTATGGACTGCGAACAGCACTTGATCTTCTTTTTGAGGAAGGACTAGACAACGTGATTGCAAGACACAGCCGTTTGGGAAAAGCAACAAGGTAGAACTTTGTTTTCCTGGTGTCCATATTGATCTCTGGATTTCATGTAGCTCAAAATTCAAAAACTAATTACAGGCATTGCTATTTGTGTCCCAATTTCGTGTGTTTACTTGTATTAAGCAGTATATATTTGAACATTTCCTTCAACTTCCAACTGCAGGCTTGCTGTGGAGGCATGGGGCTTGAAGAACTGCACCCAAAGTGAGGAATGGTTCAGTGACACAGTGACAGCTGTGCTTGTTCCTCCATACATTGAAAGTTCAGAAATTGTGAGAAGGGCATGGAAAAGGTACAATTTGAGCTTAGGCCTAGGCCTAAACAAAGTAGCTGGCAAGGTTTTCAGAATAGGGCATCTTGGCAATCTGAATGAGGTAATGTCATTTTCAATTATTCAAATCTTACATATTCCAAGCATGATTAGAAATTGGTTAGAACTTGGAAATAGAAAAGGAAATTGACAGATCTTTATGGCTTAACTGGATGGAGCCTTTTCACCCCCCCTCTCTCCAACACGATGAGTGGGAGAATACATGAATATATGTAAATATACATTCTTTCACTGAGGATTATAAATAGCGCCGAATTCTCTACTTATCCCCAAAGTTCTGCTGTGATGGCAAGAGAAACATCTTCTATAACTTTTACCGGTTTGATCTCATATTGTTTTTTGTTTTCGTTGCTGAAAAGAGAATGGGGTGAAAGTGATACTTGGTCTAACATGCGAACATCACCGGGGAAGTTTGCATGTAAAATGAATCTGATACAGCACAACCCATTCATTATAATCTTCTCACTTTTTGCTATTTAAATTTTGTTCTGTTTCCAGTTGCAATTGTTGGGTTGTCTTGCTGGTGTCGAGATGGTACTTAGGGACGTGGGCTACCCTGTTAAGCTAGGAAGCGGAGTTGCAGCTGCTAGTGCATACTTTCAGAACAACACCCCTCTGATCCCTTCCAGGATTTGATTTTCCGTCTATCATTGTAATTTATTTTCCTCTATGATTTGCTTCAGGATGTACTGTAAATAACGCGTATTTGTTCCTCTCCTTGCACTCTCTTGAGGCTAACCAAATTCCCTACTTAATACATGGTCTTTTGGATGTTCCTATATCCAAAATAATTCGAGTAGAATCTACTGCTTGCTCTTTTTATTAAAATTTTTCTTGGTCATAAAATGTGTGCGATTAGTACTCTCTGAAAATCAAATTTTTGCTATTAGGTTAGGTTAGAAAAATGAAACGAGTTTTTGTAGTGGCTGATGAATATCATGAAAATTTTCTGTTAACATAAACATGACTCTGTTAATGCTTGCACAAACACGACTTCCTTAGGAACATGACTTTGTTGAAAACATTTCAGCAGTACTGTGATGGGATTTGCAAGTAAATTTGTGTGATCGTTGATAACATGAAGTAGGAGAGACATCAAGATGACATAAGTTAATCAATTTTTTAGTGTAACCATTTTCACTGGTATCTCTTCAATTTTAGTTTACACAAGTTAATCAATTTTCTCATGTCTGCAGGCAATTCAGTGAGAGATGAACAATTTGACAATAGTAACGTTTGAAGATTGTAGAGAGTGCAAACTATAGCAGGTAGCCTTTTGATTTTAGTCCAAGAGAGATTCAAGTAACACAAGTGAATGAGATTACCAATAGAGCTAGGTAACTCATAACTGTTGCCATATAGTGACAATGCTAGCACACGCAAAGATAACACTGATGGCTATAAATCATTTAAAACACTTGTACTTACATGTATTTAAATGCTGATATGTTTTTAAAGCTAGGAAGGTTCGCAAATGCTTAATCTGATATAATGACTTAAATTTTGCAGCGCAATCAAATTGTCCTACATCATACGACTCTTTCCAAAACTTCATGTGATTTGCTCCTTTCCAACATCACACAATATTTGGTAGACACGGACATAGCCAAGTCATTAATGAGATTAGAGGTGTCAAACGAGCCGTGTAGGGTCTGCCCGTCCCATTTAAACTCATGCTTTAACATTTTCGTGTTGGGCTGGGCCGGCCCATTAAATTTATCAGGCCGTACCATGCCGGCCCATTTAGTAAAATCATTGATCTTGGCCCGGCCTAAAGCCCATGTCCACATTGAAAAGGGCTAGGATGTGTCTGTGTCGTGCCCTTGCCATACTTGGGCCCAAGTGCCATACTTGGGCCCAAGAACCAACCTATTTAATTTGATTTTTTTTTTCCACTAGATAATTCGAATTATAAACATTAAAAATATAATTAGAGGCAAAAAATGATGAACTATTTGAAAACATTAATCAACCAAATATCCAAACAATATGAAAGGGTGTATATGTCATATGTACTGATTAGATATCAAGTTCAATGTTGTTTAATTAATTTGTAGTTGATATGTTTAATTAATTAAGGACCCAAGTAATTAATTAAGGACCCAAGTAATCAAGTAATTAGTTAAGTGGGCCGAGTTTGGGCCGTGCTTGCAGCGGGCTCGGGCCAAGCTCGACCCATGTTGGGCCATGGGCCGACTCGATCCATTGGACCTCATTTTTTTTTATCCCGGCTTGGCCCAAGTTTTCGTGCCTTGCCGAGCATGGCCTATTAATATTCGTGCTCATGCCGTGCCATGCCTCATTTAAACGGTTTGGGCTTGTACCGTGCTGGGTGGGCTCGTATTGTGCTGGGCCAACTCATCCCGTTTGACACCTCTAAATGAGAATGATGTTATATTCCTATTTAGATCGGTGCATTAGATACTAAATATATCAGGTGTGATAAGAGTTTAAATTAAGTTATACCTTGAGGCCCAAAACCTTGTGAAATAAGGAAAATTTTGAAGCCAATTAAAGGAGTCCTATTTATTTCCTTTTGCGTGAACTGTTGCTTGATGGCTTAGTCAAGTCAACGCTTGGTGATGAGTAGAGACGACTTAATCTAGCCCTATATAAGCTTAAGACCCTGCTCTCGTCAGACACGTTCTCTAAACCTAATCTCACCATAAAGAGAGAGCTGAAACAGTTTTTGAGAGAAAGCAGAAGTCTTGTGCTGCTTGTGTCTTTTGCCAGAGTTGCTACTACTGCGATTGAATGAGTTCTGAGATCATGTACTCAAGGGAGATGGTGCCAAGTATGTCTTCTATGTATTTCAAGTTGTGTGAAAGATCATGGATACTTATATAGAAAATCTAAGAAATGAAACATGATTTCCTACTTGATTTTTGAAATAATGGTCGTGATACTAAATGATTAAAGTATTTTGTATTGATCTCTTCCGTTGTTTTCTAAATCTCAGCTTCAGGAATTAAACCTTCTGCTGCCCAAATTAGAAACATTGCTTCCTTGTTGAACTCATAGCCCTTTGGAAAAATTGTCCAATAAGCAAAGCATCATTTCAAATGAGTTGGGAGATAATGGTAACTCAACTGGAATAATATTACATTTGGCATCGGGTAGCTCCCAAATATTTTTGTTCAATATGCCATTCCATTCCTCATAATTTGTGTTGAAACGTAAGAGACCTCCAAGTGTTTTTGCAGCTAAAGGCAAACAGTTGCACTTATGAGCAATATTCTTACCAATTTCTTCCATGATTGGATTTGCACTCAAGTTCCCACTTGGAAATGCATGTTTTGAAAGTAACAGCCAACAGTCCTCATCAGACAATTGTTCCAAATATTAAATAGGGACAGCGTGCATGACAGATACAACAGTTGTGTTACGTGTTGTCACGATAACCTTACTTCTCCTTGCCCCGAAAGCAAAAGGACTTCGTAGGAGATTCCAACATGGTAGTTGTCATTCCAAAGGTCATCCAAGACAAATAAAAATTTATTTCCCCTTACTCGTTTTCCTAGTAACATGAAAGTCTTCTGAAACATAAGCCCATGTTGTCATCATTATAAAGGAGCGGAGCAAGAGTAGTCTTGCGAACCCTGCCCATCCCAACTATAGTGATGACAGATACATCGGTGTTGATTCCATCCCTACCACACAAGATTCCTGAACCAAGGAAGTTGTTGGAGTCTCCCCCAACAACTTCTATTAGACCAATGACATCTTTTTGTTTTGCAAGGTGTTCAAGTCTTCCTAAAAAGTCCTCTATCCTACCGTTCATGCCTTGATAAAAAAGGATTAAGAGAAGTAGAGTGGAAGTTTCACACCTAGGTTTTGACAATTCGGTTTTCATCAGCTTCTACCTTGCATCTCAAAGCTTCAGTCTTGATCTCATCCAATAGGTCCGTTGAAATTACGTGTAGGATGACTAAGAATTCCTAGAGAGGGTGAATAGGCCAATTTAAAATTATTATCAATAAATAAAAATAAACTTTAGTAGCAGGACTGATATTGCTTATCAATCCTAAAAACATGCAGAGTATGAAATAAAGGAACACATAGAGAATTATTTTACATGGTAAAAACCCACCTTTGGGGAAAATCTACCGGACTCCTCAGTCCAAAACAAATCTACTATAGGACGATGATTACAAGAAGTACTCACACATTTATCCTAGACACATTCTAGATAATGTTTACCGAGTTCTTCGTAACTCAACTTCTGTCATGGGATGATCTTTCGATACTCTTTATGTTAAACGCAATACTGGTCACGACTGCTTCAAGCTCACCAGAGTTCTTCCAATTCTCCTTATGTTGAATTCGATACTAGCCATGATTAATTCAAGCTCATCAGAGAAAAACGGCCACAACGGTCTTGGTGCCCTCAACCGTATGAGTCACTGAACATGCAAAAATGAATGCAACACGAATGATAAAAGTGTTTGATAAATCACCAAGTTAACATGGAACAATTGATCATTTATCTCAAATAAAAACATAGCTTTCTTAAACGTTTAAGCACACAAAATTATTGTTCAAAAGCTATGCAAGAAGAAAACCATCAAGCCTTATTTTATATAACTTTTTCTTCTTTAGGAAGAAAAGTCCACGTCTAAAACACAAGAAATTTCATTAAAGGCTAACCAAATAACCAAAGATATGTTTCCTACTCAAAACCAAAATCACCAAACAGGTATAATCCAAAGCAAGAAGGTTTTTGTCATAATATTACTCTTTAAAGACCCTTGATATTATTGAAGCAAGTTTAAAGAATATCACAATTAATTTTTAATAGAGTATCTAATAGTTACTTGATTTGTAAGCACTCAAGACTTGACCCAAAAGAAAAGGCTTGATAGGACGTGAAGAAAAAGGAAAGCAAATCAATTTGAAACAAACATGCTTAAATAAGATGCACTCCTAAAGGGATTTTAATTGATTTAAAAATCAATGAAACAAATCATATTAGAATTTTTAAAAAAAGGTTCCCAACATGAATGCATGAAAAATGACATGTCTTACCCTTCAGATCAAATGGCTCATATGTGTTAAGTCACAATTCTGGAATTCGGGGATTGCTGAGCTGTTTCAATCGTGCAGTTTCTAGAAATCAGAGACAACAATTTTGCTTCAACCTTACAGCTAATTGACACTTCCAAACCAATACTAAGTTCTAAGAAATGCCAACACAATTTCATACTAACATCCTCTGCATCAAAGACAACATCTTGAAGCTCGTCAAGCCACTCTCTTACATAACAGTCATTCAGCAGAGCATTAAGGCCCAACAGTGTTATCTTAAGTTTCTTCACAAGCAACAAGCAACTCATCAAGTTTCTATCCACCGA
Source organism: Prunus yedoensis (assembly GCA_005406145.1). Taxonomy (NCBI): domain Eukaryota; kingdom Viridiplantae; phylum Streptophyta; class Magnoliopsida; order Rosales; family Rosaceae; genus Prunus; species Prunus yedoensis. The sequence continues at coordinate 368,468 of BJCG01000091.1, forward strand.
ACAAGTCCATGAATTCGTGCGAACCAATTGTACAACACCTACACAAAAGCAAAGAGAAAAGCCTCTCTAACCAGAGCTCCAGCCATTTTTCGATTTTATAATGGATCAAGTAGTGCAACTTTTCAAGTAACAAATCTCAAAAACTCTTTTGCTAAAATGCAGGTAAGATCTTAAGATTAGATACCTTCGTTGACTTGGAGTCTTCCGAGTGTGAAGATTAGCAAATATTTTTGTAATGTGGGGGGGGGGGGGGGGGGTCGCTTTGTTGACACTTTTGTCAGTGCTCATAAGCAAGGTCTAAAATGTATGGAAATTTCTATGGAAATATCAGTATATTATTGATATCGATAAAAATTGAATAAAAACCACGGAAATTATAAGAAAAACTTGGAAATTTTTATTGAAACGTTGGAGGATGTTTATTTAGTCAATTATCTATTAGTTTATCACAAAAAAAATTGGAATGAAATGCATTGCATGATGGGTTTAACTGATTTAAGTTGATTATATAGTAAGCTGACAAAGACTCTGAGTGTAGAAAATATGTAATAATTAATGAAGGAAGATTAAACACACCATAATAATTTATATATAATGATTTGCTACAATATTTTACACTTTATACATTGCATGATAAGATACATGAGTGACTTAGGGCCACATAGAGTTCCTATGAGGTTCAAATTTTTCATTATCTTCATCATCTCTATGTGTAGAGTAAGTGCATTGTGAATAGTAGTCATCAAATGATAAATCCTCAAAATAGTTTTGCATGTAATTGTTAACATGTCACCTATATGGATCTGAGATTGGTTGACGTTGTCTATAAGCAAAATCATTTGAAGATTGGGTCTCAAATTCTTTTCATGAGCCGCTCAATTCCATCCCAAAAAGAATGGTCAAAGACTCACATTCTCATGTGAAAATCTGATTCTTGCAAAAACAGTTCAAAACAAAACAATATAAATATACATATTTTAGCATATTATCACAAAACCATAAGCAACATGGTTAAGGCGTTGGAGGAGTGAAATGGCAGGGATTTGAATCCCTTTTGCATGTGTGTTTTGTGCTTCTTCTTTTTTTTTTTTCTTTTTTTTTTTTTCACTTTTTTCATTTTTTTTCGTTTTTTTCATTACATCGATATTTTTGATATTATAGCAATATTTTGACAAAATATTGCTGAAGTGTGAGTGAAATTATCGACATCGATATTTTCCGATATTATCAATTTTATACAATATGTGTATGGATACGTTCCGAAATATCTGTGACCTGAAAAAACGATAATATCCTCGATATTTTAGACTATGCTCATAAGTGGATGAGGTCAACAAACTCAACTCATTATAATGATGGAACTGTTGTATATGAAATGCGCAAATAAGGCAAGACATTATGCTTTCATGCTAAGCAATGATTGTTTCTTTCCCTTTGGGACCTTAAATGACCCTGTATAAATAATCACCATAGACAACTACTATAGTCTTAATATAGCCTAATTGCATCATAGCAAATTTAAGAATTACATAATAAAACTGTTCACTTGTATTATACTTGCAATTGGCATACACCACATATATTGTGGAATTACCAAAATATATCATGGTGCTTAAAATCGAGAAAAAAAACTAAACAAAATCGAATTACCCAACAGTTTGAAGATTGGTGAGAATTGACACATTAAAGAATTTTACCCTTATTTGGAAGGATTTAGAAATCTAACCACTTGAGCCTCTTTGAGTAATGCTTGAACTCCCTGAAGTGTTAGAGTGATTAAAATCTTAGAAGTCCAGAAAAGTGGCTAAAAGCCTTTATGACCTTGGAAGTTTGGTTACTTTCCATAATTTTCTCTTTATTTAAAAGACCACAAATTTGGTTTGGTAATGCAAGGTGCTTGTAGCTCTAGTGGTTAAGAGCATCTACCCATGCATATGAGGTCTTAGGTTTGATTACCTTCCCAATATTGCTTATATAATTTTTTTTGGTAATTAATAGTCTTCCTGATGGAATCATCAACTAAAGCCTTACAAAACCGCTTGTAAGCCTAAATGAGCACAACTGCCAATTAGCGAAAAAGAGGGGCGAACCAAATTGAAGCACAAAACAACAAAAGCCTTAAGAACTGCATGTAAGCCTGAATGGCACAATTGCCACCACCTGAATTAGCGTAAAAGAGGCAATAGAGTACTCATATATGATTAACTCCATTTTTTGTTTCAGTTGTATTTAACTTATTGTGCTTTTTCACACATTTTAATTAACTAAACAATTTCCCGTCTGCATCGTTTTTTGGAGGATTGAAGCTTAAACGAGTACCTCAAAGATAATTATTAGGGGGTTTCACTAAAACACCCAAAATGGGGGCTGAAATTATAAAAAAACCCAACACCCAAAACACTTTATAAACACACCCAAAACCCATCATTACACACACTCAAAACCCATTTATAAACACACCCAAAAAATATACAATTGTTTATTTTATAATTGATTTTGGGTGTGTTTCTATATTTAAATAGTGTGTGGGTTTTTTTATAAATACATGCTTAGAATTGGGTTTATTTATAATAATCTATAATTATTAGCACCAAAATTTGCTAACATATCTGCGACACAATTACCTTCCGGATAAATATGAGTGCAAACAAAATTCATCAGCTTAATGCGCCACAAATAGTTCTTCCACTTCGTATGAAAAAAAAATCAAGGAATGGAATAAGAGGTAGAGGAGAAAAAATGAACCACCAAAGAAATAGTTTCAAGCCAAAGATACTTCCAATATATCACCCAAGAGACTTTGATAGCCTCAAGAAAAGAAAGAAATTCAGCTGCAGTTGAGCTAGGCCGGTCTTGATTAGAAGCAAAAACACCGAGAACCTTGCCCTCACTATTTCAAAAAACACCCCCAAAACATGAGCCTGAAGCTTTACAAGAACCATCAATATTAACTTTAATCCAACCAGTAGGGGGAGGACACTACACCACACCATGCGAACAAACTTGGGAGATAACGAAGTAAGAGGCCAAAAACCCAAAGGCTGAAATATCGGCATAAAGGAAAGAGAATGTGATAGGACTAGACCTAAATTCCACTTTGGAATATGCGCGGGACCCTGTGCGTGTTTGACACCTAGTGGGTGCCGAGTACACTTGACCAAATTGCCCTTCTAATAAAAACTAAAGTTTCTTTAGGGTTTGACTTCTACGGAAAATTTAGCAGAGTCTCCCCTATAAGTTAGACTTTCCCCAAAAAATTTCAATCTGTTGAAACACGGTTAATATCCACAACTGGCAGCATGCAGGTTAACCTTCAAGCAGTTTACAAACTAGGCCTCTAGCCTTTAATAATTCAAAACAGAACCACTAGTGAAGCTCTGAAGTCAAATAATGAGATATAACAAAGCAATTAATGAACTCGAATTAAATTACGCATGCTCACTATAATTAACATAAGATGACTTCTCAATTTCCATCAAGCAATGTTTAACACCCAACACAATCATAAGTAGTTTAAGCACTCGGCCCAATTCCTACAACAATCCAAAACGGTTTCAAACCTGGCTTGGCCACAACCACAATTTAACAACTCTCACTTTGTCCAACGGAAAAATAAATATTTGTTTAACCAAGCCTCGTTTTCAATCGAGCTTTAAAACTGCCGACAAGGTCGACACCAAACTCATTCAAAACCAAAGTAGTGAAACTAGAGCCAAACGACTAGATGAAAGTTCCAGAAGTAACTTTAGTTCGCGGCTGCACTTGGGTGGGATCCCAGGCTACCTATGTACCCTTACTGAGGAATCAAGCCACACGTAGTTCTTTTACTTTATATATATAATTAAGTTGTTACAAATAAGTAAAAAAATGAGAAAACTATTAAAATAGCATTAACCACGAGAACCTTACCAACGATTTAAGTAAAATATCCTCCCCTCTTTCACATGTAAAACAAATTCATTCCTTAAGAGAATAGATATGATTTGTAGGAAATCCTTATAACTTGGAACCCTTAAATTCTTAACTCATATAATCAGAAAATAGATATTAAAACTTCTACTAAAAAATACCAAGATGTAATCATCAGTTTAGTTTAAACCTCTTAAAAACAAAACGCTCTCTGCCTAGGCGTACCCCCATTCATATTTCGTCAATACCTTTAATATACTGTCAATTCCAATAATATTCCTTCAATTCCAAGTATCCTGTTTGTTACATCATCGCAGGCCTCGGAAACACAAAATCACTCAAGCCGCATTCCTCGCAGAACTCGAGGGACATGTAGTCAGCCCAAGAACGCACATCCTCGCAGCGGGTACTCCTGAGGTGGGCTTGAAAACCATATTCTGAAACTTATCTTGAAATTCCTTTTATTTCACAAACCATACTTAAATTCTCTTCTCAACTTTCTAGAAACTAGTTCTCAACTATCCTTGAATTTACACCACATAATGTTGAGAACTAGTGTCCATAATTCATCATTTTCAAACCTCTGAGTATATATATTAAATATAGACACGTGCTTAGATATTTAGTTAATTTATTAATCACGCCGAAATCCAATTAACAAACCAGTCCATTCCGATACTATAATAATAATCTTAATCGTAATAGTGTAATAGATAAATAAATAAATAAATAATAAAACGACAACTACCACTAGAGATTTCATCACCTCCACTATTGCATAGTCTTTGTTTGTACCGTATCTGACCCTCCACTTATTCAGTGACACGTGGATCAGAGAAACTCCCCAAGTGCCCAGGCTCCGAACAATCGGTATTGGCTACCGATGATATTGCCTCAAAGCAACGAACAGTCGATACTGCCTAGCAGAGTCCATAATCGGTAACCCTTACCGATTCTGCAGAATCAACCTCGAAGGGCTCACCCGAAATATCTAGAGACTCGTGTCAACCTCATAGGGCCCTCTCACGAGTCCCACATCGAAATTAAGTACTAAGAGCATACAAAATGCCCTCTATAAAGAGGCCCCTTCACTACAATACAAGGGTAAGACTTTTCAGCTTGACTTTTATGCTAAATATATTGTCAGCAGCAAAAGCTCTTAGAAACAAACTTACTTTGGCATCAAAGGGTCTTAGGCTGGTTCCACGCCGATTCCACACCGGTTCCATTGACCTTACAAGTCTCGGCTTCCTTCTATTCAGGATTAGCATCCGAGGACAGGAAGAATCTGCGTCTAATACTCAATCGATCTACTAGATCATCCACATCACTTGTAAGTTGCACTCATCTCTATCTGTTCAGTTTTAGTGCCAACAGTCTTCAAATATTGAAAGTAACATTTAGAGATACCATAAAATACTATAACCTAATCTCAAATGTCGAAATAATAGAAATATTCACAAATAACAGTCTATATATATAAATATATACATATATATTCTCATTCCATATTCATATAAACCCATAATAGGTTTCATGGTAATTTAAACACTGAAAAGTAATAACCCTTAAAGAAAATCCCACAACGAAACAATTTCCAATCTAAACCCATTCCATAACTTTCATTGTCACAAAAAAAAAAAACCAAGAATTCCATATGATAACATAAAGAAAATTTCCAAAATCCCTCTAAAATCAACATAGTTCCACTAATAGTTAAGACTCGTTAATAAGGTCATTCTAGCACTTCTTAAAGGGTGAAGTCACCTTGGAAGACTCATAGTCAACCGAGGGGTCAAACTATCCAAACTTTGTCAACAGCCCGCAGGGCCCACGACCTCTGAACACCAATCCAGGAGTTCCTATAGATTCAACACACTTCTCTAAACCTACCTTGCAAGTTTGGTCCAAATCGAACAGTCGAATTGCTCACGATCGTACGATCGGACGGTTATCGTAAAACGCAAACTTTAACTTATTGAATCGGAACATCTGGGGTTCCTATTCACGATCCATGAAATCCTACACGATCCTAGGAATGCCTAGATCAACATATTTTAAATTGGAGTCGATGCAACGGCCCGAAAATATCGGACCTGGATAATGCTTAATATGCGATATCTGATCGACGATCAAACGATAACCAAATTAATATATGAACATACCGTTGTGCTCGGGCCAACATAAGGATTATTTTAGTTCTCTAAGACTGGCCAAAAAGTGGCCCACGCGCCGCCAAACGTGTCAGCAACGGGTGGGCGTCCAAAGCGATTGTAGCGATCGGAAAATCTCCAAACCTCCAGTCAAGACCTATACCTACATGATCAGGACATTGAGTGGAGCAACTTTTGTTCTTGGATCATGGCCAAAAACTAACCGGAACAAAGCCCAAACCGTCAGCTAAAATGGGTATTTTGAACTATCTGAAAAACCTTAAAATCAATCTACAATACCTACATAAACAGATAGAGCATGATGAGGGGATGAATTTTCATACCTCAGTCGACGGAATTGGCTGTCAGAATCGCCAAAAAATGCATGAACATTGCCAGAAAATCTAACCCTTTTCTAAGATTCGAATCGAGCTCACCACCAACGAATCAAATCAGGTTTGGGTGGGTTTTGTAGTAGAGGACAAGGGGAACATTTTTCGTGAAGGTGGCACAGCCAACCAGTGCACGACGGCGGCATATGAAGGCTTGGAAGTCGAATAGTCACTGTTGCTACAGTGATTGTGTCGAATTGCCAAGGAAGAAGAAGCTGAAAAAAAATGGAGGGGAAGAAGGAGGAAAATAAGAAAATTTGGCCCGGTATTGTAGCGGTACTGTAGTTACAGTAACAATTTTAAAAATTCCCGCTAGATCGAGACCAAACTCTCGGGACATGTTAAGTAGACCTTGTCAGACTTATAGGAATGTTCGGATAAGAAAGCGAAGGCTATGGTCCCCACGGAATTGACCGTTGGATCATGACAAGACCTTTAGAATGAGTACTTATGGTTATGGACCAATAGGAATTGGCAAATAACAAATTGAGGTCGTGAGCCGTATTAGTACAGTCAATTTAAATTGTGGGCTCTGTCGGCTCAGTTGAGGCCATTAGTAATTTTATTTAAGGGAATTTTGCTGTAGTTATCTTTCTTTATAGTTGGAGGGTTGTTTTAGAATGATATCCTACTATGGAAGATTACTTAAACGCTTATGAGTTATTATGTAATCACTTCTACTTTTTGAGTATTTTATATTATGTTTAGTTGCAAAGTGTTGGGAATGGTTTGTTAATCGGATTTTGATGTGAGCAATAAATTAATTAAATATCTAAGTATATGTCTATATGTAATACATATACTCAATGCCTTGAAAATGATGAATTATGGACACTAGTTCTCAACAGTATGTGGTGCAATTTAAATGTAGTTGAGAACTAATTTTTGGGAAGTTGAGAAAAGATTTGGAAAATGGATTTGTGGAATAAGGAAAATTTTATGATAAGTTTCGGAATATGGTTTTCAAACCCACCATAGGAGTACTCCCCCAGTTGCCTTTGGAACAGTTTAGTCATTAATGGTAATGCCCCACGAGTCTCGGGGGTGCCTGAACCATGTGGTGCATTCTCGGGCTGACTACATGTCCCTCAGGTTCTGCGAGGATGTGCGTTCTTGGGCTGACTACATGTCCCTTGAGTTCTGCGAGGTTATGTGTTCTCGAGCTGACTACATGTCTCCCGAGTGCTACGAGGATGTAACATACATGGTACTTGGAATTGACAGAATATTGTTGGAATCGATAGAATATTAGTGGAATTAACGGGTTATGAATGAGGATACGCCTAGGTGGAGAGTATTTGAGTTTTGAGATGTTTTAAACTAAAATTTATGATTTTTTCTTGGTACTTATTGGTGAAGGTTTTAATACAAGTTTTCCGATTTATGAGACAAAGATTGAGAGTTTTCTAAGTTTTAAGGACTTTATATATAATTCAAAATTATTTTCTTAAATGATGAATTTGTTTTCACATGTGAAAGAGGGAAACCTGTTTTATTTAAATTATTGATATTGAGCATATCACTAACATGAGAACTTAGATTGATTTGCAAATTACATTGAAAAATAACAAATTGATAAAGATATACAAGTGCAAATATAAAAAATGGAAGAAGTACGTGTGGCTTGATCCCTTGGTAAGAGTACGTTGGCAACCTAGAGTTACCAGGTACAGCCATAGAATCAACTACTGAAAATTTGCTCAGTTAGGTCATATTGGCAATTGATAATGTATCCATGTTGTTCTTAGAGTTGAAACCAGATTCAGATGACTGAATGATTTATGTGGTATAATGAGGCCTAAGGCCATTCAATTTTTATTTGTCTGATGCTTGCTGAACAATTGAGATTTGATTTTTGACTTTAACAACATATTTTTACAGGTGGAATTTTTTGGAAATGTTCATTTTTCAGGGGAGACTTTACCGGTTTTCTGGTAGAAGTTAAACCTTTGAGGGTATTTTTGTTTTGTGATTCAGGGTAAGAGGGGTAGTTTGGACAACTATGTCCGACACCTATCAAGTGTTGGACACGCACAGGATTCGACACAGATTCCAAAGTGGAATTTGGGTTAGGTTCTGTCATATACTATTATACTATTCTATAATTTCTCCAGGTTTGAGGCAATAAGGTTCTTCTTGTAATTGTAAAATTTTAAGTTTAGTAACGAAATATAGTCCATGCCAAATGATACTAGAAGTAAAGTGCTAAAAATGTGTATGGTATAAATTTTGTAATTCTTGTCTACTTTGTTTTAATGTTCCAAAAACGTTCTGTATTGTTTTAATAAATAAAAAATTAAATCATTAATATTGACAATAAAAGCATGAATAGGATTAGAATGAAAAGTATATGTTTCCAAGCAGTTTTTAAGAGTGGAAAAAAAAAAAAAAAAAAAAGAAGGGGCATGTAACCAAATTTTCTACATTTTGAAATATCCATTAGGGGCATGAATAGAAATATGTACCATTTCTAAATTAAAAAATTATAGGACTATGATCAGAATGTTCATAACACAATATATTGAATGGACCGATCTTACATGGTTTAAATCTATCACACTTGGCATGATCTTAGCTCTCTACACTATACTCATGCGAGTATCTCGTGAATGATGAAAGTCGACAAATTATTCAATCATCTGGATGTGCCTTGCTCTGCACTGCAGGTCCCATAAAAGTCGACAGAACACGTGAATGATGAAAGTTGACAAATTATTCAATTATATCCATCCTCAGCTTCCCATGCATGCATGTAATTTTGTAAGTATCTTCATGTGTTCAACTGCATTATGAACACCTAATCTACATATGCTGGTGCGTTGATCTTCTAGTGCACACGTATGTAATATGTGTATATCATCTGCATGCTGTACTGCTTTTTCTCTATAAATTTCTCTAGCCTTCCTCCTTCCCTATTTACAATATATATTAATTCCAACACATATTTCAAGAGAGAGAGACAGAGAGACAGAGAGACAGAGAGAGAGGTGAGGATGTTGAAGATGGTGGTGCTGAAGATGGCTCTGTTGTTGATGGTAGCTGCGGCAGCATTAACTGATGCTCGCTTGGACATATTTAAGAGGCAATATATGCTAATTACCAACTCGAAAGAAAAACCAGCATCAATTCCATATAAAGAATGCATCCAATCCTGTGAAAACTGCGCTTGTACACTTATTTATCCACCTGAGTTAGCCACGTGTATTTGCCTCCGTTCTGCTACCGCGGAGGCCGACAAACCAGCCATCCAGAAATATGGTAACCAGTTACTTATTATTTATATTTTCATAATCATTTTGAACTTCATTAATATAGTTTTTCAGCTTATAAATTATTAATTACTCTCATAAAGAATCATTGTGTGTGATGGTGTTATACCACCCACCGACGTTGTTGTGTTCCAAATTCATCCAAATGATATATAATATAACACAAGTTACGTTATGATTTGGATGGTTTTGTAACAAAACGTCGGCATGCCAGATAGTATATGAGATACACGAAATATATAATTTTTTCTAGGGCTTCTTAGATCTAGGTCCAAAACGATTAGCTATAATTGGGTTTAGTCCTCGCGGTTTTAGTTTTAGATGTAGGTCCTTTGAAATTTATTACTTTTTTTGTTGTGTCAATTTTACCCTTTGAGGTAAATAAGGAAAACACATTGAAAATCTAAATTTAATACATTATTTCCTTGTAATTGAATTCCATAATTTAAAATTTGAATTCTTTCCTTGATAATATTCCTAATATATGGATAAAATATAATTTAATCAATACAAAGTAAAGACTCACAAATTATACCAATCGATCAGACAAGCACCCACATTAGATTATATACCTGACATACAGGTAAATAGTGTTATTATTAGTAACGAAAAATACTTAGTGATAAATCATGTTACCTATAAGTTAGGAACATAAATTAGAAGACTATCTATAAGTCAGATAAAAAAATAGACAAAATAAAATTGTATGTTACCTAAAAAAGAGGTAGATAAAATACTATTACACATTGTCGAAAACAGGAAAAAACATATATATACCTATGCAATAGGCAATAGATAATATGACATATTATACCTATGCAATGGACAATAGGAAAATATATCTATACCATAGGATAATATATCTACATCATAGGCTGAACAAACCACAAAACATCTTACCTAAATGTAAGGTGGAAAAATAAACAAGGAGAATATTAAATTACCTATAACTTAGGTGCATAAAAACATAAGTCGGACAATATATGCTACCTATATCTTCGGTACATAAAAAAGATAAGTGGTAAATCATATGTTACCTATAACTTAGATTCATAACACAAAAAGATAAAAAAGTGTGGTACCTATATCTCATGTATGCCAAAACACAAGTCAATTAATAACTTTTTTTTTTGTTAAAGGAATATGTTACCTATAATTTAGATATATATGAAGAAAAATATATCAAAAAATGTATTACTTATGTCTCCGGTATACTATATATAAAAGAACAACTATAAAGAACAAAATAACTGAACCTGATTAAAAGTTGAGCATATATTCAACATAAAATAAAAAAAAAATAAAAAAAGAAGAAGCAGAAGAAGAAGAAGAAGAAGTCGATACTATGACTGCATAGCAAATAGATGTTAGACCATGCTTCAGCGAGTCATTTGTGCCTTGGGATGAACCCCAAATATGAATCTCCATTATTTTCTCATCTATTTTAACGAGTGTTTGGCTTCCTTTGAGCACTAAACTCACTCAATTATTTCTTTCTTATATATATGTCAATGTCCAACATTTAAAAAAGAAAAAAAAGTCTTCCTAATTAGGTGCTTTACTTACCATAAATTTAGTAATTTATTATAAACCCACCATAAAATTTGCTTGCAATTAATAACTTCATTATTCCTTACGTTTTACGTTTTATCTCATTAAGGTAAGTAATCTAAGATAATGGGCAATATTGGAACAAAAAATTATTTTAAATATATAAAATAAAAAGATTACATCAGACAATATTAAAAAAGGAATGTAATCCTATATGGCACAAAAGTCAAAGGACTTGTATCAAAGTCACCAAATCCGAGGATTAAACCCAACTTCTAGATGAGAAATTGGATCTATATCAACTTTTCTATTTTTTCTATTACAATATAAGAACTAATATATCATGATATATTCTACAGAACAAGCTACAGAAAAACTAGTTGCTATTCCATATAAAGAATGCATTGAATCTTGTGGAACATGCGCATGCACACTTGATTTTCCAATTGAATTATCGGACTGCATTTGTCTCCAGAAGCCGACAATCCAAGACTCTGGTAATTAAGTAGCAAAAATTCTCCAGAACTTGTAAAATTCAAAAACCAAGTATTGATGATGATGATGATGATGATGATGATAATGTTGTGCACACAGGTTCTGCAGAAATGAGCCACAAAAAATATATTCCATATAGCGAATGCATCCAGTCGTGTAAAAATTGCGCTTGCACGATGATTTGGCCTCCCCAGTTGTCACAGTGTGTTTGCCTTGGCAACAACAAGCCTCTGCAAATCATTGACCGCTAGAGACGAGCGCACTGCCCTCATCACCAATTAAGCTTATGATATCAACAACAAGTAATTAACAAGCCTACAATTTCAGCTACTTATGATAACATCAAATAAGTAAACCGAGGACCTTCTCCAAAATAATAAAAATCATGCTCTGGTTTTCCTATGCCTTAAGATATATATGTTAAGGCTCTTTATGTCAGAATTCGGAGTTATATATGCAATAAATATGCTATTAGATAGTTTTTTTTTTGGGTATTTATTTTTAATTTATGTCTTTTTGCCAAATCACTCTCTTGATGTGTTCGGAATTTTGGACCATATCCCCTAATCAGAGATCGCATGCGTAACGGAGACAAATGATGAAGGTATATGAGTAACAAGGTTCCAAAACGAGAAATTATAGCTGGATATAAAAAAAAGTTAAAACTAATTACAGCTGGATATAAAATTATACTTTTACCCTTTCAAACACAATTTTAAAAATCGAAAAAAAAAAGAGAACGAGTTACCCAAACTATCTCCCTCCATCGCTGCACCCTTCTCTTTCACTTTCTTTCTCTCTCTTTTCTTCCCTCCATCTCTTTGTCCTTGTTGAAGTGAGTCTCCTAATTAATCAAGGAGATTTATTTCCTTGATTAATTAAGGGATTTACTTTCCTATTTTATATAGTTGTCAAATCATTATATAATTAGGATATACTTTCTTAATCCTTTACTGTATCTAATTCCTTGTAAAGCACTTATGTAAACTCTTATTTATACCTCTTTATGGAGAAGAATAAAACCCAACCTAACATATTCAAACCCAAATTCATATTTTAGCATGGTTTCAGAGCCAGGTTCTCTTGTAACCTGTGCTTGCGTTTTTCTTGCAATTTAAGTGCTCTCCTTCCCCTCCTCTTCAAGGGGGGTAGGGGGAGTAAAAAAGGATCAGTTTCTCTTTCCTATAGCTTATCTCTCTCAAATGTGTTGTCTTTGCCTTATCTCAAATTTCTCATATTCAAATCCAAAACCCTAAATCAAATTCCTCATATTTTTCCCCAAATCCAAATCCCTCAAATCTAAAGTCCTCAAATCCTCTTACCAAAATCCCTAAATACATACCCTCAAATCTTATACACATACCTTTCAAATCCAATTCCTACATCAAATTCGTACATCAAATTCCTCAAATCAAATTCCTCAAATCAAATTCCTCCAATCAAAATCCCTCACATTCTGATATCACATTTTACTTCTGTTGCGATGTCAGGAATCCCTATGATTCTCCCCCTTATTGCAGACTCACATAAGTATGCGGTCAATGCTACTGACCCGGCTACCCGGACTTGTGCTTCTATCAACACCACCAAAGGTTCTACTTTTCATACGTCCTCTAAAAAATCCGCATGAATTATCGACTCGGGTTCTACGAATTACATGACATTTGATCCTGACTAACTTATTGATCACAAATCATCCGCTCCGTCGGTGGTGTCTAATGTTAATGGTACCCCTCCCCTGTGGATCAGAAGACTCTTGACAGAATTGAGCTTCAAGCTAGAAAAGCCAATGGAGTTGCATTATGACAACAAGTCAGCCATTGATATTGCCCATAATCCAGTTCAACATGATCGAACCAAACATGTTGAGGTGGATAGACATTTTATCAAAGAAAAAATTGAGAAGAAGATCAATTGGCAGATATCTTAACCAAAGCTATTTGTGGCAAAGAATTTCATGACTCACTTACTAAGTTGGGCATTTGTGACGTATATGCACCAACTTGAGGAGGAGTGTTGAAGTGAGTCTTCTAATTAATCAAGGAGATTTATTTCCTTGATTAATTAAGGGATTTACTTTCCTATTTTATATAGTTGTCAAATCATTGTATAATTATGAGATACTTTCCTAATTCTTTACTGTATCTAATTCTTTGTAAAGCACTCATGTAAACTCTTATATATACCTCCTTATGGAGAAGAATAAAACCCAACCTAACATATTCAAACCCATATTCATATTTTAACAGTCCTCTCTTGATAACATATGAGATAACTTTAGACTTTTTAATTAAATATGCAGATCTCATTCAATTGAATACAACCCACCCAAAAGCTGATTTAGATCAATTGGAATATGTAGATGAGAGAGAGAAACTAAGAGAGCGAGGCGATGGCCAAGGGAGGCAAAGCTGAGTGCAGTGGTTGGTGTACAATATTCTAGTTTTTTTGATTTTTTATTCTTTTTATGTTGAGGGAGATGAATAAATAGGCAAAATTTCAATGTGGAAATAAACAACAAATGTAAGTAGTTGGTAGAGTAGAGAGAGATGGAGGGAGGATTAGAAACACAGAGAGAGGGGCAGCGAATGGGAACTGGTAATTTCAGTCGGGTGGGAGTTTGGGTGCAATCTTCTTCTTTGGTTTTCCACATGTCCAGGGACGGACCCACAGTGGGGTCAATGGGGTCAAATGACCCTATGGTCCCTTTAAGCTTGAAGGTCCCTTTAAGCTGATTGTGCGACCCCATGGATGCCCTCCACTTGCTTGTTGTTTGGCCTGAACGAAATGGCTGCTGCATGAGGAAGAAGAAGAAGCAGCGCGCTGCTTCATTTTTTGTTAAAATGCTGGGTAAAATGACGTCGTTTTAGCCTAGCGAATTTCTTTCTTTTTTTAAATGACCTGGCCAAAACGACGTCGTTTTGGTCCAGGTCTTTAAAAATAAAAATAAAAATAGCCCAGCTATTCTAATACCCCTCCACACCTGATCCCAGAAACTTCCAAAACCCCAATTCTTTAGTCCTGAACCCTCCATTCCCTCCCTCCCCCCACCTAGCCCCACAACCTTTAACCCCCATCTCCTCAATTGTTGCCGCAACTGCCAAAAGCTTGCCGCCACATCCACCACATAGCAATTCAAGTAAATTCTAACTCTAAGCCTAAATTAATTGAATTGAAATTATGATTTTATTATTTTATTTTGATTTATTGGATGTTTCATATATGAATTTTTTTGTTGTTCATTGGTACAAATTTAGTGTTCTCTTTAATTGATGTGAGTTATTACTTCAAAACAAAATGGGAGATCAATTGTTGAGTGATAATTTGCTTGTTTACGTTGAGAATGATATTTTTGCTTGTATTAAAAATGAAGTTATAATGCTACGTTTTCAAAATATGAAATCTCGTCGTGGACAATTGTAGTTTGTAATGTTGTTTTTTTATATGAATTATGAATGAACATTTCACTTCTAATGTTATTTTGATCTATAAAAAATTTCAAACTCTTACACTATGACCCCATAAGGTAAGATTTTTGGATCCATCCCTGCACATGTCATTGTGTTGTTGGCTGGGGTTAGCAAAACAGTGATATCCTCGTTACAAAAATTTTTTTTCTTCTCCATATATGGGTTCTTCTAATAGAGATGGATCCTATTGTATTGGTGGGCCCCACCTTTATTTGAGAAGTGGTACACAATGTGGTATGCAAATGTGGTATGTATAGCATTGCTCTTTTCATCCATTACAACAATAGTTTATTTTATTTTATTTTATAAAAAGGCGATATAATTTTATTAGATTAATAGGAAAAATTGAGGGTGGCTGGAGGCAAGGTCTAAAATATCGATGATATCGGAAATATCGGTAGTCCAAAAACATGGAAATTTCGGGATATTATCGATACTGATAAAAATTGAATAAAAACCATGGAAATTATTAGAAAAACTTGGAAATTTTTATTGAAACTTTGGAGAATGTTTATTTAGTCAATTATCTATTAGTTTATCACAAAAAATTAAAAGGAAATATATTGCATGATTGATTTAACTGATTTAAGTTGATTATACAGCGAGCTAGAAAACACTGTAAGTGTAGTAAATATGTAATAATTAATGAAAAAGATTAAACACACCATAATCATTTATATATAATGATTTACTATAATATTTTACACTTTATACATTGCATGGTAAGATGTATGAGTGACTTAGTACCACATAGAATTCCTATAAGATTCAAAATTTTCACTATCTTCATCATCTCTATGTGTAGAGTAAGTATATTGTGAAGAGTAGTCATCAAATGATAAATTCTCAAAATAGTTTTGCATGTAATTGTTAACATGCCACCCATATAAATATAAATATTTTAGCATATTATCACAAAAACATAAGTGATATGGTGGTTAAGGTGTTGGAGGAGTAAAATTGGAGGGGTTCAAATCCCCTTTGTGTTTGTTTTCTCCCTTTTTTTTTCTTTTCTTTTTTCCTTTACATCGATATTTTCGATATTTTAGCGATATTACACTGATATTTTGATAAAATATTGCTAAAGTGTGAGTGATATGTACATGGATATATTCCGAAATATCTGTGATTCGAAACAACTGATATTTCATCGATATTATCGATATTTCATACTATGGCTGGAGGTGACATGTGGCATAAGTTTATTGACTTCAACTCCTGTGTGCAAAGCATGGCCTCATGTTTTTCTTGAAATTGCGCATGGTTTGGAAAATGATAGTGAAAATAACAAGTAACTACTTATTGTGATGTTCCATTTAAACAAAACGGTGCGCATGCATTTTAGACTTGTACGACCTTCTCTAGATTTGTACAGCCTGTTAAGGATAAAATGAAACGTAAAAACAAAAACCCACCATATAGGGAAAAGATGATCCTGCTCTAGTAATTTTTGAAGTTACCGATTAATCAACCACCATAAATTAATATGTACATTAAAATCCGTACGGGGCATTTAAAATCAGTGAGCTGGTCCTCATTATACTTATACCACATGTCTCAAGGTTTTGTAATAAAAATACCAAAACCCGTACGGGGCATTTAAAATCAATGAACCGGTCCTCATTATACTTATACCACATGTCTCAAGGTATCAATGTAAATAACTTCAAATGAATCTTAAACATTATTTGAGAAAGATGTACATAGCCCTCTTCAATCCTAAAGCAATTGATATTAAACACAAAATGCTTCAGAAGTCAAGTTCGATACGAATGCTTTTTTTTTTTTTAAATTTATAAATTCACACAACTGAAAATCCAATTAATGCACATACCAACCCTATGCTGACAAAAACAGCGAAGTATTAAATTGCTGTACTGATATATGAAATGGGCGGCCAACTTATTTCGAAACACAATAATTTTCATACAACGTACGTCTATATAAGAATGCCAGTGGCAGCGTGCAGAAGATACACCATAAGAAAAATATTGAAGCCATAGATAGCATCTATGGGGCTTATGGTCAATATTGTGATGGCTCCCTGCGGAGAATTCTGGGGAAGGAAATGGAATTTACTAGACATAGTCACTGCAGTTGTGTTTTTCAGTCTTCATTGCCTTTGTATGATGGCACCGTTTCATTTCACCTGGCCTGCCTTTTGGGTGGCCTGTGCTCTCTATCTTGTGACGGGTTTAGGAGTTACTTTGTCTTTCCATAGAAATCTTGCTCACAAGAGCTTTCGTATTCCGAAATGGCTCGAGTACTTGTTTGCCTATTTCGGGGTTCTCTCACTTCAGGTATATGTGTATATATCAACGTTTAGCAACATATTTAAGTCTTATTTGCATACATGTTTTGAAATGAAAGATCTTGGCCAGCTTCGGTATTTTCTTGGTATTGAAATTGATTACTCACCTGATGGTTATTTTCTTTCTCAAATTAAGTATGCTTCAGATATTTTACAGCGTGCAGGTTTAACTGATTCAAAGGTTGTCAACACCCCACTTGAGCAGAATGTTAAACTCCATGCTTCTGATGGTACCTTGCTCTCCAACCCCACGTTGTATCGAGAACTTGTTGGGAGTCTTAACTATCTCACAATCACGAGACCAGATATTAGTCACGTTGTTCACATTGTGAGTCAATTCATGGCTGCCCCACGATCAGTGCACTTTGCTGCTGTGCTTCGCATCCTGCGGTACCTCAAGGGTAATCTGTTTCAAGGCCTTCATTTTTCCTCCAAATCCAATCTCACCCTTCGAGCTTATTCTGATTCAGATTGGGCTGGAGATATCACTGATCGTCGTTCAACTACTGGATTTTGTATCTTTCTTGGCGATTCTCTGATTTCTTGGAAGAGTAAGAAACAAACAGTTGTTGCCCGTTCTAGCGCTGAAGCTGAATATCGTGCTCTGGCTCATACCACTTCTGAAGTTCTTTGGCTTTGCTGGCTCCTTCTTGATATGGGTGTCATTCTTCCTCCATGTACTTCTTTGTTTTGTGACAATAAGAGTGCTATTCAAATTGCCCATAACGATGTGTTTCATGAGCGCACCAAGCATATCGAGGTTGATTGCCACTTCATTCGCCACCATGTCTCCCAAGGGACTATTTCTCTATTCTATCTTGCCTCTGAGCAGCAACCTGCAGACTTCTTTACTAAGTCTCACTCTGCCGTACGTTTTTGGTTTTTGTTATCCAAACTTCACATGCTTTCTCGAGCATCTTCCGTTTGAGGGGGGGTGTTAAAGTCAATCACGTCTATTATGCTTTTACCTATTTCATCCCCTGTAATTTAGATGATTAGTCAACTAAGTCTCCTATTTTATATGCTGTAATTTAGAGCTATACTAGCAAAAAAGCCCGCGCGATGCTGCGGGTTTTGAAATTACGTAGACAAAATAAGATTATTTTTATATATAATGAGATTTAATTTGTAGCATTATGCTTAACTAAGGAAGTATAAGTGGCAAAAAAGGAAGTAATAATATAAAATAAGGTTACATGTTATGTTAAAATAGTAGACATGTTTGTATATACATTGAAATGCTAATAGTGGGAAGCAGCTATTAAAATAGCAAAATTTGGATAGTTTTGGGCAGCATGTTTTCTTTGTCATGTGTAGAAGAGATATAAAATGCTATGAATGATTAAAATCAATTGAGTAAAATAACTAATAATGTTGAATTTGAATAGGCAACGCATTGAAGGCATTTTTATATTCCCAGAATGATGACACCACAAAAATGTTTATACACTTGTATTTTCGTGTATCCAAATTATTTATTAAAAAAAAGGTCAAACTATATGTCGATACCAATTTGCAAAAGCGAAAACAACTATAATAATAAGAATAACACATTGAGAATCTAATATTACAAACTAAAACAAAAAAAAAAAAGCAATGTAGACTAAACAATTAATTGAATTTTGACATATTAAGGCATATATAGATTATAATTTGTGGGTTAACACATGCTATTCTATTTTTTTATAAAACTTTTTATCTAGAAGTAAAATACTATTTTATAAGGGCTACAATAAAAATAAAAAATAAAAAATAGATACTATTTATATAGTGTTTGACAGAACAGAAAGGAGAATAGTATGAATTAAATAAATAAGCATTAAGAAAAAAAAGATGATAAATTGGATTATTATATAAAGACATAATATATATTATAATGAATGATTGTTTTTCAGATATATAAAAGCATCTATGTTTAGAAAAACTATGAGAAAAATGAATGACATTTATAATAACAAACTAACATAAGCAAATAATGAATCTATTAAAATTTGGAAGATTAAGAAAAAAGGTTTTCTGTAAAATAAACGATTTTATAGGCATAGATCCAAACTTGACGTTAAGCATGTATTATTCTAGAACTAACATTTGTTAACAAAGAGGTATATCACTGTGTAATTCATATATGTTGAGTAAATGTCAATATTTAATAGTATATAGTAAAATTTATTATGACATATAGACAAAGAAAAAAAGAAGCCCACATGTGAACCTTTCGTTAATTAACAAAAGTGAGTTTCTCTTTTGTTTTAACAATTGTTTTGAAAAGGATAAAAGGGGAAAAACAAACCCCAAAAAAATGGTTATCAAGAATTAGTCATTTGCCCATAAAGATTTCCGAAAAGTAAATTTGATTTATATTTTTTATAAATAAATAAGTGGTTTCAAATTGTATAAAAGGTTTTCAAACTTCTAACTAATATTTATGTAAGCAATTGTCAAGGTTTAGAATTTAGGTTTTTAAGAAGAAATTCTTAATTATTAGCCAAAAGTACTCAAACTGAAATTAAAATTTGTAAAAAATTAATTCACTCACTTAATACATGTACATGTATATCTTAATTTAAATAAAATTGTTTAATACTATTTTCAATATGATCAAATCCATGAAAGCAATATAATTAATAGATAATTTACTAAAATATAGAATATAAAAACTTGAAAATATATTATTCAAACTGAAACAATTTTCGTTAATAGTTTTGAATTCAAATAATCAAATTGATAAAGCAAAAGTATTTAACTTTATACATCAATTAAAATCCATAGATCAAATTTAAGTAATTCGAAATATTAACAATATAGTAATTACAATAATAAGTCGTTTTTAAAGATGTATCATTTAAAGCTATCATTAAAATAACAGATAAATCAATTTGGGTAAGAAAGAGAAGATATTCTTATGCTCACTACCCACTTCTGCAAAACACATGCTCTCCTCCTATTCCTTCTTCACATGTCTTTTTCATCATCAGTTTAACCATCATCTCCTCCTCCATCTTTCTTCTTCTCCTTCTTCTCCTTCTTCTCCTTCTTGCCTTTGACTCAAAACTTGTAGGCTTTAACCATGTGGAAAACAATCAAAATACTCAAACCCTAATAAGTTTCTTGGGAAAAAAGGAAATAATTGAATAGGTAAAGAACTTGTACATAAATTGGTATAATGGGAAGAAACAAAAACATAAAATAATACATACATATGTATATGTGTGTGTATCTACATACATGCATTATGCATACATACTATAAAGAAAGTACATACTTAGAAATTGTTTTATATCACTACATTATGATTACAAAGCAACGATAGTAGTTTTTATTTTATCAAAATATATTTGTAGAAAGACACAGCTGTAGAAGAATAAAAATTAAAATATAATATAACAATTACAGATATCTATTATTTTATCGGACAACCAACTTCGTTCCATAATGATTAAACAGTATACTTATACTAATATAAAGTGTATAATTGAGACATTTAACTTAAAATTTATAATCAACCAAGCTCACCAGATTAATTATTAAGATAATATGTTCAATAAGAACATCAAGGAGAAAACATTTAAAAGAGGGGAAAAAATTTAACATCAAAGCATATTCAACGTGTATCAATCCACAAAATAAATATTACTTCTAAATAACTTGTATGCAAGCACAATCGATGAAAATAAAATATAAAATCTTATAAAATGATTAAAATCAATTGACTAAGATGACTTATAATGTTTAATTTAAAAAAGCAATGAATTGAAGGAGTTTTTATACCTCAAAAATGACAGCAGAATCAAAGGTCTAGTCCCTTGCTTTTTGGTGTATCCAAGCTGTGAAATAAAGAAATGATTGAATTATATTTGGATTGAATGTCTAGTCTATTGTTCAATTTAACAAAAACTGGACAACGGAGTTAGAAAAGAAATTCAAATGTTTTTATATCCATTAATTATAATATACTTAAACAATGGTAGTTGTAAATTTATATTTACTATCAAAATAACAATTGTAAGAGACTTTGGTCTTATCTTTCTAAAACACAACAGTTGGCTAATTTGTTTTCATTTGTATAATTATTAAACTTGGGCTCAGGTCAATCAATCATTTTCTCATATTTTAGATCATTATCATTAATTTTCACCATTTGTTTTGTTCAACCATAAAAGTCATCCAGCTAATTATATCACACCAGCTTCTTTACCAAAAGCCCAAGTAGCCAGTTCAATTGAAACTGGGCAATGGACTTACAAAACAAACTTAAAAAACAAATTCAAATGTCTTTATGTATTTATAATAATGTTTTTATATATCTAAGAATCAATGAAAATAAAAGCATCCTTTCTTCTCTCCACTATTCTCCCTTTTGTTTTACCTGGCCTAAAATGATCCAGAAATAATTTTCTTCAAAGATATGTAATTCAGGAAAATGAACATACAGAAATGTATGATGTATTACAAATTCTGTTTTACTTTTGGTCTGATACTACAACTTCAGTAATTATTACACAATTATCTCATTCTGGTATTGTTTATATATGAAAGATGACAATGCCATACCAATAATACGAAAGGCAAACAATATGCAGGCAACAGGATAATGTCATTAAATTTTACTCACGCAAATACCAGCACATGATTCGAGTTGATATAATCAACCAAGTTATATACAACACCAGTTTACAAAAAATCCGTTCTTAAACGACCCTTATCGAGTCTAGTTCAACATGTCAAAAAGACATTTTCAAAATCCTAGACCCATTTTCATCAATAGCTGAAGAAAGAGCTGTAGATTTCTCTAGGCTAGCCTTTAACGATTGCTGGGTAGCTTTGAGTTTCTCAAAACTTTCAACATCAGCCATTGCAAAAAGAACTATCTATCTAATTATCTATCTATCTATCTTTCTCAGAATCCCCAACAATTAACTGAAATAACTTGTGTCACCTTTTATAGTGCACTAAGATTTTAGAAGAGTGCAGTACAAAATTTTGTCATGGTTTCTTCTAAACTACTCAAACTTACCAAATCAAATTAAGAGAATAACCATATTCAAAGCAACCCTCAGTTGCAAGATAAACACTACAATACATAAACACAACCATATGATAAAACGGGGCAATCTCAATGTATGAAACAGAGTAAATCGTTTAACATTCAGCCATGATAGTACACATACTCAGTTCATCAATTAAATCAAAAATCAATCTTACCACATATCCAAATCATAATTTCAATGGGAAAAAGTACTCTATACAGATACCATTCTCAACATTCAGCCATGGTAGTATATAAGAATTAATTCATAAATTTTCTTTAAAAAAAATTACTAAAGTTTGAAGATGTCTGGTTCATAACCATAATGAAAATTTTAATACAACACATACTCAGTTCTTCAATTCAATCAAAAATCAATCCTACCACATATCCAAATCATAATTTTAATGAAAAAACAACTCTATACAGATACTATTCTCCTCTGTTTTTCTCTCTCCATCAGTCATCAACATCATTAGACTTATTTTATATCTGCCTGTGTACGAATAAATAAACTATCTTTTTTTCACACTGGGATTTCCAAAGTAAAATTAACATCTTGTTTGTTTATAGCAAGGACCCAATTAACATCTTACATTTCCTTAGTTCAATTTCGTTCCAAAGTTACAAATGCAGATGCATCAATAAACCGATTGCAGAAATTGAAAGCAAAATTAGAAATCGATGTCATATAAAACCCTAACCCTAAACCCAACCTCATTTTCAATCTGTTAGATCAAAGCACAGAAAAACATTGTTTGAGTGAGAGAGATGGACCTGGAGTCCTGGAGCTTGGCAGTGGACTTCTTTTCGCCGCTGAGAACGATGGTGTCGGTGCCACGTACGCCGACGGCGGCGTTACCCTTGTGCATAGCTTCGAGCGCGTATTCGACTTGGAAGAGATCAGAGGCTAAGGCGAGGTTAGTAGCAGACCGAGATGAGTTTAGATGGAGATGGATTTTCGAATCGAAAAAGAAGGCGGCAAGGAAGCGGGTGAACAATGGAAAACTGATGGTCTGGGCAGATGGTTCTGTAAAGAAGTCGAAGCCTCCAGATGTAGACATCGAAGAACCAACTCTGCTCTCCCATCTTCGCCCCTGAAGCTGTCGAACCAGCCAGTTGAAATCAAACCAGGCGCCTCTCAAGAAGAAACAGAATCATAGTTCGATCTGAAGGAGAGAAGGGGCAAAACAGGGAAAAAAAAAGAGTCAGCCAAGGGCAAAACCGAGATTTTACTGTGCAGGGGTTAAAAAGAAGCTGGTTGAACAGTTTAAAATGAAGGCATTTTCGTAAATTCACTGTGCTTAGCTACAGTGATTAGTTGCATTGGGTTTTAGTATATATATAATTTCAGCTATGTAATTAGTCAACTTTAGGATTGTATATATACATGGGTTCTCACCCAAGTAAATATCATCGAATCATTATAATCAGAAAATCTTGTCTCTCTTAACAGGCTGGAGGTGACATGTGGCATAAGTTTATTGACTTCAACTCCTGTGTGCAAAGCATGGCCTCATGTTTTTCTTGAAATTGCACATGGTTTGGAAAATGATAGTGAAAATAACAAGTAACTACTTATTGTGATGTTCCATTTAAACAAACGGTGCGCATGCATTTTAGACTTGTACGACCTTCTCTAGATTTGTACAGCCTGTTAAGGATAAAATGAAGCGTAAAAACAAAAACCCACCATATAGGGAAAAGATGATCCTGCTCTAGTAATTTTTGAAGTTACCAATTAATCAACCACCATAAATTAATATGTACATTAAAATCCGTACGGGGCATTTAAAATCAGTGAGCTGGTCCTCATTATACTTATACCACATGTCTCAAGGTTTTGTAATAAAAATACCAAAACCCGTACGGGGCATTTAAAATCAATGAACCGGTCCTCATTATACTTATACCACATGTCTCAAGGTATCAATGTAAATAACTTCAAATGAATCTTAAACATTATTTGAGAAAGATGTACATAGCCCTCTTCAATCCTAAAGCAATTGATATTAAACACAAAATGCTTCAGAAGTCAAGTTCGATACGAATGCTTTTTTTTTTTTTTAAATTTATAAATTCACACAACTGAAAATCCAATTAATGCACATACCAACCCTATGCTGACAAAAACAGCGAAGTATTAAATTGCTGTACTGATATATGAAATGGGCGGCCAACTTATTTCGAAACACAATAATTTTCATACAACGTACGTCTATATAAGAATGCCAGTGGCAGCGTGCAGAAGATACACCATAAGAAAAATATTGAAGCCATAGATAGCATCTATGGGGCTTATGGTCAATATTGTGATGGCTCCCTGCGGAGAATTCTGGGGAAGGAAATGGAATTTACTAGACATAGTCACTGCAGTTGTGTTTTTCAGTCTTCATTGCCTTTGTATGATGGCACCGTTTCATTTCACCTGGCCTGCCTTTTGGGTGGCCTGTGCTCTCTATCTTGTGACGGGTTTAGGAGTTACTTTGTCTTTCCATAGAAATCTTGCTCACAAGAGCTTTCGTATTCCGAAATGGCTCGAGTACTTGTTTGCCTATTTCGGGGTTCTCTCACTTCAGGTATATGTGTATATATCAACGTTTAGCAACATATTTTTGGTACGCCTTTTATTTTTATTTTCAAGGCTATATATAATATTTGTGTTTGCTTGTTTGATTTTGCAGGGAAGTCCAATAGAATGGGTGAGCTCACACCGATATCACCACCAGTTTACTGATACTGAGAAAGATGTTCATAGCCCTCTTCAAGGTTTTTGGTTTAGTCACATGGGTTGGATCCTCGATAGTGGGTCTCGGTTTGGAAAAGTGAAAAAACATACCCTACTCTCTCTCTTTCTAGACCAAATATATTTGCTTACACTATAATTTTGTTCAAGTTCTAAATGGAAACTTTTGCAGTATGGAGGACTGAAGAACGTTGAAGATATGAAAAGGCAACCCTTCTATAGGTTTCTTCATTGCACTTTTCTTCTGCATTCTGTTGTTCTACTTGGAAGTTTACTATATGTCGTGGGTGGATTTCCCTTCCTGGCATGGGGACTGGTGAGATTGTTTTCTGTCTTGTTATCTTTAATTATGAAATGGCATGGAAATTATTTTTCACATTGAAGTTTTTCTTGGTCGATTTACCGGACCGATTTGATTTCCAAAAAGTCATAAAACAATGCAAGAGTTTATGGGACATTTACTTATATGTAACGAGAATAAGAAGATAGATAATGATTTTCATTCTTAACTTTCCCTATTTACATACGTTTAAGGAACATTTAATACGAAGGACTACTTTAAAATCCTTGATCAAATACTCAAAAAACCAAGAATCGGATCAACTAGGAAGGGGTAGTTGATCCGATTCTCATTCTTTGATTCTCCTTTCCTCTTTCTTCTTATTCTCATTAATTAATTAAACATGCTTAGTAAAAAGGTTGTCATAAGATCAAAGCTGGATTACATATGTGCAATTCAAATTAATTATAATACCTATTAAAGTTTAAATTATTCCTTGTCAGTGCAGGGGGTGAGGATGGTATGCGTTTTCCATAGTACTTTGTTAGTAAATTCAGCTGGTCACATGTGGGGAAAACAAGTATATCTCACTGGTGATATGTCAAGGAACAATTGGTACATTTTGAACAAATATGGAACTTGGGATATTATTATATGTTCTTCTTTCTGAATCTTGAATCCTGAATCCTGATGAGAGATATTAAATATATATTTTTTTCAATTGTACGATTTAGGTGGTTGGGATTGTTTGCACTTGGAGAAGGATGGCACAACAATCACCATGCTTTTGATTTCTCAGCTCGACAAGGTTTTGAATGGTGGCAGATTGATGTTACTTGGTATGTGATAAGATTTTTACAAGCAATTGGATTGGCAACAAATGTGAAAACTCCAACTGAAGCCCAGAAGCGAAGAAAAGCTCTACACAATAAAGTCATGGCTGCTGAGAATTAAACATTTGCTTCCTATGATGTGACAGCTAAAGTTTACCTTGTGGTTAATATTCAAAAACTTTAAATCTACATGTTATATATATATGCTCACGCAAGAACTATTTAAAAACTTTGTGTTTGTAGTTTTGATATATAATTACTAAGTTGAATGATATTTTTACTTTTTCTCTTTGCATATTGTTCTTTTACATTATTATATCTTAATGTACAAGTTACTTCATAAAAGCCATATATATATCCAAAACCATTAACTAGCATAATTCATATACAAAACGATAACATATAGATGATTTTCGTAAATCACGCATAATTCATCTATATATATTCAAAATATATATAAAAAATGATTATTTAAAGAAAATATTAGGGATTTTTGTAGAAATATCACCTGAACTTATACCTTAGTTTTCATTTGTCACCTTAAAGGAAAATTTAAGAGAAATGTCACCTTAATTTTTCAAAATTCATGATTTGTCATTTGACTTTAAGACCACCATTTTTAAGGGTATTTTAGTCTTTCCATTCTAAACCCTAAACAATTAAAATTGAAAAAAAAAAAAAAAGCTCACTTTCCCCCATCCCCTGTGCGCCACCGGTGGCTCCAATCAACCCCACCCACCTTGAAATCCATTCCTCCTTTCCTCTTTACAACCCTTTCCTCCATTCCCCCTTCCCTCTTTCATTCCCCTTCCCTCTTCCCCTTCCTCTTCTTATTTTTTCTTTTTGGAATTTTCCCATTTGCATATTGAAATTTGTGGAAGGATAACTACCAAACCAACAATTCAGTAGCCTATGTAACAAATGGTGACCAAGCAAACTTTAGATCCTTCAACAAAAACATAGTGGCTTAAGTTAATGAAACTATGAAGACAAGGAGGTTGGATTTTGGGTGGGAAGTTTAAGTAGTTTCAAGTATCTGAAAATTTCATACATGCTCAATGAACACCGCAAAAAAATTTATACATGCTAAGAGAGAGAGAAGAGGCGTGGGGGAGAGGTGTCCTGTGCGATGTGTGTTGGGGGCCGGTGGGGTTGGGTGGGGGAGAAAGGGAGAGAGAGGTCTCTTTTTTCTCTCTTTTTTTTTCTTGGAAATGGAAAGACTAAAATACCTTTTAAAATGGGATGAAAAATTGGATGGTGTTAAAGTTAGATGACAAATCATGTATTTTGAAAAATTAAGGTGCTATTTCTTTTAAATTTTTCTTTAAGGTGACAAAATGAAATTGAGGTATAAGGTCAAGCGATATTTCAACAAAAATCCCAAAATATTAAGCGTGTTGAACCCAACACCTGAAAAAATGTCAGGTACTCATGGGCGACTGGTGGTAGTATTTTCCTATTCTATTAATTTCTCGTATTTGCAATTTTTTTAAAATATAGAAGATCAATTTGTCCTCGTATGAACCGAAGTCATCTTAGTATATATCTTCTTTGGTTTTGAATTTATGTTTCAATTATCGATGGGTGACTAGGTTATGATTTGAGCCAATTTTGATTGACCAGTCTAATCTTTAATGAAATTGGTGGGGCAGTTGGACTAGGAGTTATGACTTGAGCTATTTCTATTTTAAACATTAAAAGGTATAGATCCCTAATTAATTACAACTCATTTTTTCAACTTTACATGTTTTTTTGTCGTATTATAAAGTGCATGCAATGCAAATGTATTCACGTCACATGTTTTTCTCTCGATTGTATCCTAAAGTGCATGCATGTGTGTGTAGAAGTTGTCTTAATTATACCTTTGGCCCAATTTGTGAGAGACATTATGAAACCTTTGGTTATGATCATGTGCGTGTAGTTGTCTTGTCTTTGACTTCTGTTCGAGACTGTTACGATGACACATTTGCCACAAAATTATGACCTAGTGTGTATTTTGGTAAAACAGCTATACGATAATACGAACACAACATGAACTTAACATTTGCATTTTGAAGGATAATTAACACGATTTTTCCTAGTAGCTAGTTAGAGAGAGGAAAGTAGTGAAGGGAAGTAATTTATATATGGAAATGGAAGGGAACATATGAAGGGACGCAAGCCGATCTTGAGATTTTGAGGGCCCTGTGCGAATCTTAAACTAGGGCTTCACATAAGCTAACACAAACTTACACCATTACGTAATGCCATACAATCACTACTCCAAAAATTGAAAGCTACGTCACCTGAAAGACGTCGAAAAGTGAATTTCACGACGTTGTTTTAAAATTGGCTATAAATCACGTCAGCATTTATAGAAGCGACGTCGTAGGATATCTAATACGGTGGTTTATGAAAACATATTTTAAAACCACGTCGGTTGTCAAGACAAAGCGACGTGGATTCAAAACACGCTAAACACTGTTCACTCAAGTGACCTAAATTTTCACGACTCGCTCTTGCTCTTCTAAGTTTCCCTCTCGTTGCTCTCGATGAAAATTTCCAATCTCTCTCTCTCTCTCCCTATCTGGACCTCTCTCTCTCTCTCTCTCTCTCTCTCTCTCTCTAAGGCCGTCATCTCTTTCGCGTTCACTGTGGGTTCCGTCGATTTGGAGTTGTCTTGCCGTGGCTACCGTCGACATTGGCATTCACTGCCCTGCCCTTGGCTGTCGTTGACATTCCCGTTCGCTGCCGTCGATTTCTCATTCCCTGGGCTTACGCCATTGGAGGTCACTGAGCTCCCTCAAGTTCGCGACCCTTCATCAACACTCTCAGGTACTTTCGCTCAGCCTTTTACTTTGTCAATCACGAATTTGGGTTTGGGCTTCTCTCCAACTTCTTAAGAAAGTTTCAGATCTGCGCTTCAGAGGTACCATTTTTGGAAATATGAGAGATCTTAGAGGCTTGCTGTGGTTTTTGTTAGCATTTGCTCTCGGTTGCTTGTGACCGACAAGTCAAATTGAAGTCGTACAATTTTATGGAGTAAATTTTGCAGATCTGGTGATCTCTTCATTTCATTTGCTTGTAATCTACAGATTTTGGGTTTTTGATTTTCACTATGGTTATTGTGTTGCTTATTTAATGACTACTATTATGTATTCTGAAGATTTGTTTGAGATTGGTGTCATTATCAGAACAACCCTGTTTAATGGTTGATATTTTTCCCAAACAAATCCCTTTTTCTTGAAGATGGCCATGATGTGCTAGTTCACTCAATTATTAGGATGTCAATCTGCTTCAGGGATGTAGATTCTATTCAGCTTTATGTCTGATCTGATGTTATTCTTTATGGATATTGTTGTTCTTTGTTTGTTCACTCTGTATTTGCTTTTCTGGGAATAATACTTTTGTAAAAGTATAATTTTTATGTTTTCCACCAATTTCAAACTATTTTTTACATTTATTCTTTCACTTTGTTGGAGCTATTGACCTCTTTGTTGCTTAAAGTATACTATGGTGGGTACGCTGCTTAGAACCGAACTATTTTCTTGTTGTGAAATCACTAATTTTTTGTTTCATTTTTTCCAGCTTTGCTCTTCCCTTCAAGGCTGAGGCTGACTTCCCTCCTTTTCTAATGCAATAAACCACATCGAACTATTTTCTCTTTTGGTTTTTGTTTGTTACATCTCAGCCCACCAGAAAACTGGATCTCCTTTTTTTGTTAGTATTTATTTATTACTTCCAGACCAATATTTGTTTCTTTCTACTATGCAGCAGCTGCTCATAAAATGGACATGCGACCTATGATTCTCATGGAATGTGTTGGTTTTTACAGATATATTTCGATTAAGGCAATAAAGCCTAAGTCTCCTACTGATGTTCAATAATGGCTTACCTATTTTGGTTACGAATTCTTTGATGACAACTTAATGGTGAGCTATCTTGTTACCTTTTCATGAAGAGTTATTTATGAAAAATTTACTGGCTTTAATTGAAAAACTAAAATCTGTATGTTTAATGTCTATCTCTCCTTTGTGCTTCCGTGGCAGTGGTACCCTCTGAATATTGTTTTGGGTTGTGCATTCCTGATTTTCCTTCTAATTATCAGGTTTATTGTAAGTATTGATAAGTTTCTAGTCTCTCAAACTGCCCTTTATTTTTCCTATTGTTGCTTTGATTATGAGTTCTAACCTTTATTTCTCCTATTATTGAGTTCTACCCTTTATTTCTCCTATAATTGCTCCTATTATTGAAGATGAGGTCAGTTGATGAGAAATTGATTTTTGCTAGTTACGAAATGTTCAATGGTATATTGGATATTAGATCTCTTACATTATCTTTCCATGCTCCTTATATGAAGAGAAAAAAAAAACTTTCTTGCGGTTGGAGAACCTAACTAAGGAAACTTTTTCTTCTTTCTTTTGTTCAGATTCCTGTGACACTTCATATGAGGCAGTTAAGGTGGTCAAAGGGAAGAGAGTAATTGCATCCAAGGAAGAAGCATGCGCAAACTAGAGAGTGTACAAGCTTGTGTCTTATTGTGCCTGTGAACAAATGTGCAAGAAGGCAGCTAACTCACACACCCAAGAACAAAGTGATGAAGTTCAGATGGAATTGGTAGAGTTTGTGAGCAATCACATTTAGCTCCATTATTTCCAATTAGGTTAATGCTATGGATGTGGTAGGAAGTATGTATGTGGTACGAATAAATATTGTTTAACTATGTAATAAATGTTGAATCTTGAAATTTTATGAAAGAAATAAATTTTGGGTATATATATTCATTAATAAAGTATTATGGTTGATTTTCTAGTTAAAATTGTTGTGTAGAAGCATTGCAAATAAAAACTATAAAAAGCCAGGGAACATATTAGACGATATATTCATAGAATATCAACGACGGTTTTATTGTTAAAAGTGTCGTCTTTAATAACAATCAACGACAGGTTTTGTAAAAACCGTCGTCTATTATAGGAAAAGACGACGGTTTTTACAAAAAACCGTCGTCTTTACAAATAATAGACGATGGGAATTTACCGTCGTGGTTTTATGCATCAAAAGATGTCGGTCGATTTCACGACGGTTGAAAAAACGGATACACGACGGTGGATTACCGTCGTCTATTGCGATTTTTGTAGTAGTGAATAAATGTTTTT
This sequence comes from Prunus yedoensis, assembly GCA_005406145.1. Classification (NCBI taxonomy): domain Eukaryota; kingdom Viridiplantae; phylum Streptophyta; class Magnoliopsida; order Rosales; family Rosaceae; genus Prunus; species Prunus yedoensis. Next base: position 400,038 of record BJCG01000091.1, read on the forward strand.
GTTCTTAAAGTGACCAAGTACCCCTACTCCCATGGGCAAAATTGAAATTTCACAAAAGAATTAAATTTGGATTAAATCGATTAAATTGGGTCAGGGATGTGACACCTTTTGCACAATCACCATGATTGTGACCATGAGTCTTTATCGTAATAGATCATACTCAGATATTAAATATTTTTGAACACCTAATTTGTTTTGTATCAATATTCCAAGAACATCATTAATTGGATGCAATTTTTTTAGTTGAGTTAGTTGGATGCATTATTTTTGCAAAATTGAGTATCTGAGCATGTATAAAAACAATTGTGTACCGCTTTACTAACCACTTTTTTAATCGAGGTGAGCCCTATATATGGAAGTCTTATCTCTATGGGCACTTGAAAAAAAAAATCTACATGAGTAATTGAAGAGCTCATGTCAAGTCAATGGTGGGAACGTACGCACGTGACAAGCAATGTCTGCACATGGGAACATAGATATTATTGGGGCAATTAGAATATTCTTGCTAAAGAATATATATATATATATATATATAGTGTCATGCATGCAATTGAGAGATTCAGTGTCGTTATTTAAGGAATGAGGTTCTTAGTCGTTGGATCTATTTCAATGAAATCATGTGGTTGAGATTGATTTAAGTGTTTAAACTTGTTTGTGTCTAAAGACTTGCGAAAAACCCACATGTACATACGCTTTACTACGTAGCAAGGCTACTGTAACTCATCCACGTGTTATATATAATATTGGGGCAATTAGAATATTCTTGCTAAAGAATATATATATATAGTGTCATGCATGCAATTAAGAGATTCAGTGTCGTTATTTAAGGAATGAGGTTCTTAGTCGTTGGATCTATTTCAATGAAATCATGTGGTTGAGATTGATTTAAGTGTTTAAACTTGTTTGTGTCTAAAGACTTGCGAAAAACCCACATGTACATACGCTTTACTACGTAGCAAGGCTACTGTAACTCATCCACGTGTTATATATAATATGGATGGGCAATATGGTCAATATTTCCCACTTTTATGATATAATATCTATAAATATCCAATTACATATTCTAACAAACGAGTTATACCATGTGACATACTCTCATACCACGTACACTATAATTACTTGCACTTAAAGCATTTATAATGGGGTCCCTAAACAAGCTCCTTAGACAAATTTTAGGGAGGAATTAGAAAAACACAACTCCAACCATGCTCCCTATTCACCTCCTAAAATAAAGAGACTCCTAGTGGTTCCTTATAATTTAATGTAGTTTCGTTTTATGCATAGTTTAAACTTTTATTAATACAAACTATATATATATATATTTTTTATAGAGATGATAACCAATCATATTGAATTATAAAATAACTATAGTTTTTATGACTTCCTAACTTAGGGAGTATGATTGGAGTTCAAATTTTATAGCGTTCCTAAAATATTTTTTGTATGTTTTTAGCTAAATTTTAACTAAAGAATAGGGAGCATGACCTTTGCCTACATAATTACTGACTAATTCCTTGTGATCGGGTATTTATTATTTCAGTATGTGGTTGTGAAAATAACAAGGATATATTGAATGTTGGTGTTGACATCGGACAAGTTGCTTTAAACATTGGTATTGACAGATAGTAGAGCAGTTTTCATCTTTCAACGAAAACAATCAATTTCAAAAAAACAAACCAAAATTTTAATTTGACCCTTATTGTCATTATGGTGGTTTTGCTGCTAGCTAGGTCGCATTTGCATATGACTTTGTTCTTTAAAGAAATTTTACTGGTCCTGTACGTAATAAATTTTCAACTATAATTTTTATACTACTTTTTTCGCAATTTGATCTTTTTTATTTTATTTTTGTCATTTGATATGGAGGGAAATGGGTGAGTATTATATTGGGTTGCCTCAAGATTGTCTTTTACGTGAATCGAACTCGATGCACAGTAGGGACGGAGCCAGGGGTTTATGTGGGAGAAAATATTATATTATACCTTAATCACATGAAAGGAAATTACCATCCCAAGTAAGCTATCAAAAGTTGAGTCTGGTCCATTGATTTACATAGATCACTGGGCTAATGTTTGATATATTTAGATTGTCTTTCTAGACTTAAGCCCACTCTAGGTCTAACGTGGATTCGCCCTTGTTCAAAGTCTTGCGAGTAGAACTTTTCTACCAATTGACAGATATCATCAATTCTAATAGACGTATTCACTTCATGAGGATCCAAACTCTATTGCTTGATAACTAAATAAGCTATTTAATTCTTGCAATTGAGAATCTATTGCAGCATAAAAAATATTTATCATGTACTAATGTATAATTGTAAAAGAGACTTTTTATTTTATTTTTTATACGGAAGTAACTTAATCTCTTACTCTTTCAATTTTTTTAAAATAAATATATTGGTCGGCCTGGTAACTATCTTAGTCTTTTAGTTGGAAACGGAAACCTCAACTTCTCTTTATTGTGGAAGGACCACAAGCTTATTTTATCACATGTTGATGTTTATGTAAGGTTAATATGTTGCATGTTGAATGCTTGGAAGGGTCATATGTGTTTCTTTACACGTGATTAAGTTTCTGAAATGTTACAATTATTGGGGACATTTTGTCGGATTTTTGCTAAAAGTCAAATCCCTTAATTATTTACTTTTAATTGGAATAAGGGTAATTTAGTAAAATGGGCCCGACTTATGATGTTGGACAAGTGGGTATTGTCACCTACGGTAAAGTTGAATTTCAAGATTTGTTTCCATTATAGTGAGTGAACTCTTTTCGGCCATATTTAAAGAGGTTCTATGTCTAGTTTAACGCAAAAGAAGTAGGTTAATTAATTGATTTTGAAATTATTGGGATATCTTCTTCATGCATGTATGGTTTGTTTTTTTTTTTTTTTCCCAAACGATGAGAGAATATTATTGAAGACAAATAGTAAGGTTTACATCATTAGAAAAAATATCAAAAATCCACTCAGGCAATAAATCACCCCAAGTATGGATTTCGCCAACTCTGGACACAAAGGCCGCAATTTCATGCATGTATGGTTGGTTTGGTTTAGTTTGTAAATTTCATCAAATTAATAAATGAGATTCATTATTTGATATAATCATTAAGAAAATCTTTAAATCCAAAATGGAAAAAAAATAGGAAATTCAATGTAATAGATTTGACAAAACAGGTAATATTTCCAAAATACAATTACAATGACATTCTAATTAGAGAGAAAAGTTCAAACCTACCATAAATATACTACCAATGGACTAGGCAAATGAACTAGGCAATGCAATATTATATTATTCATTTTCATCTTTTACATTTACCTGATTTCACCCACCGTAAAAAATAAAATAAAATATAAATTTATAATAATAAAAATATGTGGGGCCCAACATACCTCTTCACTTTGAATTAGGCAATATTGCCTTATTGGGGAAAATAGGTATATTTTGTCTACCCATTTGCCTCTTCCGTTGTACCATGAAATGATGAAGTGGCAGGGCAAATAGCAAGCATGAAATTTTTTTCAGTGTTATAATCTCACTACCATACGGTTTTACTAATCCACGATTATAATATGGATAAATGATAAGTTGAAACTTCATGAACTATATAATACACGTGTATATACACTTTTCTCTAAAAAAAACATAGTATAACATGAATTTTGTTATCGTTTGGGATTTTATTCTCCTTTTTTCTTTGAGAAAGTTTAACACATGGATTAGTTCCAAGAATCATGAAGATTATACATAAACAATGGATCAACACAATATATATAAGCAATGGCGGATCCAGGATTCTCAGTCCAAGGGGTCACAGTGTGAAAGTGTCGAATTTTTTTTATAAGAAAAAATACTCAAAAGCATAAAGATAGTACATTTATTCAATTCTCTAAAAATTAGGATATAAGTACGACATGTATACGAAAATTAAAATATTATATTTATTAATTTTTATAAATTATTGTTGTACTAATATATTAGTTAAATATATCACTGAGTATAGACTAAAAGGTTAAAAGGGTTTTATTAATAAACGTTTGGGCCAGACTTATACATAGCCCAGACTTTTTTTAAAAACCTACAACTAGTGAAACGTTGAGTTTCAACTAAAATAAGGCAAAGCTAGGGCAAATCACCAACATCATCTCCACGAGATCATCTTCTTCTCTGCCTCTGCAACCCAAAAAAAATTCAAGTCTTGGTGCTACCAGAGCAGAGCAGATGCGTCTGGAAGAAGTTTAGAGAGTAGCGCAAGGCAAGCCCACAGGGGACTTTCATCGAGCACTTGCACACAAAGGGTCGATCAGACAACGGCCAAGGGGTCGTCGGTGGAGTCCATGGTGAAATTTTTGGCATCCCAAGGGGTCGTGTGACCCCTCTTGTCCCAACATGCGTCCGCCACTGTATATAAGATATATATATATATAGAGTAAAAATAATTCTTATTAAAAGATTGATCTACAAAACAATGCATATTATTGAAATATTTTGTTCATAATTTCTTAAAGAAAGATTTCAGAGCTACTTGTGGATGAAATTTATTTAATTTGGTGGCAGCGTTGCAACATGGGCATCAATCAAGGCATGTGCATTTTCCATCTAGACAAATAACTGTTCTTGAAACACATGATGCTCTAACATCTCTAGCAGCAAATCTCAATTGGCCATTACATCAGTTTGATGTAAAAAAAATGCATTCTTACATAGAGACTTGGAAGAAGAAGAAGTATATATGGACTTACTACCAGGATGTAACTTAGCTCATGACAAGGAGAATCAAATTTGCAAGCTCAGAAAGTCATTGTATGGGTTAAAGCAATCCCCTAGGGCATGGTTTGGCATATTCACTAAATCCATGAAGAATTTTGGATATATACAGAGTAATGCAGATCACACTTTGTTCTTGAAGTGTGATGGAAGAAGACTTACTGCATTGATTTTTTATGTAGATGACATAGTCGTAACTGGAAACGACACAGGAGAGCAACTGAAACTGCAGAAGTATTTGTCTTAGGAATTTGAGATGAAGGATTTAAGTAATCTGAAGTATTTTCTAGGAATTGAAGTAGCCAGGTCCACAACTAGTATATTTATGTCTCAAAGAAAGTATGTATTAGATGTGCTCATTGAAACAGGAATGTTTGGATGCAAACCTGCTGATACACCCATCGAGTTGAATCACAAGTTATGTGAAGACATGCATCAAGAACCAACCAATAAGGAACAGTACCAACGCCTTGTTGGAAGGTCGATATATTTAATCTACACAAGACCAAATATTGCATATGCTGTGAGTATGGTTAGTCAGTTTATGTGTTCACCGAGTGTGTCTCTTAGGAATGCAGTTGATCAGATCTTAAGATACTTAAAGTCAACACCTGGGAAAGGATTACTGTTCTAAAAAAATAGAGATCTCGAAGTTGTTGGATATATAGATGCTGATTGGACTGGTTCTGTTACTGATAGATGCTCTACTTCAGGCTACTTCACTTTTGTGAGAGGTAACCTAGTCACTTGGCGGAGTAAGAAACAAAATGTGGTTTCTCGTTCTAGTGCTGAAGCAGAGTATCGAGGAATGTCTCATGGAGTTTGTGAATTACTATGGATCAGAAGACTATTGACAGAATTGGGTTTCAAGCTAGAAAAGCCAATGGAGTTATATTGTGATAACAAGTCAGCCATCGATATTGCCCATAATCTAGTTCAACATGATCGAACTAAACAAGTTGAGGTGGATAGACATTTTATCAAAGAAAAAATTGAGAAGAAGATCATCTGCTTACCATTCGTAAGATCAGAAGATCAATTGGTAGATATCTTAACCAAAGCTGTTTGTGGAAGAGTATTTCATGACTCACTTACGAAGTTGGGCATTGGTGACGTATATGCACCAATTTGAGGAGGAGTGTTGACGTGAGTCTCCTAATTAATCAAGGAGATTTATTTCCTTGATTAATTAAGGGATTTACTTTCCTATTTTATATAATTGATAAATCATTGTATAATTTGGAGATACTTTCCTAATTCTTTGCTGTATCTAATTCCTTGTAAAGCACTCCTATAAACTCTTATATATATCTCCTTACAGAGAAGAATAAAGTTTGTTGTGAAAATGGACAAACACTTTCACTCACTCCCCTAATGATCTTATTGTTGATGGACTTTGTGACACACACAAGGATGGATGAATCACACACTCACACACTTGAGAAACCAACCAAGTACAAAGTGACACAAGAATTTATAGAGGTTCAGCAATTGTCTACATCCTCTTGGTGATTATTTTGAGAAATTCACTAAAGAAAGAATAAGTTACAACTTTGGTTTACAAAGAAAAAACCCCCTTAGAACTCTATTCTCTCCCAAGCTCTCTTTTCTCTCTCACCCCTTGCTCAACACTTTGATGCACTTGTGAACACTCTCTCAAACTTGGTATTTTCCTCTTTGGTGTCTAGACTCTCAAGACCCAACTCAGCTCCTCTTGAACTGATTGCCCTCTCTCTCTTCCTCCCTTGGTAAGTTCAGCCTCTTGGACACAACAGCTCCAGCTACTTGACCACTCCTTGAGATTAACCACCCCTATTTTTATCTTGCATCTTTACTTTCTTTTGTAGGCAGACCTTTGGACTTAGTAGAGGGGTACAATTACTCCTTCACGTTCTTGCTTTCAGCTACCCACCTAAACACAAGGTTAGGCAAACCAGAAAAGAAGCCATAAAGCATGCACCCTTTATCCCCTTGTCTCCCACTTAGAAAACCCTTTGGTACTGATCCGTGCATATTTATATATTATTTTGTACCCTTCTAACTTATGATATGATTATGTTTTTGAGTTAAACTTGTGATTTTAATAAATTTTATGTTTGTTTCAGTGTAATAAGCTTGAGACTCATTAAATGCATTTTGGAGACAAGTTAGCTCAAAACGGTGTCTGCAAATCAGTCAACTTCACGAATTGGACTGTACTTTCTCAGGATGAACTAGATGCTGAGCCCTATATCATTGGAAAGATGCAGAAGTCTAGTTTCTGGAGCATTTTACGGTTCATGATTCCGAGTCTCCTAGAGGAAGTTATGCAAGTTTTGGCAGCTTAAGGTCAAACTCGGCAGTATCTGCGTTACTGGGCCAAATATCACATTTGAAGGTCTTTCCGATTTTTCCTTGAGCTAGGCTATATATACTTGGAAAGATAAATCAAAGAGCTTCAAGATCCAGATTTTTTCAGATTTTTTAGGAGGGAAGATCAAGCCCAAAACAAGCCCACAAGCTGACTACAATAAAGTTAATTCCAATCTATTTTCGGTAGTCAATTTGCAAGGCCCAAAACGCACACTTGTACTGCTCAAATTGGAATACATTCCTCATAAACGTTGTTCCAATGGGTGTCTATTATGACATATCCAAATTTGAGCCCCATTGGATACATATTGAAACCTCAGGCCTTCCTACACCAAGCCTGGATCAGAAGAATCATTTTTTCCAGCAAAGGTGAAGAAAACCCACATGGGTTGGCAGCAAAAGGCAGCCACAATTGAACACATTTGAAATCCCATGTGAAGAAAGCTTGATGTGCAGCAAAAGAAGTATGGGATGCAGTTGATTCCAACCACACTAACATAGACAAGATGAAGTGTGAGTTATGAGTTGTATTAAAAGAGGAATGGTGGTGTTGGATTTCATCACAATGTTCCTCCCTCTTAGTCCTATAAATAGAGAAGTCTTCAAGCTTCACAAAACATCCCAAAAGGAGGGAGTTCTCAAACACTTCTCTAGAGCTCCCCTCCCTTCTCTCCCTCAAATTCTCTTAGTTTCTCTTTCTAGTTTTCAATTGTTGTAATGAAATATTTGTGCTGAAATTCTCCTTAAGTTTTTCTTAGTTCCACTTTACTTTTCATTGTTATGTAAATTCTTTTCTTTAGTTTCAAGTTTGATTAGTTTCCAAGTTTCAATTATGGTTTTTGTTCTTATTCATTATGCTTATAAGTTAATATGCTAGTTTGAATGATTGATCACCATTTATGCTTACATGTTAGCTATCTTGGTTTGAATTAAGAGTAGACACCATGCTTTAATTCGAATTAAACTATGAATAGGAAGAGTATGTATGGACATTCGACAACAGGGATTAGATACATACTTGGTTGTTTAAAATGTTCTTCTATGCTTAATGGATTCCTAATGCTTAGTTTAGGTTAGACAACAGATTATCAAATTAGGGAATTAGGAATACAAGGTTAGGACCAAACACCATGGCTTAATCATACTTTAGCTAAAATCAATCCGTTAATCTAATTGAATTTGGGAACTTATCTACTTGAGTTATTTTCTTTTCTTTCTTTATTGTTTTATTTATTTTCTTTCTTGTTTTTCTATTTTGTGTAGGAAAATTGAATTGGATTATTCAATCACCAATCCCTGTGGAATCGACCTCGCACTTACATATGCTATACTACTGAACGGCTCGTGCACTTGCGAGTATCACAAGTTGAGGATGTAGCTGAATCCATTTTGGTGCAGCTGAATCGACGCAACAGGTACAAGACAACAAACAACATTTAAATGGTGTTCCAGCTTTTAAGGCACGTTGCCAAACTTCCTAGAACCCATAAAACACTTGGAAGCTCGAGGGATTAGGTAGGGAACCAACACATGTGAAGAGAATCCTGAAACGCGTGGAAAAATCGAAACGGCACTGTGAGCGACCGGTCGCGGATACCTTACGACCGGTCGCAGATACATTTTGGATACCTTGAGATCGGTCGCAGATACCTTGCAACCGGTCGCTGCTTGCGAATTCTCCAGACTTCGACTCTGTGCAAAAATGACCGGTCGCTTCTCCCTTGCGACAGGTCGCCTCCTCCTTCACTTGTTCATTAATTTTGAGCCAATTTTACAACAAAGTTAACCTAATACATTCAAACCATATTCATATTTTAGCAGTTGATGATTTGCTTGGAGTCACTAGGACTCGATTAGTCTGTAGTGAGTAGTCATTGTGTGTTCTTGGGGTTTTACCCCCCAGTTCATCAAAAAAAATAAAAGTGTTTGGACTAGCAACCGGAGAGTGAGGGGTCACATAGCGATGACTTTAAGTTTCGATCCCTTAAAACCTTCGGAGTGGCCATTATAGCGCATCATTAGCCAGTGTATTACACCATTCATGTAGAGGTAGGGGTGATGTGCTAGTATATCATTGCCTATCTCTAGTGGGACTAGACTACTTGAAAATGTAGGGTAATATTATCCAAAAATGACGCTCTCACTACCCGATAACTAATGTTGCCTTGGTTCGTCCGGTGGGTAGTTGGCCTATGGTGTTCGGTTAAAGAGTCCACTGTTTCCACGGATGTGTATGCAGGACACATCTGTCGTTTAGTTTTGAGATGGATCCCAAAGTCTAGCTCATCATTGATTGAATCCGACACGTCAACATAGGCAGAACCAAGTTAATGACTAAGAATGGCTGTAGCCTAGGGATGTTTTTGGTTGGAAAAAAAAAACTTATATATTTTACTTGTTTTAAATAAAACCCAATATGTATTAATCTAATAAAGTCCAAAAAAGTTGAATTATTTATGAATTTAGTTGCATTACTGACATGACCCGCCTCGGATTCCCCCTCAAAATCCGTGACAAACCCTGCTTCTTCTCCGACATCCACCAGATGCCAGACCCACTTTGCTAAGAAGCCCCTTACCCCTAATTTAAACTAATAGACAGGTTGACTTCTGCCCCTTACCCCCTGAAAATATAATTGGAATTAATACGTGACCGATTTATCCCTATTTCGTACGTCATATTGGGCTTTAAATGCTTTTGGGCTTGTAGTGACTTTTTGGGCCTCAACATTAGCCCCCTTGATTATTAGGGTCATGGAAAAGCATTGAAATGAGCCAAATAATCAATTCATCCCAAAAACGAATAACTGGCAATAGCATGACTGGTTCTTTCCTGCATGTAAGGTGATGATATTTTGACAACTTGGCTTAAGTAATGATGGCTAGACAAGAAGTTGTAAATCGGCACATTGGCTTAAGTTTTGCTTGTTTCTGGTGTATTTTGAGCATGTTTTGGGTTACTCTAGCTAGATTTTTTAAATTTCATGGCATTAGCTTGTATACTTGGTATAAGCTTATATGCTTGGCATTGGCTTATATGCCTATTGGCTTGGGTGCTTGGCATTGGCTTATACACTTGGCATTGGTTTGTATGCTTGGTTTTTCCTTGTGTGTTTGGCATGATTAATTTGCTTAGCTTGTTTTGCTTGAAATAATTGCATGAACTATATTTTATTTTGGGCATGGATAATCTTGATAGTTCATAATTGCTTGGAGCTAGCTTGTGAGATAGCTTTAGGCATGGCGTTTTATTAGCATGTTTAAATGTTTTAACTGCAATGATTTGGCATGGTGTGAGAGTTCTGCTCGATCAATTGACTAAGCTTGCTTGGCATGTTCCTTGTTGACTTGTAAGCTTGGCATTGTAAAGAAAATAACTTCTTTTTCGTTTGCACGACGTGATTTTGCTTGAGTTGATGTTCTGTGTAGATTGATTCACAAATGCTTGTATTGATGCACGGTGGGTTGAAGGAGAGATACGGGCTTGAGAGAGAATAAGAGAGTTGGGCGCATTGTCTCCTTGACTGGCTTGGCTTTCGCTTGGGCAAAATTCTGTTGCCCCTTCCTTTTGAATTTTTTAATTATTTGCAAGTAGCTGCTCTTTTTTACTTTCATTTGGCATGGCATGCTTTATTTTCTTATTTTCTCTCATTCTCTTCTTTTTTCTTCTTCTCCAAGACCCAAACCAGTGGGTATTGTTCATCAGTACAGAAGTCAGATTTCGGAAGCTTGGCTCAGAAAATGTCCTTGATGAAAGTTGTTCATATCCTCGTGTACTTTAGCCTATTAAAATTCGAGAATTTTAAAAAATTTATGATGCCTCAAAGTTAGTCTGCAACTTCTGTGTTCATCCATGGCTGGTGAGTTTCTGCAGGTTCAGTTTCTACACTCTTTTTTTTAAGTTCTGATGCTCGGATGATTGTGCTTGCTTCATGAAAGTTGCTCGAAATTGTGTTGTTTATAACATATCCAAAATTGAGGATCATCTAACCGTTGTAGTGTTCTCTACCTTCCTTTTTCTGAAGTATGTTCATCAATTGATGTTGATTCCTTTGTTGCATGCTTGTTTTCTATGCTTGAGTTCCTTTGTATTTCCCAGAATTTGTGAAATAGTGAATAATCAACAACTGCAAATTAACAATGTTTTTTAAATAAATAAAAAAATTTATTAGTGGCCTTTATTTAAATCTAATACAAATACTTTTATTACTAGCTAATTTCACTAAATAATTATATGGGAGAATAAAAATAGTTTTGTTAGATGTAGGCTTCTCCATGCTTTTATCATTTGTGTGGCACCTGCGGTAAAGTTGAATTTCAAGGTTTGTTTGCATGTCTGGTTTAACGCAAGAGAAGTAGGTCAATTAATTTTTTATTTTTTATTTCAAATTATTGGGATATCTTCATTGTGCATGTATGGTTTGTTTGGTTTAGGTTGTAAATTTCATCAAACTAATAAATCAGATTCCCTATGTGATATAATCTACATGGAAGCCATTGCATCAAATTAATAAATCAGATTCCTTATTTGATAGAATCAATAAGAAAATCTTTAAATCGAGAATTGAAAAAATATGAAAATCAATGTAATAGATTTGAATTGTAAATGCTACCTAACCAAATAGGTAATATTTCCAAAATTCCATTCTAATGACAATTTAATTATAGAAAAAAGCCAACCCTACCATACATGTACCCAAGGGCGGACGTATGGCTAGGCTGGAGTGGGCTCCAGCCCAGGGGAAATTTTTTAAATATTAAATATGAAAAGGGAAATTTTTAAATATTAAATGTAGTTAATTTTATTCCTACTCTAATAAATATTAGCCCACTACACCAAATAAATATAATAAACTAATAATTGCCCAATTTAAGTAAAGTAAATGATAGCTTTATTTAAAATAAGCCCACTCCTGAAGCATATAGGAAATACAGTCCCATTCTCTTGGAGCCTTGTAGTCCAAGGAGTTTGTGGTCACCCACCCTTGACTCTAATCTAAGGGTGGAGAAAAAACTTATTTTAAAATCCATATAAAGTTTTTTTCACTCTATTAGTTGAAAAAACACATTTTCTGGAAAAATAAGGAAAAGAGAGAAAGAAACAAAACACGTTTTGAAAACTTGGAGTGTAGCCGCTGTAGAGTTTGACCCCTTTATCATCTTCTGATTCTTCTGACATTGGGGGAGCGGATTCTTCTGATTCTTTTGCTCTGTTTTTTTGGGTTAGTTTTTTCAGCTTTTGTGGATGGATTGTAAAAGAAAGAAGAGCCAATTTGGGTGTTATGACTTTTCTTGTTCTTCTTCATCACTTTGATTCAATTTTTCTGATTTGAAATCCTAGATTTGAATGATTGAGGAACCCATATTTGATATCATAGCTTTTCTTGTTCTTCTTCACCTTTGATTCAACACATCATTGATTAATCTACCAACCAATATCAATTTCTCACCAAAAAAAAAAATTCTTTTTATATAAAGATTGCTCTCTTATTAATCATAAAATAGAAGAAATAGAAATTTAGTGAAATACCCATTCCTAGACATAAAACTATAAATATACCATATACCATTCAATATATATAAACACACCAAAAAAAAACCCAAAACTGACAGCTATTACCTTTTTTAGTTTAATTAGATAAATGAAATACCTCTATTACCCATTTAGTATTAAATTAGTTTTTTTTGAAAAATTTGGGCGCTCTCTCTCTCGTCTCTCTCCAGCGATTTTGGTGCTCCGGCCACAGCTAGCCGTGAGACTGGTCAGAAAAGGACTGGCCAAGGCCGACGATCAAGTCTGGGTTAAAGCCCAGCCACATCAGCCACTCACGACTCCATTACGAGCTCGGAAAGGTTTGTGGATTTTGAGTTTTCCGACGTCGTTTTCGGTGACTCCGGCGATTGTTTCCGTCGATCAAGGTATGAAACTTCATTTACTTTTCGTGCTCTAGGTGTTTATGTATGTGGTTAGGATAGGTTTTGGAGTTTTGGAAATTAATCAATACACCCTAGATTTTGGTGTTTATGTATGTGCAATTGTAGATCCAATTCTTCTTGATTTTATATGTTTATTTTTGTTATTGCCGATTTGGAGGTAAGCTGTTGGATTTTCTGATTTTGTTCTAATTTGTATTTAGATATTCGTTTGAGTTTTAAATTGTGATTTTAATTTATTTTTGTTTATAATTTGGATTGATTTCATATTCGGTTTGGTTGTGGATTTGCTGTTTGAGCTGTGGTTAGAAATTTGTGATATTCGATTTGGTTTCCGTATTAATTGAGGTATGCTTTTTCAATTGAATTTGAGTATATTCGTGTTTTTTCTGTTTATAACTGTAAAGTTCCAGTATAGGGTAATAACACTGCTTGTTTGCTATGAAATCCTATTTCTAATGCATGTCTACCACTGTAAAGTTCCAGTATAGGGTAATAACACTGCTTGTTTGCTATGAAATCCTATTTCTAATGCATGTCTACCACTGTAAAGTTTCAGTATAGGGTAATAACACTGTTTGTTTGCTATGAAATCGTATTTGTAATGCACGTCTATCACTGTTAAGTTCCAGTCTAGGGTAATAACACTGCTTGTTTGTTATGAAATCGTATTTGTAATGCACGTCTACCACTGCAAAGTTCTAGTATAGGGTAATAACACTGCTTGTTTGCTATAAATACTATTTCTAATGCACGTTTACCAGTGTTATTACCACATACTGGAACTATATAGTGGTAGACATGCATTACAAATAGGATTTCATAGCAAACAAGCAGTATTAATACCTTATACTGGAACTTTACAGAGGTAGATATTCATCAGAAATAGGATTTCAGAGGAAAAAATCAGTGTTATTACCAGATACTGGAATTGTACAATGGTAGACATTCATCAGAAATAGGATTTTCAAAGGAAACAAGCAGTGTTATTACCTTATATTGGAACTTTACAGCCATTAATTAGAATGACAGTAAACTAGAGACTAAAATACTGATAGTAAGCAGTCTAGTTTCAAGAATTTGTCCTTGATTCAAATCTAAAATACTCTTATTACCCTAGACTGGAACTCTATAGCAATTAATCATTATTACAGTATATGTTTGTAAATGTCTTACCTTTGAAGCGCTTTCATGTCGAAATTGTTCTATGAATTTTTTTCTTGGTTTTGTAGGTGGAGGTCAGTGTGGTGTTTGTTTTCGAAAGTAGATAAAGTTCGGTGGTGGTTATGGAGTTTCGATTTCGATCGCTGAAGAAGACGCTTTGATGAAGCGGTGACTGAAGAGACGTTTCGCAGAGGTTAATTGAAGTCGTGGGCTGGAAGTTACTGTTTTGTTTTCCATTTTTTTGAACGAAATTACTATTTTCGAGATGGTTAAATATTTGGGCTTTTTTATAAGTTTGGGCTGGGGTTGTTTTGGGTGTTTTTTGAGTTTTTTTTTTTTTTTTTCTGTTGGGCTTAATAGTGGTAGTTCTTGTAATATATTGGAACTTCAATACTAATTTGTTATTTAATAAAATGGGTTTTGGGTGTGTTTATGAAGTGTTTTTCATATGGGTTTTTTTTTTTATAATTTCAGCTCCCATTTTGGGTATATTAGTGAAGCTCCCTAGAAGAAAAGGCAATGGGAGAAACCCAAAAAAGTAAAATAGCCCAGAATTTTCTTGTTTCTTTGAGGAGGTTGGGCAGCGACTCCGTAAGTTTCCAAAAATGTGTTTTGTTTTTGGTTTTTTAACTAATATATTGTTCGGTAAAGGTAAATGAAATAACCTATTATGTGTTTTAAAATAAGTTTTTTCTCCACCCTTAGATTAGATCCAAGGGTAGGTGACCACAAACTCCTTAGACTACAGGGGTCTAGGAGAACAGGACTGATAGGAAATAATAAACATCAATCCAAACCTATATAAATTTGATTAGAAGTAGAACTCACGTTAAGGCTCTACCAACTTGACCTATTCTAATCGTATTGATATCGGGCTACACCCACAGAGAGCAAACATAAAAAAATTTCTTCTAGCCACCCAAAATGCCATATTTGAACCTTGAGAGCCTAGAGGAAATAGTTCTTCTCCTCTGAAAAATTGTACCAACCTATCTTTAGTGGGTTCTTTAATCTCGGTAAGTTTTTCTCTTTATTTTTTTATTTTATTTATTTATATATATATTCAATTTCCAATTTTAATTGTTGTGTTATATTTGCTTGTAATGTGACTTTGTTTGATTTATAAAATTTTATTTACATTTTTGTTGCAGGAGAAAAAAGGCTTATAATATATTTCCTCTAAAAAAAAAATTATTTAGCCTACCCCTATAAAAATTCCTGGATCCGCCATTGTATATACCAACAATGGCCACCAGTGTCCTTGATCGCTACCTACCGTCGGAACTACTATTTCCAATGAAACAATTTAAAAATTATAGTGGTATGTTTTGGAGACTCCACAATCTTACTATCATTCGTTTTTTTTAGCAAATAAAATATATTATCAAGATGAGGAAAAAGACACATTGTGATGCATTTGTTTAATTTTCTGCAGTTAACTCATTAGGAATAGCAAGCATGAAATTTTTTGGGTGTAACAATCATATCATGATGTTACAAATTGTTGTATTATAATATTAGTGGATCATAGAATAGATATTTTATGGACCATAGGGTTGATAATATTAGTCTGACAAGAATTTGGGTAGCTATATTATGTCACGTAATGATGAAAGTACCATTTAAGAATTCAATGCAATTTTCAATTTCTTCATTCAAACGGAGGATAACGGAATTTTGAATGGAATTAATGTTAAGTGACAAATCATGAATTTTCAATAATTGAGGCCAACAACATCATAGTTGTGTGTGTGTGTGAATGAAAAATTCCCCTTCCCTGTAGTTTAGACTCACTTGTACTAAAAAAATAGTTGAGATGAAATATCTCAAATATTTTTTAAGATGACAAATTGAAATTTGTTTATAAGCGTAGACTACATTTCTTTAATTTTCCCTTATCTGTGTGGTTATATCAGTCATCTCCACCATTCTTCATTCAGCGCCCTCCATTGCCGACCAACAGCCCCTCCATCACCACACCACAATCACTTTGTCCCTTCATCTAACTTAAATTTTTCTTTTTGTCTTTTCCATTCGATTGTGTCAAAGAAAGTGGAATTTTCTAAAAAAGTTACGTTCAATTCATCCCATAACATATTCTTGGCTCCTCTTTTGGACTGCAAATAAAAGATAGTACAGAAACACAACCCAAGTAAACATTTACCAACGAAAACAATCAATCCCAAATAAATATTAGAGTATGCAAAAATGGGTCCCGCTGCAGATGCAAATTCATGGCATGCAAACGTTTGGGCTACGGTTGCCCCAAAAAGGTGAGAGTACAAAAAAACACAAACGATTAAAAGGATTTCATCGCAAGTTCAGAACACCTCAACAAGTTATAATTCCTCTTAAGGTTTCCCAGGAAAAATAAAGCAAGTAAAATCCATATCTATTGACTTTTCTTCATGATATAAGGTTTTCCAAACTGGTTTGTTTAAGCTGCTAAAAGTTGTATAGTTTTACATCTAAAATTTATATGAACAGGGAACAGAACGGTCAGGCAAGAGGATTCATGGGTCGAGCATATAGGAGAATTAAGAAGGGTTCGGTCACTTCTTGCGAGCCACAGCTGCTGCAATTCCACCAGCAATGAGTCCAACAGCAGTTGCAGCAATACCTATGCCAATCGCACCATCTACATTCATACCAAAGGGGAAGAATTGTCAGTTGCCGAGTTACACAAATAATATATATATATATACAGTTATTCTCTTATCAGGATGTCCGCACGTTATTATCGTGCAGATCCTATTATAAACAGATAGGAAACCAGAAAGGGGTAGTACAAAATACACGGCGTCCGCACGATAATAACGTCCAGATGTCCGCATAAGAGAATTTCTGTATATATATATATATATAGAGAGAGAGAGAGAGAGAGAGAGAGAGAGAGAGAGAGAGAGAGAGAGAGAGAGAGAGAGAGAGAGAGAGAGAGAGAGAGAGAGAGAGAGAGAGAGAGAGAGAGAGAGAGAGAGAGAGAGAGGAACAATGATTGATTTCTACCTCTTTTGATCTTGTCTTCATTCATTTTCTTAAGGGTCTGTGCCTGCCTCCAATCAGGTGCAATCTACAAAAGAATCATATCGTGGTAATGTTACAAACAAGTTCAAGGAAAAAGAAACGAAGGAAAAAAAAACATACCTCATTGCCTGCATATATATTATATAATGAGATCAACATTTGTAAAGCAATCTGCACTACTATATAGAAAAAAAGGTTGTTGATTCACATCTTTTTCAACATCATTATAACTGGGTGTTTTCCATCCATAACTCCTGAGGAACTGCTCTACATCTCCACCAAGTTTGAACTATGCATGCTTTCAAAAATAGGGCAATCCACACATGCAGAGAATTTCAAAGTGTGCATGGCCGTGCATTAAGCTCTGGTACATTTGCATAATCCAATCCATAAAATAAAATCATACCATCAAACACTGTTCCACAAGTTCCCTACTCCTAGAATGGTCACCACTTCTGTAATACCCAACAGCAAGAAGATACAGCTTCTCTCTCCGTTGCAGAGGGCTGGCATTAGCATTAGCATCAGCCACAGAGGCTGCAAATTACAATTATATCAAGTCAGAAAAAGGCACAAAAAATCAATAAATTGAACAGCATGAAGGTGGTGCACTGCGTAATTAAAGACATCATATGGTCAAAAGAGACATGGCAAGCTGACTACCTTATCTAAGAAGCCCTAACGAAAAAGTGTGTGGTTGTGTGGGTGTGCAAGAGAAAGACAGAGACAGAGACAGAGACGAAGAACCTTCAAGCATTGCTATCCCACGTTGCACATCTTCTGGCTGTCTTGAATGAACAAGAGCCCATGATAATCGCATGATACATTCTTTAAAAAATTCATCAGAGGAACCTTTCTGTGCATCAGAAACCTCCCTTTCACAACCCTGTCATAACATGCATTCAGAAACATGAAAACATCAGATGAGCGTGGCATGCAACATGACCACTCCTGGCAAACACTCATCAATAAATTCTTGCAGTCCTTAAAATGCATTTACATTTTAGAATGCCAAAAAATTACTAGTCATTTATTTCCACATCTTTTGGGATTAGGACCGGTTTTTTTTTTTCTTTTTTTTAAAACCCACAAATGCACCAATCCATTGTGCGGACACAGATTTGAAACTGGGGCCCCTCACCAAACCCTACAATCTATGGGCGGCAGGAAAGACTAGCAAATACCTAGGTAGATCCTTTTGGAGTTTCAAACGGACCACATGGGAGCAAACCATGTGCCTGACCATTCCAGCTGACACCACGATGCTGATTAGGACTCTGTTATCAACCAGCCAATATTAGAGCTGTGTAAGGCTTAGTTATTTAATCTTTAAGACCGTAAAATCCCACCATGGTTCCAAATCATGAGGTACCACTTTTACCTTTGTGAGGTGTTTGCCATATTCCCTAGTAGGTTCACATATCTACTAGTATTCAATGACTAAGCACTATTCTACCAAGGCATTATACTCCAACCTCTAGATAGCCCTTACGGAAATCCAACCCCAGTAATGCGGGTTGGCTCTCATAGATCGTTAAGAACTAGTTACTACTCCTCATTAGTTCGAGGAGTCAAGGAGTAGAAGATGTAGTTACTTAAGCATTAGAGTCGTAATAAGATCCATATTCTTTACCTTACTCATCACGATATGTAAAGCACTTGATTGTTTTCACTTGTAGTAAATTAAACTGAAACTATCAGGCGAGCTACAACCACATTGCAGTTTCTAGTAAAAAGCAACATGATTTTTTTTTTTTATTGAAAAAAAAAATAACAATAATTGAGAAGAATAAAACAAAAGGGAATACATCAGTGCATCATAATATAGACAAAACACTCTGATCTGGAAAGATTGTAAGGTTGGTTATTACTTCTTAAGAACCTCTACACTTTCTACCAATGACATGCATATTGGTTTTGTAAAAGCTGTTTCAAACCCGAAATTGCAAAGGAGCTGCTGAAATCGAAACTCTAACAAATGGAGTATCCCGCAACGATGCTTTAATAGGGGATTCAATTTTACATTCATCTGATTTAATCCCCACATCGTTATTATTATTATCCATTAAATAATTCAACGAAATAACCAAATAATTGCAATTAGAGAAGTTAAAATCTTGAGAAAATGAAAACCATGATCCATTATAAGACGGATTTATACATACAAGCAAGCTAACAACAAAACCCTGACAAGCAAAGTCTTTTAATTTACCCTAGAAAATCAAATAATCGAATTAATTCTATCGAAAGTTAATTAGCTCTTAAAACCTAAAGCTGCAAACCAATTTCACATTTATGCCAAGATTTTAAGCAATAAATAATAACAAATAAGTTTAGAAAAATGCTAGGAAAAGTGCTCACAGCGATGATGTCACGGTCGCTCCATGGGATCTGATCACCACCGGAGAAGAAGTTGCCAACTGACTCAAAGAATTTCCCAACATTCGCTGCCATTCTCGTTTGGTTTGTGTGTTTTGGGGTTTTTGCCTCACAGTTCAGATAGACGAGTAAAAGCCCAAATTGAGCCTCTTTCCTCTTTCGCTTTCTTTTGGGAGGGACTTTGTTTGATATATAAAGATATTTTTTTAAATAAATTACTTCAGTGCTAAGTCTTGTTTGGTCTCTCGACCGAAAAAACATATTTAATTTTCTTTTAATACAATCGATAGTTTTTGGTTTTTGGTTTTGTCACACCTACTATTAAAGTGTCATGAGATTCAAACATGAAACTAGTGGTCTCCAAGTCAATGCTTTTTTTTTTAAACTAGACTAGACCAATTGGCCTCTCCTTGTTTATTTTGCGTTTTGGTTGTCTGTCAGTGGCGGTTCCAGAATTCGAAAGCCAACAGGGTAAAACTTATATAATAAACTTGACGAAATGAGTGAATTTCATTAATAAACATAAAAAGATTACATAATGAGGGTAGACGTAATAAGCCTTACCCTCAAATGCATTTATATCTACAAATACAAAAACTCAAATTAAAAGAAAAAAATAGAAAAAAAAATTATTTCACATTAAAAAGAAAGATAAAATAGGGGACTACATTAATTTAAAAAAAGCCAGGTTTATATCGAGAGAAAAGAAAATTGGCGGAGCTAGGGTTTTTTTTTTTTTTTTTTTTTTTTTAACGAGTTGTGACCTTATTTTGCCCCTTGTTTCCTTTTATAAACGTCTATTATGACATTTGTTTTTGGCTTTCCACCTCGAGCTCCATAGCCCTATCAATCATGTTCCGTAATTTCTGAAATAGTTATCTTTGTGCGAGACGAAAAAAATTAATAATCATAAGTGATGTAGGTAATATTTTTCTAACAAAAAGAGAGAAGCAAAAGGAAGAAATAAGAAAGGGAGAGAAGAAGAGAGAGAGGAGAGAAGATAGAAGAAAAAGAACAGAAAAAAAAAAAGAGAGAGGAGAGACGAGAGAAGGAAAAGAAAAAAAAAAAGAGGGAGAGAAGAGAGAAGGAAAGGAACGAAAAAAGAGAGATAGAGAGGAGAGTGTAGGTAATATTTTTTTTAACAAAAATTTGGGCTGGGCAAAAGAGGAGAGAGGAGAGAGGAGAGAGGAGAGAGGAGAGAGAAGAGTGTGGGTAATAATTTTTTAACACAAATTTCGCCCGAGCATGAGCCCAGCCTGCCATAGGCTAGAACCACCATTGTTGTCTATTCTTGCCCAGCAAAATACGAAGTTACTAATATGTCCTTGAAGACAAAAACTGAAAGGAAAAAAACTCACCAATTGAACTGTCAACAACAGTGGCAGATCCAGGATTTGTACCCCAAGGAGTCATGGTGTAAGAGTCTCCATACTTTTTTTTTGTTGACAAAAATAACTGAAAAAAATTAAACAATAGTATTTTCTTTTTACTCTAATTGCTTCCCTAGCCAGCAAAATGAAAATTAAGTTTCATTTATTTTTCCCTCTTCTATCACATATAAAAAAAGCCATCAAATGTCGAGAGCAGGTACCATAGTGGTGGCCTCCCCCTTCTCCCCTGCTTGACAACCCAGGTTTGAAACCCCAAGGGGTTTCTTTCCTCCCAATGTAACCACAAAAAAAAAAACCATCAAATATGCCCATGCCCTAGCTATCACGCATCAATAAAACCATCAAATATGCACTTCTGAACTAATTTCATGAGGTAAAGCGACCCCAATAACCACCCTGTGCATTCAGCAGTGGTTGACAACCCACGGCCCTTTCCTTGGAGAAAAGCTTTCCTATATTGGGGATACCACTATGGCACTATCTTGTGCCAATCACCCATTGCCATGTGTTTTAACTTTCCGATATGTCAACACAATTTTCCAACATGACAATGTGTGATAGGCTTGAGACGTCATTGTGGCATCCTTGTTATGTAAATTCTTCTCCCTTCCTTGACAACCAACCCTAAAATCTATTCTCCCTTTATATATGTCTCTCCTATCGGAATGGCAACAAGAAAAGCACATTCAATGCTTTCAAAGTGTCATCTCTCACAAGCACATTCACTGCTTGAGCTAGACAGCCAAAATCCGTGTAGAGAAGATTAAACCGAAGATGAATTGCTTAAACAATGTTTTAACTAATGCATCATACTTGAGTCTTTTATGAAACCAACCATTTGGTGAAAAAAAAATTGTCTGCAGTAAATCAATGTGCATCCAGTCACACAAATGGATGGCTCAAAATGACAAGTCTCTGTAGTATTTCATTTAAACACAATTTGTAGGGATTGATCCAAAAGGACATGATGGATTGGTACTAGAAAATCGATTTGCACAGAAGAAAAGGTATTAGAATTGGTTTTTATTTGATCTGAAAAACAGTTGTATTGATCCAACAAAAGTCACAAACACAATGCGTATGCATAAACATTTCTAGATCAACTCAGCAATCTTCAAAAAGTACAATCAGAAGCGGTACAGAACTCTATAAAGATGTATTTCTTATTACGCCTTCCAAAACGCCAAAAAGGGAAAATCACCACCCCCCACCAGCTCTAAAAGAATTAATCCCAATAAGCAAACTAAAATAATCTATGTTCGAAGTCACCAGAAAAAAAAAATTGGGCAGAAACTTCAACTCCCGCTGATCTTGAGCTCCTTCATACATCAATTTTCGCCGTAGTTAACCAAAACAAAGAAAAGCCCTGCCTGGATATAAAATCCAGGTCTTCATGTTATAGCTATCTTTCCTTATTTCATAATGTGAACAAACCACCCATTAAAAGCTTGAAATCTTGGATGAACTGTCTGCGAAGCCCTAGGTTAAGTCAGCATCGTCAACCCATTCCTCCTCACTAGTCTACACAGAAAATGCCGTTGGCAGTGCAGCAAACGGCCACCACCCGGCACTGTATGTTTGGATTTGACAAAGATGGGGCATGTATAGATTCATCTAATGGACAATGGTAAAAGAATGGTTGGCACTTAACTCTTGCTTGCCTTGTAGGTATATGGAATGGAATGGTATCATCCTAGATATGATCTAGTACAATTCTTGTCTTCTTAAGCAAATTTCCTCCGAAGGTGTCCCATCTTCTTCTTCATGTTTCTCTAATTCTCCATTCCCGCCACTACAAAGTCGCGCAGATAATGAAGGCGACACAGGCATGTAGCTACCACCTGTTTATTTCAACAAGCATAAAGCCCAAAATAATTGGAAATTTAAAAGAGTCAACTGGTTAGGAAATAGATGATACTAGAGTAGAGAAAAAAAAAGTAATAGAACAGATTGGTGTCACACCTCTAAAAGAAGAGCTTCTTTCAAATTCTTTTGTTGAATGCAATAAGATGGTCCCACATAATACAACAATAAATCCACATATTTCTGATAAGATGGCTCCCCCACTTTGGTCATCCCAATCCTGAAATCATAAAAAGCAGTATGTAACTGTCATCAAACTAAATCCCCTATCAACAGCCTGTGGTTTTAGTAGAAGAACAAAAAGTATTTTGCTAGAAAGAATGGTCACGTAGCATTCTATGCAAAAAATATTTTCTGTAAGTTGGTCTAACCAAGAAACTGAAATCTTACTGTGTTTCTTCTCTTTTATAGTGCAGATATACATCACATTTTAAGCAGTAGAAATTGAGTGTCTAAAACAATAATTCTGATACAAAAGGTAGAGCAAACCCTTGTAGAATTCTCCCTGTCATAAAGTTAGCCCTCCAATTTGGATCAAGAGTACTGGATGGCTAAGTTTGCCTAATTCTAATAGGTTAATTTGAAGTATAGTTAGTAGCACTGACATTGTACTCTTTCGTCGGTTTTTTATGAAGTCCCTTACCAATTCCAATCAACCAAAGAACCAACATTTTTTCACGTCAACTAAATTAATGGACCTGGCTTTAGCCTCATAAAAAGCGTGATTTTCTTAACTGGGTGATCTTTGCTTGAAATGCCAAATCAGATGTTATTATCCACACAAGGGTCTCTACTGGAGCTACTTTTCAGTGTATGCCTTGTGGTCACATTCCAGATTCATGCCTTCTGTTAAAATCAATCACATTAACAACAATCCAACTTGGAACTGAAGCTAGACTTGGCAAAGAGATATAACACCATGACATGTCCAACTTATAATGCTATCACTTAAAAATACCTTAAACAATTTTTTTTTTTTTTTGAGGGAACAATACCTTAAACATTATGACACTGGCAATGATTGCCAGTGTTGTAAACATGACATAATAAATAGGGGACACGACTGCAGTGTTGAATGTATCAAGCGCCTGAAAAATCAGAGTTGAGTGGTTCAGTAGAAAATATGAATACAAAGATTCCTTTAATTCTTCTAAAGAAACATACATATATATGGTATACATGTATCCTTGAATGAATCCATATACATGTTCATGCACACGCAAAAAGCAAGAGCCAAACTATTACTGCAATAAAGAATAACCCTCAAGTTATTATTACCTTTTAATTATGTTTTTTAAGATGCTTACAGAAATGTTGAAAAGCCAAGTTATAGATTGTGGATGCTCAAAAATGGACGGCCAAGATTGAGTCCAACTTAGAGATGAGGTGTGATGGATGATGGGTGAAGGTGAGTCCAACTTAGAGAGTCGTTTTAACGCTGTTTAAGTGAAGGATATTTTAGCACTTTTTATCCAGGGTTCTTCTTAGGTTTAGGTTCTATAAATTATCTAGTTGTGATCATTTAGAACAGATTTTGATGATTGAATAAAGTTACATCAGCTTTGCTTCTCTCAAGGTATGTATGATGCAACCTGACCCTCGGTGTGATGCCTAAGGCCTCTATAAGTGATTCCTAAAAAACTATTGCTGTGATGCTATTAGTTTCTATCGTTTTCTTTTAATTTTCTCCTTGCATTCCATAAATTTCCATTTTGATCTTACCTAGATATTATTTCTCTTTGTCCTGCATCACCACCACTCTTTAAATGACATGTAATATGTTATCAATGCCACTAACAGCTCTAGTGAAGAAAAAAAATTATATGAAAATATGAGTAAGAGATGTGGCAACCACATATTAACTATGGAAACTATATTGAACATTACACAGAAATTTGAAAAGATCATATGACATGAAATTATCCAATGATTAATTGTAGTTAAAGCCTCCACCTAAGGCAGCTACAGACTTTGACTTGTACAAATGTATTTTCAATACCAATTTCTTTTTTGCAGCATATATTCATTAGAAAACTGCTTTCTTTGACTAACTTAGTAGTGAGGATAGAACAAGATTAATCTTAAAGAGGGGAAAAGGTCTAAAACTGAACAAAACTTGATGGGTTTCCCATACATCCTCCGAACAGTAGGTAGAACCACTCGTCCCCGAACATGTCAAATTTTATAGACTAAACAAAAGCCTACTTATGTTCAGACTACTTTTTCTGTTAGTGATAGATGCAATGCACAAGAGCAAAGTGAATGGCAGGACAAAGGAATAGCCAGAAAACTATTCTGGAGAAGGGGAAAGGTGGAAGAACAGTACAAGAGCAAGAAGTTCCAAAAGACTCCTATAAATCAGACTATGTTTGTCCATATCTAACATATTCACAATGAAACGGAGTTTCTAACCTTATTCAAATAATTCATTTGAGTGATGATGCATGTAGCTACAACCAACATAAAAAACCACGTCTCTGGATAGATTAACTGATTCTTCCCCTCAAAAGTTAATTTCAGAGCAGTTCCTAGGGCTTTAACACTCATCACCTGCAGAATCATGGAAAATAATGCATGTAAATTACGAGAGATCCAGATATTATTAAAATTGAAAGGAAACAATTTGATAACAAGAAATCATTAAAAGCAGACTCAGGTCTACAGGGACTCTGTAGATTGATGTGCTAACAGAAATTTGTCTTCATCCAACTAAGCAATCAGATTGGCCTATGTATCAATTACCCACCCAGTCCCCACCCTAAACGTTTTCGAAATAAATCTGTACTGTAACTTTAGAATGAAATTTGAGCATAAAGAACTTACAGGTTGATATTAGAACAATTTTAACACTAGCTTTATGTGTGAACTTTGTGCTTAAAGTTTAAATTCTTACATTCTATATAATGCATAATTATTTTAGTACAGTAAGACAAGAATGAGAGGAAATCAGGTTTCCTCTTCTTTTTTTTTGGAGAACACCATAGGTTGAAAAGAGAGAAACTCAATACAGTAAGAGAGAAATGAACTAATGCTTATAAGTACTTGAAACAATTTACCGAGAGAGAACCCATCAATGAACAAATGCCGGTGAAAACTAGCACATTCGTGTGCCCACATTGTGGTGCAAAATGGAAGACTAGTATGAAAACCAGAACAACCACTGAGCCCACATAAAGCAAAAAAGCTGAAATTGACAGTATATGTTGTTAATTTCCAAAGAAGAATCATATAAAGCTCAAGAAAACAGAGAAAAAGGAATTAGAATAAAACAAATAGCCTGAATCAAACCTGGCTGAGTTGCCATACTCCATATTTCAAGAACTGAAGTTATAGAATGCTCCTTTGGTGCATGGATAACAATAATGATCGACCCGGCAATGCACATCACACAGCCCAAAACTCCAAGCCGGTGCAACCTCTCCTTCAAGATAAAATGAGCCAGCACAGCACTACACCATACCATTCAATTTTTAAACATTATTAGTAAAACCTAACAACATCATAGGACATGATAAAAATATATACGAACAACCAAGCATGGAATCAAAAGCAAATATGAGCAGTTACCTTACAATTATACTTAATGCACCGAGAGGGGTAACAAGAACTGCCGGGGCAAATGCATAGGCAACAAAGTTGGCAATCTCTCCAACAATCACTATATCAAAAATCATAAATCAAGAGAGATTCTGCAAACCATCAGTGGAATTGAACGAACAAAATGAATACCAAAACCCGTACTTTAACTGACGTAGTGACATTGGAAAACATCAATTGCTACAATGCAACAATAGCATTACTTCCACGGTGAAGAAAATTATTTCCCATGACCAGCACTTGAACTCGATTACAAAATGAAGCGTGAATGGTGATGAAATACCAAAAAATCATAAGAGCAAGTAATGACCATAATCCATAAAGTTTTATATGACACAATGGCCATAACTATTTGCAGAATCTATATTCAACAATAAAAATATACAAAAAAACGACAAATCAGAATTTTGGCTGTCTTACAAACATTATGAAACAGAACCAAAAAGCCAAAAACAGATGTAGAAGCTTACTTGTAATAAAGCCCAGCCACCACAGAGGCTCCAAGAGATAAGAGTACCCGCCATAACCTACAACAATCAAGGATCAATAACAAACCAATCAATAAAAAAAAACCCATCTGATAAATCAATATAAGTAAAAGAAAAATCGAGATTGAGAAGAAATAAATGAACAGAAAGTCACCAGCTCTGACCCCAGAAGCAGCTGCGGCTCTTCTGAGGCCTTTCTTCTTGATAATAAAGCTTGCCCCTATGAACCCACTTGAAAGCAAAGCTAAAACAAAGCCTTTAAGATTGTCTTTGGAGAAACCCATGTCATATATGTGTCTCTCTTTCTGAAATTTTTGCTGGTTTCTTCATGGAAATAAAACAGAGTCAAAAAATTTGGGAGATCATCACCGTGTTGGCAAACCTTGTTGAATAATATGCTCTTTTTCAGGTTGCCGGGATGTGGGGACAGCAACGGTGTCAAGTAGAGGTAGAGCTACATTATTTGCGAGATTGGGCTTGTCCTTTTCCTATTTCTATTTTTGTCGCTTATAAAATTCGTGAAAGACTAGAGACAAATTGCTAATATTTGTCCACGAAATACTTATTTTTGAATTGATTACATAAAATTTCCCGAATTTTGAAGGTGGGTTCGAATTGTTACCAAATTGTAGGTGTTTTAAATTGCTATCCTCTTACAAAATGAAATTTTGTATTTAAACCCCACATTTCCCTTAGTTCACCCCATCTTTTAATTTAAATTTTCACAATTTTTAAGAAAACCCCATTATCTTCCCAAACTACCCTTAAATATATCCTAAATTGAAAAAAATAAGAAATAAAAGAAATTTTCTATTTAAACCCCACAATTTTCTTTGTTCCCAATGAAAAAAAAACACAAACAAATGGAATCCCAAACCTGAAATTTAATACTTTCTAAAGAAAGAGAACAACTTTATCTCTCTCCAAGAATTGTAATGGGAATTCCAACACTTGAGTATTGTTGAGTTGAGAACTTGAGAGAGAAAGAGAGAGAGTTTGTAAACAGGAAGTTGGAAGGAGCTTGTGGTTGGGAAAGGTAGGGGATAATAATCTGGCAATAGGACGTAGAGTAGTTTGTATTTTTCTAAAACTTAATATGAAGAGTAGTGGGGTGTGTGTATAGATGTACTAGGGTTAATTATTAAGTTGGATGACCTTTTTTGTCTTTTTACACAATAATAAAACTTACAGCTTAATGATTTAAGTATTGGGGTGAACTAAGAGAAGTGTGAGGTTTAAATAGAAAATCTCTATAAAATTAAGAGGATTTAAGAGAGAGATTTGGATGAAGAAAACTCATTTATTCTTGTGTTTAAGTTCATCAACATTATATTAATGTTAGTGTCTATTTATAATATGATATGTGGCAGTGAGTCATATAATAGGTTTCAAACATAATGATAGAATTGTAGGGTAAGTATATAATGCTAGAGATGATAGGTAATGATGGGCATTCATATTAATCTATGCTGATTTACAACATGTATTTGCAACACTCCTTCTTGGATGTCCATCATACATGAAATATGCCTCATTAAAAACTTTGTTAGTAAAATCCAATGGAACAAACACTAGTCGAAGGGAAAAAGAGTACATAACCATATGTAACATAAAATTCTGTGTATATAACATTGACATGCGTGCTAGGAAAAACTCTGTGGGATAAAAACCTGGGGGAAAGGAAAAGAGTACAGTGTATATAAACTTTGTTGATAGCACGCTCCCCATGATGGATGTCTCCCCTTGATAAGTATGCATTAATTTTACTAATTAGAAAGTCCATGTAATCCAATGCCATGCACCAGTTTTTGAAATGTGCATTTCGGTAACAATTTGGTGAAAAGATCTGCCAGATTATCACTTGAACATATCTGTTTCACTTCAATTTCTTGATTCTCCTAAAGTTCGTGTGTGTGGAAAAACTTTGGTTATATGTGTTTGGTCATATCTCCCTTGATGTATCCTGCTTTGACTTGAGCAATGCAAGCAGCATTATCTTCATATATGGTTGTTGTAGTATTTTTCAATGAAGGTAAATCATATGTGCTCCGTATATGATGGATTATTGATATTAACCAAACGTATTCATGACTCACTTCATGGAGTGCAAGTATTTCTGAGTAATTGGAGGATGTAGCCACTAATGTTTGCTTTATGGAACGCCATGAGATTGTTGTCCCTCCATAGGTAAATACATGGCTAGTTTGTGAACAACCATTATGTGGATTAGAGAGATATCCTGCATTTGTATATCCAAAAATACTTTGTCCATTGTCAACACACCGTACTTCAAATTCCCATACCGACATTACTTACTAGTTGTGCCAAACTTTTAGCACCATGGGCACAGTCATCTTCACAAACACGAAATTCAAACGTTTCAAACAGTTGTTAATCTCAACTAGCCTATGAGCTCAGCCACGTCAAGAAGGCAAGACAACACAATAGGATGTCAAATACTTCACCGAAATAAGGAGGCACACAAGGTGCAAGGTTTACAGGAATTTGACCTAATGCTTTGATACCAAATTGAAAGGACCCGCCCAGAATTCCCCCTTGAAATCTGTGACGAAGCTTCTCCTTATCCGACACTAGGCATGTGTCGGCCCAAATTACCAAAACACCCTTCTTGCTCTAATTCCAAAACAACTTTAGGGCTTGACTTCTAATGGAAAATCAGAAAAGAGCCTTCCTTGAAACTGGCTTAAAACCCAAAAAAATCCACATGCACAACAAACACAATTAATTCCCAAAAGTTTAGCAAGCATAAGGTAAAAATCACATACCAATTAGCAAAAGTTTCAATGGGCTTTAGGCCCCCTTTTACCAATATAAGAAAGTGAGCAAAATCAACTTGACAAAATTGAACATAACAAACAAATCATAAACTTACAGCTGCACTTAGGTTAGACTAGGTTGCTTACGTACCCTTATTGAGGGATCAAGTCACACATAGTTCTTTCCACCCTAAATCACAATTAAGATAATACAGAAATGTTCGAAGTGAAATCAACACTAAAATTATAGAATCATTCTTTACATTGATTTCAACAAGCTATATGATTGAATATCATGCCATGAAATTATGTACCTAACAGTTCAATTAGTTTATCATTGTACATCCAAATACTTACATAACCAAACCTTTTACTTGAAAGTCATACCTGCAACCATCCACATAGTGCATATGTCATGTAATCACCCACCAAGGGGTATATGGGAACATCATCAAATCCAAAGGCAACAGGTAAGGGCAAACTAGCTAAGAGCATCTCTAGTAGACTCTCTATCCTCTCATCCCTAGCTACTTTGGCTAAAAAGAAGGAAAATCCTTCTTCCAGCAAACTCCCTATTAGGCTCTCTATTTTGGAGAACCTATTTTTGGCTCTCTACATCTAGCAAAGAGGAGAGAGAATTTGGCTAGAAGGAAAGAGAGAAAGGGAGAGAGAAATAGAAACATTTAGGAGGTTGGTGGGGTTGGGTTTCTACTTTTCTTTTTAATATATTTGATTTGCAAGAGAAAGAGAAAATAATAATAAAATATTTCATATTAGCCAAAATAGAGAACATTGCTGGAGGAAACACCTTTTAAGTGGTTTGCTATAATAGCTTTCTAGCTATTTTAGCTAGAATTTGGCTAAAATTTGGAGACTCTCCTAGAGATGCTCTAACCACCTGTGTAGACAAGTCGGGCAGTTGGCTAGGGATCTTAGCCAACCATATGCAGATAATATGAGCAAGGTGACGAAAAATATCATGTTAGCTATATCACACGTTGGTACTGCACTATTCTCTACATAGATGTACCTCAAACATAATCCGTCAATTCCAAGTGCTACACATGTGGAATGACCAACTCCATATGTGTGTTGCATCCTAGCAGAACTCAGGGACACATGGCCAACCTAAGAATGCAAATAATCCGTTAATTCCCATAGCAGGACTCAGGGAGATATACTCAACATGAGAACGCAAATAATCCATCAATTCTCCTAGCAGGACTCAGGGACAAATGATCAACATAAGAACACAATCCTAGCAGAACTCAGGGAGATATACTCAACTTAAGAACGCAAATCCTAAAATAACTTAGGGAGATATACTCAACTTGAGAACGCAAATAATCGGTCAATTCCCCTAGCAGGACTCAGGGAGATATACTCAACCTAAGAACGCAAATCCTAGAATAACTTAGGGAGATATACTCAACCTGAGAACGCAAATAATCAGTCAATTCCCCTAGCAAGACTCAGGGAGATATACTCAACCTAAGAACGCAAATCTTGGCACCACACAGTTCCAGTGTCCTCGATACTCGTGGGGCAATGTCATATGCACGTAGACAAATTCGAGGGCAATTGAGGTGTCTGAAGACAATTGTATGTCTGAATACATTAAGAAAACTATATGTCCAAAGATATTCCAAAGGTAACTGTATGTCTAAAGACATTCTGAAGGCAACTGTATGTCCGAAGACATCAATATTTCATAAGGCATCCAGGATGACTGAAGAGATCAATATTTTCGAAGGCAACTAGGATGTTTGAAGACATCAATATTTCTGAAGGCAATCGGGATGTCCAAAGACATCAATATTTCCGAAGGCAACAATATTTCCAATTTCAAACGATTTAACACATGTATAAAAATAAACATAAACATATCACCAAACATTTAAAATCAACTCAACCCAAATTCGCACAATAAAACATAAATATATCATACTAGGAAAGTAAATATATCAACTATCGAACCCGAATATCGCATAATAGACGCAATATCCGTTCGATAGTCAGACGATAACCAACTTCAAATCCGAGCATATCGTGGTGCTGAAGATGACGTGGGGATCATTCTAGGTTTGATGGTGGTATCGTGACTTGTAATGGCCGGAGTTGGCCAGACTGAAGCTCGAAACTTCTGGTACAAATGTTGGAAAATAGGGCCTCGGTTTTGCTTGAAATCGAGCCCTAAATTGGTGGTTTTGATATCCAAGATGTACTGGGTTTTGAAGAGGGAAGAGAGATGGAGATTTTCATGGTGGTGGCATCACTGGATTCGAGTTGCAAGAAGAGAGAGAGAAACATAGAAGAGAGAGAGAGAGAGAGAGAGGGAGAGAGAGAGAGAGAGAGTCATGAGCGAAGAGAGAAAAAAAAATCCCAGAGAAGAAAACTGTCCAACTTTTTAAAATCCGACTTTGCAAGAATTACGGTTGTGCCACTGCACTTCCATAGATCATAATTCCTTTGTTTCAACTCTGATTTGGAATTTTGAAAATTAATTTAAATTTCGGAACGAGATGTTACATGTTGTTCCATGAAGGTATAGTAGAACATGCTTGATACCTGTCCAATGTCGAATTGTTAGAGCAATATTGTATTGTGCTAACAAATTTATTCAAAGCAATATCTGGTCTCATACATTATGCTAAATATAATGAAGCACCTATGGCACTAAGATATAGCACTTCTGGACCAAGGATGGGTTCATTTTCATCTTTCAGATGAAATGGATCTTTCTTAGTGCCAAGAGACCTAACCACCATTGGGGTGCTGAGTGGATGAGCTTTGTCCATTCCAAACTACTTCAATACCTTTTCAGTGTAAGTTGATTAATGGAAAAGAATTCCTCTATCAGTATACTCTATCTGTAGCCCCAAACAATAATGTGTCTGCCCAAGGTCTTTCATTTCAAATTCTCGTTTCAAATATTCAGCACTCCTTTGAATCTCTTCTGGAGTTCCAACAAGATTCATGTCATCAACATATACTACCACGATTGCGAAACCACAGTTTGATTTCTTAATAAACGCATAAGGGCAAATAGGATTGTTGGTATATCCTTTCTTAAGTAAATTCTTGCTTAGGCGATTGTACCACATTCGACTAGATTGTTTTAAACCATAAATGATCACCTCAATTTTATTGAGAACATGCCCCATGGTTTAGTATTAGTTGCTTCAGGCAACTTGAGTCTTTCTGGGACTTTCATGTATATATCAGTATCCAACTCTCCATATAGATATGCGGTAATAACATCTATAAGTCTCATTTCAAGTTTTTCTGAAACCGCTAAACTTATCACTTAAGGAAACACAATTGCATCCATTACTGGAGAATATGTTTCCTCATAATCAATCCCAACCCTTTGTGAAAACCCTTGTGCAACGAGGCACGCTTCATACCTTGAAACCTCATTTAACTCATTGAGTTTTCTCACAAATACCCACTTATAACCTACAAGGTTAATATTGGATGGGGTTAAGACAATTGATCCAAAAAAACTATGTTTTTCCAGAAAATTTAATTATGCCTGGATTGCATCTTTCCATTTATGCCAATCATTTCTTCATTTACAATCATTGACAAAGTGGGGCTCTATGTCATTGATTTCTATGATCTCATTAGCCACTGAGAATGAAAATATTTCATCGATGATTATTTCATTTCAATCCCACAATTTGTTATTGCATGCATAATTTATAGAGATCTCTTGATTTTTAGGTACCATTGCCTCCTCAGGGACATTTGTCAAATCTACGACATTGTCCTTATTAGAAAATACTTGTGCCTTTTCAATGGCATTCAGATCATGAACTGTGGGTTCCTTATTTATTTCTTTTTCATGATCAATTTCCTTTGGATTCATAGTTGTCATTGCCTTCCTTTTTCAAGGGGTTGAACCCTTGAAGAAATAGTGGGTACATCCCATGACCCATCTTAGTACGTTGTGGTGGTGCAATAAGCGCATAAACAGCACAACCAAAAATTTGTAAATGTGAAATGTTTGGTTGATTTCCAAATACAAGTTGTATGGGGGAAAATTGGTTGTTAGCGATGGGCCTCAATCTTACTAATGATGCTGCATATAAAATGGTATGTCCCTAAGCATAAACAGGCAACTTAGTCTTCATTAGCAAAGTTCGGGCTATTAATTGAAGACGTTTAATCAAAGCTTCTGCCAAATCATTTTGAGTATGAACATGTGGAACATGATGTTCAACCTCAATGCCTAATGACATGCAGTAGTGATTAAAAGTTTGTGATGTAAATTCACCAGCATTATATAGTCGAATTGACTTAATAGGATAATATGGAAATTGGGCTCTTAATTTAATTATCTGAGCTAGGAGCCTAGCAAATGCCACATTCTGAGTGGATAAGAGGCAAACGTGCGACCAACGTGTAGATGCATCAACCAAGACCATAAAGTATTGAAATGGTCTGCAAGGCGGTTGAATGAGCCCACAAATGTCCCCTTGAATTCTCTGTAAAAATGATGGAGATTCAACATCAACCTTGCTTTGAGATGGTTTGATTATCAACTTCCCTTGTGAACAAGTCTAGCAATGGCTATTACCAAAAATGACATATGTTTACTTAACAAAGGGTGGCCATGAGAGTTGACAATGATCCTACGCATCTTTGTGGATCCAGGATGACCTAAATGGTCATGCCACATCTGAATAACATTAGAATCAATGTATCGTTGGTGCATCACATTATGTGCCTCAATCGTTTGTATGGTTGTATAATATAACCCTAATGAGAGCGCACTAAACTTTTCTAGTATATGCTTTTGGGTATTACAAGAGGTAATGTAGATATTCCATATTGTCCTCATTTCGTGTTTCAATATGATATCCATTTAAATGTATATCCTTAAACTCAACAAGTTTCTCTTAGAGTTGGCTGCATATAAAGCAGTTGGGATGGATAACATTGTGCCATTGGGTAACAAGACTTGGGCTGTTCCTGAGCCATTAACCAGATCTACAGGATCTAATATAGTTGTTACACATGCTTTGTAAGCATCAAGTTTGAGAAATATTTTTGATCTTGAAGGATCGTGTGAGTAGTCACATTATCTGCGAGACAAATGTCTTTGACATTTGGGAATATCCAGATATCATTTCCATTCCTTCAAATAAATAAGATTCATTAGATTATTAAATATGAAAAACAGTGCCACTTTATTGAATTCAAAATGAAACATTGATTATAATAAAAACGATAATAATTATACACGAACAAAAATGACAAGAATTATACAAGGATAATAAAATTGACAATAATTATATAGGGATAAAAAGGGGAAAGTATTTTAAGTAGAGTTTGATTTCATTCCTTTCCTTAAACAAGGAAATCTGAAACGTCGAGGTGTATCGTTTCTGGCTGGCTTGATATTCTAAAAACCCCTTATGGTTTGTCCATCGGATCAAAAGATGTTAGGGTGTGAGGACTTACAAAGTTCCACAAGATTTTGGGGTGTACGACAGACACAAGCCTAATGTCCATCACTACCACACCTATGGCAAGCTCTCTCAATAGTTTTAGGTGTGAGGTCGTTCCTTATAAGATTTCCCTTCATTTCGAGACATATTTTTGGGGACTGAAACATTCCTCGTACCTAGGCCAGTAGAATGATTACCACAACCTCTTCCTCAACTTCGCCCACATCTTTGCCTACGTTTGTAAGTATTGCCACAAGACGAGGTGGCATTTGTTCCTCGAGAGACATCATTCACTTCCGAGAATGGTGCAGAACCCGCTGGTCTAGATAGATGATTTTTCAATAGAAGTTCATTGTTCTGTTCTACTAACATAAGACATGACACCAATTGTGAATACTTCGTGAACCCACATTCTTGATAATGTTGCTGCAGGAGCAAGTTCGTGGCATGAAAGGTGGTGAATGTCTTTTCAAGCATTTCAGCATTTGTGAGATTCTCTCCGCATAATTTCATTGTAGAAGTAATTCTGTGCATCGCAGAGTTATATTCAGACACTGTTTTGTAATTGTGAAATCTCATATGTGTCCATTCATAGAGAGCTCTTAGTAGGATCACTATTTTTTGGTGATTATATCTTTCCTCCAAAGCCGTCCACAATATTAGTAGATTTTCAACCACTAGGTATTCACTTTTTAATCCTTCATGGATATTTTTGTGGAGAAATATAATGGCTTTTGCATTATGTTCTGGAGATGCATTATTTTCATCATTGATGGTGTCTCCAAGGCTATTTGCTTCCAAGTGGAGTTTGGCATCGAGAGCGAATGGAAGGTAATTATTGTCAGATATGTCTAATTCGGCAAATTCAAATTTTGTCAAGTTCGCCATATATGTGCAAAAAATCAGATGTGTCAACTTGCAACAGCGTGCCTGTATATAGTATTAGAATTTTAAGTTCTTAATATCACATTCATTTTTGAACTTCAGGCCAAAAATGTGATATGCTCGAAACTTCAGGCTCGAGACTTGAGATTTAGGAACTTCAGGCCATCATTCTTTTGCAAGATATAAACTTGTAAAATAAATTCATAAAATAAAATTTGTTGTATGGATGTTAATTCCACACCATACTTTAAATAAGAATAAATGTGCTTGTATGAGTATTAATTCTACTCCATACTTTAAAAATAAAAGTAAATGTGTGATAATATCATGTCTCTGGAAAACCCTAAACTCTCTCTGAAGGTGAAACTGTGAGCTCTGCAGCTGCCACCCACCTCTGGGGTTGGTGGCTTTCCCATCTTCCAACTTTCTCTCCTCATCTCCCTTTCTCCTTTCCTAGTTTTATTCCCCTCTCCTCTTCTCTCCCCAGATTTGTTTTGATTTTGGATCCTCTTGCCCAAATCTATCTAGATCTTGTATTTCATTTAGCCATGTTGGTGCTACGAATCTCTTTGGTTTGCTGGAGAGGATGTGGTGCGGTGTCTTTGTTTATGTGTTTATTTGAGTCTAATAACTCTCAAAAACTCAATAGGAGTTTGTTGATGTTTGTACTTAGTGTTTGACTTTTCGATGTGGATTTGTCATTACTGCCGTTGCGCGGTGGATCTGTATTGTAGGTTTGAGTACAAGTGCTTTTGTCTGCCGAATTGGAGGTTTTAGGTTTTTTTGGTATGCGTAATTCTCTCCAGATCAAACCAATTTAGTTTTGTGTTTCATCACTGGAGATGTTGTACTCATTTTCGGCATTGCAACTACTCTGTACTTTTTTCTGTGTTATCAATAAAATTACTATCGCTTTTAATAAATAAATAAAAAAGTAAATGTGTGATAAAATAAATATGGGGATAAAACAATGCCACTTGAGAATAAATGTGCGGTAAAATAAATGCGGGGGATAAAACCACACCACTTGAAAATAAATAGGAGGTGAAACCATCCATTAAAGTTATTTGATCAAAAAGCTGGAATTTAGAAATTTCTTTTATAGCAACCATATTTATTCCTGTCATCATCTTTTGGAAGAACCAAGATTGAAACTCTCCAAGAACCTCTATTGGTGAGCAAATCAGCTGATAACATGTCATAAAATTAAGAGAATTTTAGAGAGAAATTTTGGAAAGAGATTTGGAAGAAGAAAACTCATTTATTCTTGTGTTCTAGTTCATCATTCTCATTAATGTTGGTGCCTATTTATAGGCATAAGTAATACACTATTCACTACTATTTAAAATACAATTTGGGGTGGTGAGTCATATGATAGGTTTCAAACACAATGATAGAATTGTGGGGTAAGTATATAATGGTAGGGATGATAGGTAATGATGGGCATCCATATTAATCTATGCTGATTTCCAACATTTATTTGCAACATATCCAAATTTGTAGACCTTATTTGGGGGCTAAACCCAAATTTTCCTTGACAAGACCCGCCCCAGATTCCCCCTCGGAATCCATGATGGACCCTATGGTTTGTTCGACATCTAACCAATGTCGGGCCCACTTACTATAATAACCCTCTTCTCCGAAACAAAGGAAAAGGGCCGAGACTTCTACTTAAAATTTGGCAGTCTCCCTTGAAAAATGGACTTATCCAAATTTTTCCACCTGTAAAAACAGCACAAAAATGGTCCCAACTGGCAGCATACACAGTTTACAAGATAGGCCTTCAACCTCAAATTCAACCCTACATGGGCAATAATAGAGCACTCTAAGAAATTCTTTTGTTATACAACCAAAGTAGTTTTCAAAGGAAATAAACAACAAAAGTATCCAACAACGAAGTTGAAGCACGAGAAGAGGAAGACATGGCTTTATTGCTCTGGTCACATCAAACTACATCATGGGGGGCGCAAAACAGAAATTGTGAGTGGACAAAAATAAAGTTTTGAACATAACTTTAATCGAACGTACTAAGCCCCATCGTTTTAGAAAAATGATGCCAAATCATGCAATGAAATCCATTGTTATAACATAATTAAATTTTAAAACCATAGAAATCCCATAAACCCGATATAGTATAGTATAATACTCAAGCTAAATCCTTCTTCCTGTAACCATACCCTTTCTGAGGTATAAACTTGCAAAACACAATACGCAAAGAAAGTTTCTTAAACTATATAAGTGTATGAAAATAAAGTACATAGGTGTATATATAAGTATCATCCTCACAACATCACAAGTACTTGGGAAAACAATCCAACCGGGAGATTGTTTGACTAGCCCTCAGGGTATCAACATTTTGCCCTACGACTAGGGATGAGTTGTCCAACTGGGGGACTACCACTCCACAGCACACACATCGGAATCCTACATTGCCTTTGCTGCCAAACTAAGTCCTATGAGTGCAGACTGCCCATCAAGAGCCTACAGCACACTCTGCCAAGGCCGGATCTTAACCCATATGCTGGCATCCATCATCGACATGTGAGCCCACACGCTAGAATCCAACATCGCTCGTGTGGTAAAGTAACAGATCGAACCAGGGAAGGTAGATATCATGGTGCAAATTCGAAAACCAATAAGTCATAGTCTGATATATACATCTCTCCAAATCCACTTTCCAATACACGTATACGAGTCCCAAAGACTCGCTTTCACAATAATCAAAATCAAAGCATCCCAAATATCATATTCCCAAGCTCAAAATATCCATATACTTCAAATCTCACAATAAAATCCGATAATCCCATAAAATACTATAAACCATACTTAGGACAATAACATAGTTTCATAATCCCAACAAAACTAAAATAACTAAAATCTCAATCAAAACTGGTTTATGCATGCAATTCCATATTTGCATAATAATGCTCATTTAAAACAAACGTCCACTCACAAGTAGTCCAAAGCTGCTTGACCCTACGAAGGTCACGCCTATTGCGTACGTGGAACTTGGGTACCTATTTTGAAGAATATGAGGACTTAATCAATAAAAGTACCTCAACAGTGAGCTTTAATTCAAACTCCTAAATCCCGGGACTCTTCAAAAGTTGAGATGACCTCGGAAGATTCACGGTCAACCGAGTGGTCAAACTTCCTATATTGGTCAACCAAGACTGCGCGCCCACGACCTCTGATTTTCGATTCGAAAGTTCCTACAAGTCTAAGAAAGTGTATTGAACAATCCTGTAAGTTTGGTCTTGATTGAGCAGTAGGATCTAAGCCAATTGCACGATCAGACGGCGATTGCTTCACCTAATCTTAGAACCATTGGTTCGTAGTATCCGAGACTCTGATTCTCGATCTTCAAATTCCTACACAATCCTAGGGGTGTAGAGAACAACATATTTGAAATTGGAGCCGATTAAATGGTCCAAACCTAATGAATCCAGATATCACATAATAGGCGCAATATCCGTTCGATAGTCAAACGACAGCCAATTCCAAATCCGAGCATACCGTCTTGCTCAAGACGACATGGGGAACATTCTAGAACCAAAATGAGCTGCCACCCAGTGGCCCATGCACAGCCACCCATCACTGGCAGCGGCATGTGTCTTGAGGGTTTTGGCCGGAACTTCCTGGCTTCGCAACGGTGGCAACTGACAGGACTCGACCTGAATTCTCCCTCAGAATTTGTGTCGAACCCTGTTACATGTTCAACATCCAACCGATACGGGGCCCACTTACTACTTGTACTCTCATCCCCACACAAAATAAGAAAAGGGGTCAATTCTATTGAAATTTCGACAGGGTCCCCTAAAAACTGAACATTTTCCAAATTTACACTTGTATATAAACACATTTAATCTTTCCAAACTTTAGCACGCACAAGAAAATATCACACACAACTACGACATAGGCCTCTGGCCTTTGAATGTCACCCTTTAATATACGTACCTGCATACATCCATAACAAATTCACCAACTTCTTGCATGCAAGGTATACATTCCAAACACTGTCAAAAGAAGTTCTAAAGTGGCTCAGGCTTTGTTATACACATATAATTCAAAGCTCAATAGGGCTTCGGGCCCTCCAAAACAAAATGAATGCTAAACCTTATTCGCAAACCACTTCGAGTTTAAGACTCAATAACCATTAACAGATTCAATGATATATTTTGATGCAATTCAAGCATAACTCAAACAGTTTATTTTGTGGCTACACCTAGGTTGCCTAC
Organism: Prunus yedoensis; assembly: GCA_005406145.1. Classification (NCBI taxonomy): domain Eukaryota; kingdom Viridiplantae; phylum Streptophyta; class Magnoliopsida; order Rosales; family Rosaceae; genus Prunus; species Prunus yedoensis. The sequence goes on from BJCG01000091.1 coordinate 440,347, forward strand.
GTACACTTACTAGAGGATCAAGCCATACGTAGTTCTTTCAGTAATGATATTATTCGCTTAAAAACTAATAAATCAGTTTAAACCAAGTTTCAAATCAAACCTTACTTAAAGATACTAATGCCTATGCAGAGTAGTCTCATTGCACATACTCAAGAAAATCCCACCGTAAATAACAATATAAAACTCATACTGACTTTCTCCAACCATTGTTCCCATTATACCTTTATCTTTACATATACACATTTCCTAGACATGAACATGATGGAATCCTCGACACCTGTGTTACTGAAACTAAATCCCCAAACACGCATGACAAAATCATCAACTCCCGTGTGGCTAGAACTAAATCCCCAGTCACGCAAGACGGAATTCTCAACTCTAGTAAGGTTGGAACTCAAAACCACTATGCCAAATCCTAAAACACTAGGTCATATAATTATATAATAAAAACTCAACCCACAACCAAATTTCCAATAAACCAATAAATATTATTCATTTTAGGGGGTTTCACTAAAACACCCAAAATGGGGGCTGAAATTATAAAAAAACCCAACACCCAAAACACTTTATAAACACACCCAAAACCCATCATTACACACACTCAAAACCCATTTATAAACACACCCAAAAAATATACAATTGTTTATTTTAGAATTGATTTTGGGTGTGTTTCTATATTTAAATAGTGTGTGGGTTTTTTTATAAATACATGCTTAGAATTGGGTTTATTTATAATAATCAATTCATTTTACTTAATAAGTATAATAAACTCAGATGAACACGTAAAACATTTATAATAATGTCTGATATCTAAATAATCCAATACCAATATCCAAACATCCCTTTTTCCACAACCTTATTCGAATTCCAGGCTCGCATAGACAGTAACGTCCTTCAATATCAAAACAAGCATAACATATAACACTCACCTTTTCCTTCTCCCAATCTTGTACCCATTATTTATATATGTATATATCTATATTACACAACCCACACCATCATCATGTACCAAGGGAAAACAATCCAACAAGGGAATCGTTTTAACTATACCACATGGCAGAATCCTCAATACTCATGTGGCTAAGGAATGAGCAGTCCAATCGGGGGACTATTGCTCCCCAGACACGTACTGTAGAATCCTCAATACATGTGCTGCTGAATATCCCTCCTACGAGCGCAGACTACTGGTCAAGGCCTTTGGTACACCCGGGCAAGGGTGCCTGGTATCCCAACACACCTTCGAAGAGTTACCGCGTGCCTAATATATCAAGAATCAATAACAAGAGAGGTACATATCATAGTCATCATGTACCAGGACAAAACAATCCAACACTTAGATTGTTTTACTAGACCACATGGCAAAATCCTCAATAGTCATGTGGCTATGGAATGAGTAGTCCAACCGGTGGACTATTGCTCCCTAGACATGCACGGTAAAATCCTCAATACACATGCGGCTGAAACAAATCTTACGCGCGCGAAATGTCGGTTAAGGCCTACGGCACACCCCGCCAAAGGTGCCCGAGTCATCAACATCTCACATGTCGGAAAATCCCTCAATGCACAAGTGGTTATCATCAATATTGAACCAGGGAAGGTACATATGATGGTGCAATTCATAAACTCATATTTCAATATTATATATCTATGTCCCCACTTCCCACTCAACGTGCAAACCTTTATACATAATAATGATAACGACAACAACAGTAATAATAACAATAATAATAACCATAATAATAATACCGATAGTAATAATGACTATATATTCTCTGAAATCCTCATGTCACACTATAAAAACCGAAACCAATCCGATAACACCTTTTCATAACATCCTTAGCCAAAAATTAATTTCCAAATTCATGCTTAAAATCATATGCCTTATCTTCAACAATCAATACTAGTAAGATCATACGATACTGTTAAAACCAACATCAGATATGCATACAGTCTAACTAATCCCATAATCTGATTAGACCATACTTTCCATAATCTAATAAATCAAAAATTGACCATGTTCTCATTCAAATTCATTTATGCAATGTCTGGAAAAACAACGCTTATTATTAATATTAGTTTTTTTAAAACCACGTCCCCTCACAATTACAACATACTAAACGACCTCAACCGAGCTGACATGGCCCACTATCCAAGTCAACTAGGCATGCAGGGTCCACGACCTCTAGTTTACTGTCCAAAAATTCCTATTGGCCCTTATTAAGAAGTTAAACTCATCCATAGAGTTTCATCACGATCCGACAGTCAGTTTGACCTCGATCGCGGAACTTAGTTAATTAGGCCTATGGGGCCCACGACCTCCAATCACCGATCCGAAAGTTCCTATAAGTCCCACAACGTATACTTAATAAGTTATGAGTGTTTGGCCTTGATTGAGCAGTCGGATTGCTCTTGATCGCACGATCGGACGGTAACCGTTTTACATAACCTTAAACTCATTGAATCGGAGTACCAGAGGCTCCAATTCTAGATCCACAAGTTCTTCCAAGATCCTAGAGGTACTGGGAACCACGTAGTCAGAAACGGGACCGGTCCGAAGGTCTGAACCTATCGAACTCGGATATCGCCTAATCGGCGTAATATCCATTTGATAGTCAAACGGTATCCAATTTCTAATTCGAGCATACTGTTGTGCTCTGGACAACATGGGGAGTATTTTGAAACTCAATGAACCACCACAAAGTGTCTCACGTGCTGCCACCCGCTACCGGCAGTGGTGGGTGGCTTGAGTAAATTTTGGCGATAAGAAAAACTCCAAATCACCAGCCAATACCTATACCATAGAACCACCACACCTAGGGGAACAGGTTTTGGTCTTAGACTTCGACCAAAAAGTGGTCGAAGCTAACCGAAAAAGCACCTCACAATCGGAGAAAAACCTAGGTTTTAGATCAAAATCTAAACACTCCAAATTGATCCTAACCAACCATACCATCAGTTAGAGCACGTTGAGTAGATGAAGAATCAAACCTAGATCGACGGAGTTGGCCCCCAGAAACAGCGCCAGAAAATTCTGAAACAACCGGGGCTTTAGAAGCACCCAGCGCCTCCATGAGTGGTTGCCGTGGCTGGAAAGTTACCCAGACGAGTTCGCCTGCTGGAGAGAGTTGGGTAATTAAGCTTTTTGGACAATTTCAGCAGTTCCCGATATGTCCTTTTCATTTTTAGTCCTTTTCTCATTCGTTATAACGATGCCACTCACTTTCTGAAATTCCTACCTAAACAAAAAGGGACTAAACTACCCTTACCCCCAATGGCAAAAATATATTTTCATAATTAAATAATTAAAAAAAACCCTTAAATTGGGTCGGGATGTTATATCGACAGCCACCAATTGTGTCTTGCGACCTAGGGGAAAGCAAGAGTGAGGAGAGAGCTACCTATTCCAAGTGGTGGCGTGACCTGAAGTGGCCGTCAATGTCGCTGGCGACGATGATCGTTTCTGCCCATATTTCAAGTCGACACAGTCGCCAAACGCCTGGTTTTTGAGCTAGAAAAAGAGATGGGTCAAGTAGAGTTGAGAGAGACCGTTCTTTTGGGACCAGAATCGTCGAATTTGGTCGTCGGATGACGACGATCTCTCCACTCAAAGTGGCGGTGTCGCTGGAGAGAGAGAGAGTCTGGGGTTGGAGGGTGAGGGGGGTTTCTGATGTGCACGAGGGAGAGAGAGGAAGGTTGGATATTTAGGGTTTTTTGACGATTTTGAAAATTAGCTTTACGTCCTTTCGGTTTTCAGACCGTCTGTCTACGAACTCGTATCGGCGGGCCCTACGCAAAAGTGTCACTCAATTCCCCAAAATCTATTTGAAGCAAAAAGTGACTAAAATGTCCCTACCTCTAAGGGAAAAATTGTAATTTCACAATTAAAAATTGAATAAAACATTTGAATTCGGTCAAGGTGTTACATTCCATTTAAGAATGGTTTAAGTCTAATTTTTTTTTTTGAAATGGGTGGGTATTTGTAGAGTTTGGAGTGAGTTTTGGGGTTGGATCTGATTTTGATTAATTTAAAATATTATTTTGGCCGTTGGATCTCTTTTTTTACCATTAAAATAGCTTGTATTTAATCTAGATCGTTGACTTGGGTTACTATTGGAATATTTTTTTTAAAGGATGTTTGAATTGTGTCGTTGGATTCCATGTGCGTGACACGTGGTAGTAGGAGGTTTGCAGTAGTAGCAATGCAGGCCTTTTCACATGTGCTTGCACATAGCCTAGGTAAGCTTTTAGTGGGCTCCTTTGAAAAAATTTCCAATCCAGGCAATAACTGGACTAGTATTTGGCCCCAAGTTTGGGTTTTCTCAAATTTTGACTCCTTAATTTTCTTGAGTTTGGAGGAGAATTTGGCTAAAATTTGGGATATTTTGGGTTTGGCCTCATGGGTTGGAGATGGCCTTACAAACTCATGCCCAAACTCATAAAAGACCTACAGAGAGGCCCTTCCATTAGTAAAACCAATGAATTTTGTTATGATGCTAAATGCTCCACATGGACAAAAAGATTATCAAAAAAATTAATGTTTTAAAAGAAAACAACTATTTATAAATATAAAATAACATGTCAATTAAATTAAAAATAATAATAATCGAGCTATACAAAGCCTATTGACTTGCACCAACACCCCCACCACCAAACCCAGCTGCCAAAGACGTTGCTAAAGCCTATTCCCTTTGCGCCAGCCTCGCCTTGGACAAGCTCATCACCTAGTCGATGGCCTCGTTGGTTTATAACTGTCATTGGCTCCTCGTCAGCTAAAGAATCAAATTTTTACTTGTATCGAAACTTTTGGCGAAAGTTTTGCTATATTTGCAAATGTGTTGCCAATAAAGTAAGGACGTTTATGTAGGTTTTAATTTTGACGGTATTTGTGACTTTTTGAGTGAGTCTTTCCCTATATTTGAAAGTTTTTATAAAAATTGGCATTTAAAAAATGAGACTAAATTTTGGTTACATATGATAAAAACTCTTATTTCTTTGGGAGGGGGAAGTTATACAGCAAAAATTGAGATCACTGCCAAAGTAATGTTGTAGATCCATTAAATGAGGGAAATGGAAATGGAATTGCAACATGGACATTGATTCCAATTGATGAGAAATGAAAAATTCATGTTGTTCACCCCAAGAGGAGAAGTGGACCAAGCACATTGTATGAACAGTGTTTTGCCTCTCCTTTGTTGGATCAAGGTGGAAGTAGAATTTGCTTAGGGCCTAAGCAACAACATTCAGAGTGATCCAACTGTTTTGTTTGATAGGTGTGCCACTATTGGAACTTGGCTAAGTGATATGTTATCTGGTTTTTTTAGTGATTTGCGCTTTATAATCTTAACTTCTAATCAAGCCATTGTCCTCCAAGTGGGGAACTGACGTCAATATTATACTTTTATGTGATGGTGCGAAGAAGTTTCACATAGTTTTGCCCTAGATCGGGCTAGAACCTTCAAAATTTGGGAGAAAACTTCAAGATTGGGCCAAAAATCCCAAGATTTGGCCAAGTTGCCCCAGATTCGGTCAGCTTTCCTCATAAAGAGTTTTAGCAGTTTCTGGTATGATATTGACTAAAACATATCTAAAATGGAAAAATAACAATTTATAAACTTGAATGCAATCAGAAAACATGGTTTGGAATTGAAGATTTCTCAATTCAATTGAGTACAACAATAACATAAAGAAATTTTTTTTGATAAACTGATAATCTAGTAAACTGATACAAGAAAAGGAAAAACAAAACTAGCCTAGCAACTAGGAATCATACCAAGTGTTGGCAAAGAAAAAAAAAATCGAAAGATAACTCAAGAGTTGTCAATTGGATACCTTAATAACAAAGAGATTTGTTGAGTTCAATGAGATCAAGTATTGATCGAGTGTGAAGCCTTTTTTGAGAGAAAAGCTGTGTCCTTTCTTTGTGAGTGAAACTGGTGAAACTGAATGCTTTGATTTTTTTTTTTTGTTGATTCTGAAAACTGCCCCAATATGGCTTGTCTTAGACAAGTTAGTTTAGTAAAGTCTCATGGTTCAAATCACATTTAATGCGGTTGCTCAACCCTTTCTTTTGCCGCTTGAACCCTAAACTCCTTAGTAAAGTCTTTTGCCGCTTTTAACTAGGTAAAAGCTTTTCAAATTGTGGGTAACGACTTCTAGGTGAAAAGTCAAAATTATTAGACTTGTTTGACTTGGGCCTTTATCTTCAAATGATTCCTTTTATGAAACTAAGTGGCCAACAACTCATTTGGGCTCAAAGTTCCTTTAATGGTTTTTTTTTTCCTTTTAAGGCCCAAACACATGTCAATTAGTGACGTGCAAGTCACAGATCACAAATAAGATGGTTCGACCCTACCAAAATCCTACAAAGTCTCCTTTGTGATTGGAACTATGATAAATTATTCACCCTTAAGAAAATGTTGTTATATGTCTCAATCCTCAACAAATGTTTTCTAGCTATACTAATACTAAATATTTTTGTAGATATCTATCTTGATTCATTTCAAATGAATAGATCTTGAAATGCAAGAGGATATCTATTGTAGCATTGACAAGGCTAACATGGCAATTGGCACCAACAACGATAAAACTCCTATTTACTTTCTTTCTCATTCTAAAGATCAAGTGTTTGTGCAAATAATCTCATGAGAGAATATTCGTGGAAGATCCCTTCTCGATCCCTTTCATGTTCCTACAAATGCCCCCCAACTTCTGTGAAATTCTTGTTGGGCTTCTTCTAAGAGTTGGGCTCCTAACTAGAGGAGGCTTTTGAAATTCCTTTTTGGAGTAAGGACCAATTGTGAGATTAGTCGAGTAGTTATGCTGTGTTGAGGTTAGCTTGGATCGGGTAGCTATTGAGCTAGTCGACTGGTGCAATGTTTTGCTATGGTACATCTCGAACTGCTGATATACTTTACTCACATATCCAAAGTTTTGTTATATGTGAGTTCTTGTGACCAACCGAATTATGTCTTCTACTTACAATTGAGGAGATCAGCGAAAGGCTTGATCTTGAACCGGACATGGCCAAAGTTTGCTAGGCCATGAAAACATGATGGCGGTCTGACCCTAGCTAGAAATGTTGAAAGATGGAAACATCATGGTCTCGACTATGATGATCCACTTAAGGGATGAATCCTCGACCGGCGTGTCTGTGATTGACTGACTTCTGTCTTCTACTTGGATTGTAAAAAGGGGTTGCTTCACTCTACCCCATCAGTGATGAAAAGGTTGAGATGCTTTCTTCAAAGGAGTCTTCTACTAAGGTGAGCAGGATACTGTCACAAACACAAACACGACCAAGGAGCAAGTAGTTGGTGAGACTATGGCTGATAAGCTTGCAGTCGAGGAGGATGAAGCCAAAGAGGGCGCAGTTGAAGAGGCAAAGGGTAATGTTATGGTACAGGTAGCCGAAGCTAATAAGCAGGTGGCTGTAGCTAATAAACAGGTAGCTGATGAGACTAGAGTAGAAAAGAATGCGACGGAGTAGAACGTAGCTGAAGAGCACATAGTTGACGAAGTTGGAGCCAAAAAGACTAGAGCTAAGATGGACGTTAGTAAGGAGGAGCCTCCTGCTGAAGTCTCAAAGTAGATGAAGAATTTTTCTTCTGTGCAGCTTTAACTACTGGTCTTAGTTGCCCACTTCATCTGTTTTGTTGAACTTGGGCCTGTCAGCTGCTCTATAATATATTTGAACTTCTAGATTTGTCGATCGCCTGTTCTTTATTGAGTTTTGGGTCTGCTAACCACTTGAGTGGCTTGCTAACGCCTAAGTGGACAACTATAGCCACTTTGGTGGACTGGTTGGGCGCTTGGGTGGAAAACTATAGTCGGAGCTGTGCATCGTAGCTTTGGTGGACTTGTTGGCCGCTTTGTTGGACAACTACATGAGTCACCTCTTGAGTGGAACTTTTGGCCACGTGGTTGGACAACTGTGGGAGTCACCTCTTGAGTGGACCTTTCAACCACTTGGTTGGATAATTGTATGAGTGGGAGTCGCCTCTTAAGTGGACCTTTCGGCAGCTTGGTTGGGCAGCAATATCTGAAGCTATGTGATGTCGCTTTGTAGGATGAATACTCAAGGTTATATGGCAATGCCTGAGTTAGTAGACCGCTTGATTAAGACCAAACCCTTTTTTAGACCTTTAGGAACTTTCGGATTGGAAATCGGAGGTCGTGGGCCCCGCGGGCTAGATTGACCAATGTGGGAGGTTTGACCACTCGGTTGACCATGAGTCTTCTGAGGTCGTCTCATCTTTCTTAAAGTACTCGAATGGCCCTAGGAACTTCTTAAAATTCATGCACATACTTTGAGGCCTGTGAACTCAAGTTTTGAGTTGAAGTTTGTTGTTGGGTACGTTTATTAATTAAATCCGCTTATTCTCTCAAATAGGTACCCAAGCTCCATGTAATCCTTAGGAGGAACCCTCTCAGGGTTGATCAGCATTGGACTTGTTGTGAGTGGACATTTGTTTTTAAATGAGCATTGCTTTTCAATTATGGAATTGCTTGCATAAATGTGATTTGTTTGGAAATTGGTTTATTTTGGGTTAATGAGGTTATGGAATTTCATTATTGGGCTAGTCTCGGCTTTTACAATGTGATATGGGATTTCCAGGGTTATTATTATTATTATCATCATCATTATTAAAGTATATGGATTGGGGTTTCGGACTATGGTGATTTTGGATTTTGTGATATTGGGTTTGTTTATGAAATTTGAAAATGGGATTTTGGATTTTTAATCAATGTCTTATGGGATTTTTAGAGTTGGTTATATTTGTTAAGTTATAAATTTTGTGTATTGAATATTATGTTTTGGGTTATACGATTTTCAGATGAGTTTATGGATTTCATATAGGAAAGTGTATTTTATTATATATATATATATATGATTACGGAAATGGTTTTGGAATAGTGGATTTTGGCTTACGCACCATTATATGTACCTCCACTTGGATATGATGGATACTTAGATATGTCGGAACCCGAGCACCCTTGGCGGGGTGTGTCGTAGGCCCTTGACGGGGCGGTTTGCGCACATAAAACTTATTTCAGCCGTACGTGTATCGAGGATTCTACCGTGCGTGTCTAGAGAGCAATAGTCCCCTATTGGACTGATCGTCCCCAACCACATGTGTATTGAAGATTCTACCATGTAATTTAATTAAAAACAGTCCCCGTGTTGGATTGTTTTTCCCCCGGTACATGATGATGGTGTGGTGAATGTGTATGTGTGTGTGTGTGTGTGTGTGTGTGTGTGTGTGTGTGTGTGTGTGTGTGGATATATGGATATATGTGTGGATTTATTTCCAAGTTGAGGTTTCTTGAGCATGTGCATTGAGTGTACTCTGCACAGGTATGAACATTTGAAATGAAGTTCGGAATTGAGATTGGATATTTACTTGGCATATTGTATTTTTGCAAGCATACACCTTGCAAGGGTATGGTTGCGGGAAAAAGGATTTTGGGTTTTGATAATTTTATTTTATATTAATGGGTTTACTTTGGTGGTTTTGAATATAAGGTTTTACAACAAGGATTAAATGAACAAGTTTACATTGTTTTCCAAGAATTTCAGAAGTATTAATTATATGGTTTTCCTTATCATACATTATGATATGAATTCTATTGAATTCAAATATTTTCTAGTATTGGATGATGTTATGTACATTTACTAAAGAAATCTATTGCATGGTGTCTTGGCATTATTTTCTAAAATGGAGGGGGCTTATTTATGTTGAATATAATGTATGTGTAAAGCTTTCTTTTTGTCCACTCACATTTTCTGTTTTGCGTGCCCAGGTTGTAGATATCTGAGGTCCAAACCACCACATTGAGGCATCATTGTTGTCTGCTCCGTAAGCTCGAACCGTAGGAACTTTCCTTTTCCTCGGGTTGTAAACTTAATTTTTTAGTCGCTCAACTAGCTTGTTTAAGTTTGGGTAGAGGGCCTAAGGCCCATTGGATTTGTCTTAATTGTCATGTGTGCTTTAACTTTTGCATGCTGAAACTTTTGACTATTTTTGTATATGTTTGCAGGTCCTGTAATTTGGGAAATGTTCCAATTACATGGGAGACTTTGCCGAAATTTCGGTAGGAGTCGAATTGTCTTCAAGTTTAAATTAGGTCTTAAGGGGCTTATTAGTAAAGTGAGTCCGGCATTAGGTGGATGTCGGACGGGCAACAGGGTTTGTCACAGATTCCAAGGGGGAATCCGAGGCGGGTCCTGTTAGAAAGGACAAAGGTTATGTTCAGGTACTGAAGAAGCTCTCAAATGCATCATGTTTTTGGCTAGGTTAACGGGTTAACCAACCGCCTAGTTAGTTACCATGTGCTCAGGGGTTGAACATCTCTCGGAGGATGCTAAGATGTTTACCTACCCATACGGAAATGGTGTCTTCCTCTGGCGATGGTGAAATGTTTACCCTCCCTTATGAAAAGGGTGTCTTTCTCTAGTGAGGGTTAAATGTTCACCCACATTTACGAAAAGGGTGCCTTCCTCTATTGAGGGTGAATATTTCCCAAACACTTCATTGAATGAAAAATCAAATTTTCTTTGAACTGAAGTGGAGTGGACTTAGTCATTTACTGGGAACTAAGCTGCTCTTTTTGTGGTAGTAAGACATTAATTGTTGCTCATAAGCTGCAACTTGAACAATTGGCTTTTCTTGTTCTTCCTCGAGTAGGTTAAGGTTGGTCTTCATCTGCTTGGAATTCTGATCAATGCTGTCCACCTCAAAGCTCAAGGATGGAACAATGATATAAGGATGAATGATTGCCTCAGTTCCGTAGGGTAAGGAAAGTAGGGTTTCGCCAGATGATCTCTTTTTGGTAGTGTGATAAGACCATAGGACTCCATGCAACTCATCGACCTATTTTCCCTCGGTGCCTTCCAATCTCTTCTTCAGGCAGTCTAGAACGATCTTGTTAGATGCTTTTGCCTAGCCATTGCCATGCGGATATCTCGGGCAACTCATCGACCCTAAACCCTAAATCTGGTTGTCGATGAATTGCGATCCTTTGTCGGTGACCAGCAACTGTGGGCAGCCGAACCAGTAGATGATGTTTCTCCAAATAAATCGATCCATGTCGGCTTCTTTAGTAGAGGATAGAGCTTTGGCCTCCATCCATTTAGTAAAGTAGTTGGTGACCTCGATCATCATCTCATTCTTGGCATGAGCCAACAGCAAGGGACCCACTAAGTCGATAGCTCATTGCATGAATGGCCATGGGCTGTTATGTGGATGATATAACTCGGCTGGTAGGCCAGAGATCGACTTGTAACGTTGGCATCGATTACATATTTTAACATACTCAGTAGAGTCATGGTGCATGGTAGGCCAGAAGTAGCCTATGCTGAGAGCCTTTTGGGCAAGTGATTTGCCCCTAGAGTGGTTGCCGCACTCGCTGTCGTGAATCTTGATGAGCATCTGAAGGGTTTAAGGGTACTTTATGCACGTGATACGAGGACTAGAATATGATCTACGAACAAGCTTGTTGTCTTACATGTTGTACCTTGTGGCTTCCTGCTGAATTTTTCTGGCCCCAAACCTTTCCTTTGGGAGGAGAACTAGTAGCTCTGGTCCATAATTCAATAAAGATTTTAGGTCGGTTCACTTGGACTATGCTATGTATAAATTTTCGTTCACTAAGTAGTCGATGATGGGGTCTTTGCAGCTGGGATCTTGATCGATTTGGTCTATCTTTTCGATGATTGGCTGATGAAGGTGCTCAACTGGGATTGAGCATCTGAACTTGGTGTCCAGTGCTAATCCTAGGCTTGCCAACGACTCTGCATGACTGTTCTTTGCCTGAGCAACTTGTTGGATGGTGAAGGTTGGAAATGCCTTAAAAAATTCTTGAACTTTGTTGAGGCATTGGATCATTCTTGGGAGTTTTGCCATGTACTCCCCTGAGGCTTGATTAGTGATCAGTTGGGAATCTGAATAGATGACTAACCTCTTGATCAACAGTTCTTTGCTGCGCACAATCTAGCGAGAAATGCCTCGTACTCTACTTTGTTATTTGAAGCTGGAAAACCCAGCGTGATGGCTTGCTCCAACAAAGTTCTGTTTGGGGAGGTGAAGTGAGGTACGTCTTTAAATCTTGAAAGTTACTTCACACTCTTCATCCCACTTGTCTCTTTGTCATTTTTTCAAGTCTTTGAAGAATAGACTGTACTTGTCGATAAATCTTGAAAGAAATCGGTTGAGAGCGGCTGCTCTACCCAACTGACTTTGTATTTCTTTCATTGTGGTAGGCAAATTCATGTTAAGGATGACCATGATTTGATTGGCGTGAGCCTCAATGCCCCTTTGGGTAACTTAGTATCCCAAAAATCGGCTAGATGAGACTCCAAATGTGCACTTGCTTGGATTCAACTTCATGTGATATTTTCGGTGCAAGCTGAAGGCTTCGGCAAGGTTTTTGAAATCATCTGTTTGCTGGGGAGCTTTGACCAGCATGTTCATCTACGTAGACCTCCATAGTCTAGCCAATCTACTCCTTCAAAATTTTGTTCACAAGCCTCTGGTAGGTTGCTCCGCTATTCTTCAGCTCAAAGGGCATGACTTTGTAGCAGTATGTACCTTTTTCGATTATGAAATATGTCTTTGCTTTGTCATCTTAGTGCATCATGATTTGATTGTAGCTAGAGTATGCTTCCACAAAGCTGAGTAGTTGATTATCAGAAGTTGAATCTACGAGCTGATCAATTCTTGTCACGTGGAAATTTGTCCTATAGGCATGCCTTGTTGAGGTCCGTGTAGTTGATGCACACTCTCTACTTGCCTTGGTCTTTCTTTGCCACCAGAACAATGTTGGCTAACCATTCTTCGATGAAGTCAGTAGCTAGGAGCTTGTCAATCTTGGCTTCAATGATAGCAACTCGCTCGGGGGGGCAAGTTGTGTCTCTTCTACACTACTGGTTTGCTGGCTGGGTTGACATGAATCTAATGACAGATGATTTGCAGATCGATGCCAGGCATGTCAGATGGCGACCATGCAAATATGTCTTTGTTGCTTTAGAGGAATGTGGTCAACTCCATTTTTTTCGTATGGGCAAAGGAGCGAGCCGATTATCTCTTTTATTTCTGGCTTTTCAGGATCAAGTGAAATAAGTTCAACATCCTCTTCAGGCCACCATCCTTCTTTAGGAGAAGCCTCTCGACAAACTCTTTCTTATTGATCCTGGTTTTTTGATTGCTATTGAGGAGTGGCTGTTTCTTTTCTGCTGCTGGTCTGCTAGACTTATGGGGATAAAATCTGCCTTTTCTTCTACCTCTTATGTTCCCTTCAAGTCTGCTTGGCTTACAGAAATGAATCGGGCTCGCTTCTCTGCTTGTTCTGCTTCTTTTAGGTAGCTCGACTTACATAAATAAATTGGGCTTCCTTGCTATTCTTCAGCCCTTGGGTCGAGCATCTTCTCGCCATTGCCTGATCGTTGTTGTTCTGCCCAATGCTGCCCCCATGGATTGGGTAGTGTGTCTTCAGATGCATGAAAGAAGTGATGGCTTCAATGATGCCAATCCGTGGCCTACCTACGACGCCATTGTAAGGGGAGATTGTGTCGATAATCATGAGTGTCTATGAGCTGATCATCGTTGGAGAACAGACATTGAGCTCTAATGTCCCAACAGTGACTGAGGTCGACCCATTGAAGCCGGTCAGTGACTAGGCGAATTTGTTTATCTTGGTCCTCATGCCTATTTGTTAGACAACTGAAAGTTGCACGAAGTTGGTGCACCACAATCGTCTATATGGACGAAGTTGATCATTGCTTGTGCGATTTAGATGCTGGCGATATGGGCTTGGTTGTGATGTAGATCAAGGCCCAGTATGTCCTTTTTTTGGGAGCTGATTATGGGATTTTCTTCGTTTGATGGGCAGTTGGTTAGGACTTGGGAGACTGTGCTTGTGCCTAATAAATCACGGCCATGAATTGGCCGAAGGGGCCCCTTTCCTCGGCCCTTACACTTACCAGTCAGACTAAAACCGCAGCGTTTTGCCAGGATGCTTGGCCTTCCTAAGGACAAGAGGAAATGCCAAGGCACGAACATCTCGGCCTCGATTATAGGCCGAGGCCGAGGACGAGGCCGAACGAAATTACGGCCAAAAGCATTAAAGTCAAATCATCATGTGGTGACAAGGTCCCATGCTTCATTTGATGAGGTAGTGCTTCTGTTTATTGCAGTAAACCCACTGGCCAAGAACGAGCATTTAATGCACGAGGGAAGGTGGGAAGTGACTGGAGTCAGGATTTGGCGACAGGAATCAGAGTGATTAGACGTGGACATTCTCACAAGAATTCTTGCAACTTTTGGGTGACTAGCTTTCAGAGCAATATATGCGTCCCCATGGCCAAATTGCGCGGGAACCACGATCAAGGGCGGCGGTCGGGATTCACCAGGATTCAGGGGGTCAAACCACCATGCTTCACGATCCCAAATGTCGATTAGACTACCCACTTGCGCTGATTAGGCTCCACCATGCAGATTTTTAGCCTCGATTGCTCCTCCAGGAGCTCTTCCTATAAATACAAGACTCAGGACTACATTTGAAGAGTTCAAACACCAAACCAAAGCCTCCCACGGAGCAACTTATATTTTCCTATAATGCACTTTCAATATTTTTACTTGCTTTCTTAGGAGTAGTGTTAGTTTGTAAGGAAAGTCCATTCATCAATATATCATACGACCCTTGATTTTCAAGGCACCGGAGCACCATCCTTGTTATTTCGCTCACTCACCCCATATATCATATGACCGTCGCTCACTGAGCAGCGCGCCGGAGCACCGCCCTAAAACCACCATCAACACCACCATTAAACGGCCTTGTAGCTCAGGCCGTGAACCTGACGGCCGAGATTAGTTCCTCTCTCGGCCACAATCGTTTGATTAAAGGTCAAGTCCAAACAGGGGCATCATTTCACCACTTCCATCCAAACCACAACTCGACGCACGGTAGACCGTGCTGGCACGCCCGCGCACAACCGCACCGCATCTAGAAGCAGGAAGCCGCGTGTCCATGCACATCCCCTCGGCCCGGAACTCCAGGCCGTGAGATTTGCGCAGCAGACACTTTTGGCACACCCAGTGGGACTTTTGTCAAAAACTTATGGTGGAAACCAGGGCACAGGCAAAGCTCAAAAATAAAGCAGTCGAAATGACTTCTCAGATTCCTGAGTCCACGTCACCAATCACCGAGGCGGAACATTCAGTCGGGATCTCGGCCAGCGCTCCAACAACGACGGACCGCTCTGCCGAGTCCATGTAGGAACAAGCGGTAGTAGAGGAGCTGATGTCCAAGCAGGCCTACAGGATAGAAACATCCTTCATGGCCGCGATGGACAGATTCTCCTCGGAGCTGCGAACGCTTTTCCAGGAGAGGATGCCGATAACTTCGCCCACGACGCCTCCCAGAGCCGGACAAAGGGGCCAAGAGCACGAAATGGTCAAAACTTGCAGCAAAAGTGGTAGCCTCGACCTTTCTGGCCGTACCGAGGTGTCAACGACTCTGCATGACTGTTCTTTTCCTTGCAGCGTTCTCTATCACCGACCAATAGCTGGGGGCAGCCCCAGCCCACGAGGGTGAACCCCGGAGCAACCCATTCGGCAAAAAGAGCATGTGGCCCACTACACGCCTTAGCTAAAGCATTAGGACAAGGTAGCCCCGCCTTGCCTGCGATCCAGCATCTCGGCCCACCTCATACATTGGCCGGCCAGGCACAATTCGGCTAGAGCAACGTGAACGGAGCGTCACCACAGCAAAACGATCAGAAGGGCTTGACTGCTGCACTACCATTACAAATACACGATGCGGCCATTTTAACGACAACGCAGACGTACCTGGGCTCTCTTTATGATGACGTCCGACAAGGCTAGATTTTCATACCTCGGTGGCCGTTAGATCAATCGTGCCTCGGTCAACCCCACGGCGTCACTCTGAAACTGCCCGGTTCGGCCGTAGCGGCCAGGCCCCTTGCTCAAACGGCCCAGCAGGAGTGGCCGCGAAGCGTTGCGCAGCAAAATAAGCCATTTCGAGAGTTTCAATTCGAGGATGTCTGGCCCAAAACAAAAAACTATTTAAAGCAGGAGGAGCCGGGGGCACTAGGTTACCCAAGGCCATACCTAGCAAGAAAACCTAGCGAGCTGCGCAATTTATTTCCTAAAGTTATTTGGGCATGCCGCGCCACAAAAAACTCGGCCGTGGGCACTCCTCCTTGTGTCTTGGCCGACAGCCATGACGCTAAGGAACTATTAGGACAGAGTTTTCGATTTCTTCAAGTTATCCGGCGACGTTGTCGAGGGAAGAAGGGTTACTCACAGACGATGCCCAGAAGTTCGGAAAATTCAAAACAGTTGAAACTCGACGGCTACAACTCGGCGCAAGTTCAAAAGAAAATGGCGCCGAGGTCCGACGACAAAAAAGTCAAGAAAAAGAAAAAGGGGAAAGTAGGCGGATGGGCTAAACGAAAGGCGCGGCCATCATATAGAAAAGGGAAGTATACATTTAAGTCTTTCAGAAGAGGGGGCCCTTGCCTCACAGTTAGATAAAAGAAAACGGCCAATCGCGGCCGAAATTATATGTATAGATAAAATAAAATGTATGTGGTTATTTATTACATCCCAAAAGAGAAAGAGAAAAAATGGTTAAAACGACCGCTCATCGCCTGCCTAAACTCCCTCGCTAAACATCCCCCAGACCAGGCAGGTGATCCTTCTCCAAGCGATGTCCCTGCCATCAATGTCTGCTTGCCACCTTGCCCGGATCAGCTTCCGCTCGGCCAGGGCCTTCTTCGTCTCGGTAGCGGCTTTGAGGATTTGTTTGGCCGAGGATTTTAGTTCGTGCCCGGTCGTGACCGCACCATCTCGGCGCTGGAGGATAAGGTCTCGGCGGGCCTGGAGCTCGGCAATTTGGGCCTCAACTTGCGCAAGCTCTTCATTTTCTCGTTGGACGGCGAGATCATTTTCTTTCAATCGGGCCATTGCAGGTTGGACTTTTCTTTGATCTCCACCAAGTCTTGCTCGAGCGAGCTTCCCTCGGCCATCCTCGTCACGGCTTTAGCATACCGGCCAATCATTTCCTCGCCTTCGATCAGGCGGGCTTGCAACTCGTCCAGCTGAGCCGAGTCTAGCAGGCCAATTGCCATGGCCGTATCCAGGCAGGATCTAAACTCCATAAGCGCCCCGACAGCGGTTATTTGTTGCACCCCAAGAAAAAGGAATTCTCGAAGCCGTTCAATAACGGTCTTGGAGTCCTCGTCCAGTGGAGCCGAGGCCGAGCTACCTCCTTCCTCATGGAGGCTGGCGTATAGCTCCTCGAGATCATCAGAGGAGGTGGCCTCCTGAACATAAGGAAGAGTTTGGGTGAGAAACAGTTAGCTAGCGCCTGAAGGAATAACAAAGAGTAATTGAATACTCACGGCGAGTGAGAGATCGTTTCTGACCGCCGAAGTAGTCCGAAGTAGACTCGGCACACTCACGACACTGGCTCCAGTAACCGCCGGCTCGGCCACGACGATTGAATCCTGGGACAACAGCGCAAGGGGCAGGGTCGTAGCAATCATGGATAACGGCGGCGATGACTGGGGAGGCTGAAAATAAAAATTTGGTTAAGAATATACGGCAAATTCTAGAGAGAGGATAATGAAGTCAGGTATAAGGAAAGAAAACTCTCACCGAGCGGAGGATGATGCCGCTTAGGCAGCGAGGAGCGGACGGCAATGGCTCAACAGGCACGTCCGCAGTAGTCTCTTCGGCAGCTCCTTCAGTGGCCTCTTCGGCAGCCTTTTCGGTGACGTCTTCGGCAGCCCCCTCAGTGCCTTCGTCGGCGGTCTCTTCTGCGACTTCCTCAATTACCACCTCATCAACGGCCGCCTCTTCAATCACCGTTTTGGCCACGGTTTCCTCTTTGACCACCATCTCGGTAGCTGTTATTTCCTCGACTAGCTCCTCGGCCGTGATTTCCTCTTCAACCACTGTCTCCGTGGCCTCCACCTCCTCGGCCACCATCTGGGCGGTGGCCGTTCCCTCTACATGTGGCACCTCGGTCGCGGCCTCCTCGGCAATTACCACGTCCTGAAACCAGATTACCCAAAATACGTAAACAAGGGAAGGAGGTGACCGAGAAAGCGAAGAAAGGAGGCCAGGGAAGAATACTTACGGCCACGAGGGGAGCTTCCCTTGCAATCGCAGGAGGGACTTCCTCCTCACTTCTGCCCTCCGAAAAAGTGAAGAGGGTCCTCTTTCTCGGTCGCTCCACCGTCGCCGTCTCTACCACGGAGACTCTGGCCGGCACAGCTTCAATCGTTGCGGCCTCAGTACTCTGCGCTTCTCGGTTCCTCTTACGACCCGGGGCTGTGTATGCAAGGAAAAAGGGAGAAATGAGATAACCAAGGACCAAGTAGCTTTGGGAGACTGGCAAAGAATAAACGATAGAAAGGTAAGTTGAGCCGGACTTACCAAGGGTAGCAGACGGGCGAATCGGTTGGGAGGACGGCACAATCCTGTGCGCCAGCGTCTTTCGTGCCCCCACCACGGGCGCCGCCCTGGGAGCCGGAGCTGCAGACAAGGTAAGAGCCGCAATCGAAGTCGCGACCGTTGCTCCAGCCGGTGGAGGGACCGTTACCCTAGGAGCGGCCACGGCTGCGGTACTTGGCCGAGGAGGCCCGGTTGATACCTTCTTCACTTTGGTGCCCTTGGGGGTAAGAGGGTCCCAATCAGCATTTTTCAGGACCACCCTCGCGGCCTCTTCAACAGGCCGGATAAATCTGGCCGAGATACACTCTTCGTACCAGACCCTTCCATCTTCATCATATGCATTACGGCGCGACCAAGGCGTCAGATTCAGGAACGTCATTCCCTGTTGAAGCTGGAAGGTTATGCCAGCCACTCCGTGCTGTTGGGAGATGTCGGCCCTCTAGGACGAGAGCCGGTTGGTTGATAGAGGAGGGAGTGGGGTCGTCTGGATTAGGCCGAATTGCCGCGCCACGAAGTTTGGCAGATAAACTTCGGCCCTGGCCTTGGACAAACCACAGTGAAGGTCACGCGAGACCAGGAAGGAGCCCCAGATCTCCTTCAGATCGTTCTCCGTCTCAACATCAGGGATGACGGAAAGGTCGTGGGTTAGGAACAAGGGGAACGGCCGAGTAAGGCAGACGCGGAACTGCGTGCCGATTCTCTCGGCCAAACCATAGAAGAATTTGTAGCAGAAGGCGTGGCATTATGCTTCTTGGGGGCTCGAGCGAATGCGTTGGCCAGCGGCTTGGTGTCTTTTGGGGTGGCCACCCCCCTCAGCTCTGGGAAGTAGGCTTGCAGCCAGAACTGAAAGGCCCACAGTGGACCGCCGTGCTTCGGCTTCATTCCGTCAGTAACAATGTCATGAAGCGTGCAGTAGATGTGGCCGAGCAGGAACGGGCCGAGTGTTAACCTTCCGCCCTAAGCGAGATAATCAGCCAAATGGGCGAACTCCATAGTGACCTTGTTTGCCTGGGTGCAGAAAACGAACTTGCACAGCCAGTACAGCAGGAATGCGGCGTGCTCAACTTTGCCAAGGGGAGCGACGGGGTCGTCTTCGGTGCTGTCCTCTACGCCAAAGTTGCTGTAGAAGCTGGAGTAGTTGAGCATATTTTTCGCTTTGTTCCCGGCGAGTTTTGTGAGAGCAGGCCATACGGTTTTAAAGCTCCCTTCCACCTCAGGAGCAACAGGGGCGGCGTTTACTTCCACGCCAAGAGGAGAAAGGCCGAACAGGGCGGCCATGTCTAGCACGGTCGGCGTCATCATGCCAAACCGAAAGTTCATGGTATTGGTGGCCGACGACCAGAAGCACAAGGCCGCGGCCAGAAGCGACCAATCCATGACGAGCGGCCGATCAAACAGCTTGATCAAGTGATAGATGCCTTGATCTTTCCATTGCTGACCGAAGAAATGCTCCATCCTCGGCAGCCACTTTTCCTAGTCCGAAGTCACGGTTGGCGACTGCTGCTGCGGCCTGATGACGTTCCAATCCTGGAAGTCCCCTCCATCAAAGGCCGAGTGGTCTGCCAGGTTGTTCTTCAGGAGGGCCACGAGCCTCTCTGGCATTCCGCCATCAATGGAGGGGCCGAGGACACAGGAATCGGTGGCAGTACCATCCTCATCGGACCAGGGTGTAAGGATGTTGGGAAGGACCGAGCCCTGGATGTCTCGGCAAATAGCCTCGAACTCAGCTTGGAAGGCTTGAGACTGAACTTCGACAGACGTGGAGGGAATGGAGGCCATTAGAGCAGGTTTAAGGTGAGTGTTTTAAGGAGAAATGCGGAAAAAGGCAAGGAACGTGAAGAACACTGGAAGGAAGTCCGGAAGAAGGGTGAGAGTTTGTGGGTTCCGGAAAGGGCGGAACTCAAGGATAGAAGAAGTCACAAGTTCAGGCGAGATTTACTGGTAAACCTAAAGGTTCGAGAGCTTGGTAGGCTTGGAGGTTCGAGAGAAGGGTTTTTGACAAAGCTTGGGCGTCTGAAAATTCTGAAAGCATAAATTGGAAGCAAGGAAGTCTAGATTTTTATATTGGCACTAGAATTCGAAACGAAAGGGTGTGTCTCTCTCGAGAGACGTAACGTTCTGTCAGCACTCTCAATAGGCGCAATGACGTGTCGAAAGCCCAAAGGTCGTCGTTTCACTTCACAAAGCGAAGCGACGCCTCGCGTATGCCTGGGCAATGATGACCCACACGACGTGCTTGAGGCATTAAATGCGCCGATTGGCCTGCGCATTTAATGCCCCAGTTGTCAATCACTTCAGAAGGAACGCAAAGGGTCCATCCCTTAGAATCCATTCGGCCCTTGCTCATGCCGAGGCCGAAGAATCCAAGGATGTGGGGGCAATGTTTGTGCCTAATAAATCACGGCCATGAATTGGCCGAAGGGGCCCCTTTCCTCGGCCCTTGCACTTACTAGTCAGACTAAAAACGCAGCATTTTTCTAGGATGCTTGGCCTTCCTAAGGACAAGAGGAAATGCCAAGGCACGAACATCTCGGCCTCGATTGTAGGCCGAGGCCGAGGACGAGGACGAACGAAATTACGGCCAAAAGCATTAAAGTCAAATCATCACGTGGTGACAAGGTCCCATGCTTCATTTAATGAGGTAGTGCCTCTGTTTATTGCAGTAAACCCACTGGCCAAGAACGAGCATTTAATGCACGAGGGAAGGTGGGAAGTGACTGGAGTCAGGATTTGGCGACAGGAATCAGAGTGATTAGACGTGGACATTCTCACAAGAATTCTTGCAACTTCAGAGATTGGGTGACTAGCTTTCAGAGCAATAAATGCGTCCCCACGGCCAAATTGCGCGGGAACCACGATCAAGGGCGGCGGCCGGGATTGACCAGGATTCAGGGGGTCACACCACCATGCTTCACGATCCCAAATGTCGATTGGACTACCCATTTGCGCTGATCAGGCTCCACCATGCAGATTTTTAGCCTCGATTGCTCCTCCAGGATCTCTTCCTATAAATACAAGACTCAGGACTACATTTGAAGAGTTCAAACACCAAACCAAAGCCTCCCACGGAGCAACTTATATTTTCCTGTAATGCACTTTCAATATTTTTACTTGCTTTCTTAGGAGTAGTGTTAGTTTGTAAGGAAAGTCCATTCATCAATATATCATACAACCCTTGATTTTTAAGGCACCGGAGCACCATCCTTGTTATTTCGCTCACTCACCCCATATATCATACGACCGTCGCTCACTGAGCAGCGCGCCGGAGCACCGCCCTAAAACCACCATCAACACCACCATTAAACGGCCTTGTAGCTCAGGCCGTGAACCTGACGGCCGAGATTAGTTCCTCTCTCGGCCACAATCGTTTGATTAAAGGTCAAGTCCAAACAGGCGCATCATTTCACCACTTCCATCCAAACCATAACTCGACGCACGGTAGACCGTGCTAGCACGCCCGCGCACAACCGCACCGCATCCAGAAGCAGGAAGCCGCATGTCCACGCACATCCCCTCGGCTCAGAACTCCAGGCCGTGAGATTTGCGCGGCAGACAGACTGTTTTCACTCGCTTGATTTTCCCTTCAACTCCTTGCTGAGACATCGCCTTTGGTAGGACGCGATTTGCACTTTCCTTTGTGCTGAGGGGCAAGTTGATCCTCGCTTTTCATTCTAGCTTGTCAAGATCAAAGACCATGAGTCCAGGGTTCTTCTAGTGCCTCCATCCTTTTTCAAGAGAAGCCTCTGGGTATACTTGACCCTTATTCAGCAATTGCGATTGAGAAGTGGCTGATTCTTTTCCCTTATGGTCTGCTTGACTTACGAGAATGAACTCCACCATTTCCTCGACTCGTTCTTTTCCCTAATAATATGTTTCAACTTACGGGAATGAACTCGGCCTGCTTTCTTAGGAAGTTGGTCGGCTTGTTTGCCAGACCTTTTCGCTACGATCTGATCTTAGTCCCAAAACTCATAACGTTCTTTTGTTGCAAAGACATCTGCTAAGGTTTGGTGAGGAGTTTACTTGGTCTACCTCTTTGCATCGGGCATCTTCCAACTATTCTTCGACTCTTAGGTCTCATAGCCGATCATTCACGAGCTTCTCGACATCCTCCACTCACAATGTTTGCGGTTCATGTCGGGGACATCCACGACGTAGGCATCGTTTGGTCAACTTCCTCATTGGATGCCTTACTGGCGTGGCATATTAGTAGATTGAGCATGTGAAGGATTTTCCGCAGCGCATAGCCTAGAATGTGCTCTTCCAGTGTAGGCCGATGAGGATCAGTCTTCACATTCTCCATGAGGGGGCCCATGGGGCTGATCTCCTTGTGGGACTAGCCTTGAGTGAACACTTCTAGGCACAATTGGGCGTGGGCATTGAACTTTGCCCCCAACCTTGAGTGAACGTTGGTCCTTGGACCTAGCCTCGAACGGATACTCGATTTACTCTGGTTGAGGCTCACGGATGCTTGTGACATGTCTGCTTGTTGAGCAGCATGTTCCTATCTTCCTTCTTGCCTATTGGTTCCTACTTGACCGGCTTGGGACCTCTGGAACTGCCTGCCAGTGCATTCATCTATCCTTCTCTCTTCATCTAGGGTTTTTTCAGTTAGAAAGAGTTACCTCATGTGTGGACTGTAGCCATCTATTTATAGTTTCCTTGTAGGCTAGGGTTTGCAGAGATAATTCCATATTTAATTGGAATTATTCTTTCCCAAAAATAGGTGATAGGATAAATCAAGGAGATTTGCTGGAAATCAGATCCTTGATTTGGGGAGATATTTCTATCTTAAATAAAGGATAATTGCCTAATTAAATGAGATTTAATTAGCCCAATTAGTTGACCTAAGAAATATTTCTTTGTCCATGTGTCACCTTTTTATTGGTTGCCCAAATTCATGTTCCCACATCAAGCACATGGGGCTCAAGACCCCATGATCAAAGCTGAAACTACAAACAAGGTCCTTATCAGCATGTTGAAGTAGACATAGCAACCCAAAAGTGAGACATAAAGTTAGAAATATTTCCAAACGGTCATGACTAGCGTTGATTGTAATGAAGACTTAAGTGGCGTTCGGTATCCTATTCAAGAAGGGAATTTAAAAAATTTTATTCTTCTTAAAAATAAGGAGTTTTAAAATCCATTTTTTAAGTTTTGAATTCAAATTTTATTTTTAAATTTAAAAAATTTCTTATATTTTCTGCCTGTTTTTGTTGTACTTCATGAATCAAGAAAACAATGGGCTTCACTTATTAAATAACCCAAAACCTCATTAGACCCATTATCTAATAAATTCAATAATAGCCACATTTTGGCCAACAACAAAATCAAGCCCAATTTTGAATGTAATAATTTAATAAATGTGGATATATATCAGGTAGAATGGGCTCAAAACTTTCCTTATAGTGTATAATGATTTTGCTCCTTTAATGTTGGCAATGAATTACATTAAGTTTGTAGGTTTGATATCTCTCTATTTGGGCAAACATAGAGAGACCAAAACTCTCCTTATTCCTCAAACAAACAAACAAAAAAACAAAAGAAGACTTCTTCCCCTATAAAACCAAAGCTATCTTAAAAGGCATAAGGAAAATGTTCATAGCCTAATTTGGATTTCTAGTGCAATACTATTTTGTTGTTTTAAAACATTCCATTGCTAACTTTTGACTTATTCTTCTCTAAATTGCTGGCGTTGTGTAAAGCTTTTCGTTTCTTCTGAGTCTCAGTTGGTGTTTTCACGTCGGTTGCCAGACCAACCACTTGAAATCTTATCAAATACCATGTAATATCAATCTGCCACCATTCTAGACCTTGCCGAGCTGAGTAGTCAAAAGCATGGTGATTATTGTGCCAGCCTTCTCCAAGAGTTGGCAATGCCAGCAACCTATACAGTTAAAATTTATTACCTTTACTATTTACCCTTGTAAATTGTAAATGTTTTCAATTTATATATAGGGGAGATTCCATTGTAGCTACAATACCAGTTGTTTCTAGACAAGTCACCGGTGTGCCAAACTTGCTTTCCCCATATGTGGCCAATTGAATTTACTGAAAATGTAATATGGTAAACAATTACCGTCCTCACACCCTGCAGTGAAACAAAAGCAACTGATTATGAAGCAAAAGGTAGAAAAATACACCACACAAATTAAATCTTGTACTTAGAAAGTAATTCTAAGCACTACAAAAAAAAAATGGCAATAATCACCATTATTTAGTGACATTTGACCGTAGCATTAGTCACCAAATAATGGTGACTGTTGCCACTTTTTTTTGTAGTGAAGTGAGCAAATAGAAGAAGCTTAAAAAAGAACCACTCTTCTAACAACAAAGTGTATATTTATATAACATTTATATATATGTGTCTGTATGTGTGCGCCTGTAAAGTATTCATGTAACCTTGCAAAAAGGTCTGGCAGCCCTAGCTACTCTTGCTAACAAAGAACAAAGCATATATCCGCCCTTGCTAACGAAGAAGAAAGAAAGAAAGTAAGAGTAATATTACCATTCCCCAAACAAGATAGGGCAGTCCTCCTATGACATATAGTAGAACTCCAAGAAGAGCCGAGTGAAGAAGGTGGGTGCGATGAAGAAACATGTAGTACGGCTGCCTTTTTAAATCGTCAACGTTCTTTAGTCGTCTTTCATGCTGCAAAGTTGGCATGTTAATTAGTTTTGAGAGAGAGAGAGAGAGAGAGAGAGAGAGAGAGAGAGAGTAGAGAGTAGAGAGAGTTTTATACAATTTCAAACCGAAAGCTATGGTTCAATATCCAACCAATGTGGCTAAACCAGAATCCCATAAGAGGGCTATGAGGGTCTTTCTTTGTGTCAGTAAACTGGTGGTGGTACCTGTGTGTGCTCACCCATTCAATTGGACTTCCCTGCACATGAAAAACAAGAGCATTTTTGTCCAAAGTAAAGTAAAATGTTGTATTCAGTCTACTAGTATTTTCGTTTGATGTACACAACGTACCTGAAGTGTAAGAACCCCACAATAGACAAAAAAGTATTCGAGCCATCTGCGAAGCTTAAAACTCCGGTGCGCAAGGCTCCTATGGAAACCTAGAGTTATACCTAGACCTGTCACAACATAGAGTGCGAAGGCCAACCATAATGCACCCCAGCTGAAATGAACTGGAGCTAAAAGAGCAAGCAAATGCAAAGATAAAACCACAACCAACGAGGCTATATCAAACAAGTTCCATTGCCTCCCCATAAATTCTAACCCCTGCTTCATCCAGGGCGTCAGTGGCGCCATTGACACGTGTTGTTTTGCTCGGAAGAAACCAGAGCACATGAAGAGAAAAAAACCAAGAGGAGGAAAGAGTGATGATTTGAAAGAATTATTGTTTGGTGAACAGTCTCTTAAATAATAGTGTTAAGCCTGATTAATTAACCATCTCCAAGTTAGCTGAACTCGATTTGAGTTAATATATAGTTATAACGATCAGAACATGCATTCTTAACTGCATAACAATCGTGCCTAAACTTTCAAACCTAGACGTGTGAGATTAGCTTTTGGATGAGTTTGGCAGAAAGAGAAGTTGTTTAGTAATAGATGATTAGCTTCGGACTGGGCTCCTTTTTGCATGCTTAGCCAATAACCCTAGTGTTCTTTCTTTTCTTTCCGTCTGAGTTTATTTTAAACTTTATTGTTCTAATAAAAATTAAATTTATATTATTTGTATTCTCCCTAATTTCTTTCTCAACCTCTTATTCCCCTCACTATTTTTCCCTCAAATGTTTACTATTGTCTCTTTTTTTTTATATATATATAGAAGTTTACTGTCTTTTTCTTTAATTAAGCTTAGGGGTGGGGTAAACATTAAGCCGATATCACTCGATAAACATCAGTTCTTTACATTGAAATGATATAAAAAATAAACTCGTAGACAAAATTGTGTTAAAGACAATTTGGCTATCTATGGACTGCATTTGGAGTTGGGTTTGCACTCAACTTTTGAGGATCTCGGTAGGGGCTTGAGACCCGGAGTAGTTTAGGTGCTTGTTTGTAATGGGCTTTTAACCTTGGCACAAAAGAAAAAAATGATATAATATACTTGTTATGTTTGGTGTACTCGCAAAATTATACATGATCCGACAAAGAATACAAACACCTAGTTGATTATTAATGATTTGTGTAGGGTTTGGCAATGGGTTGAATCGAGGGTGCGTATGTCATTCTCATTTCTATTCTCATTAAGCTTTTTTTCCCTATTTGCGCCTTCATACCCGCAATATTCATATCGGGAATTCCTCATCCCCACCTTCGTTGGGGAATGGGTTTCCTGACCCTCCCCATTACAAAAGAAAAAACCAATATATAATTACTTTGTTGAAGAAAAAAAAGTACTAAGGAAATATAATGAATATATATAATATATACTTATAAGATAATATAAGAATGTTTATATATTTCCTGGAAGTTAACTAAATAAATAAGTAGTATGAAACAGAAGCATCCTTGATCTCCTGCCACTTCATCCCCTGACCCCTATCAAGGATGTAGGTGAAACAGAAGCATAACATTAAATGTAACTCAATCAGGGAGATAGAGGAGAAAGATCTCATTCATTAAAAGATCTTTATGATCATCCTCCTCCAATAAATACCCTTCACCAATCTCTAGACAAAGGTAATAAATATTCTCATTGTGAAGACCCCATATCCATTTGATATCTTCAACTTTGAGTAGTGCCTGACTTAGCCATCGAAGACTGGGACCAGCCCCAATCAGCCCTTCTTCTGATCTCATTCTATATTTGCAGGTCCATACCCAGGTTTACACATCAATGAGATTAGGATCAAGCCTAGGCTACCTACATGTGGGGGATACCGGGTCTACATTAGCGCCATCTGTGGGAAGTTACTTCTATATGAACAGAAGCTGCATCCCCTCACCCATATGAATACCGACACGAATGAAATCAAGGCATGTTGAGGAGTCAGCACCTCAGAAAGAAGGCCTCCTCAAGCGCAACTGGGAGAAATGCTCAGAGGCGAAGGAGAGAGAAGCTGAGATCGGGTCGTCTGAAGGGCCTAGAGGAGAAGATGAACCGGATCCTAAAGGGAGTTAAGGATTTACAAAATCTCAACAACAGCCTCCGTGCGCAAAACGAGATACTACAAGAAAGTCACGCTGAGCTGGCGGACCAGGTGCACGCGCAGAAGGAATTCGAGTCAGTTGGCACCCCAGACGCCAACGGAACCAAATCCTAGTCAACAGCAACTGAGACGCTGGGACAGAGCATAGTCGACGCGAGAAATATACTCAAGGAGAAGAAGGCCTAGTGGGAGCGCAACAAACGCCTGGTGGAAAACATCCGCAAAGGAAAGAATCAGGTCGGCTCAGGGGAAATCGAGGAAGCCGAGGAAGATGTCGATGGCATCACATCCAAACTTTGAGATTTGGTCACCGGCGAGTTGAAAAGTGTGTGGGATCAACTCGGCCAAGTCGAGAAATCTAAAATGCCCAGGTGACCAGAGTTCACCGAGGAGGAGATCCCACTACCATATACCCAGGACCTATTGCACGCTCGGGTAGTGGGGGACTCGAAGGCTCCAAAGATTCCTTTATATGATGGGATGACCCACCCATACGACCACCTGGAAAATTTTCGTTACGCCATGGAGGGACACGGCGCTAATGAGGCGACCAAGTGCCGTCTGTTCCCAACCACTCTCAAGGGCCTGGCCACAAGCTGGTTCAAGCGACTCGCTCCAAAGTCTATCAGCTTTTTCGCCGAGCTCTGAAAAGTCTTCTTGGAGCTATACATGATCATTTCCGATTGGCTATATACCGCGAATGATTTATCCACGGTCAGACAACGGCCCGACGAGAAACTCAGAGATTACATCACCCGATTCAATAATGAATATGCACGATGTGAGGGATGCGATGAGGCCACAACACACAACGCTTTGATGGGAGGACTCCAGGGAGGAGATTTTTACTTCTCTCTCACCAGGAACCCTCCGGAGACGTACAAGGATCTCCTCTGCGAAACAACCAGCTACTCCCAAACTGAGCAATTAAATCTGGCAAGGAAGGCCACGGTGGGGTCAGCCTCAACAGTGCACATTCAGCATACCAGCCTAGAGATAAACGACCCAAAGACTACGCATATGATCGCTTGGTGAAACGAAAGAAAGGAGAACTTGGATCGGCTTGGAAGGACGAAATCAGGCCGGAGAAACACAACCCGTATACAAACTACACCCCCTTGAACAAATCTAAGGGGGAGATATTTGTAGTAATAGCCGACGAACTCCCTAACCTGAAGAAGGTGAGGTTCCCTTACCGAGGAAGGAGGGATGATAGCAAGTATTGCAAATACCACCGTGACAATGGTCACCACACAGACGACTGCTACCAATTGAAAGAAGAGATAGAAGCGCTGATCAGGCAGGGGAAATTAAAAGAGTATGTTTCAGGACAAGCCACACACATGGACACGCGCACAAAGCAAGATCAACGACGAACCAGGAGCATCCCGGCTGTACATATCCACTATATCAGGAGGGCCTACTCTGGCTGGCGATTCCAACTGAGCCATAAAGAGATACGCAAGGGCCTACCAGCATGAGTCTGCCGAGATCCTGGCAATGTACACAGCAGGTAACCAACCCACCCGACCCGCACCGAAATAAAAGCCGATCACTTTCTCCCAAAGCAACACCGTGGGTGTCACCTTCCCCCATCATGACCCCTTGGTCATCACAGCTGAGATCGCCCATTGCAAGGTTGCCCGGGTATTTGTAGATGGAGGCAGTTCCGTCAACATCATTTTTTGGGTACCTTTAGACAGTTCGGGGTCAGTGAGAATCTCCTCGATCGACGCTGCCGTACACTCATCACCTTCAGCAGAGGCCACGTGCAACCCTTTGGCCACATGCCTCTGACCTTGTCCCTAGGGGTGCACCCGAAGCGTGTTAGTGTCACTACCGATTTCATTGTCGTCGAGTGCCCTTCCTCCTACAATGTTATTCTTTGTCAGCCCGGTATAGGTGACCTCAATCTGTCAATCAATATGAGGGCACTACTGATAAAGTTTCCTACATCCCATGGGGTCGGACATGCTACGCCTCCTCAGTAAAGATAAAAACCCGATTGGCCTACAAAGCATTTTGTGTAGAAACTGGTGAGAACGACGCCCTGACCACCTCTTCAGCCATCATTGACCCAAGGGGAGAGATCAGTCCCGTCAACCCACAATCAGTCGATGACCTGGAGCACATAGCACCTTTTCCCGACCACCCTGATCGGCTCTTAAGGGTTGGTTCCCAGCTCTCGCCAACAGTCCGTCAGCAACTGGTTTGGTTCCTAACGAGGAACACGAACATCTTTGCATGGTCCCATGAGGATATGCGCTGGATCAGCCCTAACATAATCACCCACCGCCTCAGCATTGACCCGCAACACCGGCCTGTCTGCCAGAAGCGTTGAGCATACGACGTTGTCCGGTACGCAGCAATGAAGACAGAGGTGGACAAGTTATAGCAAAACAATTTCATTCGCATGGTGGATTACCCTAGATGGTTATCCAATGCCGTTATGGTCCGGAAGACAGAGGATAAGTGGCGGATGTGTGTAGATTTCACAAATCTCAACAAAGCCTACCCCAAGGATAGTTTCCCTTTACCAAGAATAGACCAACTGGTCGATGCCACAGCAGGGCATGAGCTGCTGAGCTTCATGGATGCATAGTCAGGGTATAATCAGATTTGCATGCACTCAGCCAACCAAGAAAGCACTTTGTTTATCACCGATCGCGGCACGTACTGCTATTAGGTCATGCCGTTCGGACTCAAAAACACCAGGGCAACATACCAGCGACTGGTCAACAGAATGTTCGCTAATTAGTATTTCGCCAACATACCTCATCAACCTCGGGGGCTCGGCTACTTGAATCACCGGCTCGGAACCAGAGCCCATCACCACATCAGTCCCCCCACCCTGATCGGCTCCAGTCTCGGCTTCATCCACTTCACCACCGAGAAAACTCCAGTCCAAGGAAGGATACTTCTCCCCAACCTTATCGATTAAGTCGAAGTACCCCTCAACTCGTTGAGCAGCAAGTTTCTCTTGGTACTTAGCCAACCCTACATAGTCCTTCACTGCATCATCATAGCAAGACCTCAGCTCTAATGCAAAGACCTTAATTTTGCGATTGGCCTCACCTAGTTCCTCCTGAGACTTGGACAGCTCTGCGCCTAGGCTACGCTTGTCTGCAGTCAGCTTATTCACTGACGACAGCAGCTCGGCGTTCTTCTTCATCTCTACGTCTAGCCGACCCTGCACCAGTGATAGCTCTTCCTCCACCTTTGCCTTTTCCCCAATGGTCCTGTTTAGCTCGGCCATAGTCACGGTCTGCTCGTCCTTCTTGCCTCGGTCAAAATCCTAATGAGCAGCAACGTTTTGAGCGGTGACAAAAAGCTTGAAGGTAGCCTGCATCAAGACAATACAAATGACATGTCTGCAGGGCAACAAATAGCCAGAATGAGGTCAGAACATGTTACCTTAAATTGGTCCTCCAGAGCCGAAATGGTCATACTGCTGTAACTCATCTCCTCAGTAAACATGCTCTCTACAACCTCCACCTTCAATACCCGCTTAGCTGCTTCTTGGTAGGACCTCAGTGCTAGCTCACCATCCACCCAAGGCTCCAATGGACCAATCACAAGGTCCACACTTACCCTCTTTCCCGACTCAGGAACTGCCGAGCCTACTGGCCACTTCCTTGTGTCCTGTCTCGGCTCATTCTCGGCTCATTCTCGGCGCGCCTTTTGCCCGTGTCCTGAGGTGAAGCCTCCTCGGCTCGCCTCTTCTGGCCCGCTTGGGCTAGTGTAGCAACCACACTTACACCTTGGCTTCTAGCCACAGACATATGAGGCGACCCTCCCGCCTGAGGCGATTGTGATCCCCCAGGCGACCCGCTCGCCGTCTCATTGGCCATCTTCATCAACCTCGCTTGCATACTAGGGTCATTTTGGTTTGGCCTCATCCTTGAGCACATGAGTAAAATTAGTCACCACTTCACCGCCACTAAGTATACGCAAATGGGAGAGCAGTTATTTATCTATTGAGTCGCTTAGCCCTTCACTCGCTAGAAGAATGTTTGCCGCTCTCTCAGTGCTCGGCAACATAAGCACTTTTTCAACCTGCTCCTGCTCGGTAGCGGACAGATTGGCTCGCTCCAATTCTACTGCATTGGTCGTGTGTTAGACAATTTTCAACCAAAGAAAAAATGAGAGAAGAAAGGGGACACAAAAAAAAAAACAAAAAAACAAAAAAAAACCCCAAACAACACACACGAAGGGAGACTAAAAACCCTAAGGGAAGGGATCCAACACACCAACCAGACCTGGCATTTTGAATTGCCTCTGAACTCTAGGTTGCCTCGGCTCGGCACCTTCTAGGAACTCCCACGCCCCCGAGGTGTAGAACCAATGCGGTTTCCATGTCTTTTGGGATGAGGGGTTGCTCTCTATCATTTTTCCCACTGCACTTTGAAGGTAGCAGAAGCCGACCTGATATGTACTCCTCTTCAATAGGAAGCAATGCAACATTTGATTTATGGTCGGCTCTGACCCGTGCACCCGTCGCCACAACGCCTGGACGCTTACCATAGTCATGTATACGTTGGGGTTCATCTGATGTGGGCCCACACTGAGCCGAGCCATCCACTCTTACAGGAATGGAGATAGCGGTAGCCGAACCCCTTGCTTAAACATATTGGCACACAACGTCACGCGGCCAAGGGGGGGCGTGCTCGGCTTTTCCTTCCCGCTCGGTGCTCGGAGCCTTACACTGCTCGGAATGGCATATTCCTCTCTCAACCGTCGCAACTTCTGTCAGGTCATAGTGCTCGGGTGCTCATCAGTCGACCACCATCCTCGATGTCTTCTGAACCCACATGAATTTCTATTCTGCCACTCAAACTAGGTACAGCCATTGTAACTACCTCTCTTACTCCCCCCTCACCATCTACCTCGCCTTGCTCGCCTCCCCCCCCCCCCCCCCCCCCAACCCCTCAATACTCAAAATTCCCACCAAGACCAATGGGCATGTCTTCCCCCATCTGGTCGGCTGCCTTGTACATCTGCTCCACCACATCATCGTCCTCCTTGTCACCCCTAAAAGTTGACCTGATGCTCCGCGTCTCTTTCGAATCAGACATGTCTGATCGGCTTGACATCATTCTACTGCTTATTAACACTTCAAACACAACCAAGTGAGGGCAGGGGTGGAATCTAAGAATCAAACCGTACCAAAACAAGAAAAAACTGACAAACACTAACACACTAAACCCAGGAAAACCAACCCAAATACAAATTCTGGGAAAGAAAGAAGGATGAGGAAGGAAAAGAAAGAAGGAGGAAGGAAGGTAGAGCTTACCAGGAATTTCCCTTGCCAAAACGACGAATGACTCGTTCCTTTGCAAAGATCTCTCAGAGCTTTCACATTGCAACAATGTCAGAAAAATGGAAAACTAGAACGGATGTGGCCTCCCCTTACATTTATATCAAACCACCCAATCATCTCCATCGTCCATCCTGAGCACACTCCACCACGATGCCTACACGTGGTCACACCACGCAAGCCGTTAGGTGAAGCGACGGCAAAATGGAGCGACGCGACCCTTCGAAAAGGCCTACTGACAGGGGCCATTAAATGCACTCCTGCCCAGCCAATCCACCAGCGCCATGTCACTCCTACTCGAGTGTCTCCAAAATTCAAAAACCTGGCGCATCTTCAAGGAGCCTGCTCGGCTACGGACTTGGGGGCTATACTACCCGATCCCCAAAAAAAAAAAGAATGTACATGGGCTCGGCTCACCTAAAAAGGACAACTCCCTACCCAAGATCGGCTCCTTGAGTTTAAGAGTTGAGGGGCTACTGTTGATGGAGCATACCATCACTATGAGCCGAGCCCACTAGAAGACACCACATGGCCTTGGTGGACTAGGTCATCTGTATATACCGACCCGATCGCATGTGATACCTTCGACATCAGCAAAGAAATCCCTTATAAGATAAACACGACTGAATCGGGGTTGGACCAGTGATCAGTAGTCTAATCACCGACCCGATTACTGCGGCTCAATATCTGATTTAGAAGGACATTAATGAGACAGTCTGGCAAGAAGGAAGATCGATTAAATGCACTGCCCACTCTTGACCAGGTGTCGCCTTACCCTTCAAACTCCAAGTAAAACAGGTTGGTGATAGAAAGAGAGCATTCAATGCACCTCCCATCCCTGATCTTCTGTCATTTCATCCCCTGACCCCTGTCAAGGATGTAAGTGAAACAGAAGCATAACATTAAATGTAACTCAATCAGGGAGATAGAGGAGAAAGATCTCATTCATTAAAAGATCTTTATGACCATCCTCCTCCTATAAATACCCCTCACTAATCTCTAGACAAAGGTAATAAATATTCTCATTGTGAAGACCCCATATCCATTTGATATCTCCAACCTTGAGTAGTGCCTGACTTAGCCATTGGAGAGGGTTTAACTGGGACCAGCCCCAGTCAGCCCTTCTTCTGATCTCGTTCTATATGTGCAGGTCCATACCCAGGTTTACACATCGACAAGATTAGGACCAAGCCCAGGCTACCTACACATGGGGGATACCGGGTCTACATATACAAAACAAACATGGAAAATGAAATAAAGTGATATTCCATGGTTACTTTCTCGACATTACCAAACGTGGGGAATCAATCTTCCATTTCCCATCCATTAGGAAATGACATGAGAAGTGATTTACCTCAAATTCGTTTCATGAACCAAACAGGACTTAGTATTTTTGTTGGGCGTTTGCCCTCCACTTTTTAGTGATATAAAATATACGTATTCTATTTTCTTTTTTGTGATAGTATGCAAAACCCTACCGCTTAACATAAAATATGCGTATTATATTTTATAGAGCATTTGCTCTGAAAAAGAGAGAAAAAAACATGAAATATACGTATTTTCAAGAGAGAGAGATACAGTCGGGCAGCTAGCTGACCAACCAATAGGGAGAAAGCCACAGCAAAGATATTTTGTGGAAGAAAAAGTAACAGTAGAAGCAGCAACTCGGTACGGTGGGAAACAACATGAAGAAAACGTCTTAGCTACTGTAGTAACAACATTGTTTTAGTTTTTGCTGGGCGTTTGCCCTTTTCTTTTTTGTGATATAAAATATACGTATTCTAATTACATGGCATACACATAACTGGACCTGGCATGGTCCCTTTTTTTCATTTTCAGGTCGTGTCCGACGCAACCCCTTTTTCGTTTTTCTTTTTCAGGTCGTGTTTGACACAACCCGTTTTCTTAAATGGGTCAATAGTAACGGGTGAATGTATTTATCAAGGCCCACTCAAACCGAACTCGAATACTGAATTTTTCGTGCATGTTTGTATTCTTTTTTCTTTTACAAATAGATAAAAGAAAATATAGAACAGAGTAATGCCCCATTTAGATGCCGATACAGCTTATTATAAGTTAGATATCAAAACCTTAATTAAGGTTGATTTCAGCCAACAGCCTAACATTAAATTCAGCCAAAAGTGACAATGAAGGAAGCATCTTTGCTTATTAATATAGATAGTTTGCAAAACCTCATCATCATTTCTACATGTATAGTGAGCAATACAGGTTTGTAAACACTACACCCAGTTGAAACAGAAGAACATATCAAAATTTCAAATGGAATTCTCACATGAAATGCAAGGCATGTCAATGTTACTAGTGCTATAGAAGTAACAACATTAACACAAATTAAATAACTAAAATACAAAAAGGTGAATGATTTGCCGCTTTTTAAATGTGGGGGGTGAATTGACCAGACGGTAGCAACTCGAGCTCCATCCATCTAAGGAGATGCACCAGCTAGTTCTTTGGCAGGGGCTGCAGGCACCAAATGTTGGGGCTGTAGGCACATAAATAATACGGCATTACTAAAAAGTAACAAAATTTGTTATTTCTTAAAAATATAAATTGTGCAAGTAAAATCTCCACTTCATCTAATGATACTAAGTTATGGACAAAAAAGAAATACAATTTATTCAGAATGAGTCAGGTGACATAATATATTAAGGGGGCTCGTTTGGGAGTGCATTTAGAAATTTTCAAAGAAATAAGTGCTTTTACCCACTTGGAAGTGCTTTTGGCAGTTCCAAAAGCACTCCCAAACAGGCCCTAAATGCCAAAAGCAAAGATAACTACTTTCCAGGACTTACATACTGGATGTAGAGCTCAGTGTTAAATAACTTACGAAGATCAAAAGTTATTTGACTG
Source organism: Prunus yedoensis (assembly GCA_005406145.1). Taxonomy (NCBI): domain Eukaryota; kingdom Viridiplantae; phylum Streptophyta; class Magnoliopsida; order Rosales; family Rosaceae; genus Prunus; species Prunus yedoensis. The sequence goes on from BJCG01000091.1 coordinate 476,122, forward strand.
ATAATACCATTAAAACCCTAATCACCTAATTAGAGTTTGAAGCCTGTTCCTAGTTCACTTACTTCACACCAAAAAAAAAATGGGGGTTTCACTAAAACACCCAAAATGGGGGCTGAAATTATAAAAAAACCCAACACCCAAAACACTTTATAAACACACCCAAAACCCATCATTACACACACTCAAAACCCATTTATAAACACACCCAAAAAATATACAATTTTTTATTTTAGAATTGATTTTGGGTGTGTTTCTATATTTAAATAGTGTGTGGGTTTTTTTATAAATACATGCCTAGAATTGGGTTTATTTATAATAATCTAAAAAAAAATTTGTAAACACCTTAGCCCCAGTCGCCTGTCCATAACCACCAGAATAACCCACATGAAAAATCAAAACCTCACCATCAAAATTATGTTCAGGGTTAGACTAGCTTCTTACCGCTGCGAGCTCCTCTTCATGCTTTGGAATAAAAGCAGTATCAACCTTGCCATTTTTGAAATCCTCTATATCAAGGATAAGTTTATGATATTCAATGGTTGTGGGAACCCCTGTGGATTAGAGGGAATAACTAAATTAACAGCCATGAATAGAGAGAGTATTTATCTAGCTAACTACATTCACAGCCATGAATAAAGAAAAAAATTGTAGATTTACAATATGAATTGAACCGACCCAAAACTGTAAACAAAAAATAAAACAAATACAACTCAACCCCACTAATATAACAAAGAACAACTAAACAGAAAGAACCCTGCGCCTACAGACCTTTCTAATATCATCCTCCACTAAACGGCCTACCCCCTCTGTTCTATTGACAACACTTTCAATTGGCTCACACAAAGTACAAATATGCTGACACAAATAGTAAGTAAAACAGAAGGATTTCAACAATTAAATTCATTACTTACCTGTTATAATAGTGTCATCAAGAGCCCTCTTCATTCGTTCAATTGCCTTTTCTCTTGTTGGTGCCCAAACAATAAGCTACATTAAGAGAGAAAAATTGCCAAGGTAATCAGAACAAGAAACCTAGAATCTATAATTTTATACTGTACATATGTATATGGGAAACCATGGTTATCAATGGTTTATTGGTCCACAAACCTTTCCAAGAAGGGAGTCATAGTTTGGAGGAACCACATAATCAGGATAAACATGGCTATCCATTCTAACAAAGGGACCTCCAGACGGTAAGTAGGCAGTTATTCTTCCTGCAAAAAAGGCAGACAATTAAGTATGCTGAAAACGACCGTAATAAAATCCATGGAAACCTTGACTGCTGAACTAACTCAAAACCTATTCATCAGGGTTTGGCTGCACCCCATAAAACCAATACAAGATAACAGAAAAGACCAACTGAGGGAACCAGAATATAGCTGTGTACACATACCTGGCCCAGGTCGGAATCCTTTAAAAGCATCTTCTGCATTGATACGACATTCAATTGAATGTCCTCTGAGCACTATCTCTTCCTGTAGATGGAGCCACCTCCATCAGAAATTGAACAGGAAGCGTTATATGTGTTTCTAAAACTACCCTACTACAATTAATTACCTGTGTGTATCGAAGTTTTTCTCCCATAGCTACACGAATTTGTTCTTCAATCAAGTCAACAGAGGAAATCATCTCTGTCACAGGATGCTCAACCTGTGGTTCCATTGGGAAAAAAAAAGTAATTTAACATAACTAAGCAAACAAGTTTGTGCAAAAAAAGCCATCCTCAAAAGATTAGTTTAACCTGAATACGAGTGTTCATTTCCATGAAGTAAAAGGAACCTCTTTCATCCAAAAGGAATTCAACAGTTCCAACACCAATGTAACCAATCGATGCTGCTGCAGCAACTGCTGCATCACCCATAGCTTTACGCAACTCTGGGGTCAATGCAGGGGAGGGTGCTTCTTCCAGCAGCTTTTGGTTCCTTCTCTGAGATGGTCAAATTCAACACATGAAAAATCAATATGGCAGGAGTCATTGGGTTTTGCATTTCAAGGAAAAAATTGAGGATAAATGGATAATACATCCTAATGTTAAAAAGAGTCAGTTATATGGTAAGGTTATGACCACTTTTGCTTGCCTGAAAGAAATCAGACCTAAGATGTTTAAGAAGTTATAATAACTAGAAGAAAATAACTTAACAGAGATTCATGCAAGCAATAAGGCCACTTAAAGTACCTGGATACTGCAATCCCGCTCTCCAAAGTGAACAACATTACCATATTTATCTGCAAGAACCTGTATACAATAGATGAATCAAGGGGTTGCAGGCAGGCATCAAACGTCAAATTGAATACTAATGTCTAATTATAAAGAATAATATTAGAACAATTTTACAGGAACTTTTGTAAGCACATTACCTGAAATTCAATGTGTCTAGGATTTTGGATGTACTTTTCCAAATAAACTCCATCATTTCCAAAAGCAGCTGCAGCCTCACTCTTTGCTTGCTGCAAACAATTAAAGTGAGGCAGAAAATTAAGATAATGGAAGCAACAATGTAATACAAATATATAACATTCATTTGTAGATAACAAGACTGACTAAACTCAGAACCCAACAGTTCAAAGTTGTAGTCTTAAACTTATTTAACATAAAACTTAAAAATATACCTCCAAAGATGATTTACGAAATACTTTCACAGAAGACAAACAAAAAATGAAGGCATCAAAGCAACAAAATAGGAAGATAATGCATTATTAGGTGTAGCACCTGTAACAACTTCACAAACTCTTCAGGTTCTTTAGCAAGACGCATGCCACGTCCTCCACCTCCTGCCGTTGCCTTAAATAAAAAAATATGCTTATCACTTCATAGAAACAAATCATATAACAGATAAAATACTATATCAGCTCTGTTAACACAGAGTTAGAGGGAAAATATCAATGAAAGGTCAGAATCCTAAAATAACCATTCATCTCATAAGTATAGTTCATCGAAGACTTAAAAAGTTCTAGTTCGATTCATTAAAGTAGATAAATACAATACTGGGAAATAAGATCGTTTAGATTTTTTCTGGAAAACAATGAAAGTGGCCTTATCCAGAGATCAGAGGTAACAGTTCGAATTCTCTATAGGTACTAAGAATTAAGCTGCCAACTGAAGTCTTTCTTAGCAACTCCATGCATTATTCAAACTCAAAATTTAAAACCCGTAAAAAATATCTTCCAGCTTCATTGAGTTAGTAAATTGCCCTAGTCTAGCACTATAGCAAGGTAACTGGGTAGGCTTCTGTCTTTCCTAGTCAAACAGTTACAAATCTCGAATGCTATCCTACATAAATAGGCATGTATTCCTATAAATTAACCTCATTGTAAAATTGATAGTCGATAAATGTCTACAATATTATCAATAGGTTTTATTGATAAAACAAATTCAACTTTTTACATTAGAAGTATGTTTAACTTCTGTTTTTTAATTTTCAGAGTTGACATGAGAGGGTATGCACTGCAAATTCTAAGGCACATCAAGGTGCAATGAATTTTAATTATCATGAGATGTATTAATACAAGGCACTTTACCTTGATCATAACAGGAAAACCAATCTCATCTGCAAGCCTGATTCCTTCCTCTGTGTTCTGTTGACAGAAAAATTAAAAATTAAAAAAAAAAAAAAGTTGACAACAATTAACACAAACCAATTCATATAACCACCTAGACCTGGAGGTGTTGAAATGTATAATAACTGAGGGTAAAGCACAGACCTGTAGTAATCCATCACTTCCTGGTACAGTTGGAACACCTGCTTTCTTCATTGTGTCTCTGGCAGTCGCTTTATCACCCATAACACGGATGCTGTCAGGCTGTAACCCAAATAGCAAACAGTTTGTCCCACATCAGTACATCAAATAACTAATGAGTAACTAAAGAGTCATGTGCTTATATCTCCATGAACTAAACATATCAATCACTATTCACTGTAAGAAAAAGAATATTTAGAGAGAGACAGAGGCAAATAAAGCACAACTCAAGAAATAAAAAATAAAAAATTGTTTTAGGCTAGGAAAAGAACAATAAATATCTTCTGAGTTGAACATTTTATTCATTACTAATCACGAAATTGCTAGATAACAAGTCATTCCGAATTTACATGAAATTTTGAAAGACTATGTAAGTTATCAGGGTTACATCTAAAATTTGAATGAAGAGAAAAAAAGTCAAAACCTTCCTAGCTTGAAGGTTTTTTATTTCAAGTACTTACCTTAGGCCCAATAAAGTTGATTCCGTGCTCTCTGCACATTTCAACAAATGATGCATTCTCAGCAAGGAAACCATATCCCGGATGCAGCATTGTACATTTCCGACTGATAGCAGCAGATAAAACATTTGGAACAACTAAGTACCTGTAGAAAGACAGATCAAAATGCACAAATCAACCATTGTCATCTGTAACAGAAACTCAGACAAAGGATTATATAAAAAAAAAAAAAAAACTTATCGTGATACAAAGATAAAGAATGTAGTGCACAGATAATGGTGCAAAGCAGGCTGGCATGAGAATGGCAAGATTAAAGGGGTCATGAAAGGGGCAATATCCAATGTCGTGCCATGCCAAGCATGCATGGACATTCACATTCACGTCAGTCCAGGTCGACATATCTGGCAAGAGCAAGAAAAGGACCAATGCCAGGCATGAGCCATTTAAAACCATTGGCTTATTATTACTATTGTCTTTGTTTTCACTTTCTTATTTCAAATGTCTTTATGAAAAAATGATTATCTATTAATGATGTTCTTCTGTATTTTACTTTCATCCTTAATTCTTTTAGGAAGAGAGAAAACAATTCATGGTAATCTTACTAGCTACATCTTAGTAATTAAGATTAACTTTATAATAAATTGTAACCAAGCAAGAAGAAAAAAACAATCACAGGCACTGCACAAATCCAGTTAAGGCACGACATGAATAAATATATCACGGTTCCTTTCGGTTTCCTAAATCATGAACTTTAATGGTATGCAGAAAGAAAAGTAGTCCTTTGTGATGGTTTCAATGGCCCTCTCTCTCTCTCTCTCTCTCTCTCTCTCTCTCTCTCTCTCTCTCTCTCCACATGAGCTCCATGTTAAACTATTCCAGTTTTCCATTTAATCAACAAAATAATACAGGGATAGGGGATAAAGGTGAAAGAACAACAAAACAAAAAATTAACTGATCAACCACTTACGACTGACTGCTTGCTGCTTCACCAATACAAACTGATTCATCAGCCAATTTCACATGAAGTGCGTCCTTGTCTATTGTTGAGTAAACAGCCACACAAGGTATTCCCATTTCATGGGCAGTTCGAATAATGCGAACAGCAATTTCTCCTCTATTTGCCACCAGAATTTTTTCAGCACGACATGTAGCATGGAGAGCTCCCCCATGCTTCCTGGATTTGAAAGTAACTTGAGCACCCCGAGCTCTCTGCCTTAAAAAGTTGACTTTATTTCCCACCATAAAGCTACATTGGGAACTCCGGATCTCTCTAGTTCTCCCAAAAAATAAGCCCTTCCATTGACATAAGATAAACAAGAACAAATGTGAATGAATAAATAAACCACAAAACAGGTCTGGAGCGGAGATCATAATAGAATGGAGGATTCTGAAGACAATATAACAAGCAGACCTCATTGGTTTTGTAAATGCTATTTATCTAGGAATTCCAATATTTTACTTTTCCCTAATCAGTTAGGATCTTTCACTTATCATCTGCTTGGCTGCATTGAATAAAAGCATTAGAGTTTTGGGCTTTTCTACAAAACTGAAGATATAAAAGGTAATTATCTACCAAGCCACACATCCTTCCGTCCATACAAAAATAAAAAGCAACCCAATTCAGTACCTAAGAACTTAAATTAACACAACCCAATTCGAACTAATCAGAACACAACCCAAGACTCAATTCAAAAATACAATAAATACAGGGTGACAGAGGTACTTACGGGAGTTGGAGTGACAATCTTGCAAATGGGCATTGTGGCATCCATTTTGAAAACAAAGAGACCTAAGTAAGTAAACCCAGTTACAGCAAAGAAACAAAAACCAATATTAGCCCCACTACCATTGCAGAAGAATAACAAAAGAAATGTAAAATTGGCTGAAAATGGTAAAACTATTTCGAACAAAAAACACAGTAGAGTGTATCAGCCAAAAAATCACAACCCGAAAGAAATGGGATGCTGCTGCCATTCTAAAACGATTCAAAGATTAAAACTTTTGATACTGGGACTTGAAAATACCTTTCTTAATTGTCTCAGAACAGGATCAGAATGAATGAATGAAGAAGAAGGAAAGTGTTTTTGGACCCCAAGAGCTGTGGAGCGAGAAAGCAGAAAGGGAGAGAAAAAGAGTGTGGGCAATGAGAAGAAGAAGGTGGGAAGGTCCGAGGGAAGATATCAAGAGTTGAGTTTGTCGATGGAAACGAGGGGAGTTGCTGATTGAAACCTCCGCCCAAATTAAGAAAAACTTTCCTGGCACGGGGATATACCAAAGTCAGCATCCACGTCAGTATCCCCGGCCAATTAACTCCTGACAGCTGTCAAACACTTTGCACTTCTAAATTGTCTTTTTCACGCCTGCTCCATCGTCCTTGTTCACCTCTGCAACTCAAAGTTCGCTTCTCTCTCATCTCTCCCTCTATCTCTCTCTTTTCTCATCGACTCTCTCTCTCAGTATTCCTTTCATCACTACCTCTCTTCCCTGCAACTAAAATCCCCTTTCTTCTCTCTCACTCAAAATATTTTTTTTCACATCTGCTCCATCTGTGTTCCCATTGCAACTTAAACCCCCATTCTTCTCTCTCATATCTCACCTCCTATCTCTATCTTCTCACTAACTCTCCTTTTCTTTCTCTCTCCCAACTCTCTTCATCAGTTATCACTCCCTCTCTATTTTCCAATGTGAAGCTTACCATATATAACAGAAGAAATTCGAAGGGTCAAATCAAAATAGACCCATACAAATAAAATACTCTAGATAATAACCCACCTGTTATAAAGTAAAAAGTGAAGTCCACATAAATAAAGCCAGTGGGTATTAGTCAAAAGATAAAATTATAATGTTGGAAAGAAATCATTATGTCTCCCTTAAGAGCCATTTTCTTTGCCTATAAATAGGCATTATATCTGCTTGTAAACACACATGAATGAGAAGAAAAGAGAGTGAGAGTAAGAGAAGAAAAGAGAGAGTGAAGTCTATCTGAAGAGAAACTATGTTAGTGTTGTTGGCACTAAAACTGAACAGATAGAAATGAGTGCAACTTACAAGTGAGATGGACGATCGAGAGATCGATTGAGTGTTCGAAGGTAGATTCTTCCTGTCTTCGGATGCTGATCCTGAATAGAAGGAAGCCAAAACTCGTAAGGTCTATGGAACCGGTGTGGAACCAGCCTAAAACCCTCCGATGCCAAAGTAAGTTTGTTTTCTAAGAGCTTTTGCTGTTGACAAGATATTAGTATAAAAGTCAAGTTGAAAAGTCTTACCCCTGTGTTGTAGTTAAGGGGTTTATTTATAGAGGGCACTTTGTATGCTCTTAGTACTTAATTTCGATGTGGGACTCGTGGGAGGGCTCTGTGAGATTGACACGAGTCTTTAGATATTTCAAGCGGGTGCTTCGAGGTTGATTCTGTAGAATCGGTAAGGCATACCGATTCTAGACAATGATGAGCCTGTAGCGACTATTTGCGGCTTTGAGACAATGCCATCGGTAGCCGAAGCTGATTGTTCGAGGCCTTGGGTACTTGGGTGAGCTTCTATGATCCACGTGTCGTTGTATGAGTGGAGGGTCAGATATGGTACAAACAGTAGTCCCCCAAGTTACCGATTGAGAAGCTTCTCGGTTGGGGACTTGAATCTGTCTTCGGCATTCTGATCCGGACTCAATGGTCTCATTGTTGCCGATGGTGGTATGTAGTCCCCCAAGTACCCGAGCGAGTGAGGTTGGAAGAGAGACTGCATTAGGTACCGAATGGTCCAAGAGGCTAGTGTCGGTCAGGGTTGAGGAACGTCTGCCGTTCGGCACGAAAGGTGAGTGGGAACTCAGCCAATGTGCGCCTGTCGTTCGGCACGAAAGGTGAGTGGAAACTCATCCAATGTGCGCCTGCCGTTCGGCACGAGAGGTAAGTGGGAACTCATCCAATGTGCGCCTGCCGTTAGTCAGTGGAGTTTGTGTTCGAAAGTGGCTAGAGCTGCAACGTTTGGAAGTTGAAGCGTCTCTGAGGATTGGAAACGTTTCAACTGACAACGTTTGGGCTCCCCCATGCATGCGTGACACGTGTCGATATGGCTGTGAAGAGTCGCGTCGTTTCGTATCCCGATGCGGCGCTTCGCTTCTCGATGCTAGGTTCGTCCTATAAATGTGAGGAAAGGACGAGAGTTCGAATACTTGGAATTTTTGAGAGCAATCAGAGCTTGTGAGAGGCAATTTCCGGCAACCGTGTGAAGGCTGAGCAGGCCATTTCCAGCTAGCTTGAACAAGGCGGAGGCAATTTCCAGCGAACTTGAACCACCGTGCAAACAAGGTATGTTGCTGTATTTTTGATTTTTTACGAATCAAAGTGTTGAATTCAATGAATTTTTGTTTGAATAAAGCATGAACAAGCATGAACAAGTATGAACATAGGTGTTTAGGTGGTAGAATAGGAATTTTGATTCTAGCATGGGCCTTAGCGTCCCTTTATTTGAGTTTGTAGATGTCAGATACCGAATCCGAGGGTAGGCGTAGTCCGAAGGCTTATGAGGACGAATCGTCCTTGGGGAGTGAGAGTGCCGAATCTAGGAGCTCTTCAAGCTGTGAAATAGTGGAGGGGCAGGAGTGCGCACCGAAGCTGGTGGCACTTCGCGTGGATTGCCCCAAGGTAGTGAGCTGTCGACTTCGGGTCGTGAGGCTGATGCTGGTGGTGTGTCTGTTGCAATGCCGGGAGAGGGGGTGCTGAGGGTAGTCAGTGGCAGGCAGCGGATTCCAATGGCAAAGCCGACGGAACTGGTGTTCGGAGTAGACCACCTAGAGCCGAACACGCTGAACGAATCTGAGCTGGCTAAGATTCGAGCAGAGTACAATATCCCTAATTCGGTAGGGATGCGAATTCTAGTGCCGTTGGAGTCATTGAGTGACAATGACAAGGGCGTGGTCTTCTTCACCGATGTCTTCAAGCATGGGCTGCGGCTGCCATTGAGGCATTCGATGTAGAAGATTTTGGCGGCGATCGGGTATGCACCAGGGCAGTATAATCCAAACTTTTGGATTACGTTGCTCGGGACGATCATGGCGTTCAGCTTGGTTGGCGAGGGGGAGCCGAGCTACGAATAGTGGGCCCAGCTGTACAGTGTGACGAGGGCGAAGAGTGCCGATCAAGGGGGGTGGGTACAGTCCAACTGTCTATCGGCAGGGCATCATGGGCACTTCGTGGTTGGGGTGCCGAGCTCCCAAAAGACATGGCGTAAGCATCGTGTGATTGTCTCCGGTGATTGGGAATCGGCATTGGGAGTTATAGTAGAGAGGAGGATTCCTACGACCTTTCAGACAGTAGGTAGGGTAGAACCTGCCGTTCGACAGTTTTTTTTTTTTTTTGTTTTTTTGTTTTGTTTTGTTTTTTTTTTAACCGTTTACACCTTTGTTCCAGTGTCCTTGAAATGGCTTGCCGCACCGATAAGAGAAGTGGAAGCGATCGAGCGGGTGCGAGCTAAGATTGCCGAAGAAGATCACTTTTTTAAGGAGCCGCTCTACTTCCGGAACCTTTACAAGGCAGGCTTGATCGGTAAAGCAGAACACGACCGAAGGGTAAAGGAGGAAGAGGAAGAGGAGAAAAGGTAGAGTAAGTGATGCCGTTCAGCAGTCAGTATTTCTATTTCTTGAGGTACCGTTTCTTTCCTAACTTGTGTGTTTATGCAGTGGCAGGTGGGAGGCCTATGAGCGAGGCGACCAGGAGGCGCTTGGAGGGCCAAGGGACGCCGAAGCAGAAGAAAGGGGAGTCCCCCAGGCAGAAGAAAAAGAAGGCAGCCCAGGCGTATGGAGGGGCTTCGGTTGATGAGACGATGGTGACCGATTGCCACTAGGAGAAGAGGGCAGTTGAAGCCGAGGCTATTCGGGAGATTCACCTCCAGGTGACAGGCAAGAGGCAGATCGAGGGTCCCCTCGACGTGACGCCAATGCCAAAGAAACCTAGGGGGTCGAACGAGGGGACCTCCGTGTTGATTCCCGACGATGAAGGGGAGGGGGATGAGGGGCCGGTCAACATAGCGTGTCCTCGGAAGGTGGTGCTGTTCATCAACTTCATGATTGATGGCCCCCAAATGGAGCTGTCCGAGATAGAGTAACTGTCGATGAAGACGTTACGTGAGCAGACCGGACGAGCTTTCCGGCTTCAGGCTGCAGTAAGTATTTACTTTGTAGTGTTCAAGTGTTTATGCGTTCGGCATATACTAAAGTGTGCATGTGTTGCAGGCTGATATGGAGATGTGGCTCTGTGTAAAGCGAGCCATCAATGCTGCCGAACGGTTCGAAGAGGGCCGTTCGAAGATTGTCGATGCCGAAAAGCTTATTCAGGAGGTCGATCAGCGGGCCGAAGAGAATACTGCGAAGATTGCAGAGCTATCTTCGAAAGTGGCGGCAACGAAATTGGAGCTGGTCGCGGCGCAAGAGGCTAAGGCTGCGGTGGAGGTGGCGATCGATGCAGCCGAACGGTCGCATGCCAAGGAGGTGGAAGAGGCAAAAGCGAAGGCCGTTGCTGACTACCGATCATCAGAGGAGTTCACGCTTCTGGTGGACAAGGAAGTCATGGAACAATGTGATGACTTTGTCTACTGATTCAGACGGTACAACGCGGACAAGAAGCTGAATCTCAACTTCCTTCGGGATCCGCCACCGCTGCCAGAGGGCGTAACCGAGGAGATGGTGGAGGCTTACAAGGGCGAGGATGCCGAACCCAAAGAGGCCGATGAGACTGACTCCAGTAGTGAAGAGGAAGAGAGCCACCCCGCGCCGAACGTGAGCAGCGCGCCTAATGCCAAAGCTTCGATCATTGCCGAACCCGCGTCTACCAATGATGAAGCTGTCTATCCTCCTGCCCCTTAGGTTGTAGATGTTTATTTTCTAATTTTGAAAATGTAATATTTTTGGAACAGGCCGAATGGCATTTTGTTTTAACAATTTGCCCTTTTGTGGCTATTTTATCTAATGTTTATTTTGATTCGGTTTGAAGTGCTATATTTCGTATTCTTGTATGTGCATGCCGTAGGTAGCATATTTAGAATATAGTACCGTTTGTGTATGGTAATGCCGTATGTGTAGAATAAGGAGTTAAAATAAACTGAATACAAAGGTGATGACCGAAGGTACGAGCACTTGTACAAAAAGTGATGACCGAAGGTGTAGTCACTTGTAGTAGTATTTCAAATGTTCTATGTTCCAAGGGTGGCCGAGGGTTTGGCCATCGGTACCGCGCAATCGGTACGTTCCTGGTCGGCAGACGGTGACGACCTCATAAGGACCTTCCCACGAAGGGCCAAGGGTGCCCTCGTTGGAGTCCTTGGTGGCGAAAGAGACTGCGCGTAAAACCCAGTCCCCCACTTTGAACGATCGGCGTCTGACGCGCGAGTTGTAGTAGCGAGAGGTCCTCTGTCTGTAGGCAGCGTTCCGAAGCTGAGCCTAGGAACGGTGTTCGTCGACGAGGTCAAGGTTGAGTGCAAGTAGCGACTCGTTTTGCTCTGGTGTGTAAGATGCCGTTCGGCACGTGGGTGTGTTGATTTCAACTGGAACAACGGCTTCGGTACCGAAAGCAAGGGAAAACGGCATTTCGCCAGTTGACCGTCGGTAGGAGGAGTTGATGGCCCATAACGCCTCTGGGAGTAAATCGGGCCAAGCTCCCTTAGCTGCCCCGAGCTTTTTCTTCAGTGTCTTCTTGATGATCTTGTTAATGGCTTCTACCTGGCCGTTCGATTGAGGGTGCGCTGGAGATGCGAAGAGCAAGTTGATGTTGAATCGGTGGCATAGGTGTCGGAACTGAGAGGAGTCGAATTGTTTATCGTTGTCGGTGATGATTGCGTTCGGGAGGCCGAACTGACAAATAATGTTCTTCCAAACGAAATGCTCAACTCTGGCTGTGGTGATAGCTGCCAAGGCTTCGGCTTCGGTCCATTTTGTGAAATAGTCAACGGCGACGATGGCGAATTTAAGCTATCCTCTCCCTTGGGGCATGGGGCCGATAAGATCTAAACCCCATTGAGCAAATGGCCATGGGTTGACAATCGGAGTGAGTGGTTCGGCAGGCAATTTTGGGATGGAGCCGAAACGCTGGCAATGATCACACCTTTGGACAAGGTTGGTGGCATCGGCATGGAGAGTCAGCCAGTAATACCCTTGCCGTATAGTCTTGAAAGCCAATGATCGGGCCCCAAAATGGTCCCCACAGGCTCCTTCGTGAATCTCTCGTAAGACGTAGTTTCCTTGTTGTGGGGTCATGCATCGAAGCAATGGTAAGGAGTGACCGCGCCTATAGAGAGTCTTAGCCTCGGACTTGTTGTCTGGCAACGTTCCACTTGCGAGGTAGGCGTTGATGGGATCCATCCAACTTAGATCCTGCTGAACGGCATGTATCTCGGTGTTAGTGGTGCTACGCCGAGCGAGGATCTCGATCGGCACATGGCGGCCCACGTTATCCTCGATTGCCGATGCTAGGCATGACAGGGCATCGGCATGGTTGTTCTCGGATCTGGGGATCCGTTGTACCTGATACGCAGTAAAGTGGTGGAGCAATCGGTGGCCGTGCGTCAAGTAGGCAGCCATCGAAGTGTCTTTGGCTTCGAATTCAGTTAGTACCTGATTGACGACAAGTTGCGAATTGCTGCATATCTTGAGCTGTTGAGCTCCCATTTCCTTAGCCAGCCGAAGGCCTGCCAACAGAGCTTCATATTCGGCTTCATTGTTGGAAGCCTGGAATTGGAATCGGATGGCATATTCGATGGTTGTCTGATCAGGGGCTTTTAGTACTAAGCCGGCTCTGCTGCCTTGTCGGTTAGACGAGCCATCCACATAGAGAGTCCAGACGGGGATCGACAGATTAAGGGTCCCTTTGGTCGGATGAGCAACCGTTGATGCCGAAGCCGGTTCTTGGGCAATGTCTTCCTGACGTTCCTGTTTGGACGTAGTCATTTCAGAGATGAAATCGGCTACAGCCTGGCCCTTCTCGGCAGGCCGAGGGTGAAAGTGGATGTCGAATTCGCCGAGTTCAATAGCCCATTTGACCAACCGACCGGATGTCTCAGGTCGCTGTAGGATTTGGCGCAGAGGTTGATTGGTGAGAATGGTGATACTGTGAGCCTGAAAATACGGCCGAAGCTTCCGTGCTGAGAAGACTAAAGTGTAGGTGAGCTTCTCGAGCTCAGGGTACCGAATCTCAGCATCCTGCAGGGCATGGCTAGCATAGAAAATTGAGAGTTCTATGCCGTTCGGCTTGCGAATGAGCACAGAACTAAGTCCTGTTGCCAAAATCGAGAGGTAAAGGATGAGTTCTTCACCGGGAAGAGGGGTGGATAGTACGGGCGCTCTGCTCATGTAGGCCTTGAGGTCATGGAAGGCTCGATCGCATTCGGGAGTCCAGACAATCTACCGTTTGCTTCCTTTGAGAGCTTTAAAGAAAGGAGCGCACCAATCGGTGGCCTTGGATATGAATCGGGCAAGGGCGGCAACACGCCCCGTGAGGCTCTAGATATCCTTCTGTGCCTTCAGTATCTGCATGTCGAGCAATGCCTTGATTTTCTCAAGGTTGGCCTCAATGCCCCGTTGGCTGATCATGAAGCCAAGGAATTTGCCCGAGGAGACGCCGAAGGCGCACTTGCTTGGGTTGAGACGCATGTTGTACTTCTTTAAGACACCGAACATGAGGGAGAGGTTATGGAGATGAGAATCAGCCGTTTTGCTTTTGACCAGCATGTCGTCCACATAGACCTCCATCGAGGTGTCGATGAGTTCGGAGAAGATTTTGTTGACCAAGCGCTGGTAGGTTGCCCCAGCGTTCTTCAGGCCGAACGGCATGACATTTAACAGTAAAGTCCCTTGTCGGTGATGAATGCCGTATGTTCACGATCGGTAGGGCTCATGAATATCTGGTTGTAGCCTAAGTATGCGTCCATGAAGCTGAGAAGTTCATGGCCTGCTGTGGCGTCCACCATCTGATCGATCCTTGGCAGAGGAAAACTGTCCTTTGGGCAAGCCTTGTTTCAATCGGTATAGTCCTGACACATTCTCCAGGCACCGCTCGATTTCTTGACTAGGACCGAATTGGCTAGCCAAACTGGGTAAGTGACTTCCTAGATGAAGCCAATTGTTTGTAGTTTCTCCACCTCGATTCTCATTGCTTCATACCGTTCGGCATCATAGGCTCGCCGTTTCTGCCTGATGGGTTTGAAAGTGGGACAAATGCTAAGTTTGTGACTGATGACGTTTGGGGCGATGCCAAGCATATCATCGTACGACCAAGCGAAGACTTCTGTATTGGTGCGCGAGAAGGTAATGAAATCGGCACGCAATGTTGAACTTAGGGTGGTGCCGATTCGAACTTGTAGGTCGGGCTCTGCTTCTGAGAGAATGACCGATTCCAAATCTTCAACAGGTTGTGCTTGTGGGGTGATGGCCTCATCCCTGGGATCATCCGGTTTGTCCATGCCCCTGCTGTTCGGCATAGTTATCTTGGCAGAAACTGATTATGCCTCCCGAAGCGTAGCTTTTGCCGATTCCTTTGTTGCCGAAACGTAACATGTCCGTGCACTCAACTGATCCCCTCGCACTTGGCCGATGCCAGCGTGCGTGGAGAACTTGAGGAGGAGCATGTGTGGTGACAGCATGGCCTTCATTCTTGTGAGCGCCGTCCTATCGATGATGGCGTTATACGCCGTTGGGCAATCGACGACAAGGAAATGAGTGTAGATGATGGTTCGTCAGGGAATAGTGCCGACGGCAAACAGGAGTTGGACACTGCCGATTGGTTCGACCACGTCCCCCGAGAAGCTGAGGAGGGGGGGTGATGTCTTTGTTCAGATGCTGAGGGTCTATACCGAGGGCATTGAAGGCATCGGCAAAGAGCACATTGATTGAACTGCCGGTGTCTATGAGGATCCGGCCTACATCAAAATCTGAAATATCGGCCCGTATGATCATGGGATCGGAGTGAGGGAAGATGATGCCTCGTTCTTCCTCTTCAGAGAAGGTAATGGGTTCCCAACCGATTCACCGGGACTTGTCATTGCGTCATCCCGCTACACTGAGGATCTGGGGATGCCAAACAGCACGAACGTAGTTTTTAACGGATCGATTGCTGGTGTCAGCAATGGGTGCCCCTCCACTGATCATATTGATCTGCCGATTCGATGATTTATCCGATGCTGGTTTAGTGCTTAAATACTGATCCAGCTTGCTTTCGTTGATGAGGCGTTCGACGATTTTGCGTAGGGCGATACAAGATTCTGTGTCATGGCCATTGTACTGGTGGTATCGGTAGAATACGCCGGTGTCTTTCTCGTTCTGTCGAGGAAGCTTTCGATTGTTCGGCTTCGATATCATTTCACCTTCGGTCAGAAGGACATGCTCGTAGGTGGCGTTGAGTAAGGTGAAAATCTCCGTTGGCCGATTCGTCTTCGGATCTCCGAAGTCCTTGCCCCTTTTGTTGCTGTCCTGCCGATCCCGGAAGTGATCCTTCCATTTGTTTCGTGCCCCGGAAAAAGCAGAGGCAGGGGGTGCCATTCGGTAGGGGGCCTGATTTGTCGTCCGATTCGCCGGGAATCGGTCATAGCTTTGCGTCGAAGGTCGATCGGCCGTTGCCGCTTTACTTGACAGGGCTGAAGCCGATCCCTTGGAGTTGAAATGCTCGGCCTTGGCGTGGATGGCTACCTGCTTCATTAATTCGGAGTAAGTGGTCCAGTTGCTGCTGTGGACTAGGTAGCGGAACTGAGACGACCGAAGGCCGCTTTTGAAGGCACCGAAGGCTGCTCTATCATCAATTTCTGGACATCTGGAGTACTCATGGCTGAACCTAGCCGCATATTCCCTCAATGGCTCGTCGTCTTCCTGTCGAACGGTATAGAGGTCGTCGGCAGAATACAGGCGATCAGTCTGAATCATAAAATGGATGAGGAAGGTCTGCTTCAACTGATCGAATGAGTCAACCGTACCTGGCTCCATTCGGTAGAACCAATTCAGAGCAGCTCCGGTCAGGGTGGAGGGGAATAGTAAGCATTGTCCTTCGTCCGTAAGCCCTTTGCAACCCAAGGCCGATTGGAAGGTATGGATGTAAGTAACAGGGTCTTCCACCCCTGAGTAGAATGATATCCAGAGTGCTTGGACCTCCTTTTCGTGTCTGAAAGTTTGAATGCGATTGGTGAACAGCCCTGGCTGCACCGTTCCCCAAGTTGGCGTCCGAGCCTGATTCTGTTCTTCCTCAATTCGGTTCATCTTTTGGAGGAGGAGACGGATGGTAGGATCGGTAGAGGGAAGATCGTCACCGAAAAGCTCTCTTGCTTCTTTCTCCGTGCTCCGGCCCGCGTGGTGGCCCTGAACATTCTGACCTGCCGTTCGGCTTGGGCTTCTCTCATAGCCTCCGGCATGCTGATCGTTTTCTCTATTCGATCAATGGCTGTGGTGCTCCTTTGAGGGTCCCAGAGATCAGTAAGAGATAGTGGTTCCTGGTGAAGTTGGGACATAATCTAATTCATCTGTTTCCTCCAGGCCAACTGTGCCATATCGTTAGCGCAAGGGGGATTTTGGTCCCAGCGCCTCTAACCGCCGATCATTGAGTTTTGCTCGCATCTAGATGGGTGAGGGCTGCCGTTCCTTGCGCCGATCGTTGATCCTGTCACGACAATCGGAGTAAACTTGATATTCTGGATGGCGCTCCCTTGGGGAAGGTACGAACAGTCTTCGGGAGGCAGTTGGTTTGTCTGCGGCTTGTTGTTTCCCCCTATCTTGAGCGCTAGGCTTCCGTACGCGCTTGATTGACTTCTCCTGTCGAAGCTGTATGGTTCGTTCCAGACTGTTCTGCAGTTGGGTTGACTGCGTTTGCTGATCATGCAGTTGCCTTTGGGTGTCATCAAGTTTAGAAGCGAGGATATTGTTGTGCTTCTGCATTCTCGCCATTTCCCACAGTAGAGTCTCCATGCGATCCTCCAGAGTGGTCGGTCGAGCAGGTGTCACTGTCCGTGGCGTCTGAAGTAAGGGAGCTAGACTTGGCTCACTGCCGAGGCCGAGGATGGGGCCATCGGTAGGGAGGGCCGAAGATGGATTCATTTTTTGCTCTTAGAGTTTTCTTTTGAGATATGGGTTAATCGATAAGCGATTCCCACAGACGGCGCCGATCTGTTGGCACTAAAACTGAACAGATAGAGATGAGTGCAACTTACAAGTGAGATGGACGATTGAGAGATCGATTGAGTGTTCGAAGGTAGATTCTTCCTGCCTTCGGATGCTGATCCTGAATAGAAGGAAGCCAAGACTCGTAAGGTTTATGGAACCGGTGTGGAACCAGCCTAAGACCCTCCGATGCCAAAGTAAGTTTGTTTTCTAAGAGCTTTTGTTGTTGACAAGATATTAGTATAAAAGTCAAGCTGAAAAGTCTTACCCCTGTGTTGTAGTGAAGGGGCTTATTTATAGAGGGCACTTTGTATGCTCTTAGTACTTAATTTCAATGTGGGACTCGTGGGAGGGCCCTGCGAGGTTGACACGAGTCTTTAGATATTTCGGGCGGGTGCTTCGAGGTTGATTCTGTAGAATCGGTAAGGCATACCGATTCTAGACAATGATGAGCCTGTAGCAACTGTTTGCGGCTTTGAGACAATGCCATCGGTAGCCGATGCCGATTGTTCGAAGCCTTGGGTACTTGGGTGAGCTTCTATGATCCACGTGTCGTTGTATGAGTGGAGGGTCAGATATAGTACAAATAAGTGTAAACACCACAAAGAGCAAATATAATTCCACTCCCAATATTCAGTGGTAATTCCCATACTCTGATTATTTTATTTTATAACACGTTATCAGCACGACAGTCTCTCCACCTTTAAATTTTCTCAGCTCAACACTATGTGGTCATTTCTCTTTCTTCTCTCCGTCATATGTCTCCTCTCACTATACTACTACGACGACATGCAAACTTTCTTTTTTGTGCTCTCACAATTTTTGTGTTATTTCATCCATGTTTGTTTAATTTATTTCTTTGTAATATAATTTGGAATGGCGCGGTTTTATACCCCATTCTGTTAGTTTATGGTGGTGTAATTTTCATTACCCATCGCGTTGTAACACAAGTTATCATAATAAAATGATGGTCTGATCTTAAAACCCATCTATTATATCTTGAATAGTGGTGCAATTATATTGGCGACAAAATATAATATATTTAGTGGTGGTTTTATCCCCACATTTACTATGGACGGTTTTTCACCTCCTATATTTTTAGTGGTGGTTTTATCCCCCCATTTACTATCGACGGTTTTCACCTCCTATATTTTTAGTGGTGGTTTTATCCCCACACTTATTTTATTTACTGTATGGTATAGGTTTATTACCCATACGGCAGTATTTATTTAAAGTGTGGTGCGGGTTTATCGTTCACACAACTGCTTTTATTTAAAAGTATGGAGCAGGATTAGTGCCCATACCAGCACGTTTACTTTATCGCACATTTACTTTTATTTAAAGTATGGTGCGGGATTAACGTCCATACAACAAGCAATTTACTTTATGAATTAACTTTATCGAACATTTACTTTCATTTAAAGTATGGTGCGGGTTTATCGTCCATACAGCAAATTTATAGCACTTTATTTTTATAATCAAAATGAGGACCTGGAATTCCTCAAACAATTACAGGACCTGAAGTTCCTATTAATAAATGGCTTAATGTCCCAGATCTCGAGCTTGAAATTTTGGGTAAAATATGCATGATATCTTTGGCCTGAAGTTCAAAAAATATATTAAGCCTGAAGATTATTGCGAATTCTAATGCATCTCATTCTTCTTTTGAAGATGGCAAATTTGGCAAAATTGGAATTCGCTGCCCTAGACATTTCTGGGGACAACTACCTATCATGGGTCCTAGATGCCAAGATCCATCTGCGTGCTAATGGCCTTGGAAAAGCAATTGAAGATGGAAGTGATGCATCACCTGAGGAAAATGCGAAGGCCATGATTTTCCTTTGCCGCCACATTTATGAAGCGCTGAAAAGCGAATATGTGGTAGTTGATGAACCATTGGTCCTGTGGAAAGCTTTATGTGAGAGATATAATCATCAGAAGACGGTGACTCTCCCAAGAGCTAGATACGAATGGACACACTTGAGATTTCAGGATTTTAAGACAGTGTCTGAATACAACTCAGCTATGCACAGGATCACCTCCCTTATGAAATTATGTGGTGAGAATATCTCTGAGGAAGATATGTTTGAAAAAACTCTGAGTACATTCCATGCCTCAAATGTGCTCCTGCAGCAGCAATATAGGCACAGTGGTTTCACAAAGTACTCAGAACTTGTATCTTTCCTCTTGTTAGCTGAGCAGAACAACGAGCTTTTATTGAAGAATCACCAATCTCGCCCAACGGGCTCAGCACCACTTCCTGAAACAAATGCCGCATCTCGGGAAGTGAATGCCACCTCATCTCATGGCAGTATCCACAAACGTGGGCGAGGAGGCAAGTGTAGCCAAAGGCAAGGGAGTAGAAAAGATCGTGGTGCTCATTCATATGGTTTGAGGCCAAGGAGCAATCCATCCACGAATGGCAAAAATGCATCCAAAAATAAGGGAAAAGCAAAAACAAGCCATGTACCCAGAAATGATGAAAGCACATGTTACAGATGTGGTGCAAAGGGACATTGGTCGCGTACATGTCATATGCCGAAGCATTTGGCGAATCTTTATCAAGCTTTGTTGGAAAAAATGGCTCACCTAAGGATACAAGGTTGGTTTTGGCGCTGAAAGGTAGATTTTGAATTTGCCTAGGAGTGACCGGTCGCTAGGCATTTGCGACCGGTCGTCCTAGGCAGATTCGAAGTCTGGAGCGAAATCGACGAGCGACCGGTCGCCATATCTTTGCGACCGGTCGCAGGAAGCACAAGCGACCGGTCGCATGACATTTGCGACCGGTTGTCCTGAGCAAATTCAAAGTCTGGAGGAAAAGAATTTTGGCGACCGGTCGTCCCAGTCGTGCTGTGACGTTTTCTTACGTGTTTTCAACTACGTTTTCGAGGGCTATCGCTTTCCACAAGATTTCAGAGGCTTAATGGGTCACTTCTGAGGTAAAAGAGGGTTGACTACCTGCTGGATAGTTGGGAGAGCACTCATGGCTAATTGGTTATCTTATTTTGAATAATCTTCTCTCCATTTTCTGGTTTAATGGAGGTGGCTGAGTGGGATTCTATTTACCTACTTGATCTGACATTTAGTCTAAGTGGTGACTAAAGAAAGGAACGTGGAGGACAAGCTGATATCTTATCTCTTGTCCATTGGCTTGTGTAGGTGATGGGGTGAAGTAAGATAACACAAGAGGAGAAAACAAGTTGTTTAATATGTAGTGGCAGAAGCTGGAAAACTTAGTGTGAGTTTCTAGTGTGAGTTTCAAAAAAACCAAGGGGAGAGCAAGAGAGTTCTCAAAGTGTGTCAAGGTGTTGAGCAAGGGTGTGAGAGAAACAGATTGTGAGGGTAGTGTTCTAAGGGGGTTTCCTTTTGTAAACCAAAGTTGTAACCTATCTTCATTAGTGAAATTTCTCAAGGTGATCACCAAAGAGGATGTAGGCAAATTGCTGAACCTCTATAAACACTTGTGTCATTTGTGCTTGGTTAATTTCTGTGTGTGTGTGTAAGACTCATCCATCATTGAGTTCTTTGTCCAAAGTCCATCAACAACAAGATCTTTAAGGGCAGTGAGTTAGTCTTAATTCACAACAAGCTTCACTTAAAAATAGGAAAGTGGAGACAAATTATGTTGAACCAGATCCGCTAGCCATGGAAGGCTCATCAGAAATATCGCATCAGTTAGACAAGACGCATCTAGATGTTTCCGATTTTGTAGCCGAAGGGGGGAATGAAGTTTATGGGTCCGAATTGGATTAGATTCCTTCATGTAACATTTGTATTATCTGAAGCACTATTTTCTCCCTGTCTTCATTTCAATCCAATAAAAGTGGCAATGTTTGAATGATTGTTTATTGATTCAACTTATCTTATTTATTTGAAGGCATGGATATAAATTATGGATGCCCCCAATACACGAGCTCTAGCAAAGATACTTGTCTTGCAGACAGTGCGACTACTCATACAATCCTCCAAGATCGGAAGTATTTCTCAAACTTG
The DNA here is from genome assembly GCA_005406145.1 of Prunus yedoensis. Lineage (NCBI taxonomy): Eukaryota > Viridiplantae > Streptophyta > Magnoliopsida > Rosales > Rosaceae > Prunus > Prunus yedoensis. The sequence goes on from BJCG01000091.1 coordinate 497,431, forward strand.
ATGCTTACAAAAGCAAAGGTAACAACCGTATCAGGTCCTGCAGATTTGATTGAAGGCTCAGGAATAGCCCAAGTTATGTTACGAAATGGAACAATACTATCCATTCAAGATGCCTTGTATTCATCTAACTCCAGAAGGAATCTATTGAGTTTCAAAGATATACGTTTGAACGGCTACCATGTTGAAACAAAGAATGAGGAAAACATGAAATATCTTTGCATTACTTCCAGTGATACCCCGAAGCGTATACTAGAGAAGCTTCATGCGCTCTCATCAGGATTGTACTATACAACCATACGGACAATTGAGGCACATAGTGTCATGGACCAGAAGTCCATTGACTCAAATACTTTTAAGCTTAGGCATGACCGGTTGGGTCATCCTGGATCCACCATGATGCGTAGGATCATCACCAACTTTAAGGGACATCCCTTATTAACAAAACACATTATGGTATCAAGTGACAGCTTTTGCCAAGCTTGTTCACAAGGGAAGTTGGTGATCAAACCATCACAGCCGAAAGTCAATGTCGAGTCCCCATCATTTTTGCAAAGAATCCGAGGGGACATTTGTGGACCTATTCATCCTCCCTGTGGACCATTTCGGTACTTTATGATTTTGGTGGATGCATCTAGTCGATGGTCACATGTTTGCCTTTTATCCACTCGGAATATGGCATTTGCTAGGCTCTTGGCTCAGATAATTAAATTGCGAGCCCAATTCCCAAATTATCTCATTAAGTATATTAGACTCGATAATGCTGGTGAATTTACATCTCAAACTTTTAATGATTACTGCATGTCGCTAGGCATTGACATTGAACATCCTGTTCCCCATGTTCATACTCAAAATGGCTTGGCAGAAGCTTTAATTAAGCGTCTTCAATTAATAGCACGCACATTGCTAATGAAAACAGAGTTGCTAGTTTCTGCTTGGGGATATGCCATTTTACATGCAGCATCTCTGGTGCGGTTGAGGCCCGTCGCCAACAATCAATATTCTCCAATACAACTTGTGTTGGGTAATCAACCAAATATTTCACATTTAAGAGTTTTCGGTTGTGCGGTATATGTGCCTATTGCACCACCGCAACTTACTAAGATGGGCCCTCAACGCAGATTGGGAATCTATGTTGGCTTTGATTCACCATCTATCATAAGATATCTAGAACCCCTGACGGGTGATATCTTTAGGGCTCGATTTGCGGATTGTCATTTTGATTAGACAATTTTCCCACCATTAGGGGGAGAAAAATCTATTTCTAAAGAACAAGGCAAACTCGTTCCTGAAGAACGACGTGAATTATCGTGGGATGTACCCACTTTGTCTCATCTCGATCCTTGTACCACTCAATGTGAAAACGAAGTGAGAAGGATCATTCACCTCCAAAGTATTGCAAATCAGATGCCAGATGCATTTAATGATGCAACAAAGGTGACAAAATCACATATCCCAGCTGCAAATGCACCTGCAAGGATTGATATTCACAATGGACAAAGCAATGCCAGCAAATGGCTCATCTGTTGCATGCCTGAAACGTGGCAGACCACTAGGCTCAAAGGACTCAGTTCCTCGAAAGAGGAAGTTGATGGCCAAAATGAATACAAATGAAATAAATGGAGAGCCCACAATTCATAGTTCAAATCCCTCTCGAGAGGGACAGGTACTTCCTGAAAAGGAAAATGTCCTTGATGAGACACGTGCTCTTGAAATGGCAGCTGTACCTAAAAGTCAAGAAATCTCCATAAATTATACATCCACTAATGAATTATGGAACAGATATGAGATAATCATCTTCATAAAAGATGATGATATTGAGCCTTGCTCCATTGATGAATGCACACAGAGACAGGATTGGCCTAAGTGGAAAGATGCAATCCAGGCAGAATTAGACACTTTGGAAAAAAGGAGTGTTTTTGGGCCAATTGTTCCAACTCCACCCAATGTGAACCCTGTAGGTTACAAGTGGGTATTTACAAGAAAGCGCAATGAGAAAATGAGATCGCGAGGTATAAAGCACGACTTGTTGCGCAAGGTTTTTCACAAAGGCCTGGAATTGATTATGTGGAAACATACTCTCCAGTAATGGACGCAATTACGTTCCGTTACTTGATAAGCTTAGCGGTTTCAGAAAAACTTGAAATGAGACTTATGGATGTCATTACCGCATACCTGTATGGAGAGTTGGATACAGACATATACATGAAAGTCCCATAAGGACTTAAGCTGCCTGAAGCAACTAAGAATAAACCACGGGCCATGTTCTCAATCAAATTGAAAAGATCATTATATGGGTTAAAACAATCTGGACGAATTTGGTATAATCGTCTCAGCAAATATTTACTAAAGGAAGGATATACAAATGATCCTATTTGCCCATGTGTGTTTATTAAGAAATCAGGGTCTGGATTTGCGATAGTGGCAGTATATGTCGATGATATGAATCTAATTGGAACTCCTGAAGAACTCCAAAAGACTGTTGATTATCTCAAACGCGAGTTTGAGATGAAAGACCTTGGAAAGACAAAATATTGTCTTGGCTTACAGATTGAGCACAGTACTGATGGAATTTTGGTGCATCAATCCAATTATACTGAAAAAGTATTAAAGCGGTTTGGCATGGATAAAGCCCATCCGCTTAGCACTCCAATGGTCGTCCGGTCGCTTGACACTAAGAAAGATCCATATCGTCCAAAAGGGGATGATGAAATGGTCCTTAGTCCAGAAGTACCATATCTTAGTGCAATAGGTGCTTTAATGTACTTAGCACAATGTACCAGACCTGACATAACATTTTCAGTAAATTTGTTAGCAAGATACAACTCTGCTCCAACAAGTTGACATTGGATCGGCGTTAAACATATTCTACGATATCTTCGTGGAACGACAGACATGGGCTTATTCTATTTCAGTGAATTGGCAAATGCTCCAAGTATTGTTGGGTATGCTGATGCAGGATATCTCTCTGATCCACATCAAGGACGCTCACAGACTGGGTATGTGTTTACATGTGGAGGAACTGAAATCTCATGGCGCTCAACAAAGCAAACGTTGGTAGCCACATCTTCCAATCATTCAGAAATACTTGCCCTCCATGAAGCCAGTCGTGAATGCGTTTGGTTAAGGTCGATGATTCATCACATCCGAAGCACATGTGTCTTGCCCTCAGCAACAGAAACTCCAACCATCCTGAATGAGGACAATGCAGCTTGTATTGCTCAAATCATAGGAGGATACATCAAGGGTGACAGGACCAAGCACATATCACCAAAGTTTTTCTACACACATGATCTTCAGAAGAATCAAGAAATCAAAGTCAGACAAATCCGTTCAAGCGATAACCTGGCAGATCTCTTCACCAAATCTTTGCCAAAATGTACCTTCCAGAAGCCAGTGCATGGCATCGGATTACATCGACTCTGCAAGCACTCAAATTAGAGCATGCAAAATCAGGGGGAGCATTCAAGAGTCCTCTAATACAGGACATAAGCGCGTTGTACTCTTTTTCCTTCGACTAGGGTTTTTCCCACTGGGTTTTTCCTAGTAAGGTTTTAACGAGGCAACATGAGCGCACTTTACATTACCCTAATGTCCCAAATGTTGTTGTACTCATTTTCCTTCGCTTAGGTTTTGTAGGGGCTTTTTTCTTCCGGCAGCAAGTGAGCTGGGCTGCAGTAGTTGGCCCCTTTGTTTGAGTTCGAAATTAAGCCCCAAAATGCTTCGAAAGGGCAGCAAAGCCTTAGAAAGAATTTTGGTTATCTTCTCCAACAAAACAACAGCAATTTTACAGATAACTTCTTCACGTTGACAGATAAATTTTTGGGCTTGGCATGAGGGGCATGTGGCATGAGAGCAAAGTTATCATGGGTTTAGCACTTTGGGAAAAAGAGAGAGTTTGTGGGTTTCTATGGAGGTCAAAGGTTCTAATGGAAGAGGGGAAAGGTTCTAAGGAGGAGAGGTTTTTGGTGGTTTTCGTAGCTTCCGGCAGCTTGGCAGTGTCTCCGTCAGAACTGTAGCAATTTTGCCAAAGTATGGAAGATGGAGGAAATGGGCTAGCAAAGCACGAAAATTTGCTGGGTTTGCAAGAGAGAGAAAGCTTGCTCTCTGAAGATTGTGGGTTGGTTCTGTATTGGGTAGAAGAGGCCCTATTTATAGTTGTTTGGGTTTGCTCTTCTTCAAGAAAACCTAATGGTTTCTTCCTAACTTAGCTAGGTTTTCTTCTTCCTTTCTTCTCTTCCTTCTTGACTTACCTCATGGTGGCAAGGTCAGCTCTGTCCAATCCCCCAAAATCAGAGATTTTGGGTGCTCCAAGCCTCTTCCAGCGGCTGCCTCAAAAGGTAGCTTCCCCTTTTCACTCATCTTCTTCCTCCTCTTTCTTCCTCTTTCCATGGCCAAGTCTGATGAAGGAAAGAAAGTGGCTGTACCCGTTGGTTTAAGGGGTGGCATCCTTCTTGCGTGCTAAAATTCCTTGGTTTCTTGAATTCCTATACTTGGAACTAGTTCCCAGCAGTCACCCATATGCAGATTTCCAACGTTGGTTTTGTGGTTTTGTCTCCAAACTGAGTGCCAGGGTCTGAGCTGGTTTTTATCCTAATTATGTTGGCTTTTTAACCACATGATCTATCCAATGGATGGGGTGGCTTTGTCAAATGTTGGGCTTTTTGGTTAGTTTACTCTAATTGGACCAATGGGCTTATTTTGGCTAGTTTATTCTAATTGGGTTAATGGGCTATTTTGGTTGAGGCAATGGTTCATCTCCTTCCTTGTGCTTACCCATGTTTGGGCCTAAGAAAATGGGCCTGAGTCCCGAGGCTCCCAAGCGACCCGAGACTTGCATTTCTTAACCCATCGATGGGCCCCATGATAACTTGTTACCATCCATACCACAACCCACTCAAGCATGCCTCGGGCATTTGAGTGGCTTGGGCCCACTTAAGCTTATAGCGTGACGTGTTGCTTATTTGCTTGGCGTGGCATGTGTGCAAGCGCGTATGACGAACTTTCGCATGCCCTAATCGGGCTTCTCCTCGGTAAGGTATTGCATTGGGCCGAGAATTTATTTGGGCCGAACCGTGGATTTTTTGGGCCTCAACATTAGCCCCCTTGATTATTGGGGCCATGAATGTGTATTGAAATGGTCCAAATAATCAATTTCCAGCCCAAAATAAGTTGCAGTCGCATGGCATGGCATGGGTTTAGGAACAACTTAAGGATGACTAGTTAAGTGTCTCTGAAATTACAGCCAGGTTTTTTCCGGGAAGGTTGGAGGGGTCACGATGGTCCCACTTAAAATCCAATCCTTCTTAAACACCGAGGGTGTTGCCTTGAAGAACTTTCCTAGACACTGTAATTTTGGAGGTCACTCACTAGAATTGCCAAGAGTTGACCTATTTTGTGGCATGACCTAGAAGAGAATGCTTGGTGGATTAGCTTAGCTTGCATGACTTGTTTGCTTGAGTGACTAGAGAGGCTTGATTTTGCATGATTGTGTGCTTGGATGCTTGGCATTGATGTATACGCTTGATTTTAGCTTGTATGCTTGGATGCTTGGCATTGGCGTGTAGGCTTGATTTTGGCCTGTATGCTTGGATGCTTGGCTTTGGCTAAGGTAGCGTGATTTAATATGGTTTTTGGGACATTTAGCATGGTGGATGTCATTTGACAGTAGCCAGACGTGCTAGTGGACGGTGGGGATCCAATCTTGGAGTTGCGGATGCAATGGGTTTGGATTCACCATTGTGTTTGGGTTCACGGCACCAGCCTCCGAACACCTTGAATTTTGGCGGACAAAACTTCAGTGAAGGTGATAGCATGCGACATGATGGCTAGATATTGGAAGAATACTTGAAATATGGCAGATGCTGGAATGATGTTTGAAATAAGGCAGGTGCTGGAAGAACACGACTTGGCTTGGCCCTCACGTGGGCAAAATTGTGTTGCCCCTTCCTCTTCAATTTTTTATTTGCAAGTGGCTACTATTTTTTCCTTTCACTTGGCATGGCGTGCTTTATTTTCTGATTTTCCCTCACTCTTATTTCTTCTTCTTCTTCTTCTTCTCCAAGACCCAAACCCGTGGGTATTGTGCATCAGTACGTAAGTCATATTTCGGAAGCTTGGATCAGAAAATTTCCTTGATAAAAGTTGTTCATCTGCTCGAGTACTGTAGCCTGTAAAATTTGAAGAATTTTTTGAATTTTTCTGATACCTCAAAACTAGTCTGCAACTTCTGCATTCATGGCTGGTGAGTTTCTGCAAATTCTGCTTCTGCATATGTCTTTAACTTACGATGCTTGGATGATTGCGCTTCCTTTACAAAATTTGCTCGAAATTATGTTTTTTTATAACATATCCAAAATTGAGGATCATCCACTTTTGCCTCCATTTTTCTGAAGCATGTTCATGAGTTGATGTTGATGCCTTTGGTGCATGCTTGTGTTTCTATGCTTGAATGCTTGAGTTCCTCTGTATTTCCCAACATTGGTGAACTATAAATTGAATTCTGAGGTTGAGCTTTTAGTTTAGGATTCTAGCTTGGTGATAAACAAGAGTCATGTAAGCTTACTTGGGTATGCATGGCAAGTGTTTGTGGAAATGTCTCACAGTAGTTTGCTAGCTATTTTTGAACTTTTGAAATGTTTCTTTTCGAATCTGAGTTGAAGCTTTTGAGACATAAAAATGGACTTCTCAATGGTTATGTTGGAATTGGTCTTGCATCACTTGAAGAAAAAATGAATTTTCAGTGGAATTTCAAAGTAAGGGCTAAGCTGGCTAGAACTGTGCAGTTCCTGCGGCATGGGCTGTTTTAAGAATCTGTTTGACATGCTTCTCTAGCTCGAAATGCAACGAAATTTTGGGAAAATGAATCTTGATATGTCTAGTTCTAATCTGGAAAGTTTGGGACTTGTTGGCTGTAAGCTTGATTTCTAGTGATTTTTCAAAGGTGGGATGTTCTAGCTAGAATGGTTGGAAAGCTTATGTATAAGTTTTGCTTGGCATGTTGCTTTTGTTTGAGAATTTGGCATGTCTTTTCTATTGGCATTGAGTGCTAATCTGAGTATTGCTAGAGCATGTCCTTGAGCAATATTGTCGTGAGAGCATGATGTTGAAAGGTATTGTCGTAAGAGCATGAGTTCTTCAATTTTGCTTGAAATGCCCGAATTGCTTGGAATGCTTGAATGAAATGAAATTTCTTGGCATGTGGATTGGTATCACACCCTGTGGATTTTGTCAAATGCTTGATAGATGAGTTTGCTTGCACTTTGAGAAAATTATGCCTCCAGCGCCTCCCTTTGTGTATGAGTACCTTTCCGGCGTCTGATTTTGGCTAACGTATTCTCTTGTTTAGAAGCTCCAAATCATGAGAAAGCATGAGAAGTCTAATTTTCTAGGATTTTGATAGCATGAAAGTGAATTTTGGCCTCTTGCAACTTGTCTTTGGAAAAAATTATGCTTCAATAGCGATTATGCTTCCGGCGCCCCCTTTTCATTTACGAGTCCCTACCAGCATCTAATCTGGCCAACGTGCTCTCTTGTTTCTTTTTCAGGCTTGATTGAGAGGTTCCAAAGCATGAGATATGTCATCTTCTTCCTGATTTGTTAGGAACTTGATGGTATGAAGGTGAGATTTTGGTTGCTCACACCTTGTCTTGCGATATGAAGGCTTATGGAAGATTTGAATTGTTTGACCAGAGAGACTTTGGATGAGACAAAGAACAAGCTAGTTGTTGAGTTCTCCATCCTCGTGGGGTTTTGCTCTTCGTTTTGGCAGCCAAGCACCAAACCCTTTCGACCTATTTTGTCATCGCCGCAACAATGGTACTTACAGCATGGGTGCTAGCAAGGAAGGGCTCGCACCAATTTTTGGGTTTTCCTCTTTTCTGTTTTTTTTTTCTTTTGCAAGTGGTTGGAAGAGTGCCAAAGGTTTTGCGAGAAGAAATCGCTAGTATGGATTGCATCTTTTCCTCTTCTCTGTTTTTTCTTCCCCATCTTTGTCATGTGTTGGCCCTCTTTGTGCTGGTGAAAAAGTTGAACTTTGCACGATGTGCTTTTTTCATGTAGGTGTATACGTCTCTGGCACAGGCAGGAGAAGGTGAATGCTGGAAGCTTTGACGTTTTTGCTACTGGAACCTTCGAATCCTCTAGCCTTCTAACTTGTATTTTTTTTTGGGCTTCTGTTTTAGTCTTTTAGTAAGTGACTCTGCCAATTTGAGTATTTTAGGAATAAGCATAGACTGGTGCTTGGCCTAGGCTTACTCCCCTTGTGAACATATACTTAATTAATTGTAGAGTTTGTTCTTGGCCGCGAGAAATAGAAGTCGACAGGACGCATGTCTTGCAATGTTTGATTTTTGTTTTGAGTGAGAATTTTGTTTGCCATGGGAATTGCTTGTCGATCATGGAACGAGAATTTTGCTTGCCATGGGTAAATTGCATGTTGCTTGGGCATTTGCTTGAGCATTTCCTTTGGCATGAGCTTGACTTGCCATGCTTGGAATACAATTTTTTTTTTGTGCTACATTCTTGGCCCCCTTCTTGATTGTTGTTGAACTATATGCATCAAGACCGTATGCTTGTAACCACATGATTATAACATAAGATCAGAGGCTGTTTGCAAGCTTGAGGAAAGCACAATTGGTTTCTTTTCTATGAGCTTAGAGTTTGGTCATGGATGGCGGTTTATTTTTTGGCTTTATAGGGATAGACATAAACATGTGTATGATGGGTCTACTGGAATGATTGGTTAAGCATGGAATGGGAAATTTGCTTGTCATGAGCTCGAGTAATAGATTGCACGATGCTTCGAAAATATTTTTTGTTCATACATTTCGCTTGGCATGAGATAGCTTGCTTTGCTTTGCCTGTAAAGTTCATAGGGCTTGCATGCTAGTGTGGTGATTGCTTGGCTTTAACACAGAGAACTAGCTTTATGTTTTGCCATTTTTCAGCATATTCTTTGTTGGCAATTCTTGCAGGGATTCATCGCTTGTCAAGACCTGCCATGGCATCCACTAACCCGTCATCAATTATTAGTGACCACCTTTATTCTCTAGATGATAAATTAGAGAGGGGAAGGCCCCCTCCATTGCTTAAGAATGCTTGTGAAGATGTTGCAGTAGGCGAAGAGCCAGTGCCGGAAACTGCTTCAGTGATTGATCCTGCGTCTATATCGAGGTGCTGCATAAAGAAGGGTTTGTTTCTGGCAGCCCCCCATGTTCTTGGGACATCCGATGCAGGTGTAGACAATGCCCTGCTCCTTCCAGCAGTGCTGCCTCCTACTCCTCCTCTTCTCGGGACATTCGACATAGCTCCTGACACTGCCCTGCACCTTCCAGCAGTGCTGCCTTCTACTCCTCTTCTTCTCGGGACATCCGACATAGTTGCCGGCACTGCCCTGCACCTTCCAGCAGTGCTGCCTCCTACTCATCTTCTTCTCGGAACATTCGACATAGCTGCTGGCACCGCCCTGCACCTTCCGGCAGTGCTGCCTCCTTTTATTTCACAAGTTGTTTTCTTGGCTTGGGATCAGTTGGCTCGGTGCACAGCTTCCATCTTTCTTGATACCATAGGATGTACAAATCTTCAACATGTGTAACTTTGTTTTTGCAATGGCCGTGTACTTTCCAGATAGTCTAACGACTATGTCGTTATGACTTTGTAATGTACTATTGAACCGCTGGAACCTGCATTAATTTCTGAATGCTTGAGGCATGTTGTAATCCGTACATCTTATATATATATATTGCTTGGTTGGGAGAATTTGCTCTTGTGAACTTCTTGAAATCTTTCTGACAGGTTGGCTAGCCTTAAGAACAAGGTATATGCTGCCGAAATTTTGATAGGATCTTTGAGCTAAATCTTCGATGCATTGCTCTTTAAAACTTTCGCAAGGCTTGTCTACTCATTTGGCCTAAAATGCACCCTCTTGCCGCACCTTAAAAGGGTCAGGCCATTGTATGCATGATTTTCACAAAGGCTCCTGTAAGAATTTCTGGATGTCGTGAAGTTTTGAATTGCTCATTGAAAGGGTACAATGGTTTCGTTGTTTCGGCACCTCAAGAATTGCATGCCCTTTTTGTAATAGCTTGGCCTTGCATGACTTGTGCTATTTTGCTTAGGCATGATGCTTGTTGACAGTTCGGGATCCCATCTAAGTGGCTTTGCTTGGTATAGTTACTGCTGAAAGGATTAGTTTTGTAAAGAAAAGTTTGCTTGTCTATATATATATATATATATATATATATATATATATATATATATATATATTTTTTCAAAGCACATGTTTTGCAAAACAGAAGAAGGTAAAAGCAAGGAAGAATTCTAGAGGCTTTCCCCTTTTCCAAAATACTCCATTCTCATTGCAAATATCGTCTCACACCTTGGCATGCCATAATGGTGGTGCATCTTACAAAAGTTGTGAAAGCATAGGGTGAAAATATATAAGAAGTTCATTTTTGAAATAAATTTGAAAAGCCAAAAACAAAATGATAGGTGCAAAAGCAATTCAGCAATAATAAGACTTTGAGCCACTTTGCATTGATGAATACTCCAATCAAATCAAGCCCCCAAGTATGAAAAGGACCAAGAGGTGTGCATGACTTGCAATAGCATGAAAGCTTGGCATTGCTTCAAAAATTATGATTGCTTGGTAAAAGAAACTTCATCTTGAGAGCATTTAGGTTCTTCCAGCAGTATCATAGCACTACCTTCGCAATATTTTCCTTCCATTTGCCATGAATCGAGATGTTTTCCTTCTTGAGTAAAGCATAGTGCTTGGATTTCTTGACTAAGGCTTGGGGCTTGATGATGCTTGATTATGGAACTGTGGCAATTGAGACATCCCGATAGCCTTTTGGTTTTGACTCCTAAACTTGGTCATTGGAATAGTCAAGGCCTAGAAAGTGATTGAGGTGCTGGAGCATATCAGTTATGGCAACTTTGGTATTGTTTGTTGCAGCTGTTGTGAACATGTTATAGGAACCAAAAGCTCGGGCTTGGCTATTGAAGCTTGAGCTTTGCATGTAGTCACTGCAGCAAATGTGTTGGGTTACAACAACTTGAGTTCTTGGCAAGTGATGGCAAACTTGGAGGTCATAGTGACATAATTGGAATTTTAAGGAGATTTTTTGTCTGGGGATAGTGGTTTTGGTAATAATGGATTCTTAAGCTCATTTGGGGTTATGGAATTACTGTCGTGGAGATTGCAATGAATTCCTTCCTCAGCCCCCAAATGCACCATAATCATCAGAAGAGGATTTGATGGGTATAAGCTACAAAAACTCTTGCAACATGGCCTTCTTAGTATTTGTTTGGGTCATTGCATGGCATGATGAACTTGGGATATCCCTTTGTTGCAATGGTGACAATTTGGCATGATTCTGTGGTAGCATGTGCTTCTGGCAGCGGCTCTTCCAGCAGTGGTGTTTGGATTTCAACGATTGGCTCTATTCCTCTTCCAGCCACTCCTCCTACAGCTCTTCAAGTGGTGCTTGAACTTCTATGACTGGAAGTTTAGAGAGGGATTTGTCTGAGGAATGGATGATAATGGTAGTGTGTTGAGATGTTGGTTAGGAAACATGAGAGCATTTGTTTTGTTGTTTGGAGGCTTGGGTCATTTGCACATGACCAATATAAAGCTGCATAACCAAAGCATATGGTGATTACAAAAATAATATAAGCATTGTAGCTTGCAAAGGATTAACATAATTGACATAAGCATGTTGAGCTGGTATGATTTTAGTACTAAGCATGCATAGTTGGCATCTACATTGCAATGTGTAACTTGGATTGATTAACACAAAGGTGGATCGATACGAAATGATAAGAAGTATAAGATAAGTGAATAGTGCGTGGAATAAGGCTGTGGGAAATTTTGCTGGAGATGCAAAATTGAAAGGTGGTTTAACACATAACAAGAAACTGATGCAAGCTGGTGCACCATATAAATAACAACTAATCAATCAATCTTTTTTTTTTTTCTGACTTGAGCAGAACGAATGCACATGCTTTTGTCTATGCTTGAGATTGTTCAATGAAACATAAATTTTATGAATGTATTAAAACAACAAACAAATATATATGCTATATTGAGATCAACAAGGCATGATAATAAAAATCTTATCTTGGTGAAGCCATTCGCAGAGATGAGGCTGAGAGCATTGAGCAAGTGTTCCTTCTCCCTCTCTCACCGTATTTTCACAACTCTAGAGAGGTGAGGGCTGCCATGAAGGTGATTTACGGCGATGGCCAGACTTGCTAATGATGTATTATGATGGAGAGGTGCTAGCCTCAACAATTGACGACGGTGGTCAGCGGCTTGCACATTGGCTGAAGCCCCCAGTCCCCTTACAAGATCTTGTTTTGCTTGAGAATGGAGATCTAAGACACCAGCAAAGAGAGCATATGAGTAATCTATATTATGTTTATTTTGCAAACTCTGTCAACAAAAGGAAAAAACAAAGAAAGAAAGAGGGAATGTACTTATCTCTTTATTTTCTCTGGTTTATTGCTTCTGGTCTTTGACTTTGGAGGTATTGGTGAAGATATCGGCCTAATCCCCAGCAGAGTCGCCAATTTATGTAGGGGCTTTTTTCTTCCGGCAGCAAGTGAGCTGGGCTGCTACAGTTGTCCCCTTTGTTTGAGTTTGAAATTAAGCCCCAAAATGCTTCGAAAGGGCAGCAAAGCCTTAGGAAGAATTTTGGTTATCTTCTCCAACAAAACCACAGCAATTTTACAGATAACTTCTTCACGTTGACAGATAAATTTTTGCGCTTGGCATGAGGGGCATGTGGCATAAGAACAAAGTTATCATGGGTTTAGCACTTTGGGAAAGAGAGAGAGTTTGTGGGTTTCTATGGAGGTCAAAGGTTCTAATGGAAGAGGGGAAAGGTTCTAAGGAGGAGAGTTTTTTGGTGGTTTTTGTAGCTTCCAGCAGCTCGGCAGTGTCTCCGTCAGAACTGTAGCAATTTTGCCAAAGTATGGAAGATGGAGGAAATGGGCTAGCAAAGCAGGAAAATTTGCTGGGTTTGCAAGAGAGAGAAAGCTTGCTCTCTGAAGATTGTGGGTTGGTTCTGTGTTGGGTAGAAGAGGCCCTATTTATAGTTGTTTGGGTTTGCTCTACTTCAAGAAACCCTAATGGTTTCTTCCTAACTTAGCTAGGTTTTCTTCTTCCTTTCTTCTCTTCCTTCTTGACTTACCTCATGGTGGCAAGGTCAGCTCTGTCCAATCCCCCAAAATCAGAGATTTTGGGTGCTCCAAGCCTCTTCCAGCAGCTGCCTCAAAAGGGAGCTTCCCCTTTGCACTCATCTTCTTCCTCCTCTTTCTTCCTCTTTCCATGGCCAAGTCTGATGTAGGAAAGAAAGTGGCTGTACCCGTTGGTTTAAGGGGTGGCATCCTTCTTGCATGCTAAAATTCCTTGGTTTCTTGAATTCCTATACTTGGAACTAGTTCCCAGCAGCCACCCATATGCAGATTTCCAACGTTGGTTTTGTGGTTTTGTCTCCAAACTGAGTGCCAGGGTCTGAGCTGGTTTTTATCCTAATTATGTTGGCTTTTTAACCACATGATCTATCCAATGGATGGGGTGGCTTTGTCAAATGTTGGGCTTTTTGGTTAGTTTACTCTAATTGGACCAATGGGCTTATTTTGGCTAGTTTATTCTAATTGGGTTAATGGGCTATTTTGGTTGAGGCAATGGTTCATCTCCTTCCTTGTGCTTACCCATGTTTGGGCCTAAGAAAATGGGCCTGAGTCCCGAGGCCCCCAAGCGACCCGAGACTTCCATTTCTTAACCCATCGATGGGCCCCATGATAACTTGTTACCATCCATATCACAACCCACTCAAGCAAGCCCCGGGCATTTGAGTGGCTTGGGCCCACTTAAGCTTGTAGCGTGACGTGTTGCTTATTTGCTTGGCGTGGCATGTGTGCAAGCGCGTATGATGAACTTTCGCGTGCCCTAATCGGGCTTCTCCTCGGTAAGGTATTGCATTGGGCCGAGAATTTATTTGGGCCGAACCGTGGATTTTTTGGGTCTCAACAGGTTTTTTCCCACTGGGTTTTTCCAAGCAAGGTTTTAATGAGGCAACCAATCTAGGGACATGTGGCTTTCAAGGGGGAGTGTTATAAAGTAAAAAGTGAAGTCCACATAAATAAAGCGAGGGGGTATTAGTCAAAAGATAAAATTATAATGTTGGAAAGAAATCATTATGTCTCCCTTAAGAGCCATTTGCTTTGCCTATAAATAGGCATTATATCTGCTTGTAAACACACACGAATGAGAAGAAAAGAGAGTGAGAGTAAGAGAAGAAAAGAGAGAGTGAAGTCTATCTGAAGAGAAACTATGTTAGTGTAAACACCACAAAGAGCAAATATAATTCCACTCCCAATATTCAGAGGTAATTCCCATACTCTGATTATTTTATTTTATAACACCACATATTTTATTACATTTAGATAAAGCCCAATTTTGAATTGGATGCCAAAGTGTTCATAAATTATGACATATTTACAAATCATGCCATCAAACCCTCTTTGTTGCCGAATGTTTTTTTTCTTTAAAAAATCCCTTAAAGTTAGGATTTCAATAATGTTTTTAACTAGGCATTCAATGTGGTTTCTATTTTTTTTTAATCCATCAATTTCCTCTAGGAGTCACAATTTGAACCCATGCATTAATTAGGGTTGACTTTTTCTCTTTTTTCTATTGGGGAGTTTGTTAGCATAAATGATATATTGGTCTCTTTGATAGTTGTGTAACAATTTTTGTATACTTAATATATCTAACATATCTAGGTACATTATAATTTTTCAATATACGTAGATAGGTACATTATTTAATATACAAAAATATAGGTACATTATTTATATATAAAAAATAGGTTCATTATTGAATATGGTCCATTATTAGCAAATATACGTAAATAAGTACATTATTTAGTATACAAAAATATAGATACATTATTTATAAGAAAAAATAAATAGGTGCATTATTGAAACCATAACAATAGGTACATTATTTATAAGAAAAAATAATTATACAAAATATTTGTAGGTAAATTAATGTTCCTAAAACAAATTAATTTCAAATCCATAACAATTATTAAATTTGAAATTTTGATATAAATAAAAGGAAATAACTAACCAATTAATATGAAATTGATACAAAATATGATCAGGTTGTTGGATTTGGAAAAACAAACCAAATTTTAATTAGAGTGCTGCTATTTCCATCCTCTTGTCCTATATTCCCACCCACTTTATCTTCCAACCTACCATGTAAATTTGAAAAAACACAATCTTATCTTTCCACCCATCATTATTCCTAAAATACCCTTTAATTATTAATTCAAGTAAAACCTAGAAATCAAACAAAAAATTAAAAAATATAACCCAAACAAACCCGACGACCTCTTCCTATTCTTCTTCCAATTCTTTTCTTCAATCACAATTCCAGAAAAATTCCTGAAAAACAACATGTGACATTGGACAGGCCAGCTTGTAAATAGACATATACCATCGCTACCTATAAATATTGTTGTGCAGTGTCGTCAAATCCCATTACCCAGACACTAAACAGAGTTCATACTAAAAACATAGAATAATTACATATATATATATATATATATATATATATATATAATGGTTTCCATGGCTGAGAGTACACAACTTGGCAGTAAGAATTATGCCTAACTCAATTTTTTATTTCCTTTAAGATTATTTATTTTTAGATTCACAAAAATATTGGGTTTTACTTATAAAAATTGGATTTAATTTATAGGGAAAAAAAAAAAGGATGGGCTGTAGGTAAGGAAAAATGAATTTAAAGGGGGAAACCCAAATTTACTAAATAATTTAACCAATTATCAGAAACCCATAATGCAATTCTAAGAATGAAGAAAAGGAGAATTTTTAACCCTTAGTGAGATGTGAGGTGTGGCTCCAATAAAGAATGAAAACAGTATTACACATGAAAATAAATAAATATTTGAGGTGTGGCTCCAATATTGACGACGCAAAAAGAGAAAGAGAGAGCGTCAGTGAGATGAGAGAGAAAGAAAAGGGATGAGTTCTAGGGAAAGAGAGGGAGAGATGAAAGGGAGACTCACTGAGAAGAGAGAGAAAGAAAGGGGATTTGCGTTCTAGGGGAAAAGAGGGAGAGATGAAAGGGAGACTCAGTTAGAAGAGAGAGAAAGAGAGGGAGAGATGAGAGAAAAGAAGATGGCTTTGAGTTGCAGAGGGAAATAAGGACGGACGATGGAGCAGGCGTGAAAAAAAAAATTTAGAAGCGTCAAATGAGTTTGACAGCTGTCAGGAGTTAATTGGCTTGGGATACTGATGTGGATGCTGACCTAGGCATCCTGGTGCCAGGAAAGTTTTTCTCGCCCAAATGAAGAGAAATCTGTCTTCAAAGTGTTGACACTGTCCAATGATATTCTGCCACATGTACAATTAAAGTTACACTCATCATAAAAAAAAATAAACTAGTATTAGAAATAGCTATGTCTTCTGGATTGCACCAAAAACTTGGAGAATAACTTTTATGCAATTATAATGTGATTATGATGAATTTTCAAGTTAGTTGAACATTGTTATATGGAAATATTTTATTTTCAATGGAATTTGGAGTTTCGAACTTACAACATCTTTCAATATTTGGAAGAGAAGTACCACTAGACTAAAAAGCTAGTTGGTTATTATATGGGAACATGACAATAGATCATTAGTTTGGTATACCACCAAAGTTACATTCCAACAAAGATAACTTTTCCTCTTGTAGATGGAGCTTAAAACCAAGTCAGGTTAGGCTTTGATAAGAAACATTTGAGACCTCTTTGTATATCTAGTTGTATTCGCAACATCCTTAGCAAAGGCAACATGATGCTCATTTTGGTGAGCAACATTTGAATAAATTTCTTGCTCCAACAAAATCAGCAAACTATAGCCAACTTTCCACTTTCCCGTTTAGAATGACTCCAAGACACTAGCCAAAGGCTTTGGGTTCCGCACTTTGTTGACCCATCAGCTAAATCTCCTCACTGTAAGGGCAAACAAGGTCAGGCTCACCAAGTTTGTGGATTGAGAAGCCACTCTTCAATGTTTTGTTTTATTGAAAAATTGGATGGGTTTACATTAGGACACAACACAACAGGCTTTGATATACAAATAGAATCAACGACGTTAACCGTCCTGATGAGAGTTGCCTTCTTGTTAGCAAGACTGCTTTAAACCTTGGCACATTTCCGGTTTCGTCTCTCATGTAAAGAAATTGCGCATTTCATGTCCGTTGGTTGTGTGAAGTGCATAACAAAGAAAAGCAAATTCTATGGCGAGCTATGAACATTTAGGTTGCATGGTTGAACACTAGTTTAAAGGGAGAATCAAACACAAGACTTAGTATAGAGATAATGTTCTTAACCACTCAAGTTACAAGTCCTATGTTATAGTTTGTATGTTGATATGTTGCTTATATTCTAAACATTCTATTTGTTAGGGTTATATACCTTTTTAGTCAGTGTTTTTACACAAAAATTCAATTTGGTCATTGTTTGAGCAAAATTCTGCACGAGGAATATTGGAGGGTTGATTCCTCAATCTTCGATCTTCCTTCTCTCTCTTCTTCCTTAATCCATGCTAAATAAATTGGAGTAAATAGACCACACTCAGGGGGTGTTGGCCAAACGCCCTCACATGCCTATGTTAGTTCAATTGAACCTTGAAAAAGATACGACAATAGCTAAAGTGGTCGGAGTTTTCTCTCCTGGGGAGAGCCGAGTGGCCAGAGCCATGTGTGTATTTGGCCGGAGTAGTGTAAAGGAGAGGGAGAGGGTGTGGAAAAGAGAGAGAGAGAGAGAGGGAGAATTTCGTCAACGATGTCTTATGTAGTCATGTATTTATAGTGCTCCATGTATGCTAGGGTTTTGGGAGAATAATGCTTATTTGGTTAGGATTATTCTTTCCCACAAAGATGATAGGAATTAATCCAAGAGATTTGGTAGAAATTGATTCAAAGATAATTTCCCTAATTAAATAGGAATATTCCTTTTTCACGTGTCGTCTTGTTATTGGCCGGCAAAATATGTGTTCCCAACTTCTGCATGGTGCTTGTGAGGCATGGAGAAGATGAGAAATATTCATCGGGCTTTCCAATTGCATTTGGGCTTCCTTCTTTAAGTTAGGCACCTTTTGCAAGTTGGGCTCCTAATTGGAGTAGGTTTTTTACTTGTTCTTGGAGTTGGGCTCCCAATTGGAATACGTCTGTGACCTAGGATGCCCAATCTTTATAAATACAAGGCTTCTCTTCTCTCCTTTTCATATTACAAACTTGTTTCCTCTACTTTCTGGCTTGTGAGAGAGAGATCTTGGAAAATTGAATCGCTTGTCAAGGAGATGAGTTGCCGTGCACACCAAGGTAGGTCAAACTTTTTTTTTCTTCGTGGCAAGGACCAGCTAGGTGGGCCCGGCTAGTTGTTGTCGTGATCGCGTGGGTGGTTGGAGCAACTAGCTACAACTGCGATAATGGTCTCTGACAACTACTGCCACGATTTTTTTCTACTCACTGTGGCTACATCATGGTCCAAGTCCAATGATTGGCAATGTACAACCTGTCCACAAAAAGGACAATCCCTCCTAAAGTGTCCAACCCGTCCACAAAAATGACAACCTAAACCAGTCTACTGTGAAGAATCTCTAGTTGTACTGGCCACTGACTGTTGATCAGAATTTTGGCTCCAGTTTGGCCTAGGCCCAGATCTCCCGCTTCCTGAATTGGATCCATGCCCACTGGACCAACCACTACTCGCAAAATCGGAATTGCATCATCCTCTCTTTGATGGACCCTGACTTGATCCACCAAAGCTAGATGTGTCATTGCGACATCTTGCTGAACCAGCACTAATCTTCTTCGACACACGGTCCGCTGCTTGAGCCAGTACTCTCATGGAAGGATAAGTGTTTGCAGTGACCACCACCTGAATGTCAAGCCACAAAGCTTCCTCAAACCATCTACACTTTTCTTCATTAGGAATCAACTCTGGAGCAAACATGGATAACTCATTAAACTTGTGTTCATGCTCCAGTACAGACATTGCCCCTTGTTTCAAATATAAGAACTCGGCTTTCTTCGAATCTCGGTATGAGCAAGGGTAGAACTGCTCATAGAAGATACGCTGGAACTCCTCCCAATAGATGGCAATAGGATCAAAATAGCCCTTACGAACCGTCTTCCACCAATGGTAGGCATTCCCTTTCATCAAGGCACCTCATAACCTCAAACACTCTTTCCAGGTCTGTGAGCCATCTTTTAGCTTTTGCTAGGTCTGCACTACCAAAGAGGTCATGAGCCCTTGGCTCTTTTAATGTCTGAAGTTTCAGTGTTACGTCTCCTTTGCAGGGCTGTAGTAACTGTTCGGGTGAATTAGTCAAGCACATTGTGTAGGTCTAGCTCATTCTCACCCGCTTCCTCATTGACAGGTGGAAGTGGAGGTGGTGGTGGAGGTGGAACAGGCTCCCCAATCTAGGGAAAACGAGTCCTCGGCCTACCGCATCTAGGATGCATAATGCTAAAAGAAGGGAAACGGGGAAGCCATTAGTTTCAAGAATGCACAAGAAGTGTGAAGTTCGAAGGAAAATTGAACATAATGCTCTGATACCAAATTGACAGGACCTGCCTTGAATTCTTCGGAAACTGTGATGAGCCTTGTGGTTTGGAGATGGGGCAAAAGGAAAAGAGCCAGAGTCAACAAATGCTGGGGTTGAATCTTGGGATTAGGGTGCAGATGTTGAACTAGATTCAAAGGAGTATGATTCTGATAATGTGCAGCTTAAATATGACTTTGATGATGACACTCCAATGAAGGATAGATGGCCAGAGTTCAATCCGGCAACTGACATGGGAGATCCACAGTTTGAGGTTGGGATGAAGTTCAGTGATTGTAAAGTTTTTAGATATGCTGTAAGAGAACAATTTATAAAGATGAATAGGGATATTGTATTTGTGAGAAGTGAGGCTTTCAAGCTAAAGGCAGTGATTGTAAAGTTTTTAAACAAGTTGCCTTATTTTGGGAAGATAGCTTGTGATATTTTGTAAGACAGGTTCTGTTTGTTTTTTGGAAATCAGGTTATGTTCACTTGGAAGGTTGTAAATGTTATTCTATGGCTTATTTTGTTGTTATGCTACAAGTGGAAATGAATTTGTTGTTATTTTGTAGAAACAAGTTGTTGGAATTAAGAGGTTCATATTGTACATATCAATACATCGATCATTGCATTACCAAAACATCACATTGTATGCAGATTACATAGCCATAATGCTCATTCCCATTACATAGCCAAAATGTTCATTCCAATTACATAACCAAAAGTACAGTGCTTTCCATCCCAAAGGCACAATGCTTTCCATACCAAAAGCACACTACATTACACCACAAGCACAATACTTCCCATACCTAAAGCATAGCACAATTCCAAAGTCTTCAAATTCAGTCCATCTAATCCACCATTCCCTCCAAAGAAGAACATTACAATAAGTATCCACGACACCACCAATACTACCCAGAGAACCTTCTCTTTGCGTCTTGCCTATGCTAGTGAATTCTCCAACTTATCTCGTGATTTTAGTAGCCCCGGAATCACAACTTTAGACCTTTCACACATTTCCACATCATACGAAACCCAGAAATCACAACCTCCTCTACCATGCACAAAACCCACTCTGTAAATTCATATTTGCACATGCTACAATTCAAAATAATATTTTGCATCAAAGCCAGTTTTTTACCTTTGCACACACAGTGAATCGCCTCCTAGGATTCGAAATTGTCCACGAGGTTCGGATTCTCACATTCTTACCACACCAACACACCGTGGCCTTGTGCTCCATTTCCCCTTCGTTTTTTGGGTTAACGAGCCAATACACTCAAATAAACCTTTTAGGCAGCTCACTTCTTCAAAATCGTAAATCTGAGCTTTCAGTTATGGATATTTAGGATTTAGGTTAAACTAAGGTTGAGGACAAAGACGTTTTGGGGATTTTTGTTCGATCTCCAGCTTTGCAATGAGTGCCCAATTTGGGCACGATCTCCAGTTTTTTTTTTTGAATTGTTGAAACCCAAAACTACCTTCCAACTGTAATGCGCGGAATGGTCAATCAGCTAGTGGGGTAGGTCCCACTGGTGCCACGTAAGCATTTAACGATTGACCGTCACGTCAACTTAACGGAAGAATGAAATTGGATGATGTTGAAAACATAAGGGCATAAATTGATACCCTGGGGCCCAATTTGAGAATGATCCTAAACCAGTAGGGTGTCTTTTGTCGTTAGCCCTTAAATAAATTAACTAAACAGTTAAAATTGGGATAGGGCGTCACATTTTAGACTGTCATCAAACAAAGAGTATAGTAACGAGCCTTGCATGAAAAGTGTATGATGTATAACATAATATTAGGAAGAAATTATATATCCAACAAATACTTAATAATAAATACAAATAAAAGTAAAGCTGGTTTCAACAAAACTACAAGAGCCTTATCGAACAAAAACAAATTCTATCGGACATAACTGCAATCTACTTGAGTCAATGCAGAAGGTATGTTCGACGAGAGTTTGTCATAATATCTGCGGTTAGAACTTGTTTGAATCACAGACAGGAGTTTTGATTTAAGTGAGCTGGAAATCGAGACCAACTATCAAATCATACCAAGCAATGCTGGCAGAGCATATAGATTACAAATAACAGCAGTGCAATTCCAATAAGGAGTTGTCAACTAGGAACTAGACAAAGTATGTGTTTGGGAAAAGAATAGAACTCTAATCAGGAGTTGTCAACTGGGAACTCAAAGAAACAGAGAGGATTCGATTCAAGACTTTGCTTTGGTTTGCAGGGAGATGCTTTTCAAGAGTTTGAGTTTGGGTTACTTTGAGGTTGTCGAGAGTAAGCATATTTTGAAGGCTGTACAAAATAGGTTTGATTGATTCATTGTTGGATCCTGTTGTTAATATTATGTTAACTCGCAATTGTACGGGGCAATTAGTAGTATAGCAAGACAAGTACGAGGTCGTACCCACGAAGACTGAGAAGTTAAAACTAGTTATGTATTTAGATTGCCAAATTCAAGAAAGTAGAAGGTTATGTCTAAAACAAAATTTAAAGCAAGAGTGGTTGTGATTGTTGAACAAAATAAGCAAAATGAAATTGCAAAAAAAAAAAAAAAAACAAGTAAACAAATGCAAAAAAGAGTGATTTTAAGAGATGGAAAACAGATTTGGAGACTAGGGCATTCGAATCACCATAACAATTCAATTCTGGGTTATAAGGAGTCAAGTAACAAGTCTAATTCATATTCAAAGATTGATTCTAGCTAAAGTATGATTAGGCCATGGTGTCTGGTTCTAACCTTGTGTTCCTAATTCCCTAATTTGATCATTTGTTGTCTAACCTAAAATTAAGCATTAGGAACTCATTAAGCATAAAAGAACATGTTAAACAACCAAGCATGTATCTAATCCCTGTTGTCGAATGTCCATACATACTCTTCTTATTCACAGTTCAATTCGAATTAAAGTATGGTGTCTACTCTTAATTCAAACCAAGATAGCTAACATACAAGTTCTAATAGTGATCAATCATTCAAACAAGCATATTAACCGATAAGCATAATGAATAAGAACATGAATCATGAATCCAACTTGAAGCTCCAAACTTGAAACTTATAAACCCAGAATATTCATGTCAGGTTACCTCGAAGCCCTAGTTATGAAATTAGCTGCTCATAATGGAAGAGAAACTTAGATAGAAATGAGAAAACATAAGGAATGCAATAAGAGTAGAAAAACTCCTTTTCTGAAGTTCTTGTGGTGTCCAAGACTTCTTCAAGTGCTTCTCCACGTCTAATGCTTCTCCAAGAGCTTCCCCACGTCTGGAATGATGTATGACAGCTAGTAGGTGATTTTGGATGAGTTTGGGTGAGTGGTGATGGTTGAGAAATAGGAAATTCATAGGGAAATGGAAGGGAGGTTTTCTGGAGCTGTTTTGGTGATTTTGGGCAGTTTAGAGTATTGGGTTGATTGCTGGAGTGTTTGGGGTTGTGGGAATGTATGAGGATGATTTCTGGATGTGTTGATGGAATAATGGAAGTGTGGAGGATGGCTGAAGTGAATTTTGTAGCTTGAAGACTTCTCTATTTATAGGGCTAAGAGGGAGGAACATAATAATGAAATCCAACACCACCATTCCTCTTTTAATATAACCCATAACTCCCACTTCATCTTGTCTATGTTAGTGTGGTTGGAATCAACTCCATCCCATACTTGTTCTGCTACACCTCAAGCTTTCTTCACATGGGATTTCAAAGGTGTTCAATTGTGGCTGCCTTTTGCTGCCAACCCATGTGGGTTTTCTTTTGGTTGCTGGAAATAAAAGATTCTTCTGAATCAGGCTTGGTGTAGGAAGGCCTGGGGTTTCAATATGTATCCAATGGGGCTCAAATTTGGATATGTCATAATAGACACCCATTGGAACAACTGGTATGAAGAATGTATTCCTATCTGAGTAACACAAGTGTACGTTTTGGGCCTTGCAAGTTGACTGCCGAAAATAGACTGGAATTGACTCATAGTGTGCATTTTGAAGGGCCCAACGGATTGGGCTTGGCTTCATCAATTCATACATTTGAGTAGTCCATCTTGTAGTTCAGAATCTCTTCTTTCCAACCACATATTAATTGGGCCAATACAAATTGGGAGGAGGAAGTTAAGGCCGAAATAAATTGCTAGCTCAGTCTGCTCGTTTTTGCACAATTTTGCATCTTTTCTTATCCAAAGCCACCATTGCTACCTAAGGCCTAATGAACTGAATGATAAATAGAAAAGGGATTAAAAGCACAAGTTTAACTCAATAACATAACCAAATCATAAGCTAGAGGGGTACAAAATGATATACAATTATGAACTGATCAGATCCTTGATACTGAGCTTTCTTCCTCTATTTATAAGCTTCAAGATCTTCAGAAAAAAAAAGGATGACTTGATGGGCGTTGCTGCTTCAAAACATAAAGAATTTACAAGATAATGTGTGCATGCCTTTCAAGTTGATCAGTGGAGGTGCTCTTCAAACTCGAACTTTGGGACCATTCTGTAGGAGGTACCGTAGCAAGCCAGCTCTAAGTTTTTTACCATTCTTTGCCTATTAGTGACTGAATATTCTCTACCAAAACAAACTTCTTTATTGCTTTACTGGAAATCATTGCATACCACCTGTACAAACAAAGCTATTTGAATTGTTTTCGGCCGAAAGCTCAAATTGATGTCCAATTAATTCATATTGTTTGTTAGATAGACTGTGATTAACAACCACTTAGATTGGTTATTAATACAGTTTAATTGGCTCTTACTGTAGTTCAGACGTTTTCTGTTCGAAATGGAAGTGTAGTATCGGACATCTCTTATGTCCGATGTGGGACTGTAGCTTCGGACTACATTATGTTTGAAGCGCTGCTTGTGTCCGAAGCACTTGTTGACCACGCACTGGTCAATGTTTGCAGTTAGCTTATGTCTGATAGGCTTTGGGCCACGTTAGTCACTAATTGGGCCTTCGCGGATGCTGGATAAACCCTTGGTGGTTTGGGCCTTAGTCAATTAGCCATAAGACTGGCTTTTTAACTGTAGGAATTAACTTGTGTTAATTTTAGTACAAACAATAGGTTTCTCCATCGTACTTATCTTTTGCATTCAGCTCTTCTACTTAGAAGTTTACTATATGCCGCTGATGGAGTTCCCTTCTTTGTGTGGGGGATGGTGAGATTTCTTCGTGTCTTCTTTATTTATATATTTTTAAAAATAAAAGGCCATAAATATTCCAACCATATTAAAGTTTTCTTGGTGGCTTTTACCAAACCATTGGAATATTTGATTTACATAAAGACTAAATAGTCATGAACCATACATGAATCCAATAGCAAAAGTGTAGGCCTCGGTGTTGTTAGTAGTGGACCACTGACCCGTGTCTTTAAAATTTAACATAAATAATTTCTTTTTATATTGTAGGGGGTAAGGATGGTATGCGTTTTCCACAGTACTTTGTTAGTAAATTCAGTTGGTCACATGTGGGGTAAACAAGTATATCACACTGGTGATATATCAAGGAACAATTGGTACATTTTGAATAAATATGGAAGTTTGGATATTATTAAATGTTCTTCTTCATAATGAGGGATAATAAATATGTTTTTGCAATTGTACGTTTAGGTGGTTGGGTTTGTTTGCACTTGGAGAAGGATGGCACAACAATCATGTAACACCTCGAAAAATTCAAGGTGGATTTTCATATTTCAGTGAAAAACAATATTATGGTGAAGAATAATTATGAATATTTTATCAAGTGATTTTGGATTGAGACTATTGAATTAAGTGTATTTAATTTCAAGTTGGACAAAAATGCCCTTACATAACATTTGGGGAATTTTCAAAGGACAATTTAAGATATTGAAGTGAGACAAAAGTAGTCGACTCAACGAACGCGTAGGAAATCGTTTCTGAATTTTGGGCCAAAATTACCAAAATACCCCTATGTGTGAAAAATTACCAAAATATCCTTGTAGGCCCAAAAAAACAAAAACAAAAACAAATCTGCAACGTGGAGGGCATCGGCCCACCCTCCTCCCATTCTTCCCCCTTGCCTCAAGCTTTCATATCCACCATTATGAAAGGATGAGTCAACTAGTCTAAAGTGGTGAGTCACCCAGCCTAAAGTTATGACTCACCTAGCCTAAGGTATCTTCCTTAATGAAGCTGAATTTTTTTAGAGCTAAGGGAGGTGAGTTGTTTGCAGGAGGGAGAAGATAATGAGAGAGAGAGAGAGAGAGAGAGAGAGAGAGAGAGAGAGAGAGAGAGAGAGAGAGAGAGAAAAGAAGAAGAAGAAGAGAGGAGAAGACTTGGAAATAAGGGAGATGGAGGTTATTACTATTACATCCATGAGAGAATTAAGAAAGAAATGTGAGAGGTAGAAAAGAAAATGGTAAAGTGTTGAAGCAATTGGATATTTGCGTTGCATTACATATGCATCATAAATATAAAGGTGTTTGGGGTGTGTGTGTCTTTTGAGGTATATCTAAGGGGTGGGAGAAGGCCTTAGATATATTTAAGTAAATATGTGGAATATATTCAGGTGATGGGAGCAGGGCTTGAATATATGAAGGTGATAGGAGCAGGGCCTTTAATGAAAAGTGAAAGTTGAGAAATTCGTAAACAAAAGAAAAATGGGTTAAGGGACAGATGGGCTATAGTTCATAGTTTAGGGTATTCGAAGCCACAGTCTTCAAATGCATGGTATAAGACATGTAGGCTTGTTGCCCTAAGGTATGAATTAGTGCAATTATTTGGTATGGTTGCATAATTTATGTATCTTGTGTTGCTTGATGCATGACACTTTGATTAATTGTGATAGTTGACCTTGAGAGGTTTGACGGTACTCTACTGAGCATTAGAATGCTCATACCGAAATAGATTGTGCAAGATTCAAGGTGAAGTTTGAGGGATTTTGTTGTTGATTTGTGTAATTAATATTTGTAATTAGTCAACAGTTTGATAAAGATATTAGTGTGTATTTAACTATGAGTTACTACGACTTTGATTTTGTATTGTTAAGTAAATTTGTATTATTTGTAGCTCTATTTCTCATCATATCATGGTTGTAGGATTTTATTCTTATGACTATGGTATGACTCACACCATGATTTAAGAATATTCCTTATTTTTGAATCGGGTTGTGACAAATCACCATGCTTTTGATTACTTAGCTCGACAAGGTTTTGAATGATGGCAAATTGACTTTACTTGGTATGTAATAAGATTTTTCCAACTACTTGGATTGGCAACGGATGTAACTGGGCCTCAAAAGCGACGAAAGGCTTTAAAGAGTAAAATGATGGCTACTTCACATTAACTTGAAAGAGTGAGACATAGCCTGGCCTACCAGTTGCCTGTCCTTCACTGTCGGTCGACTAGGCTTGCTAACTTTCTAACATTATGAATATGTTAACTTGATTTTATGTTTCAAATTAAATTAGGATTTGCATAAGTACCTTCAGTATTTTTGGTATTTTAGATTTTCTAGTACTTTCCAATATTTTATTGTTTTGCTTGTCCTTGGTGCTCAAGTTTTCTAACCCAATACACATGGGTTATTGTAATCGGTTTAAGGAGGTTGATGATTCACCTAATGAAATTGTTAGGGCTTTCTCCAAAAATGCTTTACTTTTGGTTATTCTGACACTATTCACATATAGTAATAACTAGATAATAACGTTCAATTAGAAGCTTGATGGAACTTTCAACTTATTTACCTTGGAGAGAGTTGTAACTTTATTAGTTATTTAACTTTGAAACTTGATGGCATGTTGAACTTTAGGATGGTTTTAATGTGTTAGAAAAATTGAAAGAGTGTTGCTATTCCACCCCCCTTGTCCTATTTCCCCACCCACCTTATTTTCAAAATTTTAAAGACAAATTTACCTCTTTGTAAAATGACTTCAAAGGACTTATGAAAAAAAGTCAACTCACCTAACCTACCTATTCTTTAAAAATAATTTTAAATTTTAAATTTTAAAACCAAAAATAAAAATAGTGAATTCGACCCATGCCGTTTGAACCTGGAATAGGAATGATGATGATAAACCTGTAAGGTCTGATCAAATATGGATAACCCGTTGGTCAATTTGGATGTGTTGCTGAGAAAAGTAATGAACGAAGGAATATACTTGTGGTACCGTAGAACTTGTCATGCATGTGATGCTACCTGATTGGCATTATCGCATCAAGTTTATCAAATCGAGGGTTTCTATGTATATGATGAAATCATCTATCAACTGGTTAATGTGCTAATAGAATCCCATTACTGATGCTTGAATTAGTGGTGGGCACGGTCTAGTTCAGCCCAATTCTCATCCAAAATTGGAAATAAAATTGTACTGTTCACTTAGTCCGGTTTGATTCGACTTTTACTAAAAATGACTGAGAGAGCCAAACCAATCCAGACCTCCTAAATTCCAGTTCGGTTATGCTGATTTCGGTTTAAACCGGAGTCCATCGCAATTTTGTTTTTTTTTTTTTGGATTTTAGCCTTAAAATATGTACAAACCCATTCCATTTAATTCTTGTTTTTTATTTTTTAGCCTTCATCTGAACATCACAGGATCCATTTCGTTGTTCCTTTTTCTCATTTTTCTCTGCCAAGTCATATAGACAGAAGGAAATGAAACAAATGGAGATTAGAAACTATTTCCCTCTTTTCGGCCGGGTAGGCCGATTGAATGAGTTTTTGGTCCTTCTTCTTTTTTGAGTGCGGGGCGTGCCACCACCAAGCCCCGAATTTGGGCTTGAATGGAATGTGAGTAGATGGATGTGTTGCGTCCGAGATCTGACTTTAATCAAACGATTGTTCGGCCGAGCAAGGAACCTCCTCACGGCCTAGGTTCTTTCACTACCTCGGAGTCAAGGCTTTATGTGAGCAACCAAATGATGTGGAGTGGGTGGAGATGAAGATTGAAGGTGAAATGTAATGAAACGAAGAACACGTGCGTCAAGTAAAAGGTGCTTGAATTTAAATATAATTAAAAGACAAGTGCGAAAAGTAAAGTGCGTAAAATAAATAATTTAAAGACGAGTGCGTAATTTAAAGTGCGTAAAATAAAGAATGTAAAGACGATTGCGTAATGTAAATTGCATAAATTAAATAATTGAAATGCGAGTGCGTAAAGTAAATTGCATAAATTAAATAATTGAAATGCGAGTGTGTAAAGTAAAGGTCGGAAAGTAAACTAGATTACGAAGAACAGTAAAGATAACATGAATTGAAATTATTGTAATTGAAATAGAATTGAAAAACAAGAACAAGAACGTAAAGGCATAATTGAAATCGACGGAAACTAGAACGGAAAAAATAAGAATATCTTCACTCCCTTGTCTCATGCGTGTGATTTAATGTGAATAATAACGTTTGATTTGATTTTCCTTCCATCTTGAGCTCTCCCAACAATAACTTCAGTTGACCATCAAGCTGGCATAATTCCTTCCATATTTGAATTGTAACCTATGAGAAAATCCTCCTACGGATTATCTTTCTCCTTATTTAAGCCTTGACTGTTTTTATGTATTCGGCTGCTTTTAGTCATTTGATCATATCTACACTTTCGGCCGCTTTTAGTCATTCAACCGTATCTACACTTTTGGCCGCTTATAGGCCTTCGACCACTTTTATGCTCTCGGCCGTATTGATATGCTCGGCTAGATTAATGTCTGCAGCCACATGTAGATATTTTGCCACCTTTATGATTTTGGGCTTCTATCCGACCTTATTGATTAGGCCCACTGATTGTGCTCAATGTTAATTTAATTGTCGAATCTCGGGGCTGACTCGGTCAAATTTCAACCAAACCCAAACATTGCCCCCCAGTTTTTATGAATTTTGCCGCATGCTAAGTTTATGAAAACTTAAATTTAGTTCTCTTCTACGAACACACGGCCGGTTCAAGATTTTACTCTTATATCGGCCCCTAGACAATTTTGAACTTTCAACTATTATTTCCGTAATATTGCCAAAGCAATCCGACTGTGAAAGTTTAATTAACTATTTTCATGCGGCTGCACTCTTCTTTCTTTGAGTACAAATATTGCCTTTTGTGGCCGTTATTAATCAGCCCAATTTTATTACTAGTTTTTTAGAACTAGCAAACCATTGATTGGTCTTCTTGCCAAACATGCTACTTCTCTTATTTGAACCATTCTCACTAGGAATGTAACCACACCATATTTTTATATATTTAACCCACTAAAGAAAATTAGCCATAATAATTGGCTATAATCATGACAATATATTTTATGGGTAGTCTCCCCCAATTAATATGATCAACCTCCTTTTGGTTCAAATAAGAAAGTAAATGCACATTTCTTTTCTTCTCCTCATGGTTTAAGATAAAATATGTGATACCCATATTATTAACCATTAATTGGCTAGGGTAAAATGGGATTTCCTCTTCCCATTTGTTCACGTCAGTTTTCTTGGGGATTTTTATAACTAGCCATTAATTGGCTTTTAATAATTGTTCACGTCAATGTGAAGCTGGCCATGAATTAGAGATCTTTACAATTAGCCATTAATTGGCTTTTAATAATTGTTCACGTCAATGTGAAGCTGGCCATGAATTGGCCCAAAGACTTTACAAGGCTCCAATTGTTTTCAGAACGGAAAGAATATATGGATATATATATTTATATCTTAATAAGATTCTTTAAGTCAGCCATTCATCGGCTAGAATCATGGAGAAATATTATGGGCAGGTAACTCTCCCTCTTGCTTTATGAAACCACGTAAAATAAATGCAATCTTCTTCTTCTACTTGCTCAAATAAAACTTGGCTTATTATGGGAAAGTATTTTATGCCATGCAATAAAATCTTTCTTTACTTTCCTTCAAAGCAACATAAGTATCCTCCCAGTCGAACTAGGATTCCCTCCATTCTTTTATATAAACCTCAGTGTACTAATCAATGAAGTACACCACCATTGTAAGTACCAATTGTAAGAGTCTTCGGCTATTCTCAAGGGTAAGCCACTTCTATCATCTCTTCTTCAGTTCCGTGTACACACACATATATATTTATACATATATATAAATTATGTTTCCTTACTCATTATTTTCCCTTTGCTTTTCTGGCACACAATCAAGATTTGGAAGACCACGCGCTGTTCAAGAATGTCTCTCAAATTCGTGAGTTTTCAATTTCAGCATAATACTTTGTTAAGGTATTTATCGTTGCTCTATATATGCATAAATGTATATTTCCTAGCCACACGAATATTGGCCTGTTAACACACATGGCCATCTGAATTTTTGTCGCTGCAAGGCCATTAAGGCTGTTTTGGCTGCAAGGCCACCCAGTTGCCTTTCTTTCTTCTTCGCATTGTTGCGTAGATACAGCTGCACCAAAATGGATTCAGTTGCATCCTCAACTTGTGATACTCGCAAGTGCACGAGCCGTTCGGTAGTATAGCATATGTAAGTGCGAGGTCGATTCCACAGGGATTGGTGATTGAATGATCCAATTCAATTTTCCTACACAAAACAAAAATGAAAACAAAAGAAACAAAACAAGAAGAAAGAATGTACATTACAAGAAAAATAAATTACAACTAAGAAAACATTAAGGGTTGGTGTTTGAGGACATGGAGACTTTTGAAGAAGAAAGGAAAATGGTGTTTGAGAACTTCGGGAATTTGATGAAGAAAATGTTTGAGAGATTTGGAGACTTTTAGAAGAGAATGTGAACTTTGTGGATTTGATGAAGAAAGTGTTTGAGAGCTTGGAGGATTTTGGAAGAGAAGAGACATGTGTTTGAGAAGTGTTTCAAGAACATGGAGACTTTTGAAGAGAATAGAGAAATGTTTGGAAGTGTTTGAAGATTTAGTAAAAAGATCATATTACAACAATTGAGAACTACAAAGGGAAACTAAAAGAATTTGAGGGAGAGAAGGGAAGGGAGCTCTAGAGAAGTGCTTGAGAGCTCCCCCCCTTGGGGTGTGTTTACAAGCTTAGAGAACTTCCCTATTTATAGGCCTAGGGGAAGTGAAAATCTGAATTATACAATAGAGTTCACTAACCACACTCACTTCACCAACTTACAACACTTAATTCACCTAACACACTATTGCATTTGAAAACAATTCCTCTTGTCTTTAGGCTTAATGTTGCAGTTCCCACTTCATCATCTTTTGGCTGCTGCAAAATTCCACTCAAAAATAGGTATTGAATATGCTTCACCAAACTTTCCCACAATCAACAACACATCATCATGCATATGTCATGCATGACAATGCATTGCAGCCAGCTTGTGGGCTCGTTTTGGGCTTGTGGCTTCAATCTGAAAAATCTGGAAAAATATGGATCTTGAAGCTCTTTGTCTTATCTTTCCAAGCATATGCAGCCCAACTCAAGAAAAAATCGGGAAGGCCTTCAAATGTGATTTTTGGCCCAGGAACGCAGATGCTGCCGAATTTGACCTTAAGTTTCCAAAACATGTATAACTTTCTCTAGAAGACTCAGAATCATGAACCGTAAAATTCTACAGAAAATAGACTTCCGTATCTTTCCAATGATGTATGGCTCATCATCTGGTTCTTCTTGAGAAAATACAGTCCAATCCGTGAAGTTGACTGATCTGCAGACACCATTTTGAGCTAACTTGTCTCCAAAATGCAATTAGTGAGTCTCAAGCTTATAACACTGAAACAAACACAAAACTTATTAAAAGCACAAGTTTAACTCAAAAACATAACCAAATCATAAGTTAGAAGGGTACAAAATGATATGTAAATATGCACCGATCACGCATGCACATGGCCACTTGAATTATTTTGTGGCTGCAAAGCCATGAAGAATGTTTTGGCTGCAAGGCAACCTAGCTGGCCTCCCTTTTTTATTTTATTTTTTAACATGCATGTGGTTTTGACCAATTTGGCCCAAAAGGCCATTCATTTTGGTCGTGAGGTTATTTATTTAACCTAGCATGTAAGGACAAATTATATATTTATATATAATAAAAATTTAATATTACTAACAAATAATATTTTGCAGATTATCAACCTCCTACCTTATTGTCATTCTTCCATGTCTCCTGAAGAAGCAAGAGAGTACAACAATATCTTGGTTGACGCCTTTAATGAAGATGAGACTGCTTTCTCCAACGACTTTAATAATTTTGTGCCGGTGCCTACCACTCCACGCAACATGGTTCTTGGCCCCTATTTTTACGGCCGTATGCCCAGCTCTGTTGTTAAAGTTATGCGACCGCAACAGAAAGACATTTGTTTGCTCGGAAAATACCTTAATTGGCAAGGTTGGAATCGGCCCAAGCTTATGAGGGGTTGGCCTACTTCAGGGCCAGAAAAATGGAACAAGTGGCTTGATCGATTGTCAAGCTTGTGCAATGCGCAATGGAGGGAGGAGGGCATCTATGATGCAATCATGCTTTGTAAGTCCAGTTTCATATGTGACCATAATCTTGTCGCAACTGGTCTTTGTTTTTGGTCACCTTCTACCAATACCATGAAGTTAAGATTTGGGATGATGACCCCAACTCTTCTTGACTTAGCTGCCATGGCAGGTTTTCGACCATGTGGTGGTGAAGTAAGTGCTTTATCTCCATCAAAATGTGAGGTTGATTTTGGTTTCACCAAGAAGAACAAAAGCTACAAAGTTTTCATGGAAGCTAATGCTCAAGAAACAGGGCCACTCACACATAAAGAACATACAGCTTTTCTCATGATTTGGCTATGCAAATATGTCTTCTGTATGGCATCGGGACAAGTTACCTTAGAAGTTCAACCTTTGGCAGAAGCACTAGCAAAAGGCCATCGGTTGGCCCTTGGGCCAATGGTGTTGGCGTATTTATACCGAGGTCTCTACAATATGGTGTCACTCAACCCAATGAATTGCAATACCACAGGGCCGATTTGGTTGTTTCAATTGTGGCTTCAAGTATACTTTCCAGAAGTACAGCCAGCTCATGATCTATTTGCTCCTAATTCTCTCATTGGAGTAAATCTTTTGTCTCTTCCCCTTTTCGGCCTCAAAGTTGAAGATTACTTTAGAATTTTTTATAGCTGTGAAGGCCGCTCCCCAAACGAATTTTCTGTTTGTCTAGACCGAGAATTTCCTTCTTATCTTGGGCTGAAACTAAGTTCTCCTTCCCCAGTTGATAACGGCCGAGATGCCTTTCATAGAAGCCTTTGGGCTAGCATTTTATTGAGTAGAGACTTACACCTCAGCCTGTCAGTGGGTATACATGCAGGGTTGAGGTTTATTTTCCTTCTGCAACCGGTAGTCAATTGGGTTTTACTCAAGCTATCCCTCTTCCGATCATAGAGTCTTGCAATATGAGCACATCCCACAGAGCTAAGTTCAAAACAAAAGCTGAATGCAATGTAGTTTATACAAACAGCAAGAAAGTGCGAACAACCTTTAACATGCATATTCGGGATGCCAACTTTGATTCCACGACCCACTTTGATACTTGGTGGAAACACATCACCCATGACTGGTTTACATCGACTGCTGATATTGTTTTTGCCAAGCTTTTTCAGAAATGGCCGTCGACAATTAAGGATGCTACATCCTGCAACTCGGTCAGCGAAACCGGTATGTGCTACTCAAGGTTGCAAGATTGATTTTCAATTGCTCATATAATTATAATGATTCTCAACAATTTTTTATTTTTTTTTACTCCAGGTAACGTGGCCAAAGAGATCAGTTCTGCTTCACCAACATTACCAAAGAAAAACTTCTCCTCAAGCGAAACCATTCAACCATGATTGGTAATGTCCTCACTTCTCTCAAAGCATTTTGTTCTCAACCTTTGTAATTATTTTCATGATTTGGATTTAAACCAAGAGGTTCATCCGGCCATGGTCAGGCCGCTACTTCAGCCAAGCCTAAAGTAGTCTCAAGGCCTAAATCTCTTGTCATTCACAGTATGTGACTATCGCTTCTCCCATAACTTCTTTTCTTTGGTTACACGATATCATTGTGATTTTGCTTGACTTGTAGCTGGCCGAAAAACTAGCATGACGTACGAGTCAAGTAGTGATGAGGATGATGAAGAAATAGCAAAAACTCCAACAAAAAGGGCCAAGAAGGATCCCATCATTGAGGTACTCTCACTAAAGAATTATGTTATCGTTTTTATAATATTCTTGCACGGGCTAACCATTATTTTTGTAGGATCTACCTAACCTCTCCTCTCCCGGCCATTCTCAAGAAATCATAGGCTTTGAGGCCGAAGATCAATTTCATTCGCGGGTCGATAACACTGTCATAGTTTAGATTAATGAGGCCGTTGTTGCGGCCTTAGCTGATGACCACCCAGGCAAACATGTCTCCCCTTTCAATGTGGTTGAAATAGTTGAGGATACAACGTAGGTAGACATTTTTCTTAATTAGACCTCCTCCTTTATCCCTTATGGATGCTCACCCTTGATTTTTTCGGTAGGAAATTAACATTGGGACTTCAAAAACTATAGCTTCATCACAGACTCCAGTCGAAGTTGAATTTGCTCTACCTATTCAAGACACTACTGCACTTACAATACATGAAACGAGTGTTCTGCAGCCTAAAAAGGTACTTGTTTTAAAATATATATTTATATATATTATGTGAACGCTCGACGGCCATCATGTTGCTCATGTTATGCACCTTTGGCAGGAATCACTCCCCTTAGCGGCTATATTGGAGTCACTTCAAGGCATGAGAGATTACTTGGCTGCAGCAAAGGCTGCTACCACTTCTTCATAGGCTTGCATGAGACTCTGATTCTTAAATCTAGTCCTTGGATCGTCATAACCAACATATGAAGAAGGCTTCATAGCAAGAGGGTAGAGAGAAGCACACAAAAAAATACGGAAAGAGAGAGAGAGAAAGAAATTTGGAATCAGAAAGAGGAAGAAGAAAGAGGAAGAAGAAAGAGAAAGAGAAAGAAGAAGAAAGAGAGAAAAAGACAAAGACAAAATAAAGAGAGAAGTGGCATACAAAGGAAGGAAAAGTAAGGATAAGGGAGAGAGGAAGGAAAGAAGGCTTTAGGGTTAGGTGTTGGTTGATGGGGTTTAGGGTTTCCCAGTTTTCCGATTTGAATGCCCACCCCAAGCTTGAATTGGTAGAACACGGTGGGTCCACGATGTGCTTATTGGGCTCTCTCAACTGGTTGATGTGTCTAGCAAATTGGGTTGTTATATTAGTTTGAATGTTCAAGAACTCAGCATATTTTTGAACTCTATGTGTGTAGCATGTATATTGGGGAAGAGCCTCATGAACCTGAAAAATTGAGAGATAGGATTGTGTGGAAAGATAGGATGATAAGGTGGGTATTTTAGGAATAATGGTGGATGGAAAGATAAGATTGTGTTTTTTCAAATCTACACAGTGGGTGAGAAGATAATAGGACAAGGGGTGAAAATAGCAACACTCAATTAAAAATAGGCTTTTTATCACAAATGGTCCTTCACGTTTACGAAATTATCACGAATGGTCCTTGAGGTTTTTTTGTGACACTAATAATCCTTAACGTTTGGGCTTTTTATCACAAATTTTCCCTGCTGTTATAAATTCTATTAAGTGTGACATGGAAGATAAGTGGAGCCCACATGTCCAATCGTATTGTGCCACTTCATTTGGGACCCAAATTTGGTGTGCATAAATTTGGTGTCCCTAGCTTTACCCAACATAATTAGTTCTGTCGCGGTTCTTGGATGAAATCAATCCAATCCGAATGGTGCATATCTCTAATTATACATTACTTTTGAGTTTTTGCTTTAAAATATATATGTGGCATTAATTATAATTATTTGTTTTAGTGTTATTCAAATATTTAAGTATGCAACTCCTCACATGGATGTTGAAGACAAAAGTAACAATTGGTTGCGTTGCTTATGCTGTCTGGTTACAGAACACTGTAGAATACATGGGCATTTTATTACTTTCTCTCAAGAGAGGCTGTCTCTTGATCTATCATTGGATCTTACAAGATTAGCAATATTTCGATATGTGCCATTAATTATTTCTAAAGAGAATTTAATGCAATGGTTTCCAAAGATCTCAAAAATAAGTAACTCTTGATGAAGAGTTGCCCAAATTCAGAGGTGTTTGTAAGGGATCCAGATCTATGATTTGCTTGACTTTTAACCTCCACATGCCAGTTCATTAAAATTTAATCTAAGAAATTTAAATTTAATTTACTCCTAATTATAGAGAAGAAAGATTCAGTGGCTACAATCTGTGAAGATTCAGTGGCTATAATATGTGAAGATAATTTAGATTATAAGCCCATATGTGATATGGAATTTCTTTCAGAACAAGCTGCATATGAGTTTTATAATGAGTATGGGCGAAGAATAGGATTCAGTATTAGAAGAGATTCACATAACAAGAATAAGAATACTGGTCAAATAATGGTGATGTCTCACATGGTAACTCAAAAGGGCGACATGTTAGAAAACAGAAAGATGGTGATGTCTCTTGTAGTTGTAGGTTGCCATGCACTGAAAATTCTTACTAATTACATGAATGTCAAAGAAATTCCTGACCAGTATATCTTAAAAAGGTGGACAAGAAAAGCAAGATCTGAAAGTGTGAAAGATATGCACGGATGTGACATCCAGACAGATGTGAAACTACAACAAACATATCAATATAGGTCTTTATGTTCCATGTTTACCAAGATATCATCTCGAGCTGCTGAGAGCGAAGAAACATATAAGATTTCTATTAGTCATTTCAATCAACTAAGCAAAACCATTGAAGACATGTTAAGTTCAAAAATGGATGGTCAAGTGCATGATAAGGATGGCCAAGGGTCACCTTCCACCATAGTGACAGATGGTGCTAATGAGGCATGTTTCTTGGATAGTGCAAAAGTTATCCAAGCAAAGGGATTAAAGAAGAGGGAAGCCTCCCGAGGAAGAAAAAGAATTAAAAGTTTTTCGGAGAAAAACATAGCTAAGAATAAAAAATCATCTAGTTCTCGTTCATCATAGGTATTTTCTTCTTTTACATCCAAAGTTCAATTCCAAAATAATAAATTTTTTTTATTAATTTAGTTTTTAATTTGTATATTATGAACAAGTGCATCTCCAAATGCAACACTTAAGAGATAATAACATATGTCATCCAGCTACACATCTTGTAAGTATTATTTATTTAATTTTTGTTTTCATATCATGTTTCTAGTTTAAAATGTTATTGTAAAACTACATAGGCACAAGATTACTACGGGGCACCTAATACAATATCATGGATGCCTTACCGAGAACCCCAACATAGTTTCCAACCATTACTTAACCCTGCAAGTTTCCCTTTACAACATTGTGCGGAGTCAGGTATATTAAGATTTATAATATTCTTTTTATAAGTCATGGTAAGTTTTTTTATTTATTATAATCAATTTTCATAACTACTTTATACAGACTATGAACTTGATGATCGATAAGCCACATACAGCTTCAAATGTTGATCAAACTGGAGATGGCATCTGGAATAATGGGTATGTTATGCTCTCAATAATACCCTTATTATGAAATTTGTTTGTATAATACTAACTAGTTTTTTCTTTGTTTTTTTATACAGGTCAATATATCAACAGGAATGCTTGCCAAAGATACACAACTGTTCTTTCTTTTATTATTGATGTGTAATTTATGTTTGTCATTTATTTGATGGGAAGATTATAAACCTTTTGTCTTTTTAATGGAGATTATAAATACTTCTTTGATTCTATTTCCTACATCTTTTCTTTTCTCTTTAGTACTCTAGTTAGCTAGATGATGGCATGAGGGTTTATGCAATGAGAGAAAAAAAGGAGAAAATGATAGAAAGAGATTTATAATAAAATAAAAAAAAGAACAAAACAGAAAGTGAATAAGAAGGAGGAAAAAAAAAAAAAACAGAACGTGAATAAGGAGAAGGAAAAAAAAAGCTGGATATGAATGTAAATAAAGAGAAGAGGACAAAACCTAAAGCAAGAAGGAGAAAATTGAGTTTTTGTTTAAGATGATGTGTCAACTTTTAAATCCGTTAGAATAAACTTTAATGATGTGGCGTGACTCAATCTAAATAGGCATGATTTGATGAGAAATTTTGGTTTTTTAATTGGCTATGGATTGGTTTAAGTTCCTCTGCAGTTGACCTTCCTGAGATCATTGTCGCCACTCCATTACAACCTCAAATATTATCATGGAATCTGTATATACCCCTCCTTAAGGTCTTGGAATATCTTCCTCATGGAAGTCCGTTCTGAGGCATGCCTTATGAGATATTAGTTGCCACTGTTGAAGCGATTCTTCAGAGAACATTTCCGCCTGAGTCCTCTAGAGAGCAAACGCGGTACCTTGGTGAATTTTTGGGCTATTTTTATGGTATCTTCTTGTGATATCTTATTTTTAATTTTGTGTACTTGTTTTTCTATTAAATTTAATTATTTCTGATATTAAATAATTTTAATAAATTTTAAAAATAAATTTTGTTTGAAGTCCAATGCAATCCAGCCCATACTTGTACAAAACAACGGACTAGACTTAGTCCAGTGTAGTCTAGACCAACTTAATGTACCAAACAACTTATTAAAGTCCAACCCAATCTAAGCCAAATCAGTCTAACACTCCAAGCCCAATCCTAACCAGTTCAGTCCAGCCCACCAAACATGGCCTTAATGTACCTATTTAATCTCCTCAAGCTTCTTCACTATTTTGAAGACTGGCATTTGTAGCTACTAGCTACTCAACCACACAAGATAATTCCCAACTTCTAGATTCAACACCCTGGTTTCATTACACTCTTCTTTTTATTTTAAAAATTAATGTTCATTTGCAGGGGTTTGTAGCTCCAGTGATTAAGAACATTTATTTATGCAACGAAGGTCCTAAATTTGATTCCTCCTTACCTCAATATCGACTGTATAACAAAAAATAATAATTAATTTCCATTCAAGTTTTGAATTGTTAACAATATTAGGTTTTAAAATGCCTTTAGGAAAGTAAAGTTTCCCCTCACCATAAAGAAACAAATACCAGGCTTCCAACAAAAGGCATGGCTAAAAGTAGATTGAGATGTGTTCTAATTAGTGGAAAAAGAATCGTAGCCATGATATCTTTGCGTGTGATACCCGACAAATATACTTTCTGTCCCCAACCACGCATGATGAATTCTTCTGTTTTTTTTTTTAATTTTTTGGCAACAGGCAATGAAGCCCAAAAGGAAAACAAAAGATGTTTTAGCAGCTGTATTCTGCCCACCACATTATAAAGAGTGATATGGTCAAAAAGGAGGCTATATAAAACTCCTTGTATGCCAAAGCTTTTAATAAGATAGATGTAAATATTTCAAAGAAATGACTTGTAACTCACTATTATCATATTGTTTTTAACTTCATTACCGACAGTGTCAGAGGAAACGGGAGAATATCCAAAAGAGAAAGTTAGAGAGAAAGTTGTTAGCATTCCCACTTCATTATCGACAGTGTCCATAGAACTACCATTTTGTCAAGTTTCAATAGTTTATACAGACAGTCGGTTCATACAATAAATTCAACTCATGTGTGCAAAGCATGACCTGTAGTCCTTGTTTTTCTTGAAATTGCACATCGTTTGGATAATGATAGTGAAATTAACAAGTCACTATTAATTGTGATGTTTCATTCAAACAAAGCGGTTCATTCATTTTAGACTTATACGACTGAATGTAGATTGTTTCTAGAGGTTTGGACAAAATGAAGCATCCAAAAACAAAAGGAAACAAACAAAAAAACACCACAATATATAAAGAACAACACGTAGGGAAAAAGATATTCATACGTATACTAAATTGCGTAAACATTATATTATTTAACGTTCAATCCATGATGCAAGGAATTTATAGCTCAAGTGATTAAAAGCATTTACTTATATACCGGTCCTAAGTTAGATTACCCCTCTCCCACTATCGCTTGTATTCAAATAATAAAATAAAAATAAAAAGCTCGGGCAGTGAACTGTGCGGGCTGTCATATTATATTGATATTAAACAACACATTATTACTTAAGAAGTCAAGTTATGCTTTTTAGAAATTCACATAATCGATTTCCTGACTTGGTAATAAAAAAACAGCGATACCCTATCCTGACAAAAGCAGCGAGGTATTAAATTGCTTCATTAATATGTAATGGGAGGCCAACTTGTCTCCAAACACCAACATTTTCATACAACGTTGTATATATATATATATATATATATATATATATATATATAGTTTGCTAGTGGCAGCGTTTACATGCAACAGAAGCGGGATTGAGCAGCAGCCATAGAAACAGAGGAGCGATGGGGATTTTAGTCAAAATTGTGATGATGCCCTG
The DNA here is from genome assembly GCA_005406145.1 of Prunus yedoensis. Lineage (NCBI taxonomy): Eukaryota > Viridiplantae > Streptophyta > Magnoliopsida > Rosales > Rosaceae > Prunus > Prunus yedoensis. Next base: position 538,347 of record BJCG01000091.1, read on the forward strand.
CGGAGAATATTTTGGAAGGAAATGGAATTTACTAGACATAGTCACCGCAGCTGTGTTTCTCACTATGCATTGCCTTTGTGCGATGGCGCCGTTTCATTTTACCTGGCCTGCGTTTTGGGTGGCCTTTGCTCTCTATGTTGTGACGGGGGTAGGAGTTACTCTGTCTTTCCACAGACATCTTGCTCACAGGAGCTTTCGTATTCCGAAATGGCTCGAGTACTTGTTTGCCTATTTCGGGGTTCTCTCACTTCAGGTATGTAAATGTCAATGTTGAGCAACATAATTTTTCTTAGCTTTAGCCCTTTTCTTTTTGTTTTAGAGGCTATTTTTATTTGATGTGTGTTTGTTCTTCTTCTTTTGGTTTTTATAGGGAAGTCCAATAGAATGGGTGAGCTCACACCGATATCACCATCAGTTTACTGATACTGTGAAAGATGTTCATAGCCCTCTTCAAGGTTTTTGGTTTAGTCACATGGGTTGGATCCTCGATAGCGGCTCTCGGTTTGGAAATGTAACAAAAAATACACACAACTCTCTCTCTCTCTCTCTCTCTCTCTCTCTCTCTCTCTCTTATAAATACATTACATACACCAACACAGTGCACTCATTTTGTTAAACTCTTCAATGGAAATTGTGGCAGTATGGAGGACTGAAGAACGTTGAAGATTTGAAAAGGCAAGCCTTCTATAGGTTTCTTCATCATACTTTTCTTTTGCATTCTTTTCTACTTGGAGCTTTACTCTATGCCGTCGGTGGATTGCCCTTCTTGACATGGGGAGTGGTAAGATATTTTTCTTCTTGCCCTGATTTCTTTTTTTATAATTGCTCGTTCTCTGTACTTTCTTGGCTTTTTAATAGAATATCTTTATGTAATTAATTCAGGTAGGCATGTACATTATTGTCGCATTAAAGTTTTTCATGGTTCATCTGATTGCCATAAAGTCATAAGACCAAACACTGCATGAATTTAAAAGAATCTTAACTTGCATATATATATTATTTTTTTAAAGCTTAGAGTCACTTTAGTCACTCCCATATTAGTCACAAAATGTCACCAAATACTGGTGACTTTTGTCCTTTTTTTTTGGTGAGTATTGAAGATTAAATTATTCCTTGTCGACATTGTAGGGGGTGAGGATGGTATTTCTTTTCCACACTACCATGCTAGTAAATTCGGCTGGCCACATGTGGGGACAACAAGTATATCACACTGGTGATACGTCAAGGAACAACTGGTATTTATTCTGCCCAATTTCAACATTTTTTTTATTATATAGAAATTGATGAGGGATTTTAACTGTTTTATGGGTATCTTTTCTTCTTCTTCTTTAAATGTACGTTAATTAGGTGGTTGGGATTGCTTGCGTTTGGAGAAGGATGGCACAATAATCACCATGCTTTTGATTACTCAGCTCGACAAGGTTTTGAATGGTGGCAGATTGATGTTACTTGGTATGTAATAAGATTTCTTGAAGCAATTGGATTGGCAACAGATGTGAAAACTCCAACTGAGGCACAGAAGGAAAGAAAAGCTTTACACCACAAAACCATGGCTACTCAGAATTAGGCTTCAAAGCAACTTCCTATCCGCCATAAACAGAAACAGAAGTTTGATGTGCGTCTTAGGATTCAAATGGTTTGTGTACCGAGCTTAGATCTCAAATTATGTGGCAGATACCACCGCGATCGCATATATATAATACTAAGTTGAATTGAATGATTGTTCCATGTTTTTATCGAATGATTAGTTTTTGAAATGTAAACAAAAATCCATTACTTTTTCACTTTTAGGTAAAAAAGTTTAAAAAAAAAAAAAAAATCAAGTTTGGAATGAATGTCATATAGAAATAGAACAAAAGTTGTCCATGCATTGCAACTTGCAAGTCAATACTTTTTATTAAGTCATAAAACCATGCAGGAATTTAGTTAGTAAAATAAAAAAGACTGTCATAAAAGTATTGTCGACAGGCTCGAACCCCTATGTTTATAAGAGCATGTCATCAACCCCTTTCGTTACCTACATAAAATAATTTACCAAATATACCAAGTTACTTCATAAAAGAAGGGGATATATGTCATTTTCCTTCTATTAAGGGATTTCTCAAATAAATTATTTGAGGGACAACCTTTAGGCAGTGGAAGAGGAAGCTAAGGCCCAAGGTGGGCATGTTCCCCCTCTAAAATCTTCATTAAGGCTATTGTCTTCTTAATACAATCATACTTTTCTTTACCAAATTTTATTTCTCTCTTTGTATTTTTTCTCTTATTTTCCTTCCTCACTATCATTGCTACCCTTTCAATATCTCTTATTGCTTCGACTCTTGATTTTATAGTGATAAATTATCGTTCAAATTTTATTTGTGAGTATTTTTTATAAAATACATTTCATTTGATTTTTTGCCAGAATCGATAATAAGTAGATAGTTAATATAACATGTAAAATAATGAAGTATATAAATTAAAACAAGGGTAATTAGTTTGTTTGTCACTCTGAAAAATATATATTTCAAAATATGAGGTGCCCCCTTTGTGAAAATTTTCTAGCTTCGCCACTGCCTTTAGGGTCCCTTACAAAAAAAAAAATCAACGATCCAAACCATCTATTTTTTAAGTCTACATTCATAGATCATCCTTGCAAAAAATTAGACAAATTGGAAACCGTTTCGATATCCATTGTGTCCTATAAAATTAATGAACACGGTTCTTTAAGAAAGTACTAAAATTTCAATAATTCAATTGAGTGGTCAAATGATATTGGATTCAAGTGATTTTTTTTGTAGAGATTATCTTTGAATGAGTATCTACAAAATAGATGGTTTGGATTACTGAATTACAATTCGGAGTAGGCCCTACAAGGGGTGTCCCTCAATGAAAGCTCTCTCTCTCTCTCTCTCTCTCTCTCTCTCTCTCTCTCTATATATATATATATATATATATATATATATATATATATATATATATATATAGTCTTTCTCTAATGTGGACATCCACATGCTCTGAAAATCCAGTCGTCCCTTTCACAGCCTGTTTTTTCATGTGGATTGAATTCATGAAATTCCAGTAGTCCACAATTTGCCAATATAAATAGTTTATATAAAAGCAATCATGGGTTTGTGTAGATGTAGAAGAAGAAAGCACATAAAGCACATGTGGGAAAGTGGAGTTGCAAAAGAAGAAAGCACTCCCATTGGTTGCTCTCACGGCTCTTGAAACATGTTTTTGTTTATTATGCAAATTGTGGACCACTTGAAATTGAAGGAATGTAATCCAACTGCAAAAAAAAATAAGGTGTAGAGGGGATGACTTGATTTTAACAATATGCATTACAGAAAGATTATATATATATATATATATATATATATATATATATATAACTCATAAAATATTGGCGAGTCCTTATTTAGTTAGGATTTTGGTTACTTATCATTTATTTAGTTCTATTATAAATGAGATTTATTTCCTATTGTAATTTAGACATATTTCCTATTTTATTTAGGGTTAACATATCTTTGTACTTGTATAAATACCTTCATATTGTAGAAGAATAATAATATGAGCATATATGTACATAACTGAATATTTGCCATACTTTGTTAATTAGACATAAAAGGTACAACATATAGTTTGTAATTAGACATAAAAGTACATTATTCAAAAAAGGACCCTAGCTACATAAAAATATATAGAACAAGCAACAACTGTTTTGTTATGCTTCCCCTCCTCATTTTATTGCTATTGGCATGTGCTTATTATATTGTGCTAGGTGTCTGAGTTTGCGAAAGTCTACCATCTTAGATAACACCCAACACACCATCAATGTACTGATTCCAAAATTGATACATGTATATATCAATGTTGTAGCAATTCTCTTTTTTCGTTTTCCTTTTTTTGTCTCAAAATACAACTTCATAAAATAGAGCCACAAAGGCATAGGAAATTACAAACTCAAAGAAGATTACACTAGAGGGGCATGGGAGAGCAGTTCTAATCCCTTGTCCTGTTTTTATTTTATTTTTATTTTTATTTTTATATGTATTTTAATGGATTTTTAATAGAATATCTTTTTATGTATTTAATTCAGGGCTGGCATGTACATTATTATCGCATTAAAGTTTTTTATGGTTCATTTGATTGCAATAAAGTCATAAAACCAAACCATGCATGAATTTAAAAGAATCTTCACTTACATATCAGTTGTCAAGTTCGAACTCCATAACACCCGATAGCGGTATCTGTTAGAACACCGCAGGTCCACAGCCCCAATACCACTGGTATATATATATAAAGCTTAGAGTATTGAAGATTAAATTATTCCTTGTCGACATTGTCGGGGGTGAGGATGGTATGTCTTTTCCACAGTACTATATGCTAGTAAATTCGGCTGGCCTGGCCACATGTGGAGACAACAAGTATATCACATTGGTGATACGTCAAGGAACAATTAACTGGTATATATTCTGCCCAATTTCAACATTTTTTTTATTATATGGAAATTGACGAGGTATTGGGCATCTTTTTTTTGTCTTCTTCAAATTTACGTTAATTAGGTGGTTGGGATTGCTTGCACACTTTGAGAAGGATGGCACAATAATCACCATGCTTTTGATTACTCAGCTCGACAAGGTTTTGAATGGTGGCAGATTGATGTTACTTGGTATGTAATAAGATTTCTTGAAGCAATTGGATTGGCAACAGATGTGAAAACTCCAACTGAGGCACAGAAGGAAAGAAAAGCTTTACACCACAAAACCATGGCTACTCAGAATTAGGCTTCACGGCAACTTCCTATCCGCCATAAACAGAAACAGAAGTTTGATGTGCCTCTTAGTATTCAAATGGTTTGTGTACCGAGTTTAGATCTCAAATTACGTGGCAGATACCACTCGCGATCGCATATATATAATTACTAATTTGAATTCAATGATTGTTCCATGTCTTTATCGAATGATTGGTTTTTAAAATGTAAACAAAAATCCATTACTTTTTCACTTTCAAGTAAAAAAGTGAAGAAACCAAATTTGGAATGAATATCATATAGAACAAAAGTTGTCCTTACATTGCAACTTGCAAGGCAATGCTTTTTTATTAAGTCATAAAACCACGCAGGAATTTAGTTAGTAAGAACAAAAAGACTGTCATAAAACTTACAGTACTGTCGACAGGGTCTAATCTATATTGATTTGTAAATTGGTTATCTCAGACTTGAACCTCTATGTTGTCATCAACCTCTTTCGTTACCTACATACAATAATTTACCTAATATACCAAGTTACTTCATATATATATATATATAACTCAGAAAAGGTACGACATATAGTTTGTAGTGGGTACATTATTCAAAAAAGGACCCTAGCTACATAAAAATAGATCGAGAGTCGGTTTATGGAGAGGCAAGCAACCACTGTTTTGTTATGCTTCCCCTCATTTTATTGCTATTGGCATGTGTTTATTATATTGTGCTAGGTGCATGAGACCATCTCCAACCATGTTGGGGCTAAATTCAAATTTTCACCCTCCAAAATACAACTATTCATGTATTTTCAGGACTTCAATTTTTTTTTTCCTCCAATCTTGCAGACTCATAATTTGAGTTCACAACTTTATTAAATTGTTTAAGAATGATTAACCCCTAAATATTTTTTCTCATTAATTTTTCTTGACATTATTTTTGTTTCAACATTCATGATTTAATTTTCTAAACATTTTAACCTAAAAAAATTAAAATTCCAAAACATAATAGAATTTCACTTTAAAATAAAAACAAGTACAACTTAATGTGGTAAGAATGAGTAAAGTAGAAAATGGAATGAAAAAATATAAGAATGAAAGTAAAATGAAAAAATATAACAAAGGAGAAAGGAAAACAAAGGGAAAAAAAAGATTTTTGGTTGACACAAATTATAGCTGTTGGAATAATTTTATAAATTTTTTTAAAAAAAGAAAAGAAAAAAGAGCACAACATAATTTTGAGAAAGTAGCCGTTGGGATTCAATCAAATGGCCAGCTTGTTGCAAAACTCACGTGGGGCCAGCACTTTTTGTTGTTCACATGGGCTTCCAAGGAAAAAACAAAGAAGAAAAAGCCGATTTGGGGCCAACAAACATTATCAATCCAGGCAATAGTTTGGGTGGAATTCCAGTCCGAATTTGAGATTTCTCAAATTTCCACCCCTCCAAATAGATGGGTTGGAGAAATTTTTGGGACTCAAAACCTATAATTTGGGTTTCCACCCATTGAGTTGGAGATGGTCTGAGTGTGTGAAACTCTACCATCTTAGATAACACCCAACACACCAACAATGAACTAATTCCAAAACTGATACATTGTTATAAAAGTAATAACCAGAGTACAAAAAGTACCACTGAATATTGGGAGTAGAATTGTATTTTGCTCTTGTGATTTTTACACTGACAGAACTTTCTCCCTCTGATAAAACTCTTCTAAGATATAGCTTTCACACTCTCAAATTTCTCTCTCTCTCTCTCTCTCTCTCTCTCTCTCTCTATTTTCTCTTTGGATCGGTGTGTTCTACAACTGAATGAACAAGCCTATTTATAAGCAAATTGGATGGCTTCCCGTGGACTTCATTACCCAACATCATCATTAAGCTTTTTGACTATTATTCACTTTCAAGAATTGGATTTGATTTGGGCCAAATATATTAGGTATTTCACAAATTAAAATTACAAATTTTAAGTGACACCTAAAACTATGGTTGGGTTTTCATCTGATAACATGACAAACCGACTAGTCAATTTTGAAAGTGAATGGAGAATGTCGGTTTTTACTGTTTCCGGTTTGGTATTCACAACCGACAAACATAGTCAGTACTCGAAGCAATTCCAAACACTTGATACCATCGGTAAACGAAACCAACTCGACATGTGGCTTAATCCCAGTTTTTCTCTAAGTCTCATCCTTCAATTTCAACACTTAATCCCAGTCATTCGTCCTTCAATGATATATAATTATGTATCTATTTAATTTCCAAGCTTCTTCATTGTGAAGACATGGCATTTGTAGCTACTAGCTACTCAACCACACAAGATAATTCCCAACTTCTAGATTCGTCACCTTAGTTTAATTAATATCTTCTTTTTTATTTTAAAATTTAATATCGATTCTCAGGAGCGTGTAGTTCAAGTAATTAAAAATATTTATCCATATGCTCGAGCTCCTAAATTCGATTAAATCCTCCCTAATATCACTTGTATTTAAAAAAAAATACCCATTTGAATTTGGAATTGTTAACAACTTTAGATTTAAGTGCCTTTAGGAAAATAAAGTTTCAGCCCCCCATAAAGAAGCAAATTGGGATGTGTTGTAAATTTGTAATTAGTGGAAACAAATCATGGCCATGATATATCTTTGGGTGTGATACCCGAGAAATCTACTTTCTTTTTTTGATGAAAAGAGAAATCTACTTTCTGGCCCAACCACGCAGTGATGAATTCTTCTGGTTTTTTATTTGGCTTTTTAGGCTACAAGGGATGAAGCCCAAAAAAAAAAAAAAAAAGATCTTGAGCCCTGCCAAACTGATCATCTAGCAACATGTTTGACTCTTGAGAGAGAGCAGGGCAGACTCATGCTGGTGGAATTCCAAATTAACTAGTATCTCCAATAGCATTAACAAATTAAACTTTTCAAATTAAAGTTTGGAATTCTAAAATAAGTAAGCCCCATTAGAAAAACTCTCATCAACAACCTCTTCAACCTCAGTCATCAAAACTGCAACTTCTCCCTCTCTCTCTCTCTCTCTCTCTCTCTCTCTCTCTCTCTTCATGACTGGTAAGTTGACGTTGACTCTTCAAACATTTAATTTTACTTTGGAAAACATAACCTGTCTTGAAAATGTTAAAAACATGCATTTTTTTCTTCTCATATAATAAATATATACACATTTTTCACATGTTTTCATTCTTTTCCATGATATTGCATTAATTGAATTCAAGAATTGTTGGAGAAAAAATTATTCAAGTAGCAAATAAACCTTTTCAAATTGCCACATAGGTCAACAAACTTTAATTTGAAGAGTTTAATTTGCTACTATTGTTGGAGACTAAGTAGTTAGCCTATTTAACTACTAAAAATACTCTTGGCACACCCTAATACACTTTATTAGAAGGAGCCATATAATAACCATCAAGGTGGGAAACTAAACAAAGAATATAAATCTAATAAAGAAAATAGTAGAACTGCCTTTATCCTAAAATTTCAAGTCTCATTCATTATGGGTGTGGACCTTAAACTTTGTATATCGTGTTGGAAAATTTGGTTTATGGATGCTACTTTTCCTGCAAAACATCATAGAAAATATATATTTGAAAATTGTAATTTACATTGATATAGTAGATTAAATAAAATTAATTGTACTGTAAAATACTTATCTTTTGGGATGTAGAAGTTGGTCTTCATTGATACTTGAGTAGAATAATAATTTTAGGTTGAGGCGTGTAGTCACTGTCCTTAAGAGTAGATTTCGCCCCTCAGAGATAATGTCTCGGTGTATCAAGGTTGTATGGCGGCCTACCCTCCAAAATACAACAACTTATGACCCTCATAAGCATACACTAGCAATACTTGGATCGGATGAGCAACTCGAATCTTTCCTTGATAAAAGAAAACAAATTGGAACACAAACTCAAGAATGTGGAGGAGAAAATAATGAAGAAAGATGCCAAAAAAAAAATCTCTCTCCAATGTTTTACAAGCTTATTGGCTCCAGTGAATGTTGGGTTATTAACCAAGCAATTAAACCACATTTGCACGTTAAGAACAAAACTGAAGGCTATTGCTCAAATAGTAAAATCTGATCCCAACTAAGCAATTAACTCATGCAATAAAACTTTGGAATCAAAACCTTCAACAACTATTGTAAGACCAAAGGCATTTAACTTATTTAAATGATAAAATAAATTGATAGAAAAAGTTAACGGAAAAAAACCAATTAAAACCACTAAGGAGATATCAAAACCGACAACAAATTAATGTCCAATTTATTCAAAACCAATATGAAAGAAGTTTATAATTTTCATAAAATAGAATTAAATCAAACATTTAAAATTTCACTTTTAACATAAATTAGATAAATTAATTTTGTATTTTGAAATACTTGCAAAAATTCCAACATATCGTCACTTATCATGAACTTAATCAAGGAAAGAGTGGAGGTGTTTCACCCAAATCTGAGGCAAATCCTCTGTCACACCAAATTTGGAAAAAGTAATATGATTATCTCAGCTATCATCTTGTCCATCACATTGTAGTATTATACGGCCTCAAACAAACTTGGGATTTCCAGGACATGAGGAACCAGCAAAAGAGAAAACTCATATTGGATCTATAGATGTTTGTTAATGGTGGAATCATGGTGGATCTAGTACTGCAGTGATGACAGTGGTGCGGCTAGGATTATGTTAGGGTTTGGTTGTTAAACTAATTAATCAAATAAATTTTAAAAACATAAAAACTCTGATTAAATTAAAATAGATGATTCATGTCATGTGACACATTAGTTGGTAATAAAATGTTGGTGTTTAAGTTGGTGCCTGTAGCATTACTGCTATTAAAATTACATTTGTTTCACAATTCAATATATCTTTTTTGGTCATTTTATATTAGGGTAAATTAGTAATTCAATAAATAGTTTTGTAGTAAGGTGTACTCAGTTAATTTTAGGGTTCGTTTAGCACCACTCTTTTTCTTTTTCCTATGTCTCTGTTCGACGACTTTAGGGAAGTGAGATGGAGAGAAAAGGTCGAAGAGGGTTGCGTTGATGTAGATCCAAAACGACACCATCTCCATGTTAAGAGTTATTTAATTATGTTTATTTTAAGTTTTTAATTAACTAATGCTGGCCTGGTAACATAGAGACCAAGTGAAGCTAGAGTCCTAGCATGTAAGGGATGTGGTTGAGTCTGCTCACCACGATCACAATTTGCTTCCGTTGTTTAGAGTTGTTATCTCCACAAAATCTGCACTAGTTGTGTTAGTGGTTAGTTATAGTGGAGTTAGAGTTTATTTTTTCTTTGCTTCTATTTAAGATGTAAACTTGTTCGATTTTAATATAAGTGAATCTTCAGCTTTCAAAATACAGAGCATCCTTTATGGTTTTGGTTTTAGTTACCAACATCTAGTATTAGAGCTCTTCTTGGGGCTGATAAAGAAACGCTCGAGTAAAGAGTGAAGGAGAGAATTTTGCAGCAGCAAGAAACTATGGCAACTGAAGAAGTCACTGAGAGTTTTGTTCAACCTGCAATTCCACGATTTGATGGTCATTATGATCACTGGAGTATGCTGAGGAGAACTTCCTAAGATCAAAGGAGTATTGTCACCTTGTGGAATCAGGGATTGACTCACCAGCAGGATTCACGTCGACTGAACAACAATAAAAGAGATTTGATGAATAGAAGCTGAAGGACTTTAAGGTAAAAAATTATCTATTTCAGGCAATCGATCGATGTATTTTGGAGACCATACTCGAGAAGGAGACCTCCAAACAGATATGGGACTCCTTGAAGGAGAAATATGAAGGCTCAGAGAGAGTGAAGCATTCATTGCTTCAAACTCTAACGAGGGACTTTGAAACCCTCCAAATGAAATCAGGAGAGTCAATAATTGATTTCTGTGCTAGAACATTGGGGATAGCAAATAGGATGAGATCAAATGCTGGGACCATGGAAGAAGTAAACGTTGTGGAGAAGATATTGAGATCATTGACTCCTAAATTTGCCTTTGTTTTCTACTCAATTGAGGAGTTAAAGAATGTTGATGAGATGCGAATTGATAAACTACAAAGCTCTTTGCTAGTGCATGAGCAAAGGCTTAAACCTACCACTGCTAGTGAGGAGCAAACAACACTAAAGGCTTCTACTTTCTCTGAGTCCTTAAGCTCTAGAGGAGGACGAGGTCGTGGAAGAGGTGGACGAGGTCGAGGAAGAGGTGGATGAGGTCGAGGAAGAGGTGGTCGAGGCAATCGAGATGGTGGAAGTTTTGGGAATAGAGATGATAGCAAATCATCTCATGTCTCTAAGAAAGATGATGACTCTCAAGGAAAGGGAGGAGGCCACTATGACAAGTCCAAGATTGAGTGTTACAGATGTGGAAACTTTGGTCACTACAAGAGTGAGTGTTACACGAAGCTGCTAAAAGAGAAAGGAGAAAAATTCAACTTTGCTGAGAAAAAGGAGGAAGAGACACTTTTGATGGCCTTTCATGCACTGGAGGAGTATGACTAAGAAACATGGTATGTGGATACTGGCTGTAGCAATCACATGAGTGGATGTAAGTCTTCCTTTGTTAATTTAGATGAAAGCTTTCATTCAGCTGTGAGCTTTGGGGACAAATCAACTGTGCATGTGATAGGAAAGTGAGATATTCAAATCAGGACTAAAAATGACTTTGTTGAAACCATTGCAAATGTTTTTTTTATTCATGACTTGAAAACAAGTTTATTAAGTGCTGGTCAGTTACAAGACAAAGGGTACATGATTACAATTTTTAAAGGAGAATGTGAAGTGTATGATCCAAAAAGAGGCTCTATTGCTGTGGTAAAAATGTCCTCAAACAGGTTGTTCCCTTCGAAGATCAAGAAAATTCAGGCTTCCTTGCTTACAATAGAAGATGATTCATGGAGATGGCATTTTAGATATGGTCATTTGAACTTTAATGGTTTGAGAACACTTCACCAAAAGGAGATGGTCACGGGCTTACCTGAAATAACTCCTCCATCAAAGGTTTGTGAAGAATGTATCATTGGGAAACATCAAAGAGATTCATTTCCAAGTGGCAAGGTAGTGAGGGCTCAATCAGTTTTGGAGTTAGTTCACTCAGATCTATGTGGACCAATTAATCCAATCTTGAATGGTAACAAGAAGTATTTCATCTCTTTCATTGATGATTTTAGTTGAAAGACATGGGTATATTTTTTTGTAGGAAAAGTCAGAAGCATTTTATGCATTCAAAAGCTTCAAAGCCCTAGCTAAGAATAGATAGAGGAGGGGAGTTTTGGTCCAAGGAGTTTGATTTGTTTTGCAGAGAAAAGGGCATCAAGAGACATCTCACCATTGCTTACACACCACAGTAGAATGGTGTAAGTGAGAGGAAGAATCGAAACATTCTTAATATGGTTCGAAGTTTGCTAGTTAAAGGGAAGGTTCCAAAGAAGTTTTGGCCTAAAGCTGTACTATGGTCAGTTCATATTCTTAATAGAAGTCCTACATTTTCTGTTAAGAAAATGACTCTTCAAGAAGCTTGGAGTGGAAGGACGCCCTCGGTTGATCATTTTAAAGTGTTTGGGTGCATTGCATATACACACATTCCTGATGAGAAAAGAAAGAAGCTGGATGATAAGAGTGAAAAGTGTATTTTTCTTGGTGTAAGTGAAGCCTCAAAAGCTTACAGGTTGTACAATCTAGTGACAAAGAAGATAGTGATAAGCAGGGACGTAAAATTTGATGAAGAAACTATGTGGAATTGGAATGTTGAAAGCGTAGTCCAGAAGCCACTCGTACGTATATGATGATGTCTCGGATGGTGAGGAAAAAGAAGTACCTGCAACTCAAATCCAAGAATCACCTCAACCTGTGGCTCAATAACCTCATCAACAATCAGAAGCAGAAAGAGGTTACAATTTGAGGGATGAAAACACAAGGAAGAAGCCAACATGGATGATGGATTATGATGTAAATTTTACAAGTTCTGATGGTGATAATGCTCATTTTGCTTTATTTGTAGACAGTGATCCAATCACATATGATGAGGCTGCTATAGTAAAGAAATGAAGGGAAGCAATGGACAATGAAATCAAGTCCATTGAGAAGAATCACACTTGGGAGTTGACAGACTTACCTAAGAGAAAGAAAACAATTGGTGTTAAATGGGTTTTCAAGACAAAGTTGAATGAAAAGGGTGAAATGGACAAGCACAAAGCTCGTCTAGTAGCAAAGGGTTACAAGCAAAAGCATGGCATCGATTACAATGAAGTGTATGCCCCGGTTGCAAGACAAGACACAATCAGGTTGGTGGTTTCACTTGCAGCTCAAAACTCATGGTCAATCTTTCAGTTAGATGTGAAATCAGCTTTCTTGCATGGCGACTTGCAAGAGGAGGTGTACATTGACCAGCCACCTGGTTATGAGAAGAAAGGAGAGAAAGAGAAAGTGTACCAACTGAAGAAAGCACTCTATGGACTGAAATAAGCACCTCGAGCTTGGTACAGTCGCATAGATGCTAAGTTTACTAAACTTGGGTTTTAAAAATGTCCCTTCGAGCACACTCTGTATGTCTAGACTGAAGAAGGAGGTAATTTACTCATTGTGTGTTTTTACGTTGATGATCTGTTATTCACTGGTAATGATGTCAAGATGATTGATAAATTTAAGAAGTCTATGATGAAGGAGTTTGAAATGACTGATCTAGGATTAATGCATTATTTTCTTGGATTAGAAATCATTTAAACTACTGCTGGAAATTTTATCTATCAGAGGAAATATGCACATGAAATTCTTAAAAGGTTTCAAATGGAAGATTGCAAGTCATTTGCAACACCAACTGAATTTGGCTTAAAGTTGTGCAAGTAGATCTATTGTGACAACATGTCAACCATCAAGCTATCAAGGAATCCAGTCATGCATGGGAGAAGTAAACCTATTGATGTTCGTTTTCATTTTCTGCGTGCTCTTTGCAAAAATGGAAAAATTGAGCTGCAGTATTACAAGACTGGAAAACATATTGCAGATATTCTAACTGAACCTTTGAAGCAGCCTGCATTCGAGAAGTTAAGGAGTATGCTTGGTGTTTGTTCAGTTCAAAGTGTTGATCAAGGACAAGCTGTAGATGAAGAAGATTATGTGATGATAGAAAATTTCGGAACTGTTTTCAGCAGAAATCAGTTAAAGGGAGGGTGTTAAGAGTTATTTAATTATGTTTATTTAAGTTTTTAATTAACTAACGCTGACCTGGTAACATAGAGACCAAGTCAAGCTAGAGTCCTAGCATGTAGGGGATGTGGTTGAGTCTGCTCACCACGATCACAATTTGCTTCCGTTGTTTAGAGTTGTTATCAAATCGGAGTTATAACGAAGAAGTTATAATCTATGGAAGCTCAGTGGCATCATCGTAAATATTTTGAAGTTCAATTTTTAAAAATCCAGATTTTTCATCTCTCTCTCGGGCAGCATGAACAACCAACTTCAAACGGAGATTTCTTCTCCATCCGGCCACCAATTCCGATGCCACAACTTGCAAACTCTTCTTCATCTCTCTCTCCTCTTCACATCCATACCACTTTCCAGCCCACGAATCCAAGGAATTAAACCCAAAATTTGAGCTACAGTGAGCCCAAAAACGGGCTGTTTTGAACCTAGAAATTTCAACGGCTTTTCCGGCCACCAACCGCCACCAAATTACTTCCAAAACACTCCCCTACCTCCCCTTTGTAATTTCCCTCAAAGACCCGACCCAATTTCATGTAGAATTGATGAAATCAAACCAAGAAATTTCTAGGTTTTTCAAGAGACAAAATTTTTCGTTCATGGGCTTTAACAGTTGAATTGATCTTCGAGCCAAGGTATGAAGTTACTCCCCTTGATGTGCGTGATCTGTAGGTATGATTATTGGCCGGCGGTTTGGAGTTTTCCGATCGCCGAAAAATTGCTCTACACACCCACCGACGGTGGCGGCGCGTCGGCAAGGTGTGGTGTTAGTCCTAGAATGATCCCCACGTCGTCTCGAGCACGATGGTATGCTCGGATTTCAATTTGATTACCATTTAACTGTCGATCGAATATCGCATATTAAGCGTTATTCGGGTTTGATATGTTTAGACGGTTGGATTGACTTCATTTTCAAATGTGTTAATCTAGGCACCTCTAGGATCGTGTAGAAATTCGCGGATCGTAAATCGGAGTCTCGGATGCTCCTATTCAATAACTCAAAGTTTAGGATAAACGATAACTGTCTGATCGTACGATTGTGAGCGATCCGACCGTTCGATTTGAACCAAACTGGTAGGATATGTTTATTAAATCTTGTTGAGCCCATAGGAACTTTCATATCAGAAATCGAAAGTCGTGGACCTCACGGGTCTAGTTGACCAGATTTGGGAAGTTTGACCACTCGGTTGACCGAGACTCTTCCGAGGTAGTTTCATCATTCGAGAAGTGCAAGAACGACCCTTTAAATGGGGCTTGACCATTTTGTGAATTATTTTGATTATGGTTGGATTTTGAGATTATATTATAGTATTTTATGGTATTCCTAAATGTTATCTCTGATATTCGAAGATTATGCATTATTGGAAGTGATGGAATCTCTAGAGGTAATGTTTATTTATTATTTATTTATCATTTATATATTTATTTATTACTATTAAGATTATTATTATAGTATCGGAATGGTTTGTTAATTGGATTTCGACGTGAATAATAAATTAAATAAATATCTAAGTGCATGTCTATATTTAATATATATACTCAGTAGTTGAAAATGATGAATTATGGACACTAGTTCTCAACAATATGTGGTGTAAATTCAAAGGTAGTTGAGAACTGATTTTTGGAAAGTTGAGAAAAGATTTAAAATATGATTTGTGGAATAAAGTGGGATTTGGGTCAGGTCCTGTCAAGATGGGTTTCAGTTTTTCTCGACGGATAAATCAACTATTTCCTCTTTTATTTTAAAATTAATTAATTAATATTAATTTATGTGATAGATGGACGTGTATCCCTCCGAGGGTGGTTCACTTTACCTCGTAAGCTTTTTTGGCTTGAGTTTATAAAGTCCGATACCCTTTTGAGCCACATTGGTGATGAGTGGTGGGCCACACCAAGAACACGTCAGCGTTTAATGAAGGTCCTAACCGCAATGCGAATGGAGGTATGAAATTGGTAATAAAAGTAAATGTCGGGAATGAGAGCGAGAGGAAAAAAACTTTGGGTATTAACGTCAGAATTTTGGGAAATTTGAGGGTAGTAGAGTGAAATTACCCTATTATTTATATTTTGTGAGAGGCCCCTTCATACATGAAATCCTTACTCTGCCACCATATGACTGACATAGTAAACTTTCAAAAATTTGTACAAGCAGTCGATTATCAAATTCAAGAAATTCAACTCATGAGTGCTAGGGATGACAACAAGTCGGGGAGGGGTCGTGTATGACAATACCATCCCCGTACCACTCTCCATCCCGCTCCTATCCTCGACTCCATCCCCGTCCCCATCCCCGTTGGCTGACTATCCCCCAAACTTGCCCCCGAATCCTCGATTTTTTTGTATAACCTGACCTCTCTCACTTTGAATGTCCATGTTCAAGAACTTGAAACTGAACACAGGCCAAATCAAAATCAAAGTTAGGAACTTGCAGTCTAATAGGCATAATCTTTATCCTTATGTTGTTGTCTAATAAAAAAACATAAAAAAAACTAAACGCTAGCATTGTTGGTTTATTTATTGATGCAAATTTTCTTTAAACTAAAATTTCCATGTTATATATTCAAAGGTGGAATCTATGCTACTACTAACATCAATCATAAATCACTATTACTAACAGCAACTTTTGAGCTTTGAGCAAATTACCCAAGCTGGCAAGTTAATTTATAACACTTATCTTCTCGAAAGCAGAAACTTCAGCTCACTTAGCAACGAAAAAATTTGCAGAACTTACCTCATATTTGGATTTGGATTTGGATGTGGATTTGAATGAGCGGTGCAAAGAAGATTCTAGGGTAACAAAATATTATATTATATATTTATTATTTAAATATAAACATATAAGTATCGTATTAGGTTCATACCCGATGAGGATTTTTTAAATTTGGAATCCCCATACCTGATCCCCATTTTGCACTGAAATCTCCCTCCGTTAGGGCCAGGTACTCGTTGGATCCCCTCCTCGACGGGAATTTCTACCATCCCTATGTGTGCAAAGCATGGCATATAGCCCATGTTTTTTCTTGAAATTGCACATGGTTACATAATAAATATTACAAAAACAAGGTTGATGAAGTGGTTATTGTTTGAGGGTTCTTCTTTTGAGGGTCAAGGTTCGAGTCTTGCAAGTGCACAAAATCGAGGGTGGCCGAACGGTGACGGCTGGCTGGAGTTGACATGTGGCATAAGTTTATTGACTTCAACTCCTGTGTGCGAAGCATGGCCGGCAGCCCATGTTTTTCTTGAAATTGCACATGGTTTGGGAAATGATAGCGAAACTAACAACTACATATTGTGATGTTTCATTTAAGCAAAGCAGTGCATGCATTTTAGATTCTTTTTTTATTGGGTCGGAATCATGCATTTTAGACTTGTACGACCTTCTCTAGATTTGTCCAGACAGTTAAGGATAAAATGAAGCACAAAAACAAGACCCCACCATATAGGGCAACCCGTAGGGAAAAGATGATCCTGCTCTGGTAATTTTTGAAGTTACCGATTAATCAACAACCATTGCCGAGTAATGCACCATGGATCGGCTCCATAAATTCATATATACATTAAAATCTGTATGGGGCATTTAAAATCAAAGAACCGGCCCTGATTATACTTATACCACATGTCTCAAGGTTTTGTAATAAAAATACCAAAACCCTTAGGGGTAACAATGTAAATAATAACTTCAAATGAATCTAAAACATTATTTGAGAAAGATGTACATAGCCCTCTTCAACCCTAGGGGTTCAATACGAATGCTTTTTTTCAAATTCAAACAACTGAAATCCAATTAATGCACTTATTAAAGAAATCCTATTCCTATTTATCTATCACGAACCCTATGCTGACAAAACAGCGAAGTAATAAATTGCTTCACACTGATATGTGAAATGGGCGGCCAACTTATTTCCAAACACAATAATTTTCATACAACGTACGTCCAGGGGCGGAACTAGGTAGAGGGCTACCATGGGCTTTAGCCTAGGTAGCCTTTTTATAAAATTCAAATATATTACATGTATTTTAATGTTATTCATCTCATAAAAATTTAGTAGCCCACTCAAATGTAGCCTTGTAACTCATTGTCCACTCAATTTTGTAGGCCTATAATTATCTTATATTTAATTTGTTTGCTCAATTAGGAAACATAATCTCTTAATAAACACTCATGATTTTAACTCTCAACCTTTTACTATTTTATCCCAATGTATACTTTTATTTCTAGAAAAACTAGAGAAACAGTAAGTACCCAAACAAAACTTGGTCCTTAGATTTTAAGCTAATAACTTTAGCTAGCCCACCCGTTGAAAAATTCCTGGTTCAGCCCTTGCGTACGTCTATATAAGAATGCCAGTGACAGTGTGCAGAAGATATACCATAAACAAAATATTGAAGCCATAGATAACATCGATGGGGCTTGTGGTCAATATTGTAATGGCTCCCTGCGGAGAATTCTGGGGAAGGAAATGGAATTTACTAGACATAGTCACTGCAGTTGTGTTTTTCAGTCTTCATTGCCTTTGTATGATGGCACCGTTTCATTTCACCTGGCCTGCCTTTTGGGTGGCCTGTGCTCTCTATCTTGTGACGGGTTTAGGAGTTACTTTGTCTTTCCATAGACATCTTGCTCACAAGAGCTTTCGTATTCCAAAATGGCTCGAGTACTTGTTTGCCTACTTCGGGGTTCTCTCACTTCAGGTATATGTGTATATATCAACGTTTAGCAACATATTTTTGGTACGCCTTTTATTTTTATTTTCAATGCTATAATATTTGTGTTTGCTTCTTTGATTTTGTAGGGAAGTCCAATAGAATGGGTGAGCTCACACCGATATCACCACCAGTTTACTGATACTGAGAAAGATGTTCATAGCCCACTTCAAGGTTTTTGGTTTAGTCACATGGGTTGGATCCTCGATAGCGGCTCTCGGTTTGGAAAAGTAAAACAAACATACCCTACTCTCTCTCTTTCTAGAACAAATATATTTGCTTACGCTATAATTTTGTTCAAGTTCTAAATGGAAACTTTTGCAGTATGGAGGACTGAAGAACGTTGAAGATTTGAAAAGGCAAGCCTTCTATAGGTTTCTTCATCGCACTTTTCTTCTGCATTCTGTTGTTCTACTTGGAAGTTTACTATATGTCGTGGGTGGATTTCCCTTCCTGGCATGGGGACTGGTGAGATTGTTTTCTGTCTTTTTATCTTTAATTATGAACTGGCATGGAAATTATTTTTCACATTGAAGTTTTTCTTGGTCAATTTACTGGACCGATTTGATTTCCATATGTCATAAAACAATGCAGGAGTTTATGGCATATATTTACTTACAAGTAACGAGAATAAGTAGATAGGGGGTGAGGATGGTATGCGTGTAATTCAAATTAATTATAAGACCTATATTAAAATTTAACCTTGTTATTGCAGGGGGTGAGGATGGTATGCGTTTTCCATAGTACTATGTTAGTAAATTCAGCTGGTCACATTTGGGGAAAACAAGTATATCTCACTGGTGATATGTCAAGGAACAATTGGTAAATTTTGAATAAATATGGAAGTGGGGATATTATTATATGCTCTCCTTCCTGAATCCTGAATCCTAATGAGAGACATTAAATGTATATTTTTTTTAACTGTACGTTTAGGTGGTTGGGATTGTTTGCACTTGGAGAAGGATGGCACAACAATCACCATGCTTTTGATTTCTCAGCTCGACAAGGTTTTGAATGGTGGCAGATTGATGTTACTTGGTATGTGATAAGATTTTTACAAGCAATTGGATTGGCAACAAATGTGAAAACTCCAACTGAAGCCCAGAAGCGAAGAAAAGCTCTACTCAATAAAGTCAGCCATGGCTGCTGAGAATTAAACATTTGCTTCCAATCCGCCAAAGACAGAAAAAAGAAGTTTAATCTGCTATATGATGTGACAGCTAAAGTTTACCTTGTGGTTAATATTCAAAAACTTTAAATCTACATGTTATATATATGGTCACGCAAGAACTATTTAAAAACTTTGTGTTTGTAGTTTTGATATATAATTTCTAAGTTGAATGATATTTTTACCTTTTCTTTTCGCGCATATTGTTGTTCTTTGTCGAATGATATCCATCTACAAAAAGTCATCAACTTTTTTAATCCCAAATTTAAAATGGATGTCATATGAGATAAAAGCTGTCCATTTTGGCTTTTTATTTTACACATGTCAAAGTCAGATTAGTTATTAGGAGGAGCTCGTCCTCAATTTTACAGAGCCAAGCTTTTTCCATTTAATCTATGCCATCAACCCGAATTACCAAGTGTTTTTTTTTCCCTAACATAATCCCTAGGTTTTAACCATATATATATCTCCAAAACCATTAACTAGCATAATTCATACAAAACGATAACATATATATGATTTTTGTAAATCACGTATAATTCATCTATATATATTTAAAATATTTTTAAAAAAATTATAAGTTAAAGAAAATATTAAGAGTGTTGCACCCAACGCCTGAAAAAACGTCAGATACTCATGGACGACTGGCGATAGTATTTTCCTTTATTCCATTAATATCTCGTATTTGCAGTTTTTAAAAATACAAATTATAATCTAAATTACTCTACATTAATCTAATCTACTAGAAAGGAAATTTGAATTCGAGTGAAACGGGCTTATTGCCCTAACCAATGACCTAACACACATCTGGTTCACATCGGCAAGGTGGCAACCTTAGAAGATCCAATTGTCCTCGTATGAACCGAAGCCAATTTTGATTCCCATGACCAGTTTAAGCTTTAATGAAGTTGGTGGGGCAGTTGGACTAGCAATTATGATTTTAGCTGTTCCTAGTATAAACTCTAAATACACCCTAATAAACTCTATCACACAATACCTATTTGATATTCATGTTTTAGTTCAACAGTTTAATTAGCCAAGTGGTGTTTTCTTTCACTCCATGACACTACAATAGAGCTGCACATGAGGTGGCAGCCTATGTTTCTAAGATGGGTGGTAATCATGTCTGGGATCAAGCAGGTCCAGCATGGGTCCTTAATATTTGGCTAGTGATGTAAACGATCTTATTCATCTTTAATAAATTTCCCTGATATTTTGACCCAAAAAAGGGATGTACTAGTAGAGTTACAATCGTTAGGAAGCCCACAATCATCCCTCCTAGAAGAAAGCCTTATCGACAACCCCCAATTCACCCAAACTTCCTTTGGTCTGCTCGCTTTTTCTGGGGTCACAAGCCTATTTCATTCTCCACAGGTTTCCAAACATGGTTCTTTCACTTCCTCAGTACCTGAAATTTTGTTGAACACTAACAAGTCTCATAATGGTTGGAATCAGAGAAACATTTTTCTTGCTTAGGCCTTTCATTATGGTTGAATATGGTGAGTAGGGTGTACTTATTAAAATTACATTTGTTTCACAATTCAATATGTCTTTTTTGGTAATTTTATTTTAGGATAAATTAGTAATTTAATAAATACTTTAATAATAGGGTGTACTCAGTTAATTTAAGGGTTAGTTTAGCAGCACTCTATATATCCAAAACCATTAACTAGCATAATTCATACAAAACGATAACATATAGATGATTTTCGTAAATCACATATAATTCATCTATATATATATTCAAAATATTTTTGAAAATAATATTAGTTAAAGAAAATATTAAGAGTGTTGCTCCCAACACCTGAAAAAACGTCAGGTACTCATGGGTGACTGGCGGTAGTATTTTCCTTTATTCCATTAATATATCGTATTTGCAGTTTTTTTAAAATACAAGCTATAATCTAAATTACTCTACATTAATCTAATCTACCAGAAAGGAAATTTGAATTCGAGTAAAAGAGAAACCGGCTTATTGCCCTAACCAATGACCTACCACACATCTGGCTCGCGTCGGCAAGGTGGCAACCTTAGAAGATCCAATTGTCCTCGTATGAACCGAAGCCAATTTTTGATTCCCATGACCAGTTTAAGCTTTAATGAAGGTTGTCGGGGCAGTTGGACTAGCAGTTATGATTTTAGCTATTCCTAGTATAAACTCTAGATACACCCTAATAAACTCTATCACACAATACCTATTTGATATTCATGTTTTAGTTCAACAGTTTAATTAGCCAAGTGGTGTTTTCTTTCACTCCACGACACTGCAATAGAGCTACACATGAGGTGGCAGCCTATGTTTCTAAGATGGGTGGTAATCATGTCTGGGATCAAGCAGGTCTAGCATGGGTCCTTAATATTTGGCTAGTGATGTAAACGATCTTATTCATCTTTAATAAATTTCCCTAATATTTTGACTAGAAAACGGGATGTACTAGTAGAGTTACAATCGTTAGGAAGCCCACAATCATCCCTCCTAGAAGAAATCCCTATCGACAACCCCCAATTCACCCAAACTTCTTTGGGTCTGTTCGCTTTTTCTGGGGTCACAAGCCTATTTCATTCTCCACAGGTTTCCCAACATGGTTCTTTCGCTTCTTCAGTACTTGAAATTTTGTTGAACACTAACAAGTCTCATAATGGTTGGAATCAGAGAAACATTTTTCTTGCTTTGGCCTTTCATTAGGGTTGAATATGGTGAGTAGGGTGTACTTATTAAAATTACATTTGTTTCACAATTCAATATGTCTTTTTTGGTAATTTTATTTTAGGATAAATTAGTAATTTAATAAATACTTTAATAATAGGGTGTACTCAGTTATTTTTAGGGTTAGTTTAGCAGCACTCTATATATATCCAAAACCATTCACTAGCATAATTCATACAAAAGTATAACATATAGATGATTTTCGTAAATCACGTATAATTCATCTATATATATTCAAAATATTTTTAAAAAAAATATTAGTTAAAAAAAATATTAAGAGTGTTGCTCCCAACACCTGAAAAAAAGTCAGGTACGCATGGGCGACTGGCGGTAGTATTTTCCTTTATTCCATTAATATATTGTATTTGCAGTTTTTTTAAAATACAAGCTATAATCTAAATTACTCTACATTAATCTAATCTACCAGAAAGGAAATTTGAATTCGAGTAAAAGAGAAACGGACTTATTGCCCTAACCAATGACCTAACACACATCTGGCTCACGTCGGCAAGGGGGCAACCTAAGAAGATCCAATTGTCCTTGTATGAACCGAAGCCAATTTTGATTCCCATGACCGGTTTAAGCTTTAATGAAGTTGGTGGGGCAGTTGGACTAGCAGTTATGATTTTAGCTATTCCTAGTATAAACATTAAAAGGGATAGATCCCTAAATAATTCTAACTCATTTTTCAACGTTACATGTTTTTTTTTGGTATTAAAGTGCATGCAGTACAAATGTATTCACGTCACATGTTTTTCTCGATCGTATTCTAAAGTGCATGCATGTGTAGAAGCTGTCTTAATTATACCTTTGGCCCAATTTGTGAGAGATATCATGAAACCTTTGGTTATGATCATGTGCGTGCAGTTGTCTTTGACTTCTGTTCGAGACTGTGACGATGACACATTTGCCTCAAAATTATAACTTTGTGTGTATTTTGGTAAAACAGGTATACGATAATACGACACAACATGAACTTAACATCTGCATTTTGAAGGATAATTAATATGATTTTTCCTAGTAGCTAGTTAGAGAGAGGAAAGTAGTGAAGGGAAGTAATTTATATATATAGAAATGGAAGTAAACATATCAAGTGCCTTAATTGATTCACGCGAAAGGAAAGTACCATTTCCAGTAAGCATAGCTCCTTCACTGTTAAAAGAATCATGCAAGGGCTTATAATGAGTTAGGTTGTTTTCTAATTGTTAATTGCTTTTGGGGTTGGAACGTAAGTGACGGTATCATAGTCATGTTCACCCACATGTTAGCCCCCCAACGGCCACAGGGGCGTAGCCATGTAGAGACCAGTGTGGTCCTAGGACCAAAAAAGTGAACATTTACCCGATTTTCTTTTGAGTAAACACCTTGGCTTGGCTAAGAAATTTATGTCTAAATGGTTGAATATTGTATGCTATGAGTTGTTTGTTAGTTACCTTTTGTTTTTTTTGTTTTTTTTATAAAGTCAAATTATGAATATTATAGTTTATAACATTGCCAAAAAATATATATTTCCAAAGATTTATGAATCAGTCATTTTATGTAATTAGAAATTATGAAGTCAAATTATGCATATTAAGTAATTGTTATATTTTTCCAAAGAATTATTATATGCAAAAATATATATAAATTCAAATTATGAATATTATGTAATTATTATATTTTTCTATAATCTTATAGATATTTAATCCTATAGATAATGAAAAATTTTCAACTGTTTCATTATACGTGGATGGATGAGGTCTAATTTATGAGTCTTTAATAGTGTAAATAATGAGATTAATATTCAACCATTTTATAATATGAAATTAAGGACAATTATGATTCTAATTAATGCACAAACCAAAAAAGTGAACATTTAACCGATTTTCTTTTGAGTAAACACCTTGGCTTGGCTAAGAAATTTATGTCTAAATGGTTGAATATTGTATGTTATGAGTTGTTTGTTAGTTACCTTTTTATTTTTATTTTTATTTTTTTATTTTAATAAAGTCAAATTATGAATATTATAGTTTATAACATTACAAAAATATATATATATTTCGAAAGATTTATGAATCAGTCATTTTATGTAATTAGAAATTATGAAGTCAAATTATGAATGTTAAGTAATTATTATATTTCCAAAGAATTATTATATGCAAAAATATATATAAATTCAAATTATGAATATTATGTAATTATTATATTTTTCTATAATCTTATAGATATTTAATCCTATAGATAATTAAAAAATTTCAACTGTTTCATTATACGTGGATGGATGAGGTCTACACGTAACTTGCATCGCAGCCGTCCATGTTAATTCCTCCCATACTGAAAACGTATAGAATAGATGCATTAAACTTGACCTGCCCCTCTCCTCCCCAGCTTTACACTTACTACTAGGAGACAAATATAAATCAACGGTGTACAACAGGAGATGGAATTCATAAACTCATTGATGTCATCTTGGCCTGACAGGGCTGTATGGTATTGATGTATCGATTTAATTCCAATTCATATCAATTAGGTTTGAAAACAAATATGGTCCTTAGTACTCGATGTTTATGTACGTGACGTTTCCTGCACTCTCATATGGGTTGGAAAACGTACTGATGATATAAAATAAAAGGTTAAATTAACAAACGAGTCAATGGTATGACGAGAGATATTGAAGCCCATTTCTCTTTATATCACCAACCATGCCCTGACAAATTAAAGCAGTCTTCATAGGTCTGTGTGTAATGGCCGACTGTGCCATCTTTCTCTAAACTCAAAATCAGTTTCATAAAACGTACGACTTGCAGTGCAGATCAGATTCTAGCTCGTAGTACAGAAAACGACAGAAGCTTAGCAAACCGAAGAAACGTTAAGAAAACCTCGCAAGCGCTTATAAGGCTTTTTTCAACCTACTGTATCCCTTGACCAAGGTTTCTTATTTCGCTTTACCCAGGGACGAACCTATAGTTTGGTAAACCTTGGCTATAGCCCAGGTGGCTTCTTTTTTCCAGCCAAAATAAAATAAAATCCTAGGGTCACCCCTAACCTAACCTCATCTAGTTCTCCTAGTCAATAAAAAGAAAAAGAAGGGGGGAGGGGGGGTGTTGCCAGGGCTATAGCCCATGTGGTTTATTTTTTCCTGTCAAAAAAATAAAATCCTAGCTCACCCAATTTAAATAACCTAACCTCATCTAGTTGGGGTGTGGGGGAACTCACACACAGCACAGCAAAAGAAAAAAATAGAAAAAAGAAAAAAACTCAAAAGAAGAAGAAGAAGAAGCACCACCCTACCCTCGCATGTAGAGAAAAAAAAAACGCTCTTGTTGCTTCTGCACTCACCTTCAAGACTTAATTCAAGTGAACCAAGTTTCTATATTCGTCATGTAAGCTTGTCTCAATTTCTTGATGCTTTAATTTGAGGATTTTTTTTGGAGTTTATGAAGTATCAATTGGGATTTGCAATTGGGGCATCAGTTTCAGTTTATGAGTTATGAATTATCAAATAGGATTTGTAATTGATTTTATTGTTCTTGCTGTATATATATATATATATATATATATATATATATATATATATATATATATATATATATATGTTATCAATGAAATCACATGGTATTGTTAAGTTTTCTATCTACTTAGTACCTAAATTTAGCCCACTCTATTTTAAAATCCTGGGTCCGTCCTTGGCTTTACCCCCTACCTTTAAATCCGTCTAAAAATCTGTTAAAATTACTAACGTGACATGAGTGTTTTTGTAATTTCATACACATGGCTTATTATCCAGTAATCTTGGTGATGTGCCAAGGTGGAACCTACACTCTAGCATGGACCAAAAGTAATAAAAATTAATTTACCTTTAAATAATTTAAAACATTCACTACTACAGAAATTGAAATAGACGATGGGAATCTACCGTCGTGTAGCATGTTTTAAAACCAATCGACCGCCATCTTTTAATAAAACTTTAATTGCATAAAATTCATTTAGGAAACAAAAGTCCACTCACTAAGCGTTCGAGCTAGCCTGACCTTTCGAGGGTCCTTCCTGCGGGTTCAAAGAAGCCCGAGTACCTACTTGAAATTGGGTTGGTTCTTTGAGGGTAATCACATAGGGGAGGTAGGGGAGTGTTTTGGAAGTAATTTGGTGGTTGGTGGTGGCTAGAGTTGGCTGGAAATGGCGTCGGTGCTCGCAGTTTAAAACAGCCCATTTTTGGACTCAACTTTGGCTTGATTTTCTAGTTTATTCGCTTGAAATCAAGGCTAGATATGGGTATGTATGAAAAGAGGAGAGAGAGACAAAAAGAATGGGACCAATTTCGTGGCCAGAGTCCACAAGACGTGGCTGGAAACCACGGAGGTCGTGGCTGTTTTTGAACAGAGGAGAGAGAAAGAGAGGTCTGCGAGAGAGAGAGAGAGGGGGAGGTTTCTGTTTTTTTTTTTTGAAAAAAACCCTTTTATAAAAAATTACGGTTTTGCCATTAGGCTTCTTTTGATCATAACTTCTTCGTTACAACTTCGATTTGAGACCACTATGTGTCTACGGAGTGAGATTTGACCATAGTTTTAGGGGACACTACAATAAATCTTTCTCCTTTCCAAAAACTAAATATTTGGGTTTTGTTCGGATTCAAATCGTTTTTTTTTTCCCAACCTCTCAGACTTAAATTTTAAGTCCGCAATTTTATTGAATTGTTTAAGAATGGTTTAAGTCTATTTTTTTTTCATGGATAACTTTTCTTCATTTAATCATTTTAAATAACTTCATAATTTTTTGTTTTGAACAATTTGACCTAAAAATTGAAATTCCACAAATATAATTTTATTTGAGAAATTAGTGGTTATTTATAGAGTTTCGAGTGAGTTTTGGGGTTGGAACTGATTTAGATTACTTTAAAATGTTATTTTGACCATTAAATTTAAATTTCAACTGTTGGATCTTTTTTCTTTCAGTTAAAATAGCTTGGATTTAATTGGGATCGTTGATTTGGGTTACTGTTGGAATAAAAAACAAAAAGAAAAAAAGAGTCGCGACACCCCTCTGCAACATAGCAGCTGCGGGCCCCAATTTTTCCTCCTTGCGCGTGGCTGCTTCTGGCTCTATGGCTCCACACACAAAAATTCCAGTCTAGGCAATAGTTGGATTGGTATTCCGCCTCAGATTTGGGTTCTCCCAAATTTTAGCCCTTGAATTTTCTTAGGTTGAGAGAGGAATTTGAATAAAAATTTAGGATTTTTTGGGTTTGGTTTGCTGGGTTAGAGATGGCCTATTGAGTTGGAACACTCATCCGATTGGTAATTAATTTTGAGGTGAAACCTCAACTTCCTTCATTATATTAAAGCAAGTTTACTCATTTTTCGTGTGAAGTCCAATAGCCACATTGTGGGGGGGGGGGGAAGGAAATGGAATTTAGTTGTAGTTGTATTTCTTGCTAGACCTGACAATATTGCCCACCACCCATTAACACGACACAAATTCACACGAAAAAAATCAGTATTCGGATTGAGCTTAACGAGTCAGATAAAAAATAGGTGGACTCGTTAACCACCTGTTGACATTGAAATGGAAAACTTTCTAGAAGCTAATTTTTAATCTTCCCATTACATTTGGGGCATTCAAACCCCTTCCATTTCCCTCCTCTGGCTCCACCATAACTAACACATTGATGATGATTTTGTGATTATAAGCTACAAGGTTAATATTTATAATGTTTGTTAACCTTCTACAAGCTAATTTTAATCTTACCAAGGATAAATTTAAAGAAAAATTAGGTATTAGACATAACAATCCTTTCTAATTAGAATTTGAGACATAGAGTATTTTTGTTTGGGTTTTAATACCTTGAAATCAAATTTTGTTTTGAGTTTGGCTAAAGAGGAGGCCCAACAAATTCGTTGGGCCTATCTAAATTAGAAAGGTAAAATACAATTTTACTCTTTTTGCTTAAAAGCCTGGCAAAAATCAGATCTCATCCTTCCCCCCTCTCTCTCTCTCAACTGGAAAACAAGGCAGCCACATTCCCAATTTCACAGCTACTTTCCATCGCCGTAATGACCTTATCATGTCTTCATTTTCACGAAAGTTGCTCGCCATTATTATGCTAATAATTTCATACATATACATGCCTTATTTACTGTCATTTTGCTTAGTTTCTTACAATTCTGAGTCATTTACCTCTCTTTGAGTGCTTTGTAGGTCAATGGAGCAAGAGAGCATAATTCATGCAATTCAAGCATGTTAAGGCCTGGTTTGGATGAAGGGAAGAAGAACTTAAAGACAAACCCAATTTGGGCTACACTTCCTTGTCAGTCCAGTTTCGTAAGTCATATTGCATGCCCTATTTCAGCAACCTACACTACTCGGATGAGGCAACCTCTTTCATGGAAGTTGTTCCAATGGGTGTTTATTATAACATATCCAATATTCACCATCATTAGATAAATCTGGAGTTTGTAACCTGTCAAACACAGAACCATGCTCAGGATGAATTTTGGGTGCGCTGCCAAACAAGTTGTCTGCCGCGCAAATCTCACGGCCTGGGTTTCCGGGCCGAGGGGATTCGCGTTAACACGAGGTTTCCTGCTTTTGGACGGGGTGCGTTTGTGCGCGGGCGTGCCAGCACGGTCTACCATGCGTCGAGATGTTTGAAGCGAGTGTAAGTGTTTAGATGGTGCGCCTGTTTGGACTCGTCTTCTAATCAAACGATTGTAGCCGAGAGAGGAACTAGTCTCGGCTGTAAGGTTCACGGCCTGAACTACAAGGCCGTTGAGTGGTGGTGTTTGGTGGGTTTTAGGGCGATGCTCCGGCGCGCTACTCGATGAGCGGCGGTCGTATGATATATGGGGTGAGTGAGCGAACAACAAGGGTGGTGCTCCGGCGCCTTGAAAATCAAGGGTCGTTTGATATATTGATGAATGGATTTTCCTTACAGACTAACACTACTCCTAGGAAAGCAAGTAAAGATATTGAAAGTGCATTACAGGAAAATATAAGTTGCTCCGTGAGAGGCTTTTGTTTGGTGTTTGAACCCTTTGAAAGTAGTCCTGAGTCTTGTATTTATAGGCAGAGCTCCTGGAGGGGTAATCGAGGCTGAAAATCTGCATGATGGAGCCTGATTACGCCAAGTGGGTAGTCTAATCGACATTTGGGATCGTGAAGTATGGTGGTGTGACTCCATGAATCCCGGTGAATCTCGGCCGTCGCCCTGATCGTGGGTTCTGCGCTTCTGGCCGTGGAGACGCATTTATTGCTCTGATAGCCAATTACCTAATCTCTCAAGCTACAAAGAGCTTTGTGAGAATGTTGGCGTCTAATCACTTTGATCTCTGTCACCAAATCCTAACTTCAATCACTTCCCACCTTCCCTCGTGCATTAAATGCTCATTCTTGGCCAGTGGGTTTGCTGCAATAAACAGAGACCTTGCTTCATTAAATGGAGCGTAGGACCCTGCTGTCACGTGATGATCTGACTTTAATGCCTTTGGCCGTGACCTTGCTCGGTCTCGGCCTCGGCCTGTAACCTTGGCCGAGATAACCATGCCTTGGTGATTTTTCTTGTTTCTCTGGAAAGCCAAACACCTTGACAAAACGCTGCGTTTCAGCTTGAGGCTGAGAAGAGAAGTTCCCCCGGCCAATTCATGGCCGTGATTTATTAGGCACAAACACAAGTTAGCCATTTGTTTATGCCTTAACTTCTTCCTGTGACCTTGGATTGGCCCAAATGACATATGATTTGAATGATAACATTCTGAACTTCAAGATGGAGGGCTCAAAGTCTTCATTTGCTTAAGGGAAGTCTAATATGTAAACCCATGAAGTTGTTGGTCATGCTAACCTAAGGATGAGCTAAGTGTGCTTGGTCATTCTGACCTAAGCATGAGGTGATTTCTGATAGTGGGGAAGTTAGGTGAGCTGATTCAAGTGGAGATTTTCAGCAGCCACAAGAAATAAAAAAGATGAAGTGGGTGTTGTTGGTGAACTAATTTTGAATTGCATTGATGTGTTAGGTGAAGTAGGTATGCTTGGTGGACTTAATTGTATAATCTGATTTCACCTAACTCTTATGCCTATAAATAGAGTCTCCAAAGAGCTAAAGGGGGACAATTCATCATTCATTCATACTCCATCACATTGTACACAAAGAGAGGGAGAGTTGAGAGTCACAAAGGGAGAGAAGAGAGAAGGTAGTAACAGCTGGGAGGCTTTGGCCTCTTGGTAGCCATGCATAGAGATGAAGCTTTTCCATCTCTAGCATGTTGTTCCTATCTTCTTCTCCTCCCTTTGCCTTTTATTTTTCTTCTTGTATTTCCTTAGTTTTACTTTGTTTTAATAAAACACCATGATGATTTTAAGTTTTTGAAGTTTGATTGGTTTTCAAGTTTCAATTTTTAGTTCTTGTTCTTATTCATTACGCTTAACAGTTGATATGCTTGTTTGAATGTTTGATCACCATTTAAACTTGTATGTTAGCTATCTTAGTAGGAATATTAAGAGTAGACACCATACGCTTTAATTCAAATTGAATTGTGAATAGGAAGAGTATGTATGGACATTCGACAACAGGAATTAGATACATGCTTAATTGTTTAAAATGTTCTCCTATACTTAATGAATTTCTAATGCTTACTTTAGATTTGACAACAAGGGTCTAATTAGGGAATTACGAATACAAGGTTTAGACCAGACACCATGGCTAAATTATAGATTAGAGAGAATCAATCTTTTTACTTGAATTGAACTTGTTAACTTAATTGCTTGAAACTTATAACTGGATTGGTCCCTATTATACTCTTCACAACAATCTTTAAATTTTGTTTCCATTTCTGTTTTGTGCAAGGAATCAAATTGAATCAATCTATCATCAATCCTCGTGGGATTGATCTCGCACCTACACATGCTATACTACCCAATGACTCGTGCACTTGCGAGTATCACAAGTTGAGGATGTAGCTAAATCGATTTTGACGCAGCTGAATCCGACAACAACAACCATCACCTCCTCTATCGTCTTCCCAAAATACTCGACCCAAACAACCGACGTTCATGGCCGATTTTGGCTAGGAGTAGTCTAGCAGTCGTGGCCTGCCACAAACCCAATTTCACAGTGACTTTCTGTGGCTGTAACAACCTTATCTCGCCATCATTCCTTCACGAAATTTGCTCGCCATCACCTTTTCTATCATCTCCCTAAAATACCAAACCCAAACAGCCGGAATTCATGGCCAATTTTGGTTGGAACAATCCAATAGTTGCAGGACTGTACCACCACGATATCCAAGCCGTTGTCTAGTAAAGTGTCGCCGCCATCACTGGTGTTGTTTGGCTCAATCAATTCCTCTCTCTCATTTCTTTTTCTCCTTTGATTCCCTTAGTTTGGCGCCCTTTCAATTTTTCCTTGGAAGAAACCAAACAAACAAGAACATGGATTGTAGTTTCCATTTCCAGTTTAGTACTTTCATCATGGTTTTGCATTTTGGTTCCTCACTTACTAATATGTTTATTTTTTCCCCCGTACTCAGTATAGTTTTTGTTTCTATAAAATTAGTTTTTGTTTTTGTTTGCTGTTTTTGTTTTGCTTTTTGCATTTTTTGTTTTTTGTTTACATCGTTGATATCTACATTGTTTTTGTTTTAAAATCCCACTTAAATATGAGAACTTTCGGTTATAGAAACTGCAGTGCGTTTTTCAATATTCTTCTATTGCAGTATTCATGTTTTGATGTGAAGCTCAATTTTTCTGCTGTTGAGGTATGTGTATTCTTGATCAAATTGTTATTTGATTTTTCAAGTTATTTTTCAATTTTTATAATTTGATTTTTCAACTCTTTGATGAAGTTTTTGTTTTTACTCTGGTTTTTTTAAAAATCATATTTGAGTTGAGGTGCTGATTTTTATAGAGATTTTTGTAGAATTTTCTAGTACTTTCATCATGGTTTTGACTTTTAGTTCCTCACTTATTAGTAGGTGCATTTTTATTCAAACTCTACATTACAGTTTCCATTTCTACATTGCAGTATCTGCTTCTGCATTGTAGTTTCCGTTTCTATTTTAGTACTTTCATCATGGTTTTGCATTTTGGTGTCTCACTAATTTTAGTACTTTTCATCATGGTTTTGCAGTGCAGTTTTTGTTTGTAGTTTTTTTTTTTTTTTTACATCATTGATATCTACATTATATTTTTGTTGCAATTTCTATTTTTGTTTTTAGTTTCTGTGCGAATCTGTGTTGAAATGAATTTTTTTAAAATTGTTGATTGTTTATATAAATATTGTGTAAATGAATAAATATCACAAAAACAAGTTTAGTGTAGTGGTTTGTGAGTGAAGCTTCCTCCTTTGAGGGTCAAGGTTCAAGTCCCTTTAATGACACAAAAATATCTATTTTTTTAGTGGAACCTAATCTAGCCAAAGGAGTTGCCCACATCAAGACCACCCAACAAGTGTGGGAAGGGACGAATTAGAGACATATCTAACGCTTCTAACTTGCACAAGAAGATGATCTAGCCAAAGGAGTTGTCCACATCAAGACCTCGCAACAAGTGTGGGAAGATTTCAAAGATCAGTTTTCACAAAAGAATGCACCAACAATCTATCAGATCCAGAAGTCCATAGCCTCCCTCTCACAAGGAACCATGACAGTCTCAGACTATTTCACAAAACTCAAAGGCCTTTGGGACAAATTATTAGAGACACATCTAATGCTTCTGACCTGCAACCAAATGAAAGCACACAATGAACAAACTTAAAAAGATCATATGATGCCCACTATTAATTTACCTACTAGGTCTTCTACCCCAATCACTTCCATTGGCACCATCCCATTCAATTCAGATATCACTTTAGGCAAAGTTTTATGTGGTTCTTCTTTCTAGTTAAATCTATTGTTTGCTAGTAAAGTCACTGATTCTCTAAATTGTTGTGCCATTTTATTTCCTACTTTCTGTGTCTTGCAGGACTTGGCTACGGGAAAGATGATTGGTATGGGTAAATAACGTGGGGTCTCTATTATATGTCTCCATTGCAAAAGACGTTTGTCTCCTGTTAAGTTTCTCATCCCTCAAATTTGTAGCAAATGCGACTTGGCCATCCATCTCCTTCTCGTCTT
Source organism: Prunus yedoensis (assembly GCA_005406145.1). Classification (NCBI taxonomy): domain Eukaryota; kingdom Viridiplantae; phylum Streptophyta; class Magnoliopsida; order Rosales; family Rosaceae; genus Prunus; species Prunus yedoensis. The sequence goes on from BJCG01000091.1 coordinate 571,941, forward strand.
AAACTAGTTTTCCATTATTGTCTTCCAATACTATCTCTTTTGATAATAATTGTCGTGTTTGTGCCATGGCCAAACAAAGAAAATTTCAATTTCCTTTAAGTTCAGTATGTTAGAAATATGCCCTTAAAGCCAACTAATTATGTAATAGTTAGAGTTAAGGTTATCTTTGATAAAAGACATATTATGTTATCAATGGGCAAGAAATATTGTTTTATACATTCAATCATCCTATATTATCTTTCAATATGTAGAACAACCATAGTCCAAGGAATAAACTAGTGGATATGAGAGTTATGTAATGAGATTGCATACATGGAGACTTCTCATTATCCCCAAATCCTGAATATGTTCCTTGTCATAGGAATATTGATTGGGCGTCAATATTCCGGAAAGACCAGTACACACAATATCGTCTTTATATGTAGGGAATGACAATGTCTCAAGTCATTAAGTGTGGAGACACATCGATGTGTGTGTAGGTGCTTGTAGAAGAACAAGTACACTGAACACGATCCAACACATGAGTTACAACATGGAAGTCTTTACTCACATGTTAAGCTGGAACTCATAAATTGCAATGGTGCAAACTAATCCTTAGACCTGAGGCATCATAGATGTTTTGTGGCTATGTTAATCTTTGAGGGCACTATACAGTCATGTTGAATTAGGCATAGCTTAAAGGTGCTCATCAAGATTCTCAAAAGAGTCATGGTACAGCAAGAAATCTCTACTCTCACTAAAGGAGAGAGAATACTCCAAGATATGATTGGTCAAATCTCTACGCAGAGTAGTGGATAAGACTTGAAAGTAGAAGTCTTCAAGTCTTACTAGGATAATCATATAAAAGGAATGATTCACATTAGGATATTGAAAATCGGATTTTATGATCTAATAATGTGAATAAGGAGTATTGACATAAGAGAATGATTCAATTGCACGGTCATTCCAATTTGAATAAGTTCTTTCACAACGTCTCATTTAGCTCGGATAACCGTGACTTGCTGCTAGGCAACAACCATGGTTTGTGGATTTCCTAAAAGGTTTAAATTAACCTTTATTAATAGGAAGAATTACATTATGAAATTTAATTCGTATATCATCTTTGAGAAGTTGAGTCAACCTACTACCTTACTAAAGGGAACCTACGGATATTCACTCCCAAAGAATGTGATTAGAGGTACAAATGAGGAGAAATTAAATGAGGAGACACAAGGTAATGGTTGATAATCAAATGTCAAAGTCAACAGTAAAAAGTCAATATATTGACCGGAGCAATTGACCAAAGTCAAATAGTTCAACTGAGTCAATTAAGTAAGACTATAATTATAATTTAATAGTTAAGTTATAATTAAAAGATTAATTATGAAATTAATATTGAAATATAGAAATATTGGATTGGGCTTTTAAATTTTAAGTATGATTTAAAAGGAAAGGGACAAAATACCCCAAAAGGCTATTGGGCTCAAGGGATAAGTGACATAAGATGACATGACCCATGGACCAAATGGAGCCCCAAATACCCACCCAATTGCCTTTTGTGTTGTCCTATATAAGCTAAGTGTTGGAGAAAACCTAGCTAGGGTTTTTGGTTTCCTACTTTGGTTGATGAGTGATCATCTTTTTATCTCATCTTCCATAAACCAAAAATTGGTCCAATCAAGAAGTAGACTAGCATCCATACTTCTTTATTGCATTCTCTCATCTCTAGAAGCATTCGGTGTGGTGAGGTAGAGGACTCCAATCTTGGAGCCTTAAGGTGAAGGAGTCAAAATCAAGAGAAACAAAAGGTCTTTCCAACAAAGGTGTTCATTCTTAAGAAATCAAGGAAAAGTCATCATGGGTAAAGGATCTATTCCCTTTTTCCTTTTTCTATTTGTGTTCAAAGAGACTAGGCTAAAATACTTGGTTTAAAATGAAAAAGGTTTTGCTCAACTAGTATAAACAAAATGAATCCACCATTTAGAATGTTTTTGTTGTATAGGTTGTGGCTAAAGTTCGTTTCCTAAGCATTAGATACATGTTTCCTTCACAATAATATCAACTCATGCATTTAATTTGATACATTGCGATATTTAGGGTCCACACAAAGTTTCCACGCATACAGGGACAAGTTTCTTTCTCACTATTGTGGATGATTTTACTAGATGCACATGAATTTTTTTTTTTTATGCAACATAAATTTGACACTCATCACCTTTTAAAATCTTTTATTGCTTTTGCTCATACTCAATTTCAAGTCGACATTAAAGCCATCCGGGTAGACAATATGTCTGAATTTTTGTCCATGAGGGATTTGTTTTCAAACTAATGGCATCGAGTATTAATACACTTGTGCTTACACTCCACAACAAAATGGGGTTGTTGAACACAAGCATCGCCATATTCTCACCGTAGCCCTTGCTTTGCGTTTCCAATCCCATTTACTTTCTATGGTGATTGTGTCTTGACTGTTATGTACCTTATTAATCGACTATCATCACCACTGTTATCCAGTAAATCCCCTTTTGAATTGTTGAACAATCGCCCACCATAAATTTGATTGTCTATGTTATGCAACCTTTGTTCATCCTATCCATAAATTTGACCCATGTGCTAAAAGTATTCTTTTTGTTATAAATCCCAATGGTAAAAAATGTAACAAGTTTTATGATTTGGAAACTCACAATTTTTTCGTGATGTCAAATTTTGCGAAACCACCTTTCCTTTCTCTCATTTTTCAACCATTTTTGTTTTGCCCACTTTTCTTCCTGACCTACCTGACAGCGAGCCCCAATCAAACCCTTTTTCCACCTACACATCGTCCCTCCAACCATAGCACGCCCTGCTATCATCTTTGCATGCCCCAATGCCTGACACACTCGGGCTTGCTTCCCCCATACACTTGCTAATAGCTCTAACAAGCCCCACCAACCCTACTCCACTCTTGTCCCTTCAGCCCACATCATCTGACTCGTCTTCACAACCAACCGACCCCACACCCTCCAGATTCTCCTTTTTTAACCCCCGAGTCAAATCCTTCCACACAACGCAACATTCCTCCATGACAGTCTCTTCGTCCTAAGCAGCCTCCGACCTGGCATCAATACTACCACATGTCCAACAAAGTCAATCAATCTGCTCCGGTGCCTCGTTTTGTATCAGGTACTCGATATCCTCACTCTCATTTTCTTTCTTACTCCCGTTTATCTTCTACCCATTATGCTTTTCTAGCTAACATTACAGACCACACAGAAACAGATTAGATGCAAATGGGTTTACAAAATCAAATACAAGTCTGATGGCAACATTAAGCGCTACAAAGCCCATCTTGTTGTTAAGGGATACACTCAGGTTGAAGGCATTGATTATCTTGAAATTTTTTTCCTCTATAGCCAAACTCACTACTTTTCAATGTCTTCTTACTATGGTCGTTGCCCGCAATTGGTTCATTCACCAATTAGACGTCCAGAATGCCTTCCTTCATGGCAATTTGCATGAAGAGGTGTACATAGGGCATTCACTTGGTTTTCATCTACTGGGGGAGAACATTTTATGTTGGTTCAACAAGTCTCCCTATGGACTCAAACAAGCATCCAGAAACTAGTTCTCCACTTTTTCAGATACCATTCAGAAAGTTGGTTATCACCAATCAAAGAAACTTCATTTACCGCAGTCCTTATTTATGTTGATGACATACTTCTCATAGGAAATAATCTTCAAGCAATGGAACGTCTCAAAACATTCCTCCTCAAACGCTTCTGTATCAAAGATCTCGGAGATTTAAAATATTTTTTAGGTATTGAATTCTCCCGTTCCAAGACATGTATTTTCATGTCTCAAATAAAATATGCACTAGATATTTTGCAAGATTCAGGACTCCTAGGTGTATGCCCAGATAAGTTTCCTATGGAACATAATTTGAAAGTCACTCCCACAAACGGAGCATTACGAAATGATCCAACTAAGTATAGAAGATTGGTTGGCAGACTAATTTATCTTATTGTCACAAGGCTTGACATAGTCTATTCAATTCAAATACTTAGTCAATTTACGCACATGCCTTGAAAAGCCCATTGTGATGCTGCCATGCGAATCCTCAAATATATCAAAGGTACTCCCGGCCAAGGTCTAATACTTCTTACCACCAATAATCTTGACTTAAAACCTTAAGAAGGTTTATTACAAGGGATATTGTATTTTCCTTGGAAATTCTCTCATCTCATGGAATCCAAGAAACAAGCCAATGTTTCAAGATCAGTAGCATAAGCTAAATATCGAGCAATGGCTATAATACATGTTTGGAGCTCACTTGGTTGCGCTATATATTACAAGATTTAAAAGTTTCACAAATAGCTCATACGCCATTGGTTTGTGATAACTAGGCAGGTTTGTACATTGCAGCAAATCCTATTTTCATGAGCGTATAAAGCACATTGAAATAGATTGTCACATAGTTCGAGAAAAACTACAAGCTGGAATGATTCATCCTTCAAATGTACCTACATGCTTCCAGTTAGCAGATGTATTTACAAAGGCCTTGGGAAATGATCAATTTGTGATACTACGTGATAAGTTGGGAGTTCATAATATTCACTCTCCAACTTGAGGGGGAGTATTAAGAAATATTATTATTGTAATATATGTTAGGGTAAAATTTCAGTTTATTACCCACAAGTTTCACGAGATGATGACTTTGCTACATGAATTTATTTTTTGTCAACTTCATATATAAAAATTTGATTTCCCATCACTCTTCTACCTCCGTTAGTCTTTCCGTCAATTATTCTGTTAACTCATGATGTGGCATAACTTTGGCCCCCAAATTTTGCACCATGTGGAATATTATTTTGTTGAAATAGTAATGTAACTTAATAAATCACTCATATCGTAACATGTGTAATTAAATAAAAATAAAAATCTCTTAGAGCAAGTCCAGCAGTGAAGGCTGGGCTCGAGTTGGGGGGGGGTGTGGTTTGGGTCAAAAAGTCGTTTCCAGCAACGCAGGCATGCTTGGGCAGGTGGTGGACCCCAGCAGACTGGGCTAGTACGAGGGGCAGGCGAGCCCGTGCGTGAGGTCGAGTTTTGGGTTGATGTCATGCTAACGTCAGCATGGTGTCAGCCCTTCTATTTGTTTTTTTTTTTATACCATTGGTGCGTTAAAAAAAAATTGCATGCGCGCGCTACAGTGGCCGCCAACAGCTAGAAGCCACGTGGCATCCTCTGGGCTCTTCGATCAGATTTTTTCCTCCAATCCAACAGTAGGCAATTATGAGATATACAAAAAAAATGTATACAAAAATTTGTTCCTGCATTGAAAAATGAAAACAATTCAAAAAAAATGTATACAAAAAAACCCAAAAATTAATGAATTTTATCTGAAATTTGAAATTTGAAATAAAAAATCTTATCCTAAAATTTTATCTGATTATGAGATATGAATTTTATAATAAATATTGACAAGTACGAACTCAAAAATCTTTTTCGAAAATATTGTCCAAATTAATTGTTTAGGTAAAAAAATTTGTGAAAAAAACAAAAAAAATGAATAGTTTTGCCCTTTGCCATGACAACTGCTGGAAACACACATTGCTTTTTGTAAGAGCAGCCGCTATTCACGTGAATAGTAGTTGGAAGTGCTCTTTTTGCCATGGAAAGGGACTAATTGTTGGAAGTGCTCTTAGAGCATCTCCACCAGTGCCCCTTAGCCCAGGCAACAAGGTGCCTAAGCCCCAATTTGTAGTTCCAACAGGCTTCTACAGCCCTGGTAGCTCATGGGTCCCAGCAAACTAGGCCAACCAAAAGGCAAGAATAGCCTGGGTTGTTGCCTGGGTCGCTGACATCAGCAATGAAAACAAATTTAAAAAATCTAAAAAAAATACTAAAAATTTCAATTTTTTAAAAAATAAATACTTAATCATATTCTTCACTTTTCACATCAAAATTCTATACAAATTCCTCTCCTCATATCTAATGTGAATAGTTGTTGCCCTTGGATTGCTATGGTAATGGATGGAAACACCACAAGCCTTTTGCAAAGGCTGCTACTATTCACATGAATAGTAACAGCCATTGCCTTACCCTTACCCTTTGCCATGGCAAATGGATGGAAGTGCTCTTAGAAAAATAAAAAAAACTAGCGGATCCACCCTCTCCTCCCTTCCCTTCCCACCCTCTCCTCACCGCCACCCATCCTATCTTCCTCTTCCTCCCCATCCTCTCCTCATCGCAACCCACCTTCTCTTCCCCTCCCTTGCCATCCCCTCCTCCTTCTATCTCCCTATTTTTCTCTCTTCCTCCATCTCCTTCTTCAAACTTCCCCAACACACACGGACCCGAATACACTATGGCAGCCCAACCTTCACTCATCCCCTTCCTCACCGTTTTCAATAATTGATGGTTGCGCAGTAGTTGCACCGAGATTATACCAAAATATATTAAAGGAAATCAGAGAGCTAAAAAATAAAGTGAAACTAAAAAAAATAAAAGCAGAAATGAATTATGAAACCTATATGACCCAATCGAGATCTTGTCCAGGAAAAGAAAGCAAGGGTAGAGAGAATGAGAAAAGGAATTCTGGGAAGGCGTACAAAGGAGACCCAATCCTGATCTCTGAGCTCATTCCAAACTTTTGGTCGTCTATGTAGGAGAATTTGGGGGAACTGACGGTTTGGGTTGGCTGTTGTTGGTGACGATTTAGGGTGGCGGCTGGGATATTGAGGAGCAGAGAGGAGGGAGGGTTAGGGATGACGATGGGATTGATGAGGGGCTGGTTCCCAGAATTTTTTTTTTTTTTTTTTTTTGTGTGTGGACAAATCTGGTTTCCAGATTGATGAGCGGTCTCTCATTTTTTTCTCTCTAAATTTATTTTAGCTTTTTTATTTTATTAATTTATTTAATGCCTTTGTTTATAAAAAACAAACAAAAAATACTTTTATTTTTTATATTTATCCATCCACGTGACGCAATATAAGTGGATTTTATGGACCCACTAATTGCCACATCATTCTTTAACAGATAACTTGACAGACATTGTAATGGGGGCATGAAAGTTGTAAGAATATCAAATTTTAGGTATAAAGTCGACACGAAAAAAACTTTAGGTAATAAACTCTTAATTTCGGTAAACTTCTGGATAGTAAAGTGAAATTTATCCAATTTATTTATTGTAATATATTTCCTAAGTTAGTGTAGATAAAATCCCACCAAAGGTGGATCACTGCTTCTTAGATATAAACTGACTGATTATAAGACATGTATATATACTTTGTATTTTTGACGTTTGTAATCACAGCAAATCATTCATCCAATTAGCTAAAGTCTATTTTTAATATTAATTCTAATATTCTCTAAATTAAACTTGGAGTTGTAAGAAGATTAGGTTTATAGCAAATTCTAAAATACTTTTCGATTACCATAGAAGAAATAATAGCCTGGACATTTTCAAAACATAATAGCCAGGTACACATATTCAACAAATACATGGTGGTGATTTCTACACTGTAAAATCTAACGGCCAATATGTGAACCAAGAAGTATTCCTTGGATTCAGATTATTTGAAGTTTGTGTGTTTCGAATCGACATGGAAGTCAAGTATTAATTAAGTTGAGAAGGACAAGTATTGAAGTTACTGCAGGTGGTTGTCAAAAGCTGGCTTTATAACTATTGGCTCTTACTCTGTCTGACATTCTCCAGCGGTTGCAAGCAGACGCATATGATTTGGGTTGGGACGTGACAATTAAATTATAGGGTTACTTTCTAACTGTGAATTTTCCTTTAAAAATAGAAACAGAAAGAACACGCTAATTGAATTTTTTTGGGGAAATTACAATAAGTAAGTCTAATGCCATCACCTACCATGACCTGACAGGGCAGCTCTGAATTAAATTGCCTCACTATAAGTAATGGCCAAAGTCATGGCCAACTTTACCAAGCAACAGTCCCTTGTCTCTCATACAATCCTCAAAACCATTGGCTGAAGAAAGAGTCGCATTCTCTCTCTCTCTCTCTCTCTCTCTCTCTCTCTCTCTCTCTATGGGGCTTTTGAAAGTTTGGGTCACCATTCTCATGACCCCTTGTGCAACTTTCTTGGGGAGGAAATGGAATCTTCTAGACCTTGTGACAGCTGGTATGTTCTTGAGTGTGCATTGTCTGGCTTTGTTTGCACCGTTTTACTTCACTTGGACTGCGGTTTTGGTGTTCTTATGGCTGGGCTTTGTGACCGGTTTTGGAATCACTCTTTCTTACCATAGAAATCTTGCTCATAGAAGTTTTAGGGTTCCAAAATTGCTTGAGTATTTGTTTGCCTACTGTGGGGTTCTCGCACTTGAGGTATGTCAAATCTTATTTTTGAGCAACATTTTGCAAGTTTTGTTGTTTATGTTCTTTCTCATTTTGGTCTACTTTTATGATTTTCTGTTTGTTGTTTTGGGTTTGCAGGGAAGTCCAATTGAATGGGTGAGCACACACCGATACCACCACCAGTTTACTGATACAGAAAAAGATGCTCACAGCCCTCTTAAGGGTTTCTGGTATAGTCATATGGGCTGGATCCTTGATAGCAGTTCTCGGTTTGGCAGAGTAATTAAAAACCTCTCTCTCTCTCTCTCTCTCAAGTAATAGTAACACTTTTTTCTTTTGGTACAAATGCTTACACTTATTTATTTTATTTTTTTTTAAATGAGAAATTTGCAGTATGGAGGACTAAGGAATGTTGAAGACTTGAAAAAGCAGCCATTTTATGTGTTTCTTCATCATACTTTCATGCTACACTCATTTGTTCTTGCAGGCATATTATATGCCGTGGGTGGACTTCCCTTCTTGGTCTGGGGAGTGGTGAGATATATAGATTTTCCTCTCTTTCATTTCTAATAAATTGATCATGTATTCGCACAAGATCTTAAACATTTCAAACCAGAGAAGTTGTGTCTGAAACTCTCCCATTCTAATTACTAGAATTATAAGCACAAATATAAATACGTATGCTTTATTATTCTTTTTTTTATGTTTATTTATTTTTAATTACTTCTAGCACAGATCCTTGAGTTTAAACTCATTATCACTTGCAGGGCGTGAGAATGGTAGTTGTTTTCCACAGTACTTTGTTTGTAAATTCTGCTGGCCACACCTGGGGATATCAGGCATGGAACACCGGGGATCTGTCTAAGAACCTTTGGTACTTATATTACTTAATACTCTCCCTTGTACTATATATTTCATATATATAATTGAGAAATGAAAGTTGCAATTCATTTTAAAATTGATTTTTATATATTGATATTCAAATTTCCAGGTGGTTGGGATTAATTGCACTTGGAGAAGGCTGGCACAATAATCACCATGCTTTCGAATACTCAGCTCGACAAGGCCTGGAATGGTGGCAAATTGACTTGACTTGGTACATCATAAAATTTCTTGAAGCTCTAGGACTGGCAACAGATGTCAAAGTACCATCCGAGGCTCACAGGCAACGGATGGCTTTAAAGACAGAATAAATCCATGGCTTTTCAAGATGGCTAAGCATGGGATGTCTAGCTTCAAACTCTATTTGCTTGTTTAGGGTGATATAATGATATTTTTCTTGCATGTTGTGGGCCCGTATTATTGTTCAGAATATATTAATGCTATGCTTTGTATTAGCAATTAATGCTTTACTTTTAACCAGGCATTTATAACAAACTTGAGGGGTTTTATTTCATGACTTCGGGTGGTTGAAATACTTTAAAATAGAAGATGATCCTTGATTTGTAATAAAAGGATTAAACTTAAAGCACACAAGAGGCTTAAACCAAACATCACAAATTTGAGGTGTTCTTAGTTTTGATTGTTTGTATAATCTCAACTTTTAATGCAATGTTTGTTGAAGGTTTAATTTGGGTATATTTTAAATTGTTTTTGTTCTTTTATTTTATTTTGTAACTTTACTTACGAAAGGAAGTGTGTATATGGAATAAATAACAATAATGCTATTTGCACCACATTTTCATACCATCTCTTTAGGAGAGATGCATGTGAGATCCATAATGGTCATGTACAAATAGTAGCACCAAGATTTAAGTCGGGGTCATGGCAGAGGGTTGCTGCGCTATCCTCGCGGGTTTAGACCACATGGTTGGGTTCAATGGACCTTGCTATGGGGGTTGTTCCTCGTTACAAAAAATTAAATAAAAATAATAATAAAACCTGTGGAGAACTATGCCAAATATATGCTAGCATTAAGGAGAGTGAAAGAGAGAGGGGCAGAGAGTCGGTCAGGGATGGGGCTGGGTGTTGGGCCGCGGGTAAGGGTCGGGGTTAGGGATGGTTTGGTAGTTGGGGAGAAAAAAACAGAGGGACCATTTGCAGAGAGAGAGAGAGAGACCATTTGCTGTAACTATGCCAAATATATGCTCTTCAAGCAATTAGTGATATTTCTCCCTATTTTTTTTTTTTATAAAGAGCTTGAAGTTATAATTCTCCTCTTCATAATAAAATAATAATAATAAATTGGGTTAAATACTTTTTTGGTTACTGGGTTTTATACAAAAATTCAATTTGGCTCAGAAATTTTTTTAGCCAAATTGGTCACTGTGTTTCTTAAAATTTACAATTTATAAACATTCAGTTATCTTCCATTAAGTGTGGTTTTATTTTTATTTTTAGGAAGCACGTTCAATCTTCTTCCTCTCTAACTCAGCAAGTTAGGGTATATTCTGCTATTAATGTTTAACAAATTGTGGGAAATCTTGTGTTGAAATTGAAATTATGAGTTATAAGGTCACAGATTGGATGTTATACTGAAGCTTGAATCTATTCAATGAGAATCCTATTGTGACTTCTCGCATGGCAAGGAGATGTAATCAAGGTGATAGAACACCAAAGTATATTGGTAAGTTGTTGATTTCATTTTAATTTGGTTTGACTTTTTGATTTCCTTATACCTCACGATTTCGATTTCAACCTAAGATTTTTCCCAATTTGTTAAACCCTAATGACACAATATAGCCTAACTCGTTGCGTTAGAGGAAGAAGATTGAACGTGCTTTCTAGAAAAATAAAAATAAAAATTTTGGGAAACACAGTGACTAATTTGGCTAAATTTTTTTTCTCAATGACTGTGGGAACACATATTTCATTCGCCAATAAGAAGACGACACGTGGAAAAGGAATATTCCTTAGGTCAACTGCTAAAATGTGAGAACTATGAGAGAATATTTGTTTGTGGGAATTTTCTGTATATTCTTCTCCTTGTAGGAGGTCATACTTACAATACAACTGAACTTTAATGGGCAAGTAAATAATAAATTATTATTTCTATTTACAGTAGGAAATCAGGAATTAAAGTAAATCAAATATAATTATAATGAGAAAACTTGGTGTGTAAAGAAAGAAAGTCAATGGTCCACAAGTCACGCCAATACTCCCCCTCACGTTGGTACATAGATGCCGCCAATGCCCAATTGGTCTAGTGAATTGTGGAACGTTTTACTAGAAATTGTCTTTGTCAAAATATTCGCCAATTGATTCTTGGACTTTACGAAAGGAAACTAAAGCACTTTAGCTTCGAGCTTCTATTTGATATAGTGTCGATCTATCTCAACATGTTTGGTGTGATTATGTTGAATTGGATTCTGTGCAATAGCTATTGCAGCCTTGTTGTTACAAAAGAGATTCATTACAGATGTAGGTCTATACCCAAGTTCAGTAAGCAACCTCTTTAACCAAATGAGTTTGCAAATTCCTTTGGTCATACCTCTGAACTCGGCTCGTACACTAGAAAAGGCAACCACCTTCTGTTTCTTGCTTCTCCATGTCACCAAATTACCTCCCACGAATGTGAAGTAATCGGATGTGGATCATCCTTAGCAGAATAGGAAAACAAACTTACTTCCTAAATCAAACTCCAAATTCTAATTGAAATAAGAAAACAAAAATACTTGCCTAAAACATATTCCTAGAACATTAATTACGCATCTTACGTCTGTCAAACTGAAATAGAAAATTATGAGCAATGCGTGCTGCATCATCCTCCTTGGGTCGAGACGAATTCATCCCCGAATTCAAATCTTCCACGTCTGAACTATCACCATGGTAAGGAAATAGATGTTTGACATTGAACACATCAGCAGTACTATATGACTAGGAAGCTTGAGGCGATAAGCATTTAGATTAATCTTAGCCACAATCTCCACTAGACCAATCTATCTTGCAGCCAACTTGTTGTATTCCCCAGCCAGAAACCGATCTTTAGTCAAGATAGTCCAAACAAAGTCACCTACCTCAAATTCGACATGTCGGTGCTTCACATAAGCCACTTGATTGTATTTCGCGTTGGCATCCTCAAGCCGCTTCTTTGTTGTTGAGTATATTTTTTGAAGTGTATCCACAAATTCTTCTGCCTTGGCATTAACTCACTTCAAATATGGGGCTGGTGCAAAGTCAAGAGGACACTTTGAGTTATAGCCAAAAGTAACAAAAAATGGACTGAACCCAGTGCTCCTATTGATAGAGTGATTAAAAGCAAATTCTGCTTGGCTCAACTTTTGATCCCATGAATTCAAATTATCTCCCACCAAGCTTCTTAGTAAATTTCCAAGGGACCAATTGACAACTTTAGTTTGCCCATCAGTTTGAGGATGGTAGGCACTACTAAAATTTAATTTTGTATTAGCAAGCTTCCACAAGCACCTCCAAAAGTGACTAAAAAATCTTGTGTCTCTGTCAGACACAATAGATGTCATAGGCAACCCATGGAGTCGATACACTTCTCGAAAGAAAAGTTGAGCTACATTGACTGTGTTTGTAGTCTTCTTGCACCGGATAAAATGAGCAATCTTAGAAAATCAATCAACAACCACATAAATAGAATCCATACCTCACTGCATACGTGAAACCCTAAGACAAATCCATGCTAAAATATTCCCACGGCTGATTTGGAACAAGAAGCGGCTTGTACAACCCTACATTGGTTGCAACACCTTAAGATAATTGGCACACACTACAACTCTCAACAAATTTGGCCACTTCGTGACAGATACTACACCAAAAGTAGCAATTCATTACTACCTAGATTGTCTTATCTCTCCCCAAATGGCCCTCGTTATGCACTTCATGAATAATCTTCAAGCACAAGCTAGACTCGGGGATGCATAATTGATTTCCTTTAAAGTAAAAGCCATCATGTATCATAATATTAGAACGTACACCCGCCACCACGTCATGTATGATAGGAGCAAAGTACAGGTCTGTAGCTATTAAATCACGCAAGGAATCAAAACCCAACACATGGCTCCTCATGGTCATGAGAAAATTGGCTCTACGGCTAAGCACATCTACTGCTCGATTCAAAGCGCTTGACTGATGCTTAAGAGCAAAGGTAAGCTGCTACAGATATGATGCCCATTTACCATGGCGAGCAGAGAGTTTATGTTGTGAATTAATATGGTTCAAGGCATCATGGTCAGTAAACAAAAAAATTCATTATGAGCCAGATACGAACTCTAGTGTTTGAGAGCTTGAACAACCTCATAAAACTCCACATCATAGCTATAGTTCAATTTCGAACCGTTGAGCTTCTTACTATAAAACGGTATAGGTCATCCTTCTTGGCTTAAAACAGCCCCAATACCCACTTTAGATGCATCATAATGCAGCTCAAATGTCTTGCTAAAATATGGAAGAATTAAAACGGGTGCTAAAATAAGCTTGTGTTTGATCTTGTGAAAAGCAGTTGTAGCCTCTTGAGACCAATTAACGGGTGCCATAATAGTACTAAAATTATGAATAAAGTGCCTGTAAAATGATATTATCCCATGGAAACTTCGGACTTCATGTTGGTTCTACGGTAGTGGCCAATTTTTGATTGCATCGACCTTTGAATCATCCACAAAAATCCCATCTTTCGACACCACAAAGCCAAGAAGTAACACCCTATCTGTCATAAAAGAACATTTTTTTGTTGTTACATAAAAATTTTCTTTTTGTACTACTCTCAAGACATCTTCCAAATTTTTAAGATGCAATTCCGGTGTCGGGCTATATATAAGGATGTCATCAAAATAAACCACTAGAAACTTGCCAATAAACAGACGAAACATCTCATTCATCGCTCTCATGAATGTACTGGTGCATAGGCGAAAAGGCATGACTAAGCACTCATACAAGCCTTTGCAAGTTTTGAATGCGGTTTTCCACTCATCTCCTTCTATAACCAGAATTTGATGATACCGGCTCTTAAGATCCAGCTTGCTAAAAATTGTACCACCACTCAATTGATCCAGTAGGTCATCTAAAAGAGAAATGGGAAAACAATATCGTACCACATTTTTATTAATAGCACGACTGTATACACACATCCACCATGTGCCATCTATCTTTGGTGTAAGCAAGGCAGGAACTATTAGATTTCTTTATATACATGTTTAAGATCTTTCACATAATCTGAAATACGTAAAGACATACCTGGAGCCATCTTCCTTGAGTACACGACCTCTGAACTCATTTAGTCACAGCAGCAACAATCCTAGTAAAATAGGAACGACTCAAGACTTATGCTCTCTCTCAGAATCTATTTCAGTTCTCTCTTTATGATGAGAATAGGGTTAGAGAACGTGTCTGATGAGAGAAGGGCCTTAAGCTTGTATAGGGTTAGGTCAAGTCGTTTTTACTCATCACCGAGGGTCGACTTGACTAATCTTCCCAGCCCACCAAACTGGTTCACGCAAAAGGAAATAAATAGGACCCCTTAATAGGCTTCAAAACCTTTCCTTATTTCACAAGGTTTTGGGCCTCAAGGTATAACTTAATTTAAACTCTTATCAAAACTTGATATAACTTAGTATTTAGTGCACCGATCTAAATAGGAAAACATAACATTCTCCCACTAGATCAAGCACTAGAGCACTAAGATTCTGTATTCCAAAAGGTTTGATAGTCTTTATTGGCCATGAGTTTAAAACAATTAAGTCCTTCCCCTCTAGCTATAGTGAAAAGTGATTAGACAAAACGAACTATAGACAAGCATTGCTTTCTTTATTAAAAACATGTCATCTATAATCACATAATGCAATCTCAAAACACATGAAGCACCTACAAACGCGAACCTTAATATGTACTGATCCGTAATGTGAATCTTTATGCTTTTCAGTACATGTACCCCTTTACGACATAGCAAGAGTCAATCCGCAATGTTATTAAAACAATAGTATCTCAAAAGAGCCCATAAACTCACATGCATGAACAAAATTGCATAATAAGTTTAAATAGCTAAATAGTCAAAATGGTAGAATTTATTCAATAATAACATCCTTATACATGCACTACTACAAAATAGTTAAACCACGACACAAAATAGACGACGGTGCATCTTAAAACCGTTGTTATGTTTTAAAAGACCACGGTGTTTTTAAAACCGTCATGATATATCATTTTATACACTACTAGCGTTAGATTGATTTTTAAAAGACGACGCTTGTCACTAACAAGCGTCGTCTTTTAAAACATGCTAACAAGCATTGTCTTTTAAAACTCCAGTGGCCTTTTTTTTTTTGTAAAGACGATGGTTCTTTAAAAAAAAAGTCGTCTTTATATATGTAAAGACGGCGGTTTTTTTTAAAGAACTGTCGTCTATTATATGTAAAGACGATGGTTTTTTTTTTAAAGAACCGTCATCTATTAGATGTAAAGATGACTGTTTTTTTAAAAGAACTGTCATTGTTTTGTTATATAGACGACGGTTTGTGAAAAAAATTGCTGTTGTTTTTTTATTTACAAAAAAAGGCCACTTGATTTTTAAAAGACGACGCTTGTCACTAACAAGCGTCGTCTTTTAAAACATGCTAAAAAAAGGTCGCTTAAGTGAATTCGCGCTCGACAAATTTTCGGATTTTCTCCCGTCTTTGAAAACTTTATCCCTCCCTCCTTGAAACCCTCCTTAGCTCTCTAAAACATCCTCATGAAACTCTCTACAAAATCGTCAGAAAATCGATATCAATGAAGGAGTTGAGAGATTGAGGTCTTCACAGATCCATAAGTTGGAGAGAGATGTTCTGTATTTGAGAATCAAAGCTGGTTGGATGGTGAAGATCTCAATCTCCACGCTCTTTAATGATGATCTCCATCTCAGGTGTTCAACTCTCTCATCAACTTCAGCGGCTTGGTATGGTTAGCTTTCCAATTTTGTAGTCGCGATCTAGAAAGACTTGTCGAAATCTGTCGCAAAAGCCACTTCAGGCCCATGGCTGTCGTCACCAGGCCCTTGGCCCTCGCACTCTTCTGAAGGTCCAAGCCATATAATTGTCCAAATCTCCTGACAATTGTGAAGATCGAAACCCTAGCCTCCTACCTTTCGAAAGGTTTGATTTGAGAGTCACCTAATCTCTCAATACCCTTCTATATCTTGTTAGTGAATTCGAGATTAGTCTCTTTGCGTTTCTGGTATGTTCTTCATCTCTCTGATTTCAGATTTTATGTCTCTCTTGATTTGTCTGGTTTGTTTACATATTTTTTTATTTCTGGTTTCTTTTTAGATTTTTTGATTTGGTTATCAGGAGATGAGGAGGAAGCTTGGGATTAGCTAGTTACTAAGATTGGTGGACATATAATAACTTTATGAAACAATTGAGCACACAAGGTCGGTTTGCAAAGCTGGATTGATTGGCTTTTTCAAGTTTTTCTCAAATTTTTCTTCTTGGTCTTTATTGGTTTTGTAAATAATAAATGTCTATTGAATAGACTTAGAAAATGGAGAGATTATCTGTTGAAATTAGTTGCTCTTTGCTTTTATTTGCTTTTATCTGTTTCAGATAATATCATTCACATATCATTTTATTATTTTACTATTGTGCATTTGAAAGCAGAAGAAAAGACCGGAAACATATCAGAGTTGGAATTTGAGGCAAGGTGATCAAAAAATGGGGCATGGTTAGTACACAAACAAAGGTGACTTTGTCATTGGATTTCTTAGTGGTCCTTTTATGTTTAGGGTGACTTTGTCAAAATTTGAAGGTTGGAGACCTTGTCCTCTGCTTCTAGGTAATTCCCAAAGTTGTAGGTTGTTGTGGTATACTATAACCAACAGCAGTTTCAAGTTGATAGTGTTCACGTTTTGGTGGTTTGAGTTTATATTTGTGTTGTATTTGAAACATTTATTCCTTCTTATTTTTGCCCTTTTCTGCTCATATTTTTTATTTCACTTCTCTACGTGGAGCACTTGGTGTTATCTAGTCAGCTACAGATACTGTTTGCACCCTTCAGGTATGTATATTTTCCTCATGGCCATGTTTATTGAAACATAAAATCAGTGAATAACTAAAATAGTATTATTAAGTTTGTATATGATGTGGTAGGTACTTAAACAAACTGTTCTTTAAACCACTATGTCTCAAGCTTCATTTGTAAAGATTGATGTTAATTTTACAAGCCAAGAAGAGACATGTTGTTGCTGATACTACTACAGGGGAGGGGAATACAACATGGAAAATGTGCAAGAAGATAGAGCTAACTCACACACTCAAGGATAAATTGATGTTCATATTGAATTGGTAGAATTTGTGAGCAATCACATGTAGCTTCATTATTTAGGTTAATGTTATCAATGTGGTAGGAAGTATGTATGTGGTAGGAATAAAGATTGGGTAACTATGTAATAACTATTGAAACTTCAAGTTTTATGAAAGAATCAATTTTTGAGTGTATATATTCATTAATAAAGCATTGTGGTTAGTTTTCTAGTAAAAATAGTTGTACAGAATCATAGCAAACAAAAAAAACAAAAATATAACAACCTAGGAATTTATTGGACGACTGAACTAAAATGTAATCAACGATGGTTTTATTGTAAAAACCATCGTCTTTACATACAATCAACGATGATTTTTAACAAAAACACGTCGTCTTTACATAAATTTTTTAACAAAAAACCGTCATCTTTCTATACAATTAAAGACGGTTTTAAATAAAAACCGTCGTATTTTGCCTACAATTAATGATGGTTTTAACAAAAACGTCGTCCTTACCTCTAAACAACGACGATTTTTTGTCACAAACCATCGTCTATATAACAAAACAACGACAGTTATTTCAAAAAAACGTTAGTCTTTACATCTAATAGAAGACAGTCCTTTCAAAAAAACGACGTCTTTACATATAATAGATGACAGTTCTTTCAAAAAAACCGTCGTCTTTACATATAATAGACGATAGTTCTTCCAAAAAAACCGTCGTCTTTACATATAATAGACGACAGTTTTGAGTAAAAGCGTCGTCTTTACAAATAATAGATGATGGGGATTTACTGTTGTGGTTTTACGCATCAAAAGATGTCGGTCATGACGGTTGAAAAACCGGATACACGACGGTGGATTACAGTCGTCTATTGCGATTTTTGAAGTAGTGATGTCTCAAAAAAACTTCTGAAGGCAAAACTTTGTGAACGGATCTGCAATCATTTCTTGAGTTCTGATATAATAAAAACTTGACTAGTTTGTCTGCTACCTTCTCCCTCCCTATTAAATATTTTCTATCAATATGCTGAAGTCCAGATGACATCTTGTTGTTCCATCAGTGAAAAATAGCCGCAATGTTGTCATTATATATCTGTATTGGTCTAGAAATCGAGTCTACCACCTTAATTTCTTTAATAAAATTCCTTACCCATAATGCATGAGAAGTGGCTTCATAGCAAGCTATGTATTTTGAAAACATGTCGAAACACCAGATTGTTTAGCACTCTTCCAAGCAATAGCTGCTCCTACCATCTTGAAAAGAAAACTTGAAGTAGAGATGTAACCATCCTCTGCTTTTCAAAGATTACCATCAGCATAACCAACAAACTCTAAATTCTCTGTGCATCTGTAAATCAATATATAAGCCTTTGTTCTCTGTAGGTACCTTAGAATCTTCTTTCCAGCTATCCAATGTTTCATTCCCGTATTTGACTGAAATCTCGGCATCTTGCTAATGCACAAGGCTAGGTTTGGCCTTGTACACACTTGTGCGTACATAATGCTTCCAACTAGAGAAGCGTACGGCTTGTTCCTCATCTCATCTTCTTCTTCTTTATTCTTGGGGCAATGCTCATTCTTTAAATCTCCTTTAGCTAACAAAATTTTCTGTCCAGAACACATACTTATGTCAAAACGCTTGAGTACCTTTCAATGTATATTTTCTACGACAGGCCTAGGAGGCCTCGAGCTCAGTCTCTCTGAATTTTAATGCCTAACACAAAAGCAGCTTCTCCCAAATCCTTCATCTCAAAATTGTTTGAAAGTATCTCTTTAGTGTCCTTCAATAAATTGTGGTCATTTGTAGCCAAAAGTATATCATCGACATACAACACCAGAAAAATAAATCAGCTCCCACACTTCTTTAGATAAATGTACTGATCGTCTATGTTCTCTTCAAAACCATAAGATGAAACAGTTTGATGGAATTTGAAATACCACCTCTTGCTTGGTTGCTTTAGTCCATAAATTGCCTTGTCAAGTTTGCAAACCATATGCTGTTTTCCCTCTTTTCTTTGCAAACTCTTCAGGTTGCCTCATAAAATTTTCTTCTTCAAGTTCTCCATTCAGGAAAGCAGTTTTTACATCCATTTGATGTAAAATTAGGTCATAATATGCCACCAAAACCATAATGATGCGGAAAGAATCTTTGGTTGAAACTTGAGAAAACGTCTCAGTGTAGTCAATTCCCCCCGTTGGGTGAATCGATTGGCTACCACTCTAGCCTTATATATTTCGATTCTTCCATTCTTATCCTTCTTTATTTTAAATACCCATTTTGAGCTTCTAGTTTCTAGCTCATTTGAGGTTCAACTAATTCCCATACTTGATTATTCTTCATACTTTCAAGTTCATTCAACAACGCTTCCCTCCATTTGTCTGCATTTTGACTCTCCATAGCTTCTTTAAAACTTATTGGATCAGCCTCATCTCCGATGTCAAAATCTGCTTCTTGTAAGTACACGTAATCTGAATTTGCTGTGGACCTTCTTGGTCTGTCAGATCTCCTTAGTTGCACTGGTTCTTGTGGATTATCCAGCTCAGAATTCTCCACAGCTTGTTCTTGTTGATGAACTAGTTCTTCAAACTGAGGAGGTTCCAATACAGTTTCATTTAAAGGAATCAAGGGTGTAACATGTTGTCCATCATTCTCGATTATAGCTATATCTCCTTTTTCTTCAAAAATAAAATCTTCATTCCCAGTAGCATTCTCTTCATACTCTACGAACTTTGCACAACCAGTCTCAACAATTTGGATACCATAATTTGGATAGTAAAATCTAGAACCCTTTGCCCTTGTAGGATAACCAATAAAATGACAAAAAATTATTTTAGGATTAAGCTTCTTCTCTTGAGGGTTATAGGCTCTAACTTCAGCTTTGCAACCCCATACATAAAAGTGCCGCAGGTTAGGCTTTCGGGAAGTCCAAATTTTGAAAAAATGTCTAACGTACAGAGTTACTAGGCACTTTATAGTTTGTTGCTTTGATCGCCTCTCTCAAAAAGCGCAGGCAAATCAGTTTTGGAAATCTTGCTAAGAACCATGTTTTCTGCTATGAGATATTGATAACCAAAATGAGAATGGTCATCTATAAAGATGATGAAATAGCGATTTCCATCAATTGTTTGATGAGGGAATGGTCCACAAATGTTTGTATGGATGATTTCTAAAAGATCACTACTTCGAGTTGCAACTTTCCTCTTAGCCTTAGTGAGTTTTCCTTTAACACATTCAATACAAATTTCGTCGTCACTGAAAAGCAGTGGTGGCAAGACTTGTTCTTTAACAAGAATTTTCATTCTTTCCTTTGAAATGTGCCCTAAACATCCATGCCATAACCTAGTGGATGTTCCTTCACTTCAAATCTTTTTCTCACACGATTCAGCAATTAAAACTTCACCATCTTTATTGTAGTTGAGACAATATAATCCATCTTTATTGTCTTTGAATTCTGAGATACAGTATTAATAATCTTGAAACAGAAAATAAATTTCTCTTTATTTAGGGTACTAAAACTACATCATCCAACTCTAAAATAAATCCTGAATCCAACTTAAAATCAACTACTTTAATAATATTTAATGAAAACAACAGGTCGCTATCTAATCCTCCTTGTCACAACGTGCTGCCGTGAAAGTGTTGTTCTCCCTCGCAGGGAACGGGTCAAGTACCACTATCTTCCTATTAGTGGTGGTTAACAGGTGATTCAAGTTGGGGCGTAGGTTTCACAGATTGCACTTGGAGATTCTTGTATCAAAGTAGCTTATTGATGTTTCGTCCTCTCCCATAAGCGCATACACTGAGCTTTACAGCGTCCTAAGATTTCTAAGACTGTTCTTTGTAGCCGTGTATATCATTATGGGTCCTCAATGAAGTCGACAACATCGCTGCGCCTTAACCCATTTTCGCTCCAGCTCCTCTTCATTCCGCTTTTTTAATTAGCTCCGCTATATTCTTTGCTAGATTGTCATTCGTGACAAGTTGACACGAGTGACACCTATGAAAAGCCAAATACTTTCCTTTTTCCCAAACTTTTGGAGTCGTTCTACAGGATACATAAACGAACAAATAAGTATTTGGAGTCGTTTTCTCAAACCTTTTTCTCAAACTTTTGGAGTCGTTCACAATTGATTAGTAAGTGTTTCAATTTGCAAGAAATTGATTGAGAGAGTGTTTAAAGACATAAGTATTTGCAAAAGAAAAGCATAAATAATTTCCAAGAAACCGATTCTCAATTTGTTAAGAGAAAATAGTTTTTCCGTTTAACTTTATTCACAAAACTAACAAATAACATATGCAAGCTTACTAAATTAAGTATTACACCTTTGTGGCAAGAGATTATTTATAGCTTACACAAATTACATGTTATCTTGTGTCATCACAAACAAATTACATGACAAATTCTATTTTTTGAAGAAACATATCAAGTAATTTAGGTATGATGCAAGTTTTTGGTTATTTCTTTAGGGTTTAAGTATTTAGATTTGGTTTTGTTATGAAAAGTTTGTTGATTCTCATAACAAAGACAAACACCTCTCTAGCTTAGAAAATAACCAAACAAACACAATTCAAGAAAGAAAACCCTAAATTGCAGTGAATAGTAATTTCTGTGGTGAATAGTATTTTAGGGGTTTTCGGTGTCCCTTTTTGACACAAAATAGCTTTCTTAATAGGGAATGACCAAATTAACAAAACTCACAGCTTTGCTTGCTTTGCTGTGAGATATGGGCATTTTTAGGGTTTTAAGGTCATTTAGTAGGTCAAAAACGTTTTTAAAGTTTTGAAGATATGAAAAAATCAAATTAAAACATGTTTTTCCAAATTCTTTAATATTCTTGATATTTTAGAAAACATGTTTAATCCATCTTCAAATTTTAGACATAACCAAAACCTCATCATGGCATAAGCAGATAAGAAATCGTAATAGACATGCTTGAAAACCGATTTTAGTGTGTGCGAATAACCATGTGCTCTAATACCAATTGTTAGATTTCTTTATATACATGTTCAAGATTTTTCACACAATCTGAAATACGTAAACACATACCTATAGCCATCTTCCTTGAGTACACGACCTCTAAACTCATTCAATCACAACAGCAACAATCTTAGCAAAACAGAAATGGTTCAAGAGTTTTGCTCTCTCACAGAATATGTTTCAGTTCTCTCTTTATTATGAGAATAGGGTTAGAGAACGTGTATGATGAGAGCAGGGCCTTAAGCTTATAAAGGGCTAAGTCAAGTCGTGTCTATTGATCACCAAGGGCCGACTTGACTAATCTTCCAAGCCCACCAAATCGGTTCACGCAAAAGGAAATAAATAGGACCCCTTAATTGGCTTCAAAACCTTTCCTTATTCCATAAGATTTTGGGCCTCAAGGTATAACTTAATTTAAACTCTTTTCAAAACCTGATATAACTTAGTATCTAATGCACCGATCTAAATAGGAAAATATAATAGGAACGATACAAGGGCTAAGACTATCCGTAATATTACCCTTCTCTAGCAACTCCTACACTTGACAACACATGTTTTCGGGCTCTTTAGGACTCATTTGGTAGTGTGGTCTACGATTAGTGCATAATTGTTTTGTACCCTTATATTTTATGATTTAGTTATATTTTTGAGTTAAACTTGTTCTTTTAATCTCTTTTGTTTTGGTTTCAGTGTATTAAGCTTTAGGACTCATTTAATGGAGACAAAGAGCTTCAAGATCCATGTTTTTCCATAATTTTAGGAATGGAGGAACAAGCACAAAACCAGCCTACAAGCAGACTGCAATGCATTGTCATGCATTACCTACACATGAGCTAATTGTTTTTAGTGGGGAAGTAAGATAAAGTTGGTGAAGTGGGTATTGTAGGTAGAGGCAATATTAAAATCATATTTTTACTTCCCTTAGGTCTATGAATAGTGAGGTTCTCTAAGCTTACAAACACACCCCAAGGGAGACAGGTCCCAAACATCTCTTTGGAACTCCTCTCCTTACTCTCCCTCAATAGTGAGGTTCTCTGAATTGTTGTAACAAAACCCTTTTGCTAAATTTTCCTTTATGTTTTTCTTAGTTGTAATTTATTTTTCATTGTCATGTAATTTATTTTACCCGGTCGCTCTAAGGCCTCCAGCTGCGTTTGCATGTTGTTAGAGTAAAAATCTACCATTTTTGATAGCTTTTCATTATTTTGCTACAATAATTCCAGCTAGTGTTGCGTCTCGTCTGCCGTCTTTGCCCTTTCCCAATTTAAACTCCTTATAACTTGCTGACAATCTTCAACCAAACTCCCCTCTGCTATCAATTGAGCTCTTAGCACCTGCACCTCATGAGATTTCACAATGAGGCGATGCCCCACACTTGTGGCAGATGCCTCACTTTGCATGCTCATTGTCATGGCATCACTCACCACTTGATTATCATCCCTCGTCTCCAACATGCGCACATCCTTGGGAGTCACCAAACTCCTCACAACTCCAATGACAACATCGTTGTCAAGGAGTAAAGAGTCGTTTACGGTAACTAGTCCTCGTGAGGAAGCAAAGTAGGGCATCCACACAGGTGTATCTTCTTGTCCACATGTTTGTGTTGATGGAGCTAGGTTGAGATCTAGGGAAAATGGGAAGGAAGACGACTTTTTTCTTTCTTCTTCTTGTTTTTTATTTTCTTTTTTCTCTCGTTTTTTTTTCTTTTTTATTTTCTTCTTTCTTTTCTCTCTTATGTGCGGTTGTGATTTTTTTTTTAACCTCATTTCCTTTTATAGACGAACCCCAGCCATTCCAGCCACGAGGGGGAGGTCTCAAACATCTCCATCTCCCTAGAGCCTCTCTCCTTTCTTTCCCTTCCTACTAATTTAACATACATTTTTAAGAAGTCCATAAATTTCTAGGAGTATTTAGTGAGGGTTTAATATATATATATATAGGCTTTTTATCGCAAAACGTCCCTGACATTTGCGAAACTATCAGATTGCATCCTTAAAGTTTTTTTGTGTCACTCATGGTCCCTAACATTAATATAGGTGCTCTTAAATAGTCATTCTGTCAAAAAAAACTGTTAAATCTAGGGATATAATCATCAAATCAATCCAAAATTATAAAAAATATATTTTTTGATATTTCCTTTCCTTCTCTCTTTCTTTTCTTCTTCTTCTTCTTTCTCTCTGCCAGATTCCTTTATCTCTTCTCTCTCTGTTTCTCTTTTTTTACCCCTAACCTCTGTTACTCTCTCCTTCTTCTTTCCAAGCAAGGTGGAAGAAAACAAGCACTTTTTGTCTGACGTGAGAAATCCAACCTGGATTCTCAGATTAGAAATTTATTGATCAAACAACTGGATGACATAAAATCCGACTTTGTTATTTTCGATTTTTATTATGTGTGGCTGCAGCTCAAAATGAAAAAGACCAAATTGTGAGAAATCGTGGGTTTTGAGGTCCAGGAATGGATCAGTTTATGGTGGTGTGAAGAAGAGGCACGACGCACCAAAAAGGAGAGAAATTTGGTTTCTGAAACTGGTTTCTCTCGGCCATGGCAGATAAGCTTTGTTTGATGGCTTCTCATGGCTACCCTCACGGCCTTGTTTTACAGCAATAGCAGGGCATGGGTATTATCAAGGTAAAGTAAAGGTTTTGAAGCTTTAACTTATTGGTTTTCATTGGTTTGGTATTTCGGTTGCAGATGAGATTTTTGTATTTGCATTCGAATTTGATTCATTTGGGTTTAATTTTCATGTCTAAATGTTATTTAGGTTGCCATCATATTAATCAAATTCGGTTCCTTGAGTTTGTTTGGCATGTTTAGCTCTCTCTGGGGCTTCAGTTTTTCTTGTTTTGATTTATTGTTTTGAATGGAAATGAAGTTCTAGCCGACGCCGTGACTTTTTGCCCCAAACCAACCCCAACACATTGTAGCCAAATCATTCTCAGAGAATGAAGAAAAAAAATGAAAGATAGAGGAGAGAGAGTGAAGGGGGAAATGCCCAGTTTTCCAACTGAGAGAAGAATAAAAAAATCACCCATGACAACAGGAAGAAGAAAAAGAGAGAGAGAGAGAGAGAGAGAGAGAGGAGTGAACTCGGGGAGAG
This sequence comes from Prunus yedoensis, assembly GCA_005406145.1. Classification (NCBI taxonomy): domain Eukaryota; kingdom Viridiplantae; phylum Streptophyta; class Magnoliopsida; order Rosales; family Rosaceae; genus Prunus; species Prunus yedoensis. The sequence continues at coordinate 597,474 of BJCG01000091.1, forward strand.
AAAGAAGAAGAAGAAAAGAAAAGAAAGAGAAGCAGAAGAAGAGAAAAGAAAGAAGAAGAGAAAAAGAAGAAGAAATAAAAAAGATATATTTTATAATTTTGGATTGATTTGACGATTATATCCCTGGATTTAACAGTTTTTTTTGACAGAATGACTATTTAAGAGCACCCATATTAACGTTAGGGACCATGAGTGATACAAAAAAACTTTAAAGATGCAATCTGATAGTTTCGTAAACATCCAGGATGTTTTGTGATAAAAAGCCATATATATATATATAAAGAATCTTACCAAAAGAAAAAAGTATATATAGAGAATCTTTGTTGAATATAAAAACTTAAGGACTTTATAAAATGGTAGGTTTTATGGAGTTTAGAAAACTTTTTACCGTACCTACAAAAACCATTGAAATATCTCTACATTTCTTTCCATCGATCTCATTCATATTCTTGACTTCTCCTACATTTACTAACACATAGGCTGATTGAAATTAAAAAAATATGTAGGTTATACATCAGGCTTCGTAAAGCTGATACTTGAAAAAATTAGGAATTATATTGATCATGGGGTAGTTGATCCAAAATTCTAATTCCTTATCTCCCCCTATTCATAACTTCGCTCATTCCAAGTAGTTGAAGAAGTCATTAGATCATCATAATCAACATCACCTTTGTTGTACTTACATCATATTTCAAATCTAGCATGCGAGTACATTAGCCAACATGGAATTTTATCATTAGAGCATCCACAATGATTGTTTAATAGTTTAATAGTTCAATAAATTGATCTTTTTTGACATCTATTGAACTGCAGTTTTACTTGCAATGTTACAATTCAATAGCTTAGGATAAATTGTTATATCTACTTACACGTCTTTTTACATACTTAAATAAAATAAAAGCGATAAATTTAATAACACTAAAAATGGTACCATTGCAATATTCTCAAAGAGATCTTTAAAAGAGACTAGTTTTGAATATATTTGAAAAAATATATATTAATTGATGTATTTTTTCTATTACATTGAACTATTGAACAACCATGGCGGATGTTCTTAACAACATAATGCATTAATTGCTGTATTTTTTATATATATTTTATTGGAATATTGGTCCCATGGTTAGTGTTACATGGGTAAATTTTTGCCCAAATTTCAACCCTTGTAATGGCACTATGCACCAAGCACAATCTCAGCCACTCACACACTCACACACAGATAATAGACACAGTACAATTTACAGGGCAACACCCCCAACCATTCGTTGCACAAGACAAGGATACACTTTGCCTAGACACTTAATAGATCAGGACATGCACTTTGCTGTGTTACTTCCTCGTCATATCTACAATGCATACACTTAGGCCTATTTATAGACCCATTACAGTTGACAACCCCAACTGCTTAGGTGATGTGTCTGTCATGCACGCAGCGACCATGGCATAGGTAGTTTTCCTCCTAAAAACCGCCATGTCATTTATCCCACTAAGAAACCCATGAACTCCTATTCTTAAGGCTTCCTTTTTGTTCAGGGTGCCATGTGTCAATGTCAAGGCCATGTCATGCCATCATCCCATGTTGTAGCTTACAAAGGTGCAAGGTAACCGCCCACTCCTTCCACCACTATTGCCTTCGCCACATGATGCATCCCATGCATGCCACTCCGCCCACTACCATGCATAACCACCCAAACATGCCCTTCAATCTCGCTGCACATCTAGTGGAATTTCTCCCCACAATTGCCTATGTAACTAGCCACACAATTTGCCAACAACTGCCCACTTCATGTGCCAGTAATTGCCAACACAACTTCCCACGAAACTACCAGCATGCGTTGTGTTCTGTTGTTGCTGCCTATGTGCACTGCGCTCTCACTACTACAAAAAGTGAAAAAGACGACCAGAAAAAGACAACGGTAGAACAAAACACCGTCGTTGTGTTTAGAAAGATGACGGTAACAGAAAACCGTTGTGGATAAGTAACTTAAACAACTAAAAAATGGAAGTTCGCTTGAATATTTTTTTAAAACAACGCACCCAAATAAAAACGCGTCGTCTTATTAAAAAGGTTTTTTCAAAGTTAAAATTTGACCAAAAAACAACTTTTTTTGTCCTTATATAAAAACAACTTCTCCCTTTTCTTTCTTGCCTTCTCCTTTCTTGCACTCAGCTTTTTTGGTCTTGAACACTTCTCTTTTATTTTTTTGTCAAAGGGGGAACAAAACTCCAACTTTGCTCACTTACAGAAGTAATTTGAATCACAAGCTCAAATACCCCTTTCGAGAAAGCAACAGAAAAACCTACTTCCAAGACAATTAATTTGATAAAGACGGCAACTTTGTCCTTATATAAATACCGCCGTCTAATTTTATAAAACCACGGTAGTTATTTATTCAATAACCACGTCGGTTTTTTACTTATGGGGACGTTAAAATAAGATTACCACGTCGTAATTTGTTAAATTAGCGATGTATAATATTTATTTACCACGTTTTGAAGTTCCAATTACCATCATATTTATTCAATTTAT